>OX451741.1:1050449498-1051199498 GCA_948472305.1 Vicia faba
GAAACAGGCATGCAGGCAAACATTTGTCCAATCAAGACTTGTCCAATCGAACAAACATGCATCCATCAAAAGTCCAATCGAAGCAGGAATGCAGGCAACCATTTGTCCAATCGAAGTAAGGGAAATCAAAGCAAACTTGTTGTTCCTTAAAAAAAAATCATTTTTATCTGTTTTTCCATTTTTTAACAGTTTCTTTTTAACTTGATGCTGGAAAATCCAATTGTACTAGTTCAAACTTGAATTTTTGAGAATCCTTGTGAGAAATGCCTTGAGAAATGAGAGGGAAAATTTTGGGGTACAACAAACACACTTTGCATATCCACACCTCTAGAGTAACCTCCTTGCTACCCTCGATAAAAATAGTCACGTCCCTCGAACGTGGGGACACTTTAGCACTGTCCCTCGAAATCAAAGATTGTAGTCCCTCGATAACCCTTTCGATGTTGCCTTCAGTAAATGATCTAGTCCCTTACGAAATTGCTAAAGCGTCCCTACGAGTTGCCTTCTATGACTGAATGATGTCCTACGGCCGTCCCTTCACATCCTACGACAGGGCTTCCTACTAATTAATGATAGGATAACACTATCTAAAGGAGGAGGAAATTACAAGAAAGACCTTGAGTAGGTAGACTGTTATTAATCGTTTTCTCACAAACATCTCAAAATAAAAACATTTTTAACAAACACTCTTCAATAAATATTTTCAAAAACCCTTTGTACACGTTCTCGAGGACAAATACGAGAATCATTACAAAGTCTTTCCTTACAATTGGAATCTTCAAAATATTTTTTCAAATACATAACACAAAGTATTTAAAAAAAACAAAGTGAACTAGCGATTAAGAGCTCGTAGATAACTACATATGAAAATGATGCTAACACCTTTCCTTTTCATAACCTACCCCCCCCCCCCCCCCCCCCCCCCCCCCCCCCCCCCCCCCCCCCGAACTCAATAATCTCAAGGTCTTTCCTATTATTTTTACCCTTTCCTTATTGGATAAAAGAAAAGTCGGTGGCGATTCTTACTATCCGCAACATTTGCAATAAAATGCAAAACCAAGTCAGTTCTCCCACTGTATTACAGGGAAAAATCTCACTACTATTGCAGGGGGTAGAAGGCTTTTGAACCTAGGTTTTTTTATAAGGCTATTTATTTAAAAAGGTTGTGCCTCTTTATTAAATTACACAAAAAACATTTTAAGTCTATCAGACTGACCTATATAAATAAATATGAATAATTTCATAATTATAATTATATTATATTTTGTACTTATAATTAAAATACAAAAATAAAACTCGGTCATCTTGAAGAAATTATTATAATAGGCTGGAAACACTTTATGTACTTTGTCATAATTTATTTTTTAAATAAATAGTCTCAAAATACACATGCTAATAGGTAAGCTCAGATAAGTCAATGCAAACAAACTTTAGTACCATTGATATTTTAGTTTCTTAGTCTATAAAAACATTAACTGAATTTCTTATTTATATATGTTCAAATAAAATAGGCTTTTAAGTAGGCTAGAAGGCCAATCAGCCCTTCAAAAAGGCCAATCCAGACTAAAAAATAAGCCTATGATAGACACACATGCAGAGGGTTCTGTTACTACTACTTTTGTTTGTTTGAGTTGTCCTTTTACTATCTTTGATAAGAGTTTTGTGATGGATTTGGTGTGTCTATCCCCACACCAAATTGACGTTATCTTTGAAATGAACTGGTTGGAGTTCAAGTATGTTCATATTAACTATTATAATAAGACTGTGAGGTTCCCTAAGTTTGGCGATAATGGAGAGATGATGTTTCTGTCTGCTAAGCAAGTGGAAGAACTTTTAGAAGATGAAGCCTTGATGTTTGCATCATTGTAAGTTATCGCGAAGCTGGAAGTGTTGAATTACCTATTGTCTGGGAATTTCTAGAGGTGTTTCTAAATGACGTAACTGATTTACCTCCAGAGCGTGAGGTAGAGTTTTCTATAGAGCTAGTGCCAGGTACAAGTCCGATGTTGATGGCTCCTTACAAGATGTCAACATTAGAATTAGTTGAGTTGAAGAAGAAATTGAAATACTTACTTGAGAATAAGTTTGTTCGACTGAGTGTTTCTCCGTGGGGTGCTCCTGTGTTGCTAGTTAAGAAGAATGATGGTAGTATGAGGTTGTGTGTGGACTACAGGCATTTGAATAAGGTGACTATCAAGAATAAGTATCTGCTTTCGAGGATTGATGATTTAATGGATCACTTGGTAGGTGCCCGTGTGTTTAGTAATATCGATTTGAGGTCCGGTTAACATCATATCTATGTTAAACTAGATGATATTCTGAAGATGGCTTTTAGAATGAGGTATGGTCATTATGAGTACATTGTAATTCCGTTTGGTGTATCTAATGTGCCTGGTGTTTTCATGGAGTATAAGAATTGAACTTACAATTCGTATTTGGATAAGTTTATTGTGGTCTTCATTAATGATATTCTGATCTATTCTAAATAAAAAAAGAGCATGCTGAGCATTTACGAACTATATTGCAAGTGCTGAAAGAGAAGAAGTTGTATGTGAAGTTGTAAAAGTATATGTTTTGGTTTAAGGAAGTGAGTTTCCTTGGCCATGTGATTTCTAGTGATGGAATTTATGTGGATGCTTCTAAAGTTGATGTTGTGTTGTAATGGGAAACTCTGAAGTCTGCTACTGAGATTCAAAGTTTTCTTGGGTTAGTAGGTTATTATCGTAGGTTTATCAAAGGAATTTATATGTTAGCATTACCGTTAACTCAATTGACTCGAAAGGATCAAGTTTATGTGTGGCATGTCGTGTGTGAAGAGAGTTTTGTGGAACTAAAGAAGAAATTGACAACTGCTACAGTATTGGTTTTTCCTAATCCGAGTGAATCTTTTGTGGTATACTATGATGCATCAAAGATGGGCTTGGCAGTGTGCTGATGAAGAATGGGAAAGTTGATGCTTATGCTTCTATACAACTGAAAGTTCATAAAAGGAATTATCTTACGCATGACTTAGAGTTGGAAATTGTGGTGTATGTGTTGAAAATTTGGAGACATTATCTGTTCGGGTCCAGATTTGAGGTGTTTAGTGATCACAAGAGTCTGAATTACTTGTTTGATTAGAAGGAATTAAATATGAGGCAGAGAAGATGGCTTGAGTTGTTGAAGGATTATGATTTTGATTTGAGTTACCATCCCGGTAAGACAAACATTGTGGCAGATGCCTTGAGTAGGAAATCCTTGCATATGTCAATGCTTATCGTGTGTGAGCTAGAATTGATCAAAAAATTTAGAGATATGAGTTAAGTATGTGAAGAAACTCCTAACCGTGTGAAGTTGGGGATGTCGAAGCTGACTAGTGGCATTATTGAAGAGATTAAAGAAAGTAAAAAACATGATCCTAGTTTGGTTGACCGGTTGTTACTGATTAACCAAGGTAATGGAGTAGAATTTCGAGTTGATGAAAATGGGGTGATAAGGTTTGGAAATAGAGTTTGTATTCCAGATGTGCCAGAACTTAAGAATAATATTCTTGAGGAAGGACATTGAAGTAGACTAATTATTCACCCGATGCTACAAAGATGTATCAGGACTTGAATAAATTATTTTGGTGGCCCGATATGAAAAAGGAAGTTGCTGAATTTGTTTATGCTTGTTTGACTTGTCAGAAGTCGAAGATTGAGCATCAAAAGCCTTTGGGTCTAATGCAACCATTGAATATTCCGGAATGGAAATGGCATATTATTTTCATGGATTTTATGTCAGGTTTTCCGAAGACTGCTAAGGGCAATGATTTCATTTGGGTGATAGTGGATAAGTTAAATAAGTCGGCTCATTTCTTGCCAATGAAGATCAATTATCCAATGCATAAGTTGGCCGAGATATATATTGAAGAGATTGTGAAATTACATGGGATGCCTTCGATTATTGTGTCGGATAGAGATCCGAGATTTACGTCAAAGTTCTGGGAAGGTTTGCATAATGATTTTGGTACTAAGTTGAGGTTGAATTCTGCATATCATCCGCAGACAAACGATCAAACAAAGAGGACTATCCTATCTTTGGAGGATTTGTTGAGGAATTGTGTGCTAGAACAAGGTGAAGCTTGGGATAGCCACATGTAATTGATTGAGTTTACTTATGATAATAGTTTCCATTATAGTATTGGGATGGCACCATATGAGGCATTGTATGGTAGGAGGTGTAGGACTCTATTGTGTTGGTATGAGTCAAGTGAGGGTGCTGTACTTGGACCTGAGATTGTGCGGGATATGACCGAGAAGATAAAGATGATCCAAGAGAGGATGAAGGCTCCATAGATTCGTTAGAATAGCTATCATGATAAGAGAAGGAAAGCACTTAAATTCCAGAAGGGATATGATGTGTTTTTGAGAGATACTCCAGTAACTGGTGTTGGTAGAGCTCTAAAGTCATGAAAGCTTACACCGTGTTTTGTTGGTCCATATCATATTTCAGAAAGGATAACTGAGGTGGCCTATCAGATTACTTTATCACTGTCGCTTTTGAGTCTCCATGATGTGTTTCATGTATCTCAGTTGAGGAGGTACATTTTAGATCCTTCACATGTGATCCAAATGGATGATTAACAAGTGTGAGATAACCGGACAGTTGTACCATCACCCGTACGGATAAAAGGTTGGGAAGTGAAGTAGTTGCAGGATAAATAGATTGCCTTGGTAAAGGTGCTATGGGGTGGAGCAGCTGATGGAAGTTAGAATTGGGAGCGTGAGGATTAGATAAGAGAGTCGTACACAAGTCTATTTTCCTCAGGTAATTTTCGGGGACGAAAATTCTTTAAGTGACGGAGAGTTGTAACACCCCAGATTTAGAATTAATTATTTAATTGATTATTTGTGGATTTTTGATTATTATCTGTGTGATGTATGATGATTTGTTGTGGGGTAGTGATGATTAAAGTGCTAGTTAGAATTATTTATATTTAAATAATTTAGTTTGTAATATTTAGAATTATTTAATAATAATTAAAAAAAGTTGGTGTGTAAATATAATAAGGGCATGGTGGTAATATATGGTGATAAGTGAGAGCATGAGGGGAATAACCTAGAAAGGGTCCTAGGGGTAAAAAGAGGAAATAGATGAATAACGATCATTTTGTGCGATCGTAGAATTGGGAGAAAACACAAAGAAGAGGCTAGGGCTCAAAGGAGAATTCTGTAGAACGCGAAGGAAGGGATCGATCGATATAAATTCGAGGTAAGGGTTTAGTCTTGATTTATTATGATTGATAGGATATTAATGTAGAAGTAGGTTTTGTTGTTTGTGATGATTTGATGAAATATATAATGAAATTGTAGATTTATGATGTCTGTATATTGCGATTTGTGTTGAATATGATGTGATGATGAAATTTGATGTTAATATGTGATATATGATGATTATTTTGCATTCTAGACTGAGTTTGGTACTGTAATCGAAATTTAAATGGGGCTGGACAGTGTGGAAATCGTAACTGAGATGTTGCAGTTTCACAAGCACCGCCAGACAAACAAGGGGAAAGGAGAGCACCCAAGCGTTGTCGGGCGAGCCTACTGGCGAGAAAAGTGGTGGAAAAGTGAGCTACTAGAAAATGTACAGGGAGGGGCTCGTCGCCTCAGCATCGTCTGATGAGAGAGGTAACAATAATCCCAATCGCGCCTTTCACCGGGCAAGAACCAGGATAGCAGAGTGCTCCCAGGAGCGTCGGGCGACAAAGTGACGAACAGACCTAGCAGTATTTTCAAAGTGTCGTAACTTGAGTTTCAGAACTCCGTTTGATACGCCTTTCGAAGTGTTCGGAAGCTAGCACACAAAACTATATCATGAAAGGATTATTTGTGTTATTTGATGCATAATTATAGTACCTATGTGTTGATGATTTTGATTTATTACATGTTTGATATGCTATAAGGTTCTATTTGTTTTAATGATGAGTATGATGTTACTATGATGTTGTTGTGATGATGACAATGATGTTGTAACAATATTATAATGATGTGAATGTTTTAAATATGTAATACATGCTATGTTATGTTTATATGTGTTCTTGTGTAGAACAAATATCCGGCCGACTTCCCAGGAGGTTGCTAGGGAGAGCTTACCAGAGTGAGTTTATGGGATGATTAGGGGATTTGGGAGCTACGCTAGTGAATCATGTATCCTAATATGAATATATTTCTTATCCCTCTTGAGGGAGACCCTTTATATAGTGTGTATCTTAGCATCATCAAGAGCCTCAATTAATGAGTGACTCTTGAGTTCTATAACTCTATAACCTTCGTCGTCCCCATGAATGGAGGAATCAAAGTTGTGTAACATTGTAATGATTGCACTGCTGGAGGTTACAGTCATTAATGAGCTAAGGTGATGATCGACCACGGGTAGGTGCATCCCGACTATATACCCTATCTGGTCCGATGATGATGACAAGTTGCTACTCGGGTCCATGGATCATCTGATACTCCCTTAGCCGAGTTGCACCCAGGATACATTCGCCCTAAGCCAACTACTAGTTTAACCTTGCCGATTACACTACCTAGTCAAGCCTATTATTTCTGAGATGTATATAAGCCTCCCAAGTTCAATTCCTTTCTTGTAAGTACGCCATATTCGGTCATGTAGTCACGAAATATAATGCAGGCGCCGCCAGGTTGCTGCTCTACTCTAGCCCATGTGTCATGGAGTGAAGAGTCACCATTTTATCTTTCCTAAAGTAATGTTGAATTCCACCTAAACCACTGTTCATTGACGTTTCCCTCTCTTAGTGCATTGTTCTTTGGAATCTATTAAAGCCCTACTTTTCCTCCTTTCCTTTTTATCTCTAACATTACATAAGGAGTTACATCTTTCAAAGACGTTCAATAATCTTGAAGTGTTCTCCATTTTCTAGGTATTTTCTCTTATCCTTTCATTTTCGTTTTTCCTTTTAGATTATGGTTACCCTGAGGGAATGTGATGACGAAGGAAATGTCATAAAACCTTATAACACCGAGGAGAGGAAATAATTGTGGGACTAATGCATGCGAGAGGTGCGAGGTGTTCTAGGTCAGGAGGGGTTTGATCGGATCATAAGGGAATTTTAAGGTTTCACCCTTACTTCTTTGAGTGATTTTGACCATGATTCTTCCTCCTCAGGTTCCATAGAATTTATGATGGAAGCTTCTTCCATTTCGACCTAGAAGTTATGGGTTACAAGAATAGCGTGCTTGATGACACAGATATCGCTAAACTTTAGTCTTTGATGATGGTCTCTTCAACTGGTGAAGAAAGCAACGTTATCCCGGAGGCGTGTGTTTCGAGGATCGCGTATGTTGTCTTTGTTGAAAGTCCAAGGATGAATACTTATTTTATTTATATGCTGGGGTCTTGGAAGATTTCAGAGTCCGCATACCCTTATCCGAGTTCGAGGCTGATGTTTTGAAGGCCATGAATGTCGTACCCTCGCAACTTTGTGCCAATAGTTGGGGCTTCATAAAGGCCTTTGAGATAGTCTATGAGGCCATGGATATCATTCCTACAATCGGTCTGTTCTTCTCTTTTTATGAGGTAAAAGGGGCCAAGAAGCTTTCGTGGATCCAAGATAATGGTCTTCCTCACAGAAGTTTCCTTCAGATGTATACCTTCAACTATAAGGGTTTTAAGGAGCAGTTCTTGAAGGTAAAATATGGGCCGAGGTGCCCCCAAGTTTTATACTCTTTGGGTGGGAAGCCCCGCTTTCCCTTCCACTGGACCCGAGACCCTTCTCCTATATCTGGGTTTACGTTTGAAAAGTTGAGCAACTTGGAAGTCCAAGCTCTTATCGTTATTGATTCTTTTCGTATGATGAATGTCAAAGATTTATTGTCTCTAACCGTTTAATAGATTCCTGACTTCCTTGGTAATAACCTTTGTTTTTATTTTAATCATCACACGCTCTTATGCAATACTTACACCATCCTTTTATTTCTTTACAAATAAGATGACAGATCTTTCCATGGCTGAGCAGAAGAGATTAATGATGGAGGCAAGGGCTTCCCGGAGGGCTACAAGTGGGCCCTCCATAATCAAGTCGGACCTGTTCAGGATGGAGACCCAGATTTCAAAGAAGCAGAAAGGGGTAGGCTTCAAGGCTACGTCTAGCAGGGCTGATCCTCAAGTTTCTACTCCAGTTATCCAAGAGGAGGTCCAGTAAGGTACTCCCAAAAGGATCAAGACCCTAATGAGCGACGAGGTTTACCGAGCTGATATGGAGATTACCTCTCTGATGGGAGAACTCGAGGATAACCATGCTTCTGGAGAGTTCAAGTTTTGGTCCAACGACTTCGATGGGCTCCACTTTCTCTATGATCATTTCAACACTACCGAGGATGTCAATAACGTTAAGTCCGTTGGTCGTCAAAAAATGACACAAAATCTCAGTTCCTATCTTATGAGGTGTGCAGTTCTGACCTATGGTCTCTTTGAATCTGCTGATGATCATGAGGAGACAGAATTGAAACTTAAGGAAGAGATAACCCAATTGAAGGAGGCCCATAAGGCTCAATCCTAGAAGCTGTCAGACATGGAGAAAGCCTTGGTCAAGGAGAAAGAGCGCCGAGAGACTTTGGAGTCTGAAAACAAGGTTACTCTTACCCAACTCAATGAGATGTTATAGGTAGAGAAGGCCACCAATGACGAGCTGAAGGACACCACTACTGAGTTAAGGGAAGCTCTTAAGAAGTCTTAGGTGGTCTTTCTTTCTGTTGGTGATGAAGCCTTTGAGCAAGCCAAGGATCAGATACTGTGCCTTCATCTCGGCCTGGCCATATCAGAGATGGACTACTTTAAGGTGGTGTAGGATGGTCGCCTAGTAGATCTCAAAGATGTGGCAAAGACTCCCTCTCCTCAATCAAATCTTGAATATACTTCTACCGATGATAATGTTAACAACGATGATGCCGTGAAAGAAGACCCTAATGCATGATGATTTGTTCTGTGTTTCTGTTAGTTATCTGATAAGGATGCGCTTATGTAATTTGTTTTGTAAGGAGTGGTTCACCATCCTTTTTGTTACTCTTTTGAACTATCGCCTCCAGGCTTTATACTTCTGATTTCCCTTCTGTGGCTTTATGTAATTGTTGCTTTTCATTTATCCGCGTGTTAGCTTTTTATGCATTTTTGAAGATAATTTGATATATGTATAAGCCCCTCGGATACAAAGTCCATTAGGCTGAGCGTGTCCAATCATGTAGTATCGGGAATTATCTTATAAGTGTCCTTAGCCACTTTTCCATGTCATTTTATGACGTTTAGGAGTACCACTTTGAAATATGGTTAATACCCGGTTTGACACTCTTGGCGTTTATGAACTCGACCCTGATGAGGGGAGTTAGTTATAGAACTCGACTCTGATAAGGGGAGTTAGTTATAGAACTCGACCCTAATGAGGGGAGTTAGTTATGGAACTCGACCCCGATGAGGGAAATTAGTTATAGAACTCGACCTTGATGACGGGAGTTAGTAGAACGGAGTTTGTGAGAGGCGTTAAGTGCGCTTCAACATTTTTCCGGATCAAAGCCCCTAGTAAGGATGGTCGAGTAGGTACAGAGCCTTGGCGAGGGTGACCGAGTTTGTGAGAGGCGTTAAGTGCACTTCAACTTTTTGCCAGATCATAGCCCCTAGTAAGGATGGACAAATAGGTCCATAGCCTTGGTAAGCGTGACAGAGCTTGTGAGAGGCGTTAAGTGCGCTTCAACTTTTTGCTGGATCAGAGCCCCTAGTAAGGGTGGCCGAGTAGGTCTAGAGCCTTGGTGAGGGTGACTGAGTTTGTGAGAGGCGTTAAGTGCGCTTTGATTTTTTTTCCAAATCAGAGCCCTTAGTAAGGGTAGCCGAGTAGGTCCTGAGCCTTGGTGAGGGTGACCGAGTTTGTGAGAGGCGTTCAATTACAAATATTTTATTTTCACTTTTGCATGCCTCATTAAAAACCCTTGCCCTTGCAAGGGAAAAGAGTACATCCCGTACATTTATTTGGCAATTTTATTATATAGTTTTCAGTTGAAATAAATCATGAGATTGGATACATTCCATGATCTAGGAATTTCTACCCCATCTAGAGTTTCCAATTTGTAAGCCCCATTGTTTAGCTCATGAAGTACCCGAAAGGGGCCCTCCCAGTTCGGAGACAACTTTCCCTTGTTCTTAGGATCGATAATATTTTTGAGGATTAGATCTCCTCATTGAAAACATCTCCGCTTGACTTTTAAGTTGAGCTTCTTAGCTAATCTGCTCTTGACTGCAAACTCTCTGACCCGTGCCATTTCTCGGATTTCATCCACCATATAGGTCGAACTGTTCAAGTCGTCCTTGTTGGTTTCTTCGTCAAAATTCTCCCTTCTTCAAGTAGGGGTATTAATCTCGACTGGTATCATGTCGTCCTACCAGTACACCATTCAAAAAGGTTTTTCTCGAGTAGTAGAGTGGGGGGTCGTATGGTATGACCAAAGGATCTCCGACAAGTATTCATCCTATAATCGCTTTGCATCGTCCAATTTCTTTTTCATTCCTGTCAAGATGATCTTGTTATCCGCTTCGGCTTGACCGTTGGCTTAAGGATGTTCCACTGATGTGAATCTGTTTTGGATACCCATGTCACTGCAGAATTCTACCACGGTCGAGCTCACAAATTGCGTTATGTTATCGGATACTATGATTCTGGGCAACCCGAACCTGCAAATGATGTTTTTCCAATAGAAGTGACGTAATCTTTCAACGGTAATGCATGCTACGACCTCAGATTCTACCCATTTTGTGAAGTAGTCGACGACCAAGATGAGGAATTTTAACTACCTGGGTGCTGTGGGGAATGGTCCCAATATGTCCGCCCCCATTGGAAAAATGGCCATGGGGAGAAGATGGAGTGCAGTAACTTGGCAGGGGAGTGAATAAGTGGTGAGTATACCTAGCATTTTCCACACTTGCTCACAAAATCGATGCAATCTTGTAACATTTGAGGCCAATAGTACCTGGCTCGAAGTATCTTCCCGAACAGGGCTCTCCCTCCAATGTGGCTTCCTCACTCCCCTTCGTGGCTTCTTTCATCACAAGTAATCTATTCTTCACACATCTAAGCATGGGCGCAAACCTCCCCATTTTGTATAGTTTGTCAGATACTATCAGATAGCAAGTGGATACCTGTTTTATGCACCTGGCTTCATTGGTGTCTTTGGGAAGGATCCCATGCGTCATGTATTGTATTATCGGGGCCATCCACCCGGTGATGTGCTCGATTGACATGGCCTATTCATGATCGATGCTTGGCCTTTCTAATATTTCCTGTATCAATGTTCTATTTAGTCTTGGTCCCTTGGTATTGGCGAGTCAGGATAGTACATCGGCTCTTACATTCTCTACCCTGAGGATGTGATTAATCTCAAATTCTGTGAAGGTTTTTGACACCCCCTGTGCTATCTGGAGGTATTTCAACATTGCTGAGTCCTTTGTTTAGTACTCCCCTTTCATCTTCCCTGCAATCAATTGTGAATTAGTGTTTGCGGCTAGATGGGTCATTCCCACCTCCTTAGTTAATTTCAATCCTGCTATGAGGACTTCGTATTCCGCATAATTATTGCTAGTCTTAAAGTTGAAGCTTAAGGAGTATTCCAGTACGAAGTTACCGGGTCCTTCAAGGACGACCAACCCCACTTCCTTTAAGGTTAGATGAACCGTCAACATTAAGAATCTACTTGTTCGTATTTTCTTCAGGTATTGGATCACTTAGTTCCACCATAAAGTCGGCTAGCGTCTGTGATTTGATGCTGGTTCTCAGAGTGAATTCAACATCATACTCTGACAACTCCACAACCCATGTGACCATCTTCCAGCTAGATTCAACTTCTTTAGTATCTGCTTGATGGGGTAATTATTCCTCACGGTTATTGGATGAACGTGGAAATAATGTCTTAATTTCTGAACTGTTATTATCAATGCTAGTGCTAGCTTCTCAATCTTCTTGTATCGTTGTTCGACTCCTTTTAGAACCTTGCCAACAAAGTACACTGGCCTTTCCCATTATTCCCTTTCCTAGACGAGTAATGAGCTCATGGCTTTCTCAGAAACCACCATGTATAGGATCAAAGGTGCATTCTCTTCTGGTCTCGTCAGGATTGGTGGAGAAGATAAAAAGAGTTTTACTCCTTGAAAAGCTTCCTCGCATGCTTCCATCTATTCGAATTCTTCCGACATCGTGAGGGCCGTGAAAAAATGGACCGCTCTATCTCCGGAGCATGACAGGAATCGAGACAAAGCGGCTAACCTTCTTGTTAGTTGTTGTACCTCCTTTTTTGAAGGTGGGTTATGCATGTTGATGATCGCCTGAAACTTGTCCGGGTTAGATTCTATCCCACGGTTAGTAAGTGTAATACGGTGGGAGAACTGACTTTTAGTTTTGCGTTTAATCGCAAATGTTTCGGATAGCAAGAGTCGCCACCGACTTTTCTTTTATTCAATAAGGAAAGGGTGAAAAGAACAGGAAATACCTTTGAGAAGTTTTGAGTTTAGGGGGTAGGTTATGAAAAGGGAAGATGTTAGAATCCTTTTTATCCGTAGTTATCTATGGGCTCTTAATCGCTAGCTCACTTTTGGAAAATGCTTTCTGTGTTTGAAAATATTTTGAAAATGCCTAAGTGCGGCATGATTCTCGTATCATTAAGAATGCATACAAAATGTTTATTTTGAAAATATTTGTTGGAAAAGTCTCATTGTGTGAAAAATGTTTTGAAATTTTACGAGCAAGCGATTAAGAACTAAATATCTACTCAAAATTCTTTTGTTCTTTTCCTCTTCCTTTAGATAGTTCTATCCTACCATTAGTTAGTAGGAAGCCCTATTGTTGGATGTTTGAGGGACAGGCACGAGTCATCGTACAGTCATTAAGGCAACTCGTGGGGAGATTTAGCAATTTTATCGTAAGGGACTAAGATCATTTACTGAGGCAACATCGAAGGGTCATCGAGGGACTACGATATTTTAACCGAGGGTCTTTGCTAAAGCGTCCCACGTTCGAGGGACATGACTGTTTTATCCGAAGGCAACAATTGGAGTCATCCTAGAGGTGCATGTGTGAACAATGATTTATTTTCAGTTAATTTATCTTGCATACTAGGGTTAACTAGCATTTGTTTTAGATCTTGCCATACAAACCCTATTTAGCATACATATAGCAATTATAAGGAAAACTGTAAAAATGCGGATTAGAAATCTAAACTATTAGAAGGCTTTAGGGAAGGGGATACAAACCACAAAAACTTGGGGGAAAAATAGAAAGCGAATAAAATCCTAATTAACTATTACAACCCTTTAGCAGTTACATAATAGTGAAAAATGCGAGAAAATAAACTAAGCTATTACAAAATCAACCGTGCGACCTATACATCTGTTTTCTAGAATTTAAATAGCAAAGAGAAAAGAAATTAGAAGAAGGTATTTAAAACCCAAAGAAAATTTCTAAGTGTTAGGAAAATATTTTTTGATGTTTTTATTTTTATGAAAATAATTAAAGTGATAATAAAATAATCAAAATCTAATTATTTCTACTTTTTTCCTTTTTTTAAAATAAAAAAAATAATATCTTAATTATTTTTTAAATAAAAATTAGTTTTTGTATTTTAATTGAATAAAAGTAAAAGAAAATTAAATATAAAGAATAAAACAAAAGATGTTGGAAGATGTCCAGCGATCCAGTGTGTTGCGAGTTTTGAAGCAAATGCCCTAACTAGGTTTAAAAATGGAAAATCAAGATCTAGACGTCATAAACACCATGTAATGACTGCAACCTATTTTAAATATTCATATGAACTAATTTGGATGGTTAGAAACATTCAACAATGCATGGAATTAAAAAATATGAATGATAAAAAAAAATCAAAACCCGGCCATGGCCTGTATGCATGTTTCAGGCGTAGATGGACATAGAAAATCATCCATTCTCACCCTACAGAGGTCCAGGAGGTATTTTGAATTATTGGCTTAGGTTGCGAATGCTTGGAATTTTGACTTTGAACTCTTGCTTTTCTTGAGAGTTTTATGATCTTTCTAGAGGTGTGTTTGAGGCAATATTTTCGTGTCCATTGCATCTGGTCTTGTTATGCTTATATAGAGGAAGAAGTAGGGTGAACAAATATGGCAAGAAGACAATGCAACCATGGCATGAATTATTTACAAAAACCAATTGAAAACTTCCCAAAAAAATGAATATATGCTTCCATATAGGTCTCTCACGGTTTTGGCATGTTTGGCATGTGTTCTTGGGCCTCCATGTGATTGAAATCAACAGCCCAAGCGCCATGGCCCAATGCTTTTACATTTTATTTGATTTATTTGTATTTAAATGAATAAAAATTCAAATAAAAGAAATAAAAATCATAAAAAATATGTGAATGGATTTAGAGGTCTTCTAGTATATTATGAACATGTTTGAACATCAAAAGTTAGGTCCACTAGTTCAAAATTTCAAGTTTGCTCACTTTGCACTTCATGCATTTCCTCAAAATTTCCCAACTTGAACTGGTCACAACTCTCTAAATTTTAATATTTTGAAGGTGATCTTGGTCTTTTTGGAAATTTTAAGATGTCCTCTTAAATTTCTCTTTTGATCATTTTTTCATTTGGAGACTTTATCTTGATGTAAGTTGCCTTAATAAAAAGTGTCTTTTTGTTGAATTTTGAAATGACCTATAATGTATGGGCTCATATCTTTCAAATGAAGCACTTTTTTCTACTTGAGCATACATATACAAAGTTCTAGAGAATAGAATTTTCTTCAATATGGTCTTTGTTTTGGGAAAAGTTTATGAAGCATGTGAAAGTTATGCTTGGTCAAAGTTCAGTTGACTTCTCCTAAGAAAACTCTAATTTGGCAACTTTGGACTTTTGATGATTTGAGGGTTTCTCTTGAGGAATCATGATCAACCATTAATAAAATGATTAATATCACTTTAAAATGTTGATGTTGACAAAAAAATATTGAACTTTGACTGTATGTTGACCATAATTGACTTTTTATCCAATGCAGTTGATTTTCAATCTTCTGAGCTATTGACTGAGCAAACTTGTAGTGCAAGACTTGAAACTTGATATGAGAATCCTTGAAGACATATGAAGAACCAGAGAAACCACTTAAGACCTTTTAAACCCAATATTCCTTAAGAAACTCAAAACCCTAGTTGTAGACCCATTGCTTAGGAGGAGCATTTGTCTAACCAACTCTTGAGCCATCTTGAGCAAATGAGAACCTCATGAGAATATTCTTTTGAATAAGATGGGAGGAAAAATTTTGGGGTACAACAATTTCCCCTATTCAATCTTCTTAAACCTGAAGAGTTAGATTGGCACGTCCGCCATTTATGACTTGAAGGTGGAAGACGATTGAACACTTAAGTGTCCAAAATTTTGCACTTGCCTGTGCAAGAAGTAACGTCGTTGGTTGATTGTACTGGGAATGGGCTTAAAGATTCCATTTGGAGAGGTTACAGAGAGTATTCAGAGATGGGCTTATAAATTTCATCTAAAGTGAATGTCTATAGAAGTATTAGAAGTAGTCTACGCTTGACTGCATATGAGGAATACTTTTCAGGATGAACCTATTCGATCCTCTCTGAAGGAGCTGCTTCTCAGAATGAATTTCTAAAGGAAACTGATTTTTAGAATGAATATCCTGAAGGGGAGTGTTCGTCATGTACATAGTCGTCCCGTCCTATTTCGGGAATTGATCTTGTAAGTGTTTATTGGAAGCAATTTTGGTAAAGCAAAGATTTGTTAATGTTTTTCTAAATATCTTAACATTTAGAGCAAAACTGTTTTGAATGATGTCAAAGTAGATGTCTTGACATCTGCCTACTGAACTGATCTCAACCCAAAATCAGTTAAGTCTTTTGTTTCCTGATTTCCAGCACTCTATAACTCAGGATTTGTGAACTAAAGGCTGCAAAAAATATGGAAGAATATTTTTCAATTTGCATAATTATATCTTAGCCTGTTTTTATGGAAATATTAAAAAGATTTGAATATTTTTTTCAAGCCCAAGCCCAAAGCTGCGCATATATAAGGACTCGCTACCTTATTCAAAGACAAGAAATTTTTGAAGAAGAATACTTTCTTTCTGATTAGAAGTTTAGGATTTTTTTTGTAATACACTATAAGTATTAGTTTAAATACTTGAGTTGTTATTTGAGTTGTTAATTATGTATCATTCATAAGCTTTTAAGCATTGAATGATTGAAGTGTTTCAAACTTATTAATTCTTTAAGTGATTGAAGAGATTTGAGGATGGCCTCATACCTAGGTGAGTCTTAGGTAGTAGTTTAGCTTGGGTAGTGATTAAGTGATTAGATCGTAAATTGGTTGTTTATTGAGGGTCTATGAATTAATACTATTTAGTGAACTTGTCCCTGGCTTAGTAGCCCCCAGAGTAGGTGTTCTTGTACACTGAACTGGGTGAACAATCTCTTGTGTTTTTATTGCTTTTGATTTTACTGCACCTTACTTGCAAACAGATATTTATGTCATGAAATCTCTTTCAACATCACATATCTGATACCAGAATTTCAATTGGTATTAGAGCAGGCATCCTGCTCTTTATCTGGGTGAGATCCAAGGAAGATACTTTCTGGTACTATGGACAAGGAAGGAGGATTTGTGAACAAACCACCTATTCTGGATGGAAGCAATTATGACTACTGGAAACCACATATGGTTGCCTTTTTAAAGTCCTTAGACAATAGGGTATGGAAAGCTTTTTTAAGAGGATGGAAACACCCTGTCAAATTGGGAGAGAATGGAGAACCTACTTCTGAATTAACATGTGAAGAATATTGGTCCAAGGAAGAAGATGAAATTTCTCTTGGAAATTCTAAAGCCTTGAATGCTATATTCAATGGAATTGACAAGAATATTTTCAGATTGGTGAATACATGTGAAGTTTCTAAGGATGCATGCGGAATTCTTCAATATACTCATGAAGGCACATCCAAAGTTAAGATGTCAAGACTTCAGCTGCTCACCACTAAATTTGAGAGTTTGAGGATGAAAGACGATGAAAGTATAAATGACTTCCATATGGACATCCTTGAAATTGCTATTGCCTCCAGTGCTTTAGGAGAGAAAATACCCGAAGACAAATTGGTGAGAAAGATGCTCAGGTCTCTTCCCAAGAGATTTGATATGAAGGTAACTGCTATAGATGAAGCCCAAGACATTGATAAAATGAAAGTGGATGGACTTGTTGGATCCCTTATAACATTTGAATTGAGCATAAATGAAATATCTAAGAAGGAAAAACAAAAGTATAGACTTTGTATCCAATACTGAAGATGAAGAAGAGGACTGTGATCTGGATTCAAATGGTGGAATATCAAATGCCCTAGCTATGCTTGGAATACAATTTAATAAAGTGATAAAAAGAATGGACAGGAACCAAAGGTCAAATGTCAAGAACATCTCATCTGACATGGGAAGAAAAAGGGCTGAAGAAAAAACTTCTCAAGGGAAGGGAATACAATGTCATGAATGTGAAGGCTTTGGTCACATCAGAGCTGGATGTCCTACATATCTAAAGAAACAGAAGAAGAATCTACCTGTTACTTGGTCTGAAGAGGACCCAGAGAGTTATCTTTAAGAATATTCCAAATATGTGAAAGCATTGACAGACAAATATGTATCTGATGAAGAGTCTAGTGATGGAGAACTAACCTTTAATGAGTTAGCTTCTTCTTACAAAGAATCATGTCTCAAGTGCAGAAGTATGTCTTGAAGGGGAGAAACAAAAAGCCCTTATAACTCAGCTGAAGGAGGAAAGGGTAGAGCATCTTAAAACTATTTTTTATCTGGAAAGTGAAGTGTCCTCTCTAAATTCAAATCTTGATAGAATGGTCAAATATCTCAAGATGCTGAATAATGGGTCTTACACATTAGATGAAATTCTCCAAGCAGGAAGAGTGACATGAGATAAGAGTGGTTTAGGTTTCAATGAGAAAAAGGAATCTAACTCAGAAGAGCCTTCATCTGTTTCCAATCATGCCAAGCCTAGACCAAAGATGTCGAATCAAATGTCTCAACATCATGGTAATAAAGGACATCCTGGAAGACATCATATAAAGAATGAACATCATGGAAAACAACCTGCATCTGTTACCACACATGCCAAGGCTAAACCAAAGATGTTGAATCAGATGTCTCAACATGTAGGCAAACATCATGATAAGAAAGGACATCTTGGGAAACCTCATGTGAAGAAAGGATATCATGGGAATAAAAAGATTAATCACACCAGAAAGAATCACCAGCCCTGGAAATGTCATCACTGTGGAAGGCTTGGACATATAAGGCCCTTATGTTTTAAGCTGTATGGGTATCCTAAAAATTCTCCTCCTCCCAAAAATGATAAAATTCCCCCAAACAACAAAAAGAAGAAACAATGGGTTCCCAAGTCCAATGTTAGAAGTCTCATTACCCGCACCTCTCTGAGTATCAACCAAAGATGACTGGTACTTTGACAGTGGCTGTTCTAGACACATGACATGTGTCAAGAATCTGTTGGTGGATATCAAATCTCATTCCACCAGTTATGTGACTTTTGGTGATGGAGCAAAAGGAGAAATCAAAGGTGTTGCCAAGCTTGACTATTCAGGAGTTCCTAAACTTGATAATGTGTTACTTGTAAAAGGGTTAACAACTAACCTAATAAGCATAAGCCAACTATGTGATCAAGGATTCAAAGTTAACTTCTCCAAAGAAGAATGTCTTGTGTGCAACGAAAAGAATGAAGTTGTCATGAAAGGAATCAGATCTAAAGACAACTGTTATCTATGGCTTCCTTAAGAGTTAAACCTCTCCTCAACATGTGTTTAATCCAAAGAGAATGAGGTTAAACTATGGCATAAAAAATTGGGGCACTTACATCTGAAAGGTATGAAGAGAATTATATCTGAAGAAACAATGAGAGGGATTCCTAAGCTTAAGATAGAAGAAGGAAGGGTGTGTGGTGACTGTCAAATTGGAAAGCAGACTAAGATGTCACATTAGAAGATTCAACATCTTACTACATCAAAAGTATTGGAACTTCTTCACATGGACTTGATGGGACCTATGCAAGTTAAAAGTCTTGGTGGTAAGAAGTATGTCTATGTTCTTGTAGATGAATTTTCTAGATACACATGGATAAGCTTTATTAGAGAAAAATCAGAAACTTTTGAAGTATTCAAAGATCTTTTTCAAAGACTTCAAAGGGAAAAGGAAGGTTATGTCATAAGAATCAGGGGTGATCATGGAAAAGAATTTGAGAACAACAAATTTGCTGAGTTTTGCTCCTCTGAAGGAATCAACCATGAATTCTCTTCTCCCATTAATCCTCAATAGAATGGGATTGTAGAATGCAAGAATAAGACTCTCCAAGAATATGCCAGAGCCATGATTCATGCTAAGAAGCTACCCTACTATTTCTGGGCTGAAGCTATGAATACTGCATGCTATATTCATAATAGAGTCACTATAAGGAAAGGCACTTCAGCTACTTTGTATGAAATATGGAGGGGAAGAAAGCCAACTGTAAAATACTTTCATGTTTTTGGAAGTAAATGTTACATCTTAGCTGATCACGAACAAAGAAGGAATATGTATCCCAAGAGTGATGAAGGAATATTCCTGGGATACTCTACAAATAGCAGAGCATATATAGTGTTTAAATCCAGAACCAAAGTGATGATGGAGTCCATAAATGTTACTATTGATGATAGAGGATGGAATGTTGAAGAAGATGTCTCAGAAGATGTTGGAACATCTTTTCCTGATAGTCCAACTGAATAAAATGACACAAGTATTAATTCTAATCCTCCTCAAGAAAATCCCCAACCTAGTCAGCTCAATAAAGGACCTTCAATCAGAACTCAGAAAGATCATCCTAAGGAGCTCATCACAGGAGATCCAAACAAGGGAGTTACTACCAAATCAAGAGAAGGGATTTCTTGAAGAAGTGAAAAACACAAGAAGGGGGGGTTGAATTGTAAAACTGAAAATCAATGCAATGAACAAGATATTTTTATCCTGGTTCGTTTGATCTCAAACTACTCCAGTCCACCCGTCAAGGTGATTTCGCCTCTCTCCAACGAGGTCTTAATCCACTATATTCAACTGAATATTACAAACTGCTTTAACAACTGCTAAAGCCTTATTGATGCAAACCACAACCCGGTTTGTCAAGGAAACACTTTCTTACAAAGAAGATAAATCTAGGTGTGAATGTTTTCTACAAAACTGTATCACAACTGTGATGTATACACAACTTTAAGCTTATGAAACTAGGTTGCTAAACAATGATTGAGTAAGGAGATATGTAGTGTTTAGAAAACTGAGAGAAGGAAGATTATGATCAGCTTTTAGGCGTGTAAAATGTTGGAGAGCATTAGCCAATTCAATCTTCATAGTCTTGTTTATATAGCACTGAGATTGTTGAACGTTGGAGCAATATTCTTGATTCAATGCTAATAACAAACTTTCCTTATCGAGCAGATCTTGTCTGGAATGAGGCCGTTGGTAATAATTTGCTTTCAATGCACAGTACCGTTGCTTACTTAATGCATGTTCTGGCTTGGCTCATTCTGACTCTTCTTAGCTGCTGATGAACTGTTGTTTTATTTATCAGAGTGTTGAGCGCAGTTCTGTTCATCAGGCTTCAGCATACACGTGAGTTAATCTTCTAATTCTAGTATTCTGATATAGCAACTTCTGATGCTGATGTCAAGAACCAAATTTATGATGCTGATTAGGTGTGATCTTGCTTATACCTATCAGAGTATCTGCAAATCAGAACGTAGTAATTTAGGCAGCAAATAGTTCATACATGGATCATATAAATAATATATCTTTTCATTTTGTTATCATCAAAACTTAAACATAGGGTAGTAGATTCAAACTTTGTTCTAACAATCTCCCCCTTTTTGATGATGACAAAAACTAGATATTTTTAATTGAAAATAACGTGAAAAGGCATCAGAGAGATGTATCAGAGTAAGAGGTTATCAAAGATAAGGGATAAGAGTTGAGAGATACTCCCCCTGAATTTATTACTTCCCTTTTTGATTCCAAGAGTTCTTCAGGATCAGATCTTTTTGCCTTTCTTTGAACATCAGAGTATCAGAATCTTTGACTATCAGAAGCTTTAGATCAGCATATCAGAGCAGAGCTTCAGATCAGCGTATCAGAGCTTTTCTTGTCAGAGCTTTGCTTTGGGGCAGAGTATCAGAGCGGATCAGAGTATCAGAGCTTTAGTCTTCAGAGTATCATGGAGCTTTTTTGTACCTGTAGACTTAAGCAAAACAGAAAACATATTCAAGTATAACAGAGTTAGAATGTTCGAGAATTTCTGTCTTAGTAATCCGTTATTGTTTAAAATATCATTCTTGTTCTCCCCCTTTTTGTCAGCAATCAAAAAGTGTAGGTGATGTGCTAAAACAATTAAGATCAGAAAAACTTGTCATATTAAAAGGTTCAGAATTAGACAAAACATATTAAAGCAGTACATTAGATAATCAAGGAAAACATGAAAATGACATGAATGAAAAAAAAAAAAACTAAGGTTGGGGAGGAAGGCGTGTGAACAGGTTCTCCAGCATGGCTTTGATCTGATCAGCAGTCTCATTCTGCTTGTGTACCATGCTGACAACAATGTCAATCTTGCTATCCTGCACATCCATTCTTTCTTTCATCTTCTGGTCGTTTTCATCCATCCTCTGCTACAGACGCATGTCATTCAGCTTCAGCTCTTCCAGAGTCTGCCTGTCCAAGGCAGCTTGAGAAACATCAGAAGCAGGGAGCTTCTGAGAACTTTCTGCAACATCTTCTGCTTGACTTGCTTCAGCTTGAATGGTCTTGTCTTCTTCTGGTTGCACCTTTGGAGCTAGCTGTTTCTCAGACCATGGCTCACTATCCAGAGGGAGCACGACTTCCTGAGGTAGCTGACTTTCAACTTCCTTCAGCAGCTTGCTGAAGTTCTGTTGTGCCTGCTCATAGTTGATATCCTGCAACTTGAGGGCTTCAGCAGGTACCCAAATTCTGAATTGTGACCAGAGCTGGTCAGAGGCAGCTGGGTCAATCATTCCAGGACAGACTTGCTTCAGAGAAGCAATCCACTGCTGCAAACCTGTTTCAAAATTCATAATACCAGAGCCAACATCTGGTTGTTTTGGGTTTGGGATGGCTATTTTATGTTTCAGATCAACAAGACGGTCAAAGATTGTTAAGTCTGTGAAGGTCCTGCTGGGGTTTTCGGTGGTTTGCTTGGCAACTGTTTGTTTTGGAGATGGAGTGGGAGAATAAGAAATTATGATTGGACTGTTTGGTGTTTTGGGAGTATTTGGTGGTGTAGATTCTGATGAGGATGGCAGCTGGGCCATTATGACTGTTGTTCCACATGGCAGCTGGATTGCCAGAGGTGATGGTTGAGGTGAATGAGGTTCAGAAGGTGGAGGAGAAGGAGTTTCAGAGTGATGAAACTCAGGTTGAGGTGATGGTGGATGAATTTCTGGTTGAGGAGAGGGAGACGGAATTGCTGGTTGAGGAGAAGTTGTTGGAATTTCTGGTTGTTCAGGGATAAGAGGTTCTTCTAGAATGGATGAGAGAGGTTGTTGTTGTTCTGGTTCTTCAGCAGATTGCTGTTGTTCTGGTTGTGGAGGAGGGACAATTTGTGGTTCAGAGTTTGGATTGGAGGAGTGATCAGAAGTGTGTTGATCAATGTCAGACAGCACTTTGTCAATTGCTGATGTTGTTGATATTGTTGGTTTGGGATGTTTGGTTCTGGGTCTTCTGAGTTGTAGTGCCTCATAAGGGTCATCTTCTGGTTCAGTTTCATCTATTGTTGGGATGGGGATTGAGATTCTATGAGAGGTTGGAGGTGGAATAGATGCTGGAATAGTAGAAGAATTTAAAACAGAAGCAGCAGATAAATTACCTCTTTTCTTGGGTGTCTGCTGGGATGATCCTTCTGAAGGTGCCTTCCTTTTCTTCGTCTTCTTCAGAGTCACTTCTGGTTGAGGTTGGTGCAGATCTTTGATCTTCAGATTTGGATCTGTACCATCAGCTTTGCACGCGTCCATATATCTGAGAACTACCACTGGCTTGGATTCTATCTGAGAGAATAAAGGAAAGTCACTCAGTGGAACTCTTCTGCTAGTGATATCAGCAATAGGAGTAGCGCTGGGTTCCTTTTTGATATTCTCTATCAACTTCATTTTCTTCAAGTTCTTCGCGTTCAGAGGTTTCCCAACCGTTGGTTCAATGGTGCTTAACTCTTGAGCTTCTATCAGATGCTCTATCAGCCTATTCTCTGTCAGAATATCTGATATCAACCTTCCAAAGGGTATCCAATCCCTCTTTGTTCTTTCTTCTTCCCTGGTTTCCTTCACGCTTGTTCTGAGGTGGTTGAACAGAAGATGAGCCAAGTTGATTTTTACCTTCTGATTGATAAAGTAGATCAGAAACTGCTGATCCACATTTATGTAATCAGGTGAACTAGTTGGCTTCCTATGGTTGAAGCACCCCAGAATTATCTTCGCCCAAACTCTGTGATGATCCTTCAGATCTTTGATCTTGCTGCTGGGCACCCAATGGGTGAAAATCCTTTCAGCTATGACGCCCACGTCAGCACATCTCTCAGCCATATCAATACAGCGGACGCCACCACCACTGTAGCCTATTAACCTTGCTATGTGATCCTCAGTGATCACAATCTTCTTCCCCATGATGTAGGAGGTGACTTGATGCGTTGAAGCCGTCGCATGAATCCAAAACTCCTTCACTAACATAGGGAATGTTGGTCCAACCAACCTGTCAAAATACCTTTCCCATTTCTGTGCCCTAACTTCTTCTGTTAGGTCAAAACCGTTTTCCTTCAAGCTTCCAAAATCAATGATCAATTCAGATAACACTTCAAGATTCTTCACAGGAGTGAGGAGTGTTCTGAATGGCACTTGATACTGTTCAGATGATGCTTTCTTCTGAGAACCTGCAGAAGCACTGCTGGAGGTTGCCATGTTCACACTAAAAGATTTTGAGATGAAAAGCTGAGAAAAAAAGGGTTTGAGAGAGATGAACACATAAAAATGCAGAGAATGCTTGAGAAATAGTGAGAAACTGTAAAAAAAAAAATTAGAATGAGAGGTTAACGTGTTTAAATAGGGTTCAGAATATTTTGAAATTGTAAACGTTTTTAAGAAAGAGAAATAAAATCATGATTACGTTTTAAAAGCATGATTACTTTCATTTAATGCTTGCTGATTTTGGGGGATTTGAGAAAGATACTTAAAAACGGTTACCAGACATGTGTCTCAATGCACCCAATCAGCGTTTTGCCTTCTCAGAAGCGTGCACGCGTTCTACTTCAGAGATTTGCTGATGATTGGATGACACTTGTTTGATGTAGTGATCAGCACGTCTGTCTTTGAGCTTAGACTCTCAGATCTTTAGACTTGCATTTGATACAATCTGCATGTTCTATCTTTCTGAAAAGAGATTGATCAGAAGTTCACAGAAAAACAGATACATTCTGAAGATAAATATATGGAATTAAAACATTTTCACTCTGGGCAGATTTTCATGCTGAGATGTTTCAGAATGAAATTAAACCTATCTTCAGAAAGGGGTTTAGTGAAGATATCAGCCCATTGATGGTCTGTATCTATAAATTTTAAATTCAAAATTCCTTTCTGAATATAGTCCCTAATGAAGTGATGTTTTATTTCTATATGCTTAGCTCTAGAATGTAAAATGGGATTCTTACTTAAGCAAATAGCAGAAGTATTATCACAGAGTATAGGAATGTTACTCTCAAAAATCTGGAAGTCTTCAAGCTGACTTTTCATCCAGAGCATTTGTGTGCTACATCCTGCTGCTGCTATGTACTCAGCTTCTGCTGTTGATAGCGCAATTGTTGATTGCCTTTTGCTGGACCAAGAGATCAGATTTTCTCCCAGAAACTGGCAGCTTCCAGAAGTACTTTTACGCTCCACTCTGTCTCCAGCAAAGTCAGCATCGCAGTAGCCTACTAAACTGTAATCACTAGATTTTCTATAAAACAAACCCAGATTAGTAGTACCTTTCAGATACTTGAAAATTCGCTTAACAGCTGTTAAGTGAGATTCTCTAGGATCTGATTGGAATCTAGCACAAATACAAACACTGAATAATATATCAGGTCTTGAAGCAGTCAGATAGAGGAGAGAACCAATCATACCTCTGTAGACTTTCTGTTCTACATTTTTGCTTACCTCTTCTCTTTCCAGAATGCACGTGGGATGCATTGGAATCTTTGATGGCTTACATTCTGAGAGGTCAAATTTCTTCAGAAGATCTCTGATGTATTTGCTCTGATGAATGTAAGTTCCCTCTGGAGTTTGATTGATCTGAATTCCTAGAAAGAATTTCAGTTCCCCCATGAGGCTCATCTCAAATTCTGCCTGCATACACTTAGCAAATTTTCTTCCAAGAGGAGGATTAGTAGAACCAAAAATAATATCATCAACGTAAATTTGACAGACTAAGATGTCATTCTTAACTGATTTACAGAATAAGGTAGTGTCCACCTTCCCTCTGGTGAATTCATTTTCTAACAGAAAGTTACTTAGCCTTTCATACCAAGCTCTGGGAGCTTGTTTCAGACCATATAGTGACTTCTTTAGTTTGAAAACATGTTCTGGATGTTTTGTATTTTCAAAACCAGGGGGTTGGTGCACATAAACCTCTTCTTCTATATAACCATTTAAGAATGCACTCTTGACATCCATCTGATACAGAGTGATGCCTTTATTAACAGCAAATGAAATTAAAAGTCTGATAGATTCTAACCTGGCGACTGGGGCAAAGGTTTCTGTATAGTCTATCCCCTCTTGCTGACTATAACCTTGTGCAACCAGTCGTGCCTTGTTTCTGATGACTTCACCTTGTTCATTTAGCTTGTTTCTGAACACCCATCTTGTTCCAATGACGTTGAATCCTTTTGGTCTGGGAACAAGATCCCATACGTCATTTCTGGTAAATTGATTCAGCTCTTCTTGCATTGCCAGAATCCAGTCATTATCCAGAAGTGCTTCATCAATAGAAGAAGGTTCAATCAGAGACACAAGTCCCATAAGAGTTTCTTCAGAGTTTCTGAAGCTTGCTCTTGTTCTGATTGGATCTTCCTTTCTTCCTAAGATAGTCTCTTCTGGGTGATCCAAGCTGCTTCTGAGTAATCTCTTCGGAGGTTGATCAGCAGCTGTTGTAGAATTGCTAGCAGTGCTCCTTTCAGACGTTGAAGGAGTGTCTGTGTTGAGAGCTTCTGATGACTTGTCTTCAGAACCTGTAAATTCAATTTCCATACCTGCAAAAACTTCATTCTGCTTTGACTTTTCAGAGTCAAGCTTATCATCAAAACAAACACTGATTGATTCTTCCACAATCTGTGTTTCTGTATTGTATACTCTGTACCCTCTTGAGCGTTCAGAGTATCCTAACATAATACACTTCTGTGCTTTAGAGTCAAACTTGTTCAAATAATTCTTTGTATTTAACATAAAGCAAGTACATCCAAATGGATGAAAATATGAAATGTTGGGCTTTCTGTTCTTCCACAATTCATATGGAGTCTTTTCCAGAATAGGTCTTATTGAGATTCTATTCTGAATGTAGCACGCTGTATTTATTGCCTCCGCCCAGAAGATCTTAGCAACGCTTGTCTCATTGATCATGGTTCTGGCCATTTCTTGCAATGTTCTGTTCTTTCATTCTACAACTCCATTATGTTGGGGAGTTCTAGGACAATAGAAATCATGCAGAATGCCTCTGTCATTAAAGAATGACTCAAAATCTTTGTTTTCAAATTCTCCACCATGATCACTTCTGACTTTAACGATTATAAGATCCTTTTCATTCTGAACTTGGTTACAGAAGGTAACAAACACAGAGTGTGACTCGTCCTTGTGTCTTAAGAACTTTACCCATGTCCATCTACTATAGTCATCTACGATTACTAACCCATACTTCTTGCCACTGACTGAAGCAGTTTTAACTGGTCCAAATAAGTCAATGTGCAGAAGTTCTAATGGCTTAGAGGTAGAAACAACATTTTTAGATTTAAAAGAAGGTTTTGCAAACTTTCCTTTCTGACATGCTTCACACAGAGCATCTGAATTGAACTTCAAATTAGGAAGTCCTCTGACCAGATTGAGTTTGTTAATCTGAGATATTCTTCTCATACTAACATGCCCCAATCTTCTGTGCCAGATCCACTGCTCGTTGTTAACAGACAGAAGGCACTTTACATTCTGACTCTTTAGTTCAGAAAGTTTGATTTTGTAAATGTTGTTTTTCCTCTTACCATTAAATAGGATAGTCCCATCTTTCTGACTAACAGCTTTACACGATTTTTGATTAAAGATTATATCATAACCGTTATCACTTAATTGACTTATGGATAACAGATTATGCATTAATCCATCTACTAGCAGAAAATTATTAATAGAGGGAAGGTTTCCATTACCTACAGTTCCAGAGCCAATTATCTTTCCCCTCTGATTGCCTCCAAAGCCAACGTGGCCTCCAAGCTTAAGTTCCAGGCTTTGGAACATATGCCTTCTTCCCGTCATGTGTCGCGAGCAGCCAGAGTCCAGGTACCATGACTGGTGTTTCTGACTTGCTGCTAAAGATATCTGCAACATGTATTATTTTATCCTTAGGTACCCAGATTTTCTTGGGTCCTGATTTGTTAGTTTTACCAAAACTCTGGTTGAATTTTGGTTTCACAGAGTGCTTACTGCTAGTGTATTTAATATCATGTGTGTGACCATACACAAAATGTGAATTCAGAGGAGTGTGTTTAATAGTTAAGTCCATGACATTCTTTGGTGTAGGAACCTTACCTTGGTATCCTATTCCTTTCCTGCCATTTCTGCTAACTCCATAGATCATTGAAGCCATTTTGCTTCTATCTATGCTTTTAGCAAGGAACTTCTGGAAACTGTGATCATACTCCTTGATGATCTCATCAGCGTTGCTGGGAGTTTCAGAAATTGGTTCCTTCTGAGAGTTTTGTAAAGTGTTTTCTAATTTTGAAATCTTATTTCTCAGCTCAGAATTCTCCAATTTGAGACTCTCAGTCTTATTAGAGTCAGATTCAAGATTCCTTTTCAAGTCTCTAAATTTAACTCTAATTTGCTGATACCTTTCTAGAATTTCATTAAGGCTTTCAGCAAGTTCAGCCTTGGTAAAATTAACAGCAAAGTTAGGAAATACCTCTTCAGTGTCTGATTCAGAGTCTGATTCAGAAGCTTCACTATCTTCTGAAATATTAGCCATGAGAGCTATGTTGGCTCTCTCATCATCTGATTCTGAGTCAGCTTCAGACGAGTCAGAGTCATCCCATGTAGCCATGAGAATTTTCTTCTTCTCTCTTCCAAACTTCTTTTTGGGATTTTCCCTCTGAAGCTTTGGGCAGTCACTCTTGTAGTGTCCTTGCTCATTGCACTCATAGCAGATGATGTCCTTGGTATTTGGCTTTTTGCTACTAGAGGAGCCTTCAAATCTTCTGTATCTAGAGGAAGAATCTGTCCTTCTGTATCTGGAGGAGGACTCGTTTTGATCAGATCTTCTGGGATTCCTGAACTTCCTTTGTCTTTGCTTCCAAAATTGATTTACTCTTCTGGAGAGGAGGGAGAGTTCGTCTTCTTCTGATAAGGATCCATCATATGTTTCTTCAACTGCCTGTAAAACTTTAGACTCATATTTTTTGTTAGATTTCAATGCTAAAGGCTTACCTTGCTTCTGAGGCTCGTCAGCTTCCAGCTCTATCTCATGACTTCTGAGGGAGCTGATAAGTTCCTCCAGAGTGATTTTGTTGAGATCTTTAGCTAGCTTCAGAGCTGTAACCATTGGTCTCCACTGCTTGGGTAAACTTCTGATGATTTTCTTGACATGGTCAGCAGTAGAGTATCCTTTGTCCAGAACCTTGAGACCAGCTACCAGAATCTGGAATCTTGAGAACATTGTTTCAATGGATTCAGATTCTTCCATTTTGAACGCCTCATACTTCTGAATGAGCTCCAGAGCTTTAGTTTCTTTGACCTGAACGTTGCCCTCATGCGTCATTCTGAGTGAGTCAAAAATATTCTTTTCTGTGTCTCTGTTGGAGATCTTTTCATATTCAGTATAGGAGATGGCGCTGAGGAGGATGGTTCTGGCCTTGTGGTGATTCTTGAAGTCACGCTTTTGTTGGTCAGACATTGTTTTTCTATCAATCTTCTGACCGCTTGCATTCACAGGGTGCGTCTATCCATCTGTCACCATATCCCACAGATCAACATCATGTGCCAGAAAGAAGCTTTCAATTCTGTCTTTCCAGTAATCAAAGTTTTCTCCATCAAAGACTGGAGGTTTGCCGCTGAATCTGTCTCTGTCCTCATGGTTGTCATTGCTAGTGTGAGAATAGTTTCCTGCCATTGTGTTTTTCTGACGCTGGATCTTGTACTGACACGGTTAAGTGTTTTAGCTCAGAACCAGGCGCTCTGATGCCAATTGAAGAAGTGAAAAACACAAGAAGGGGGGGTTGAATTGTAAAACTGAAAATCAATGCAATGAACAAGATATTTTTATCCTGGTTCGTTTGATCTCAAACTATTCCAGTCCACCCGTCAAGGTGATTTCGCCTCTCTCCAACGAGGTCTTAATCCACTATATTCAACTGAATATTACAAACTGCTTTAACAACTGCTAAAGCCTTCTTGATGCAAACCACAACCCGGTTTGTCAAGGAAACACTTTCTTACAAAGAAGATAAATCTAGGTGTGAATGTTTTCTACAAAACTGTATCACAACTGTGATGTATACACAACTTTAAGCTTATGAAACTAGGTTTCTAAACAATGATTGATTAAGGAGATATGTAGTGTTTAGCAAACTGAGAGAAGGAAGATTATGATCAGCTTTTAGGCGTGTAAAATGTTGGAGAGCATTAGCCAATTCAATCTTCATAGTCTTGTTTATATAGCACTGAGATTGTTGAACATTGGAGCAATATTCTTGATTCAATGCTAATAACAAACTTTCCTTATCGAGCAGATCTTGTCTGGAATGAGGCCGTTGGTAATAATTTGCTTTCAATGCACAGTACCGTTGCTTACTTAATGCATGTTCTGGCTTGGCTCATTCTGACTCTTCTTAGCTGCTGATGAACTGTTGTTTTATTTATCAGAGTGTTGAGCGCAGTTCTGTTCATCAGGCTTCAGCATACACGTGAGTTATTCTTCTGATTCTGGTATTCTGATATAGCAACTTCTGATGCTGATGTCAAGAACCAAATTTCTGATGCTGATTAGGTGTGATCTTGCTTATACCTATCAGAGTATCTGCAAATCAGAACGTAGTAATTTAGGCAGCAAATAGTTCATACATGGATCATATAAATAATATATCTTTTCATTTTGTTATCATCAAAACTTAAACATAGGGTAGTAGATTCAAACTTTGTTCTAACATTTCTAACTCTTTCTTTGTATAAAAATTGAGCCTAAGAATGTCAAAGAGGCCCTAACTGATGAGTTCTGGATTAATGCTATGCAAGAAGAGCTGGAACAATTCAGTAGGAATGAAGTTTGGGATCTGGTCCCAAGACCTGAAGGGACAAATGCGATTGGCACTAAATGGGTATACAAGAATAAATCTGATGAAAAATGGGTGGTCACTAGAAATAAGGAAAGGTTAGTTGCTCAAGGATACACTTAAATTGAAGGAGTGGACTTTGATTAAACCTTTGCTCCCGTGGGTATACTTGAATCAATCAGACTTCTATTAGGATTTGCATGCATTTTGAAATTTAAATTGTTTCAAATGGATGTAAAAAATGCCTTCTTGAATGGATACCTGAATGAAGAAGTTTTTGTTGAACAACCAAAAGGATTTGTTGATCCAAGTTTTCCTAAACATGTCTATAAGCTGAAGAAAGCTCTGTATGGATTGAAGCAAGCTCCAAGAGCTTGGTATGAGAGACTGATAATGTTCCTTGGGGAAAATGGATATAGGAAATGTGGCATAAACAAGACTCTCTTTGTCAAAGAAGAAGAAGGGAAGATTATGATTGCTCAAATCTATGTTGATGATATTGTATTTGGTGGGATGTCAAATGAGATGGTTCAACATTTTGTCAAGCAGATGCAGTCTGAACTTAAGATTAGTCTTGTTGGTGAATTAACCTATTTTCTTGGTCTGCAAGTTAAACAAATGGAAGACTCCATATTTTTATCTCAGAGCAAGTATGCCAAGAATATAGTAAAGAAGTTTGGAATGGAGAATGAAAGTCACAAAAGAACCCCTGCTCACACACATCTAAAGTTGACTAAAGATGAAAAAGGAGTGGGTGTAAATCAAAGTCTCTACACAAGCATGATAGACAGTCTTCTATATCTCACAGCTAGCAGACTAGACATTGCCTTTGTTGTAGGAGTGTGTGCAAGATATTAGGCTGATCCCAAAGTTAGCCATGCCAACCATGTAAAGAGGATTCTCAAATATGTGAATGGGACAAGTGACTATGGTATGCTGTACTCTCATGGATCAAATTCTGCCTTAACTGGATTTTGTGATGTTGGTTAGGCAGGGAGTGCTGATGATAGAAAGAGTACATCAGGAGGATGCTTCTTTCTGGGAAATAACCTCATATCTTGGTTCAGCAAGAAGCAAAATTGTGTGTCTCTATCCACTGTTGAGGCTGAGTACATTGCGGCAGGAAGCAGTTGTTCTCAATTGGTTTGGATAAAATAAATGTTAACATAATACAATGTTAAACAAGATGTCATGACATTATTCTGTGACAATTTAAGCGCCATAAAAATTTCAAAGAATCCTATTCAACATAGTAGGACAAATCATATTGACATCCGTCATCACTTCATAAGAGAGCTTATTGAAGAAAAGATTATGGCCTTAGAACATGTAGCCATTGAATTGCAACTGGATGACATATTCACAAAGGCTTTGGATGCTAATCAATTTGAGAATTTAAGAGGAAAATTAGGGATATAGTTATATGAGGGTTTGTAGAAATTAAAAGTGTGTGGGTATATCATTAAAGTGATATTATATTGTTTGTGTTTCCAACAAATAAATTTTAGAAAACAATCATTACAAGACTGCCTAAAATTATTTCCCACACACTACTACATCTCTTCTCTCTACTTTCACAAACTCTTCATTCTCCTCAACAGAAGAAGAACCCTTTCCATTCCTCATCTCCTTGCCAGAAATTTTTCAAACATGTATGAACATCACACATCATCTTCCTCAAAATCGGCAAATGAAAATATTTCTCTTGACAAAGTACTAGATGTTACTCCTCTATCAACGATCCTTCCGCTTGATAAAAAGGTCAAGAAACCTAGATCATTACCAACTAAGAAATCTAAAGATGATAAAGGTAACTCCTCTTCTGATACTGACAATAGAACTGAAGAAGAAATTGTCAATCTTGATAGAAGCATCAGAAGACTTATGGATAGAGTTTTAAATGAAGGATTTGCTGTGCCTGGGATTTCTTCTCCCCTTGCTCGCATGCCCCCTCTAGCTGAGAAAGGAAGTAATCCTAAGAATGATGCTGCTGAATCATCCAAAAATGATGCCGCTGAATCATCCAAGAATGATGCTGCTGATAGAAAACTTGAGAAGCTTGTTACCTCTGCCCTAAAAGGTGTGGAAGAAGAAAATGTTGATCAAGATGTTGAGGAAAGTGTTGAAGAAAATTTTGCTGCCGCCAAGGATGGAGAATGTCACAATGCTGTGGATGTTGTCAATGTTGAAGAGCTCTCTGATAATGAGCTCATAACTAATGTTGTACCTGGTATTGCTAGAAGGCTAAAGTCCAGGAGAGTAAAAGATGCAAGCATCACACCCCCTCCCAAGACTATCAAGAAGAAAACCATGTATAGACCCCCAAAAGCAGGAAGTAGAGTGGTCCCTCCTTCTAGCAAGAGAAAAGATAGACCTGTTACTTCTACTGATTATGATGAGGATGCTGTAAAAAGGTCCAAGAGTAAGAAGAAAGCTATTCTAGGTTAAGAGACTGACTCTGAGTATGATGTCGAGCAAGATGTCTAGGATATCTCTCCTATCCAAAAGTCTACAAATAAGAAATTATCTGTTAGGGTTCCTGATGCCCCACTTGACAACATCTCCTTTCACTCTGTTGGGAATGCTGAAAAGTGGAAGTATGTGTATTAAAGAAGGATTTCCCTAGAGAGAGAACTAGGAGCTGCTGTCTTGGAATGTAAGGAAATCATGGAGCTGATCTCCTATGCTGGACTGATGAAAACAGTTACCAAGTTTGTAAATTGCTATGAAACTCTTGTTAAGGAGTTTATTGTTAATATTCATGTTGACTGTGCTAACCATAAGAGTAAGGAATATAGAAAGGTTTTTGTTAGAGGAAAGTGTGTTGATTTTTCTCCTGCCATTATAAACAAGTTTCTAGATAGGTTTGAAGATGTATGTTGTGAGCTGGAAGTTACAGACAATCAAGTGTGTAGAGCCATTACTGCCAATCAAGTAAGTGAGTGGCCAATGAAAAACATACTTCCTGTCAGCAAACTGAGTGTGAAATATGAAATTTTACACAGGATTAGAGTTACGAATTGGGTTCCCACTAATCACACTTAAACCATCTCCATTGGTTTAGGAAAGTTCATTTATGCTATCGAAAACCAAAAACTTTTTGATTATGGGACTTATATCTTTGATCAGACCATCAAACATGGATGAACTAGTGCCATTAAGATGCCAAATGATTTTCCTTCCCTCCTCTGTGGAATTATCCTAAATCATCACACTATAATCCTAAGTGGAAATGATGTTGTATGCAAGAGGGAGTCTTCCTTGACCCTCCACTTTAAGCTCTTTTCAGGAAAACATGTCCCGGACATTGTTTTAACATATGCTCCTAATGACAAGACCTCCACTAAGGATGAAATGATCAATGAACTAATGGAAGCTTGCAAGGAATCAGATGATGTGATTAGAGTGAGCTCAACTAGGAAGCTAGTCTTTGAAAATATGATCAAGGACCTGCAAAAGGATAGCAACCTTGATGATGCAGTGAGCTCTGAAGGGGAAGATTCCAGTGAGGAAAGAAGTTCTGGTTCAACCAAGTCAACTGGTAAGAATGACAATTTGACTATTTGATGTTTCTCTGAACACCTTGGCACTTACATGTGCTTGACATTTGAATTTTATGGTCTGTACCCTAATACTGATATTCCTTTGATTTCATTTTTCTTTGGCATATTATGACTAAAAAGGGAGAGAGAAAGTGAGTGAGTGAGTGACTAACCACTAACCACTGAACATTGCTTAAGGGGGAACCTCATGTCCTAGAAGATGTTTTGACATCTTCCTGTGCTAACAGCTAACAACTAACTGAATGTATATTTTGATTGCCTTGCTTGCTGCTGCCTTGATAATGCTCTGATAATCTTGCTGCTGCTCTGATAATTTGCTCTAACAATGTTTTAGCCAAAATTTTCCAAAGGGGGGAGTTTGTAAGTGTTTATTGGTATCAATTTTGGTAAAACAAAGACTTGTTAATGTTTTTCTAAATGTCTTAACATTTGGAGTAAAACTGTTTTGAATGATGTCAAAGTGGATGTCTTGACATCTGCCTACTGAACTGATCTCAGTCCAAAGTTAGTTAAGTATTTTGTTTCCTGATTTCCAACATTCTATAACTCAAGATTTGTGAACTACAGGTTGCGAAAAATATGGAGGAATATTTTTCAAATTGCATAATTATATCTTAGCCTGTTTTTATGGAAATATTCAAAAGATTTGAATATTTGTTTTCAAGCCCAAGCCCAAAGCTGCGCATATATAAGGAATCACTACCTTATTCAAAGACAAGCAATTTTTGAAGAAGAATAATTTCTTTCTGATTAGAAGTTTAGGCTTTTTATTTGTAATACACTCTAAGTATTAGTTTAAATACTTGAGTTGTTATTTGGGTTATTAATTGTGTATCATTCATAAGCTTTTAAGCATTGAATGATTGAAGTGTTTCAAACTTATTAATCCTGTAAGTGATTAAATGGATTTAAGGATGGCCTCATACCTAGGTGAGTCTTAGGTAGAAGTTTAGCTTGGGTACTGATTAAGTGATTAGATCGTAAACTGGTTGTTTACCGAGGGTCTATGAATTTATACTATTTAGTGAACTTGTCCCTGACTTGGTAGCCCCCAGAGTAGGTGTTGTTGTACACTGAATTGGGTGAACCATCTCTTGTGTTTTTACTGCTTTTTATTTTACTGCACCTTACTTGCAAACAGATATTTGTGTCGTGACATCTCTTTCAACATCACATATCTGATACCAGAATTTCAGATCTACATTCCATTTGTTGGTAAACTCGTCCTGTTTTTGGAATTCATACCGCTGGTGATAAAGATAGTCGCCCCGTCCTGTTTCAGGAATTGATCTTTATTTAACCATAAAGAAATAAAGATAGTTTCCCTATCCTGTTTCAGGAGTTAACCTTCGATCTGTTTATGTAGATAGTCGCCCCGTCCTGTTTCGGGAATTGATCTATAATTAGTTTGTTGGTAAACCCGTCTTGTTTCGGGAGTTCATACCATTGGTGATAAAGATAGTCGCCCCGTCCTATTTAGGGAATTGATCTTTATCTGACCATAAAGAAAGAAAGATAGTTTCCTCGTGTTGTACCCCAAAATTTGCCCTCTCATATTTTCCAAGGTCTTCCCCTACATGGTTGGTCACAAACCTTTGCCTAAAGAAAAGGAAAATTTGCGAGTGATGTTTTTGAGTTTCCTTCGATTAGAATGGACAAAGGTCCTTCGACTGGCCTGTTAAGAGTTTCCTTCGATTCGCATTTTAACAAGCCCTTCGATTGGCATAGACAAAGGTCCTTCGACTGGCCTGTTAATAAGGTCTTTCGATTGACATTTTAACAAGTACCTTTCAATTGGCATGGTAATAGGGTCCTTCGATTGGAATTTCAACAAGGCCTTCAATTGGTATGGACAAAGGCCCTTTTTATTATGTAATACCCCAAATTTGTCCTACCCTTTTATCGAATCATCTAGATTACGCGTTCTATTATTATTTCATCTGCATATCCTCCATTAGGTCAATTAACACCTCATGCATCATTAACCAATAAATTTAGCACGGGATCAAGGATGTTGAAGAATTAAGGTTGTTGTATGGCTTTAAGGTTCTCATTTTCACTCAAGCTTTAACCAGCTGATTCTTTCATCAACTAGAGTTTGTTTGAAGCTAGGGTTTTAATTCATGAACCCCTTTATCACCAAGCTACAAGGACATCTCCATCATGGGATTTTAAGCCATAAAGGTTCATCTCAAGGTGCTTAGAGTTTTGTGATCACCATCATTCATATGCTTCTGATTGTTTCTATCTACAATGTTTTCCTCAAGACATTTGCTTCAAGATCGTTATCGAAATGAGGTGCCTTTGTGAAGTGAATTACAAGATTTAAATCACGGTACAAAGGTGATATTGTGGATACGTAACGTGACCAAAGCATTGTTATTTGTTACTTCGATTACAAAAGATAGGGCTAAGGGGGAAATTAAAAGTTATTGCGAGGAGGCGAGATTGACTTGGTTTTGCTTTTATGGAATCGTTATTTAGAGTCATCTGAAGTGCTACCTAACATCATGGATTAGATTTGTTTGTAGTTTTCGAAATAAGAAGGGCATTTAGATTTCTTAAAGCACAAGAGAAATTACAAAAGCATACGAAATATGGTCATGGCATTAAGCTAGGTTCAAGTTGAATGTAAAATGGTTATAGTCAAACAAGGTTTATTCAAAGGGGATCCATAATTCTCAAGATGAGCTTGTAAAATCAAACAACTTTTCCATTCAAGTTCCCGAGGCATACAAGGTCATTTAAGCTTTCAATTGCATGCTAAGACTAATTTTCAAGTTGCAAGGCATAATTCAAGAAAGCAAGGTTCAAATCCAAATTTCAAATATCCGATATTCAAGATCAGGTTCTATTCAAGTTCTAACTTCTCCACATAAAAACCATTCAATGTTGTCATTACATCGAAAATCCAACATTTCAAAGAAACATTACAAAAAGTACAAATTTCTATTAGGAAAAATTGATTCCTTGTTTCATCTCATTCCAAAAACAGCCCATCTATCCATCCGTTCATCAATTCATCATGAAACAAAAGCGGAACACAAAATACTGGCAGCTGCCGCTTTACCTTCTCTACTACCATTCTGAAGCAAGATGTAGTCACACTCAGTTTCCCGGAATCAATCGTTGTAGGGAGCACAAACTAGCTTGCTACAGTGACATTTGTGTGGGAGAAATTGCTTGCCGATTTAAGAAGAATGAAGGGGCTCCCGAGTTCAGGTTTACATCATAAATTTAGGGGTTTTAGTGCTTTACTGCATACTTAGTGTTGGAACGAAGCTGCTGAATCACGTTCTCAATCTTTGCTCCAAGCAGAACATTTCCGAGGTTTACCTGCACGTGCAAACAAACAATGAAGAAGCCATTAACTTCTATAAGAAGTTTGAGTTTGAAATAACAGAATCACGAAAACTATATAATCCCAAATTCCTAACCCTCACAATTAACCATAACAAAATTCAATTCTCAAACTGTCCAAACAGATCTCTATCCAAAACCATTCCCTAACTGTTACTAACAAATCTTAACAGAAACCCATCCGTGCTAACTTCTAAACACCTAGCTAACTTTGCTTTTGTTCTAACAACCCTGCACAGTATCCTAACAGTATTCCAAAACATTTCCTAACTGAACCATAACATAAAAAACTATAACCCTGCAAACTCACTAACAGAATCTGAAACCAGAACAAACTCAAACATAATTTCTAACAGACTTGCAAAACTTTTATAATCTTAACTGTCATAACCAACTTTTAACCAATTCCGCAACAAACTGTAACAGAAAAACCTCTTCTCTAATTAACCGTTTCTTCCACAAAGAACAGTCAGACTAACCATCTGTTAGAACATAGTTTGATTCTACAACCCTCAATTAAAGTTTTGATGATAACAAAATACAAGATTAAATAAATTGTAAGATTTATTTAAGACATATATGCTACTTAAAATTATGTTGTGTATTTACAGAAACTCTGATGGAATCAGCATCAGAATATCAGTATCAACATCAGCATCAGAAGATATGTCAGCATCAGGAGATCAAATAACATGTGCTACGCTGAAGCCTGATGAACAGAATCTGCGCATAAAATAATCTGACTCTGATCAAGATCCTAACCAAGTCATCAACACTTAGAAGCGTCAGCATAAAGGAAAGAACACTTTGATTATCATTAGCAGAACAGTCTGAAGCGTTACTATGCATTCAAGACAGATTTATTACCAACGACTTTATTCAAAGACAAGATCTGCTCAAATAGGAAAGAACGTTATGATCATTGAAAGTGATTTATGGACAACAACGTATCTCTTCCTAGGCTATATAAACAAGTCAGTGTGAGAAAATAAAAGGCTAATACTCTTTACGCACGCATACGAAAACGAACGCACTCATACATTTTTGCTAAAGCTTTCAACCACGCCTACTCAAAAGCATTAGCAGTCTAGTTCATTCTAAGCTTAATATTGTGTATTATCACAGTTGTGATATATAGTTTTATTAGAAAACATCAAACACACTTTTGTTCAATTATCTGTAAGAGAATTTCCTTGAGATAAACCGGTCTGTGGTTAGACTCAAGAAGGCTTTAACAGTTGTTAAAGTAGTTGTTGTATTCAGTTGAATATAGTGGATTAAGACCACGTTAGAGAGAGGCGAAATCACCTTGACGGGTGGACTGGAGTAGTTTGAGATCAAACGAACCAGGATAAAAATACAGTGTTGTCTGCATTTGATTTAAAGTTTTACAATTCAACCCCCCTTCTTCCAGCGCTGATATGTATTGGCATCCCCAGTGATGAGCAATGGTTCCCAGTAAGATTTCACTTATCCCCATGAAGTCTATTTCTTCGCATTGCATATAGTTATCATTACATAACACTGCACTTCAAAAGCGCATAGCCGATCCATCAGAATGGATCTTTGCGGCAAGACAAATTCAAACATGCATACGAAGCATAAGCCAGATCAGGTACCTTACACAAAAGACTTGAATCATTCAAGGATAATAATACATCCCTACAAGAGGATATCATTCCCAAAATACCCAGTTGGTGACCTTCACTTTCACAATTTCCAGCAAAATCAATACATCAAGTATAAACCCAACACTCATCTGTATTTTAACTTTCTTTGGTACTAGTCTGTATCTTTTCTCAATACCCGTCCGTATTGATCCAAACACTCGTATGTGTCAAGTTTCCTAAACACTCATCCGTGTTAGTTATCCAAACATTCGTCTGCATCTTCCTTCAATACTCATCCGTATTGATTCAAACACTCGTCCGTGTTTAAACTTTTGATACTCGTCCGCATCTTCTTCCAATACTCGTCTGTATTGATTCAAACACTCGTCCGTGATTAACCTTTTGATACTCGTCTGTATCTTCTTTCAATACTCGTTCGTATTGATTCAAACACTCTTCTGTGTTTAACCTTTTGATACTCGTCCTTATCTTCTTTCAATACTCGTCCGTATTGATTCAAACACTCGTCCGTGTTTAACCTCTTGATACTGGTCTGTATCTTCTTTCAATACTGGTCCATATTGATTCAAACACTCGTCCTTGTTTAACCTTTTGATACTCGTCCGTATCTTCTTTCAATACTCGTCCGTATTGATTCAAACACTCGTCTGTGTTTAACCTTTTGATACTCGTCAGTATCTTCTTTCAATACTCGTCCGTATTGATTCAAACACTTGTTCATGTTTAACCTTTTGATACTCGTCCGTATCTTCTTTCAATACTCGTCTGTATTCATTCAAACACTCGTTCGTGTTTAACCTTTTGATACTGGTCTGTATCTTCTTTCAATACTCGTCCATATTGATTCAAACACTCGTCTGTGTTTAACCATTTGATACTCGTTTGTATCTTCCTTCAATACTCGTCCGTATTGATTCAAACACTCGTCCGTGTTTAACCTTTTGATACTCGTCCGCATCTTCTTTCAATACCCGTCCGTATTGATTCAAACACTCGTCCGTGTTTAACCTTTTGATACTCGTCCGTATCTTCTTTCATTACTCGTCCGTATTTACTCAAACACTCATCCATGTTTAACCTTTTGATACTCGTCCGTATCTTCTTTCAATACTCGTCCGTATTGATTCAAACACTCGTCCGTGTTTAACCTTTTGATACTCGTCCATATCTATTGTACCCCAAAACTTGCACTCTCATTTATCAAGACTTTTCTCATAAGACTTTTTGGACTCAAGACAAGATTTGGGTTTGGTCAGCTCAGGACATCTCATCTTGCACTGATAACCCAAAATTAGGGTTTGAGTTTGCACAAGGACTTTTGGACCACCAATTTTTCATCTGACCTTCATACATCATTTTGGACCCCTAAGATTGTTCATGTTAAGTTTCAAGCCTTGAACCATATTTTTGATCAGTCAATTGGACAATTGACCTAAAAATCAGCTGTATTGGGGAAAGAGTCAACTATGGCCAATTTACAGTCAAACTTCATATTTTTTGATCCACATCAATATTTTAGACTCATATGTACCATTTGATCAAGTTTGGATCACAACTCCTTAAGAAATTTGATCAAATCATCAAAAGGGCAAAATGGTCAAAATTAGGGTTTTGACTGAGAAAGGGCAATTTCTGATTTTTTAACTTAGCCAATGACCAATTGAGTTCAAGCATGATTTCAAGGGTTCAATAGCATCATATTGACCTAATTAAATGGTTCAAAAGATCTCAAGTTCATTGGATTGACAGATGAATTTTGCAGTCAACTGATCAAAAGTCAACTGTGCACTGAAAAGTCAAACTTTGACTTTTTGGTCAAAATCAAGTGCCAAGGGTCATAATTCATCAAGATATGTCAAAATATGAATATTTTTCACCAAGAAACTCAAAATTGAAAATTAGGGTTTTAATTTGAAAAATTTCATAACTTAGAATTTTTCTAAGTATGAAAATTTTCTTATTTTTCCCAACTTTTCACCACTTTTTCACCATGATGAATTTTGATTCAAAGAAAACTTCCAACATGAAAGTTGTAGTCCTCCATGAAATATACAACTTTTCCTCACAAACTTTTCCCAAAAGATGCTTGGATCTCAAGTTATGAATTTGTGAACATAGGTCCATGAACTTCTTAACTTAGTGAAATTTTGCCCTAATTTAGACAGGTTTTGGACCCAACTTCATGGACATTTTTCACCTAGTTCCAAGAGGTATCTCAAATTTAATTTCAAATATGGATTATAGAGCACATTGCAAGCTTTCCAAAATGTCCAAGAACTATCCAAGATCATTTTTGAGTATGGAGAATCGAAGAAGGGAAGTTGGCATTTTCTCACTTTTGTTCAAGCCATTTTCACATAGCATCAAGTTGAAAATCACATCTATGCTGGTTATATCTTGCTTTACAGGTCCTAAGCTTGCTATACACTCCATAATTAAATGCAAACTCAGTTGACAAAGGCTTTATCTTTGCTTTTGAACCTTTACACAAGATGTATTTCCATTTTGGGCAAAAAGTTCACAATGCCATTTTCATAAAGGGCAACTTTTGCAACTTTGTCAATCTTGAGCATTGAACCTGTCCCTTTAGTACAAGAAATCTTTACAGGTCTCAAGAAATATGTACCAACTCTTATCAGCCATCAAGCAAGCTAGTACAAGCATTTAGCATTGGTCTTGTCACTTTACTTCAAATGCAAGAAAAGTTGCAAAAAGGTCCAAAGCTTGCACAACTAGTAAGGGCTGACTTTGTATCATTTCTATACAAATATACAAACTTGTTACAAGGCATAGCCCACTGGGATTGAACCTGAAATACTCCCAAACTCAAAAACACCAAAATTCTGTCCAAACACTCAAATTCTGCAAAAGCACTGCCAACTCTCATTTGGCTCGTGCATTTTGTGTTTAAAAACATCAAGCATCTCACAAACATCATACCAAAGCAATCCAAGCCATCACCCTGGTTCTGTAACCCCTGTTTCAGCATTTGCCATTTTCACTTCGGAAGCTTGCAGTTGGACTTGGTCAGAGAGTTTCATCCATCCTCAGAGCAAGCTAAGCATTGGAATAGGTTCAGGGAAGTTCAAGGAAGCTTAAACAATCACCAGGCCTCCATTAAAGTCCCTACATTGCCCTACTCGATTCCAGCGGAAGGAGGTATTTTCTTAAACTCTATCTCTGTATATAGGCAACTTCAAGCCACGATTTGTGAAGGAAAAATGTAGTCCTTATCATAACAAAATTGTACATATCATTACTTTTCATTTATATTACTTGTGCTAAGAGAATTTGAAGATTAAAAATGCTGAAAAAGTTAGGTCACGAATTAGGGATTCAAAAATTCTCTTTGATCTTTAAGAGTTAGGTTACATAATTTATATTGTTGGAATCGTGAGCTCAAATGCCACATGTTTCATGTTATGAGTTTTTGTTTTTATGCAAGCATTAGCAAGTTACATGTTTGAACAAAAACGCATGCAGAAACTGGCCAGAGGACAAGGACAATGATGTTCTGGGCTTTTTGGCGCCTTGGGCTTTTTGCTTTTGTTATTTGCACCCCCTGGCTGATTTTTATATTATTCATATTTTTTTCTTCATATTTTCATATTTATTACTTTTGATTATTTTTTCTGAATAATAAAAAATCCTAAAAATAATTTCTTTATTTTTGCAATTTTATTTTATTTTATTTTTTTTATAATTTTTTTTTACATAAAAATTAGTTTATTTTGATAAATAGATTTTATTTTCTTAAATAATTTGTAAATATAATAAAAAATACTTAATATTTTTTATACTATTTATACTCATAAATACTTATTTTTTATATACATATTTAATTTTTAATATTTATATATAATATTATTTATTATTTTCTTATACAAAAAATGTACAAAATAATAAATATAGAACATTTATTTTCTTTTAATTAAAAAACTAGGGTTTACCCCTTTCAAAAAGAATTAATATATTTTTTCCTCATATTTTTAGGTTTAAGTTAAATATTTCTTTTATACAAAAATAAGACATAAAAAACATTTTTTTAACATGAACGTTGCATTGCATTTTAAATATTTGTACTTTATTTATTTAAATTCGCGCAATATTCGATTTGGTTGTAATAATATATTTAGGTTTATATTTGTGCAAAATCCCCATTCAAACTTGTATCCCCCCTCCCATAATAATTGTTGAAATAGCTTAGTTTATTTTACGCAATTTATCGCTTTTATACCATGATTAGTAAATTAGGGTTTGCATGACAAGAACAAAAACAAAGCAAAATAGAAAACCCTAAATGCAAGACAAAAGCATGAAAATGATATACTTTGCACACAAGCACCCTTAGGGTTTCTCCCACTTGGTTGCCTAAAATAAACTGGCCATGTTACGCATGCGAAGTATCTTGGCAAAACAAAACAAATATAAGATCATAGTCCCTCGATGACACTATTCAAAGGTTTCCTAAAAAAAATGATCTTGGTCCCTCAAAAATGCTAAGATACTTGGCAACATTGCTATCATGGTCATACGATGACCCACGCCCGTCCCGTTTACATCCAAAGATAGGGTTGCTTACCAAATCAATGGTAAGTCAACAATGTCAAAAGGAATAAAAATGCACAAGAAAGACATTTGAGTAGGTAGATAGATTCTAAGTTACTTGCTCATTTCCAAACAATCCTTGCTATTTTCAAAAACAAACACACACACATTTCAAAAACATCTTACAAAACATTGAAAACATTTTCAAAAGACAAACATCTTTGTATACATTCTTACAAACGAGAATCATTACAAAGATTGCCTAAACGAATGGCCTCTTTTACAAAATACTTTCAAAATCACACCAAACACCATTTCAAACAAAGCAAATCAAGTGATCTAAACAAGTAACTAAGAGCCCATGGAAAACCATGGATGAAAAGGATGCTAGCACCTTCCCTTTTCATAATCTACCCCCCGAACTCAAGAAAACATCTCAAAGGTCTTTCCTATGCTTTTTTACCTTTCCTTTTGGATAAAAGAAAAATCGGTGGCGACTCTTGCTAACCGCGACATTTGCAAACACAAACGCAAAAACCTCAAGTCAGTTCTCCCACCGCATCACAGAACTGGCGACTCTGCTGGGGAAATTCTTAAAAGTGGGGTTACCTTAGGGTTTAGATCACATTTATTTTCTTACATTGTTTGACTTGTTTGCTTTACAATTATGGTTCTTTGTTTGTGCTTAAATCCTCCACCCAGATTTGGGAAACATTATAGGTAAATAGCAATACGTTGTGGAAACTGTGCGGGGTATACCGACATGGTCTAAGCAATAACTATTAGTGTGACATATTTGTGGGTACCGGTAGCCTTTGAGTCAATCAAAGAGAATACGGGGCCGCTGAGTGATGTCATGAGGCACTAATGAACTTCTAGAACCTTTACTTGACCAACTTGGCCTTTTAGGATTTAGTGATATGACCGGCTTTGGTGCAGTTCGAAGTTGGTAGATACTCGATACTACACTCATTGAGGGTTAGTTTCTTGGAATATTTTGGTCGCCAATAAAGAGGCTTGAACTGGAACAATGAACAAGGAAACAATCCAGTGATATTGAGCTCCTTAAAACCCGGTTACTATTGTTAGGACAGGTTGAGCCAACTAAATTTCAAGAGGGTACTTACCTATGAAACCCCATGCAAGCCTAAACTAAGAACTTGTTTGATTAGCTTGTACATATATACTTGTGCATAACATCATGGACATCATGAACATCATATGCATTCACTAACCATTTCAAGGATTTTGGAGATTCATCTTTGTTCTTGTTTTGTAGGTTATGGATTCACTTCGCAGGAAAACTGTCCAAATCAACCTTGTAAGAATTCCTCCACAACTCAAGGAGCTAGCTTAAAGGATCCCTGAGAACTCTCCGTTCACCGAGATACATGGTTGTCTACTCAACTTGGTCACTTCCAACATAGAGGAGGATATGGTGAAAGTTCTCTTCTAGTTCTTTGACCCTTTGCATCATTGCTTCACATTTCCTGACTATCAACTTGTACCCACTTTGGAAGAATTCTCTCAACTTCTGAGGATTCCTGTTCTTAATCAACTACCTTTCAACGGTAAGGAAAGAGATCCAAAGCCAGAAGAGATTGCTCAAGCCCCGCACTTGCACTCATCTGATGTCACAACTCATTGGGAAACTAGAAGTGGTGTCAAAGGCTTCTTGGAAAGGTTTCTGTTTGAGAAGGCCCAAAGCTGTTGGTATTCACTAGACTTGCAAGCTTTTGAGGAGATTGTAGCTCTTCTCATCTATGGGATGGTCTTATTCCCCAATCCTGACCAACTCATAGATGTGAGCGCTGTCAAAATCTTCATGTCTCGCAACCCGGTGCCTACATTGCTTGGGGATATCCTACACTCTCTTCACACTCGTACAATGAGGAAAAGAGGTGTTCTTATGTGTTGTACTCCTCTCCTGGAAATATGGTTTATTTCTCATCTTCCCCAATCAGTCTTGAAGAATGAGCAAGGTTTGAGGTGGTCACAAAGGTTAATGACACTTAAACATTCAGATATTCATTGGTGTTCTCGATCCAAAGAGAATGTTATCATTGTTGACCGTTGTGGGGAATTCCCTAATGTCCCTCTACTTGGCATTAGGGGAGGCATCACCTACAACCCGTGATTAGCTCTAAGAAAATTTGGTTATGCCCGAAGGGATGGCCCACATGATATGCTGATTCAAGGATTGGTTTTTGACTACGACAACGATGATCAAGGACTTCGTCAGAGATTCATCCGAGCTTGGAGGATGCCAAACAAGGTGGATAGCAAGACTTTGGGACACAAGAATTCCATCCCTCTTGAGCCTTACCTCAAGTGGGTACAAACCCGCGCTCAAAGTCTTATGATGCCTTATCTCTCCATTCTCCCAGTGATTATTGAGCCTGTTAAGGAAGGAGAAGTTTCATACACTATCCTACATCCTGAAATGCCGACATCACTCGAAGACCTACAAAGGGATTGGATACAGCTCAAGGGAAAGCGCGATACTTTCGAAGCCCAATTCTACGCAAGCGAGAAGAAGGTTTTGGAACTCACTCGGCTACTTCATGAAGAGCAGACTCTCAATACCTACATTGCACCAAAGAGGATGCGCAACGTCTTTTTACCTTAGAATTTTGTATTATTTTTCCCAAGGGGCATTGATGTACTCAAATTCTATTTTATTAATATGACGTGTGTTTCTTTTTTGTTTAAAACAAATTTGAATTTTTAAATCCTTGAAAACATTGCATGAATACATATCATTCATCATAAGCATAAACAGATCTTTGCAACAAGTTTCCTCATCTCTCTACTGTTTATTTCAGTAAGATGGATCTCGCACAAACGGTCAAAGATCTGCAAGCTCAGAACTCGCAATTTCAACAGTTGCTCATGACCTTAGCCAAGGGGAAAGAGGAGCTGAAGACTCTGCTAGTAAAAGAGAAAGAGAAAAAGAAGAAGAAACCAGCTGGTGTGGTAATCATGGGCAGAAGATTTCAGGGACAAGCCAGAAGTACATTAGATTTTCCAAAAACATCTGATGAAGGGGAAAGAAAAGGAAAAGGAACGGCAGTACCATCAGATTCTGAAGAAAAAGAAGAGGAAGAAGAGGACTACTCTGAACAAAAATACCCTCCGGCTGATGACAAGTACAAACACCTTGAAGAGCGACTAAGCGCTATGGAAATCCAGATAGTACCAGGGCTAGATTTTGAGGAGTTAGGGCTGGTGTCAGGAATTGTAATCCCTCCAAAGTTTAAAGTGCCACTATTTACCAAATATGATAGGGTGTCTTGCCATAAAATGCACCTAAGATCCTATGTCAGGAAGATTCAACCACACTCTGCCGACAAAGACTTGTGGGTCCACTTTTTCCAAGACAGTTTATCAGGAACGCAACTTGATTGGTTCTACCAATTAGAAAGGGCAGACGTCCACAATTGGGAAGACCTAGCAACGGCTTTCTATAAACAATATCAGTACAACTCCGACTTGGCGCCTACCCGTACTAAGCTTCAGAGTATGGATATGGTTTCCAACGAGGGCTTTAAAGATTACGCGCAAAAGTGGAGAGACCTAGCTGGAAGGGTGCAACCCCCTCTATCCGAAAGGGAGTTGGTGGACATGTTCTTGGGAACTCTATCAGGTCCTTTCTTCAATCATCTAATTGGGAGCTCCTCTGCAGGGTTTACTGAATTGGTTTTAACCGGCGAAAGAGTGGAAGCTGGTATAAGAAGTGGGAAAATTCAGAAAGACGCGCCTGCCTCTACAACTGTGAAAAAGCCCTTCACGGGAAGAAAGGAAGTATATGCTGTCTATTCACAGAGGAATCAGGGAAGAACTGAGCACCAACCAACGGTGGGGGCCGTTATGATTCCAAAGCCTGCATCAGACCAGCCAAGAACTAACCAGCAAAGGGGGGAAAGGCCAGTTTGGCAATTCACCAAGATTAACATGACTCTAGCCCAAGTTCTACCACATCTTCTGAAGTTGAATCTGGCCACTCTAAAAGAGGCCCCAAATAATCCCAATACTGCGTCTCCACATTACCATCCCAACGCCAGATGCGCGTACCATTCTGAAAGTCCAGGGCACGACACCAACAAATGTTGGGCTCTGAAGAATAAAATTCAAGACCTGATAGACGCGAAGGAAGTTGAGTTTGAAGCGCCTGAGAAACCAAATGTTATTTCCGCTCCAATGCCTAGGCATGGTCACAATGCCAACACTATTGAAGAAGACTTGTTTGTTGCTACCGTGGATGAATTGTTGATGCCGCTCCCGATTGTTAAGTTGAATTTGTTGAAAGCTGGTATATACCCAGGTTGTGACCAAGACTTCCATGTTTGCATATCTTCATCATTTGACTGCCCTCTGTTGAAGAAGGGTATCCAACGACTGATGGATAACCAATAAATTCTGTTTGAGAATGCTCCTATTTCACCCATTCCAGTTAAATAAGTTTCAATTATAACCATCTACGCCAATCCTTCCAGGGACCCTAAAAGACCCGTTAGGATTACACCTACTCCAAAGACTACTCCACTTAAGATTACAATGCCCGGGTCGGCCCCTTACAAATCAGATAAAACAGTACCATGGAATTACGGTGGAGAAATCTACTACCATGGTATTAAACAAGATGAACTGACTGTTGAAGAAGAAGGCTCCGAAGAGGACAATTATGACATTAGTAATATTATCGGAACTAGCAAGATTACCCGCAGTGGTAGGATCTTTTCTCCAGGAATTTCCCCTCCAACGGCAGTCTTTGGACCCGTGGCCATTCTGAAGATTACCTCTGCACCAGTGATTATACCTGCAAGCGTACCTACCGACAAAGACAATATAATTCCTATCCCTACTTCCACTGCTGAGAATAAAGGAAAAAAACGTTCAAGAGGAGCCTGTCCAGACGAAGGCTCAATCACTAGCTATTCCTGAAACATCCAAGGAGGAGATGGAAGAAATCCTGAGGATAATAAAAAAGAGTGATCATGATGTGGTTGAACAGTTGGGGCAGACCCCTTCCAAGATCTTTATGCTAGCCCTGCTGCTGTGCTCTGAAGCACATGCCAAAGCTTTGGTAAAATTTCTGAAGACAGCTCACGTGCCGCAAGAGACGTCTGCTGACCAGTTCCAAGACTGTGTGGCCAGTTTGACAGCTGATAATGGCCTGGGTTTCTCTGATGCTGACTTGATACCCAGAGGGAGAAAACACAACGAGGCATTACATGTCTCTGTGGAGTGTAGAGGAACAACCCTAGCCCATGTCTTGGTTGATACTGGGTCATCTTTAAACGTCTTGCCAAAGAAAGCCCTTGATAGGTTGGATTGCGAGGGGCTGGCTTTAAAACCTAGTAACATAGTGGTGAGAGCTTTTGATGGTTCGAAGAGGATGGTCCACGGGGAGGTAGACATCCCAATAGAGGTAGGAACTCAGGTTTTCAACTCAACCTTCTATGTGATGGACATCCGTCCTTCTTATTCCTGTCTGTTGGGACGCCCCTGGATCCACAACGCCGGTGCTGTCACCTCCACCTTGCATCAGATGCTAAAATACCCGGTCCAAGGAAAGATCATAACTGTCCATGGGGAGTAGGAGTATATGATTAGTCATCTGAATTCCTTCCGATATGTGGAGTTAGATGGCGAGTTCATTGAAACCCCTTTCCAGCATTTCAAAGAAGTCTCTCCAGAAGTAGCGGCGACCAAGGCGGTATCCTCGATTCCTAAGACCACAAGACCTCCACCTCGGATGTCATCTCTAAAGGATGTAAAGGCACTAGTGGAAGAAGGGGGATGCACCATCTGGGGGCAGCTTCCAGATATTCCGTACAAATCAGATAAGTTTGGCTTGGGATTTACTTCGAATGGTCAGAAAGCTGTGCGCCATGCCCGTGCTAGGGGGCCACCTGTAAAGATTACCAACCAAGGGGTCAATTCAGTAAAGGACAGTGAAGAGGATGGCAGCTTGGAAGATTGGATATTTCCTACTGTCAGCGGAGGACTTCGCAACTGGGAAGCCATAGACTTCGTCCCAATAACTTTCATCTCTCAGTAATTTATCTTTTACATTTCTGTTGGACTTGTAATATTCACAAACAGTTCGCACTTTAAAAACCTTGTGTCTTACCTGAGGCACAATGGTCCATTTGTAAGGGCTTTTATTTCATCTTCATATGACATTCAATGAATCATGGACGCTTTTTCATATATAAACCTTTTGTGCTCATTGTCTTTCTTTTACATTTTATTGCTTTAAGATGGCTATATCCTTACACACACCCACACTCACAAATGCAGGTACCCTTCCATTCCGGGTCCCATGGGTAACGATACTGCTATAGCCTTCAGTGACTCTGAAGATCTGATCTACCAAGCCGAATACGGAGGTGAGGAAGATTGTGAGGTGCCAGGGGAATTGGCCAGACTACTACAACAAGAGGAAAGAGCTATTCAGCCTCATGAGGAGCTGTTGGATACAATCAACTTGGGTACCGAGGAAGATAAAAAGGAAATCAAAGTGGGTGCCAATCTAGAGCCGAGTGTCAAGGAGTGCCTAATTTAGCTATTGCATGATTATGTTGAGATCTTTGCCTGGTCATACAAAGACATGCCGGGACTCGATACATACATTGTGGTACATCGTCTACCCACAAGAGAAGACTGTCCACTAGTGAAATAAAAAGTCCGCCGCATGAGACCTGACATGTCAGAGAAGATCAAAGCAGAAGTTATGAAACAATTCAATGCTGGATTTCTGGATGTTACTTCTTATCCTCAATGGGTGGCCAACATTGTTCCCGTGCCTAAAAAGGAAGGTAAAGTGAGAATGTGCGTGGATTATAGAGATTTAAATAGGGCCATCCCTAAAGATGATTTTCCACTTTCACACATCGACATTCTGGTTGACAATACAGCCCAGTACAAAGTATTTTCTTTCATGGACGGATTCTCAGGCTATAACCAGATCAAAATGGCACCTGAGGACATGGAGAAAACTACATTTGTCACACAGTGGGGTACATTCTGCTACAAAGTGATGCCATTTGGACTGAAGAATGCTAGGGAAACCTATCAACGCGCCATGGTAGCTTTGTTTCATGATATGATATATCATGAGATAGAGGTCTACGTAGATGACATGATAGCCCGATCACAAATTGAAGAAGAACACCTTGATCACTTGCAAAAACTGTTTGTCAGATTGAAGGAGTACAAGTTAAGATTGAATCCAAACAAGTGCACATTCAGAGTCTGGTCCGGTAAACTCTTAGGTTTCATTGTCAGCAACAAAGGCATCGAGGTTGATCCTGCCAAGGTTAAAGCAATACAGGAAATGCCTGCTCCTCGCACTGAGAAGGAAGTCAAAGGTTTTTAGGGACGCCTAAACTATATTTCCAGATTCATTTCTCACCTAACGTCTACTTGTGAACCAATCTTCAAGCTGTTGAAGAAAGATCAAGTAGTCGGATGGAATGATGAATGTCAGATTGCTTTCAACAAAATCAAGGAGTATTTACTAGAACCTCCTGTCTTGATCCCACCAGTCGAGGGAAGACCTCTAATCATGTATCTGACCGTTTTAGAGAATTCAATGGGGTGCGTATTGGGGCAGCATGACGATTCTGGCCGAAAAGAGCACGCTATTTACTACCTGAGAAAAAAGTTTACCGACTGTGAAACCAGATATTCACTGCTCGAGAAAACTTGCTGCGCTCTGGTATGGGCTGCTCGCCGGCTAAGACAGTATATGTTGACCCATACCACTTTGCTGATATCTAAGATGGATCTGATAAAGTACATCTTTGAGAAGCCTGCTCTGTCTGGAAGAATAGCTAGATGGCAGATGATCTTAACATAATATGACATACATTACAAGACCCAAAAAGCTATAAAGGGCAGTGTGCTAGCTGATCATCTTGCTCATCAAGCTATAGAAGATTATCAATCCATGAAGTTTGACTTCCCTGACGAAGAAATCATGACATTGGACAACTGTGAAGAGATCAGACCATATGACGGACCTGAACAAGGATCCTGATGGACCCTATACTATGATGGGGCATCCAATGCACTTGGTAACGGTATCGGTGTTGTGCTCATATCTCCGGAAGAATGCCATACTCCTTTCACTGCAAGACTTTTCTTCAACTGTACGAACAACATGACAGAATACGAAGCATGCATCTTTGGTCTCAAGGCTGCCATAGACTTGGGAATCAAATCTTTAGATGTGTTCGGGTATTCAGCTTTGGTCATCAATTAGATCAAAGGAGAATGAGACACTAAGCATCCAAACCTTATCCCTTACAAAGAACATGTTTTAACATTGCTACCACATTTCGAGCAGATTACCTTCGAGCACTTCCCGCGAGAAGAAAATCAGCTAACAGATACTCTAGCTACAATGTCATCTATGTTTAAAACTAATTGGGATAACGAGGCTCCCCAGATCACCATTGAACGAATGGACGAACCAAAACACTGTCACGAGATTAATACTGAAGAAGTAGTGGACCAACCTTGGTTTCATGAAGTCAAAAGTTATCTCGAGGCTCAAGAATATCCAGAAGGAGCTTCAGCCAATGACAAAAATTTCTTAAGGAGATTCTCAGCTAAGTTCTTCCTAAGTAATGGCATCCTGTACAAACGTAATCATGACTCTATTCTTCTCCGTTGTATGGACAAGATTGAAGCTGAAAAGATCATGGCTGAATTGCATAAAGGTACATTTGGCACTCACTCCAGTGGGCATACGATGGCGAAGAAAATTCTACGGGCAGGATATTATTGGTCTACCATGGAAGCTGACTGCTATCAACACTCTCGGACTTGTCATAAGTGTCAAATCTATGCAGATAAGGTGCACGTGCCTCCGGTTCCTCTAAATGTCTTAACAGCTCCTTGGCCCTTCGCTATGTGGGGAATCAATATGATTGGGGAGATCAAGCCCACAACCTCCAATGGACACGGCTTCATTCTAGTGGCCATTGACTATTTCACCAAATGGGTCAAAGTAGCTTCCTTCGCATCCGTTACTAAGAATGTTGTTGCCCGCTTTATCAAGCAGAATCTTGTTTGTCGGTACGGTATCCCAGAAAGGATCATCACCGATAATGGTATAAACCTTAACAATACTATGATCACTGCCTTGTGCAAGCAGTTCAAGATTCAACATCATAATTTATCCCCCTATTGGCCAAAGATGAATGGTGCAGTCAAAGCTGCTAATAAAAACATTAAAAAGATCATACAAAAGATGACAGTCACCTACAAGGACTGGCATGAGATGCTACCGTTTGCTCTCCACGGGTACCGTACCACGGCTTGCACGTCAACTGGGGAAACGCCCTATTCTTTGGTTTATGGCATGGAGGATGTCTTGCCTATTGAGGTTCATATCCCCTCTTTAAGAATCATGAAAGATGCAGGTTTGAGTGAAGATGATTGGATCTAGACCCGATTTGATCAACTGAACTTAATTGATGAAAAGAGACTTACTGCTGTTTTCCATGGTCAGACATATCAAAAACAAATGATCAAGGCTTTCAACAAGAAAGTCAGACGCCGAGTGTATCAAGTTGGAGATCTAGTGATCAAGCGCATCATCTTGCCACAAAGTGATCCCAGGGGCAAATGGAATCCTACCTATGAAGGACCATTTGTAATCAAGAACATCTTTTCTGGGGGGGGGGGGGGGGCAATGATCTTAACCATCATGGATGGCGACGACCTGCCGCACCCTGCGAACACAGATATAGTCAAAAGATACTACGCATAAGAGACCCGCTAGGTTGACACACCTAGGAAAAACAAGGGCATCCCGGCGAACCAAAAAGGTTCGAGCAAAAATTAGGGATAAAATAAAAAAATCTATACACCCGGCAAGTTGAAAACCCGAAAGGGTGACTTGGGCAAAAAAGGGTTTCCCGGTGGACTGAAAACCCGAAAGGGCGGTCCAGGCAAAAGTTAGGGAATTAAAGCGTATGACTATGTCTCGTCGGATCACTTTAAGGACAATCTCTTCACTGACAAACTCGGAGCTTCTGATCAATTCAATCATCTTAGGACGAAGCAACGAATGGACACGATACTCGGAGATATGAAGGCTATAGCAGAATGGGAACCCCATGGGATTATCACACATAGCTATCTTTCTTTGTATAAATTTTTCTCATTTATGACACCATCCTTTTACTAGGATGTATGTCTCCTTTGTACAAAATACTTATTCAAAGTAAATACAAAGATATCTCTTTCAAAGTACAAAAAACTATTTGCCTTTTTCTTTACATTTGTGTTTTTATTTGCAAAAACGTCCAATGATTCATTAATGAACATATGCATTTGAACATAATTACTGTTTACAAATAAACAAAATGGAAAAGAGCAATAACTGACAGGTTGAAAGAATAGGAAAAAGTCTTTAGGCTATTCCATGAGCAATCCCTACAGTACATCATTAAGATCCCCAGTGGAGCTGAAACTTCCAACTACCAATCCCCAGTGGAAGCCATTCAGTTTCTCTAAATTCCCCAGCAGGTCATCTTGAAGCCTGAAAATCAACTGGATAGTGGTTAACTTCTGTTTCTCCTCAACCTAGGATAACTCCCCAGTAGAGTGGCAGACGATCGAAACTCCTGAATTTTTTCCAAACAGGAATAAGCTTTTTCCCCACAGAGTTTTCTTTATTCCCCAGCAGAACAAGGATTCCCATTGTGTAATCCCCAGTAGAAGTCATCAAAATTCTCTGGATTCCCCAAGCAGATTACTCAAGCAGTATATGGCATTGCTCACAACAGAATTATTGTCAATACTCCAACTTCAAGACATGAAGAATCCACATATCCTCAGCAGCAATCAAGGATTTATTTTCCTCAACAATACAGCAAATTAGCTTACATGCGCATACATTACATCCACATATCATAAACATTGATAAAACACATATATTGCATCATACAACATAACTTTGTGTTTTAGCTAACATTTTACTCTTTGCAGGATAAGATTAACAGCTACCGTTTAACAATATGCAATCATGATACAGTACAGATAAACTCCAGACGCGGAAGTCATTCTGTTACTCATTCAGATTCAGCCTTCAAGATACAGTTCAGATACACTCCATACATGGAAGTCATTCTGTTACTCATTCAAATTCAGCCTTCAAGATACAGTTCAGATACACTCCAGACACGGAAGTCATTCTGTTACTCATTCAGATCCAGCTTTCAGATACAGTTCAGATACACTCCAGACACGGAAGTCATTCTGTTACATATTCAGATTCAACCTTTTGATACAGTTCAGATACGCTCCAAACACGAATACCATCCTGATACTCATTCAAATTTCAAGTTCAGATACACTCCAGACACGGACGCCATTCAGGCCCTTATTCAGATTCAAGTTCAGATACGCTCCAGACACGGAAGCCATTCTGGATCTCATTCAATTTTCAAATTCAGATACAGTACAGATATGCTCCAGACACGAAAGTCATTCTGTTACTCATTCAGATTCGTCTTTCAGATACAGTTCAGATACGCTCCAGACACGGATGCTATTTTATTTCTCATTCAGATTTCAAGTCTCCAGATACGACTCAGATATGTTCCCGACGCGGACACCATTCTGATACTTATTCTTCTGACTTACAACTTACAATTCAACAAACATTCTTGGATGGCATCTATAAGCCCATCTCCAACAAGATTCTATCACCTCTCCAAATGGCATCTTTAAGTCCATTCCCTCAACTACACTTTGTCGAGTGCAAATTTATGGGCACTCTAGTGTCCAATCATCTTTTACCTTCGTGTCATGAACGACAAAGCTCGCCAATCTAAATCTTCAGGTTCAAGAAGATTGAACATGGGCAGCTATTGTACCCCAAAATTTCCCCTCTCATTTATCAAGACTTTTCTTACAAGACTTTTTGGACTCAAGATAAGATTAGGGTTTGGTCAGCTCAGGACATCTCATCTTGCACTGATAACCCAAAATTAGGGTTTGAGTTTGCACAAGGATTTCTGGACCACCAATGTTTCATTTGACCTTCATACATCATTTTGGACCCCTAAGATTGTTCATGTTAAGTTTTAAGTCTTGAACCACATTTTTGACCAGTCAATTGGACAGTTGACCTAAAAATCTGCTGTATTGGGGAAAAAGTCAATTATGGCCAATTTACAGTCAAACTTCATATTTTTTGATCCACATCAACATTTTAGACTCATATATACCATTTGATCAAGTTTGGAACAACTCCTCAAGAAATTTGATCAAATCATCAAAAGGGTAAAATGGTCAAAATTAGGGTTTTGACCGAGAAAGGGAAATTTCTGATATTTAACGTAGCCAATGACCAATTGAGTTCAAGCATGATTTAAAGGGTTCAATAGAATCATCGTGACCTAATTACATGGTTCAAAAGATCTCAAGTTCATTGGATTGACAGATTAATTTTGCAATCAACTGATCAAAAGTCAACTGTGCACTAAAAAGTCAAACTTTGACTTTTTGGTCAAAATCAAGTGCGAAGGGTCATAATTCATCAAGATATGTCAAAATATGAAACTTGTGCACCAAGAAACTCAAAATTGAAAATTAGGGTTTTAATTTGAAATTTTTCATAACTTAGAATTTTTCTAAGTATGGAAATTTTCTTATTTTTCCCAACTTCTCACCACTTTTTCACCATGATGCATTTTGATTCAAAGAAAACGTCCAACATGAAATTTGTAGTCCTCCATGAAATCTACAACTTTTCTTCACAAACTTTTCCTAAAATATGCTTGGATCTCAAGTTATGAATTTGTGAACATAGGTCCATGAACTTCTTAACTTAGTGAAATTTTGCCCTAATTTAGGCAGATTTTGGACCCAACTTCATGGAAATTTTTCACCTAGTTCCAAGAGGTATCTACAATTGAATTTTAAATATGTATTATAGATCATATTGCAAGCTTTCCAAAATGTCCAAGAACTCTCCAAGATCATTTTTGAGTAGGGAGAATCGAAGAAGGGAAGTTGGCATTTTCTCACTTTTGTTCAAGCCATTTTCACATAGCATCAAGTTGCAAATCACATCTATGTTGGTTGTATCTTGCTTTACAGGTCCTAATCTTGCTATACACTCCATAATTAAATGAAAACTCAGTTGACAAAGGCTTTATCTTTTCTTTTGAACCTTTACACAAGATGTATTTCCATTTTGAGCAAAAAGTTCGCAATGCCATTTTCATAAAGGGCAACTTTTGAAACTTTGTCAATCTTGAGCATTGAACCTGTCCCTTTAGTACAAGCAATCTCTACAGGTCTCAAGAAATGTGTACCAACTCTTATCAGCCCTCAAGCAAGCTAGTACAAGCATTTAGCATTGGTCTTGTCACTTTACTTCAAATGCAAGAAAAGTTGCAAAAAGGTCCAAAGCTTGCACAACTAGTAAGGGCTGACTTTGTATCATTTCTATACAAATATACAAACTTGTTACAAGGCATAACATGCTGGGATTGAACCTGAAACACTCTCAAACTCAAAAACACCAAAATTCTGTACAAACACTCAGATTCTGCAAAAGCACAACCAACTCTCATTTGGCTCGTGCGTTTTGTGTTTAAACACTTCAAGCATCTCATAAACATCATACCAAAGCAATCCAAGCCATCACCCTGGTTCTGTAACCCCTGTTTCAGAATTTGCCATTTTCACTTTGGAAGCTTGCAGTTGGACTTGGTCAGAGAGTTTCAGCCATCCTCAGAGCAAGCTAAGCATTGGAATAGGTTCAGGGAAGTTCAAGGAAGCTTAAACAATCACCAGGCCTCCATTAAAGTCCCTACATTGCCCTACTCGATTCCAGCTAAAAGAGGTATTTTCTTAAACTCTATCTCTATATATAGGAAACTTCAAGCCACGATTTGTGAAGGAAAAATGTAGTCCTTATCTTAACAAAACTGTACATATCACTACTTTTCATTTATATTACTTGTGCTAAGAGAATTTGAAGATTAAAAATGCTGAAAAAGTTAGGTCACGAATTAGGGATTCAAAAAGTCTCTCTGATCTTTAAGAGTTAGGTTACATAATTTATATTGTTGGAATCGTGAGCTCAAATGCCACATGTTTCATGTTATGAGTTTTTGTTTTTATGCAAACATTAGCAAGTTATAGGTTTGAACAAAAACGCGCGCAAAAGCTGGCCAGAGGACAGGGACGATGATGTTCTGGGCTTTTTGGCGCCTTGGGCTTTTTGCTTTTGTTATTTGCACCCCATGACTTGTTATTTGCACCCCCTGGCTGATTTTTATATTTTTCATATTTTTTTTCACATTTTCATATTTATTACTTTTGATTATTTTTTCTGAATAATAAAAAATCCTAAAAATAATTTCTTTATTTTTGCAATTTTATTTTATTTATAATTTTTTTTACATAAAAATTAGTTTATTTTGATAAATAGATTTTATTTTCTTAAATAATTTGTAAATATAATAAAAAATACTTAATATTTTTTATACTATTTATACTCATAAATACTTATTTTTTATATACATATTTAATTTTTAATATTTATATATAATATTATTTATTATTTTCTTATACAAAAAATGTACAAAATAATAAATATAGAACATTTATTTTCTTTTAATTAAAAACTAGGGTTTACCCCTTTCAAAAAGAATTAATATATTTTTTCCTCATATTTTTAGGTTTAAGTTAAATATTTCTCTTATACAAAAATAAGACATTAAAAACATTTTTTTTAACATGAACATTGCATTGCATTTTAAATATTTGTACTTTATTTATTTAAATTCGCGCAATATTCGATTTGGTTGTAATAATATATTTAGGTTTATATTTGTGCAAAATCCCCATTCAAACTTGTATCCCCCCCTCCCATAATAATTGTTGTAATAGCTTAGTTTATTTTACGCAATTTATCGCTTTTATACCATGATTAGTAAATTAGGGTTTGCATGACAAGAACAAAAACAAAGCAAAATAGAAAACCCTAAATGCAAGACAAAAGCATGAAAATGATACACTTTGCACACAAGCACCCTTAGGGTTTCTCCCACTTGGTTGCCTAAAATAAAATGGCCATGTTACGCATGCGAAGTATCTTGGAAAAACAAAACAAATATAAGATCATAGTCCCTCGATGACGCTATTCAAAGGTTGTCTAAAACAAAATGATCTTGGTCCCTCAAAAATGCTAAGATACTTGGCAACATTGCTATCATGGTCATATAATGACCCACGCCCGTCCCGTTTACATCCAAAGATAGGGTTGCTTACCAAATCAATGGTAAGTCAACAATGTCAAAAGGAATAAAAATGCACAAGAAAGACATTTGAGTAGGTAGATAGCTTCTAAGTTACTTACTCATTTCAAAACAATCCTTGCTATTTTCAAAAACAAACACACACACATTTTAAAAACATATTACAAAACATTGAAAACATTTTCAAAAGACAAACATCTTTGTATACATTCTTACAAACGAGAATCATTACAAAGATTGCCTAAACGAAGGGCCTCTTTTACAAAATACTTTCAAAATCACACCAAACACCATTTCAAACAAAGTAAAGCAAGTGATCTAAACAAGTAACTAAGAGCCCATGGAAAACCATGGATGAAAAGGATGCTAGCGCCTTCCCTTTTCATAATCTACCCCCCCAAACTCAAGAAAACATCTCAAAGGTCTTTCCTGTGCTTTTTTACCTTTCCTTTTGGATAAAAGAAAAGTCAGTGGCGACTCTTGCTAACCGCGACATTTGCAAACACAAACACAAAAACCTCAAGTCAGTTGTCCCACCGTATCACAGTATCATCTTTCAATACTCGTCCGTATTGATTCAAACACTCGTCCGTGTTTAACCTTTTGATACTTGTCAGTATCTTCTTTCAATACTCATCTGTATTAATTCAAACACTCGTCCATGTTTAACCTTTTGATACTCGTCCGTATCTTCTTTCAATACTCGTTCATATTGATTCAAACACTCGTCCGTGTGTAACCTTTTGATACTCATCCGCATCTTCTTTCAATACTCGTCCGTATTGATTCAAACACTCGTCCGTGTTTAACCTTTTGATACTCGTCTGTATCTTCCTTCAATACTCGTCCGTATTGATTCAAACGCTCATCCATGTTTAACCTTTTGATATTCGTCTGTATCTTCTTTCAATACTCGTCCGTATTGATTCAAACACTCGTCCTTGTTTAACCTTTTGATACTCGTCCGTATCTTCTTTCAATACTCGTCTGTATTGATTCAAACACTAGTCCGTGTTTAACCTTTCTTGACACTCATCCGTATCTTCTTTCCATACCCGTCCGTATTGATTCAAACACTCGTTTGTGTTATACCTTCTTTGTATTGGCATCATGCTACGTTACAAGTCCGATCCCTTCCTTGTATTGGCATAACACTATGTTACAAGTGCGATCCCTTCCTTGTATTGGCATCATGCTACGTTAGAAGTCCGATCCCTTCTTTGTATTTCTACCACGCTAAGTTACAAGTCTGATCTCTTCCTTGTATTGGCGTCATGCTACGTTACAAGCCAGATCCCTTCCTTGTATTGCCATCGTGCTACGTTACAAGTCTGATCTCTTCCTTGTATTGGCATCGCGCTACGTTGCAATTCTGATCTCTTCCTTGTATTGGCATCACGTAACATTACAAGTCTTCTTTCTCCTTATGTTTACATCATGCTACCTTCCAACACTCATCGTGTCAGCTTATAAACACTCGTCATGTCACCTTCTAATCTCCGTCTCTGCACTAAAATACAAAAATTCTTTCCCCAACAGATACCATAAAAATAAATAAACACTTACACTCTCTCTCAGGACAAACTTTTGGCATTGGTATTTAATCATCTTCAACCTTGAACTTCCGAAAGGCACGCGCCAATCGTACTTTCAGGTTTAAGATGATTAAATAGGGGCAGCTGTAATACCCCAAATTTGTCCTACCCTTTTATCGAATCATCTGGCTTACGCGTTCCATTATTATTTCATCTGCATATCCTTCATTAGGTCAATTAACACCTCATGCACCATTAACCAATAAATTTATCACGGGATCAAGGATGTTGAAGAATTAAGGTTGTTGTATGGCTTTAAGGTTCTCATTTTCACTCAAGCTTTAACCAACTGATTCTTTCATCAACTAGAGTTTGTTTGAAGCTAGGGTTTTAATTCATGAACCCCTTTATCACCAAGCTACAAGGACATCTCCATAATGGGATTTTAAGCCATAAAGGTTCATCTCAAGGTGCTTAGGGTTTTGTGATCACCATCATTCATATGCTTCTGATTGTTCCTATCTACAATGTTTTCCTCAAGACATTTGCTTCAAGATCGTTATCGAAATGAGGTGCCTTTGTGAAGTGAATTACAAGATTTAAATCACGGTACAAAGGTGATATTATGGACACGTAACGTGACCAATGCATTGTTATTTGTTACTTTGATTACAAAAGATGGGGCTAAGGGGGAAATTAAAAGTTATTGCAAGGAGGCGAGATTGACTTGGTTTGGCTTTTATGGAGTCGTTATTTAGAGTCATTCGAAGTGCTACCTAACTTTATGGATTAGATTTGTTTGGAGTTTTCGAAATAAGAAGGGCATTTAGATTTCTTAAAGCACAAGAGAAATTATAAAATCATACAAAATATGGTCATGACATTAAGCTAGGTTCAATTTGAATGTAAAATGGTTATAGTCAAACAAGGTTTATTCAAAGGGGATCCATAATTCTCAAGACGAGCTTGTAAAATCAAACAACTTTGCCATTCAAGTTCCCAAGGCATAAAAGGTCATTCAAGCTTTCAATTGCATGCTAAGACTAATTTTCAAGTTGCAAGGCATAATTCAAGAAAGCAAGGTTCAAATCCAAATTTTAAATATCCGATATTCAAGATCTGGTTCTATTTAAGTTCTAACTTCTCCACATAAAAACCATTCAACGTTGTCATTACATCGAAATTCCAACATTTCAAAGAAACATTACAAAAAGTACAAATTTCTATTAGGAAAAATTGATTCCTTGTTTCATCTCATTCCAAAAACAGACCATCTATCCATCCATTCATCAATTCATCATGAAACAAAAGCGTAACACAAAATACTGGAAGCTGCCGCTTGCCCTTCTCTACTACCATTCTGAAGAAATATGTAGTCACACTCAGTTTCCCGGAATCAATCGTCATAGGGAGCACAAACTAGCTTGCTACAGTGACATTTGTGTTGGAGCAATTGCTTGCCGGTTTGAGAAGAATGAAAGGGGTCCTGAGTTCAGGTTTACATCATGACTTTAGGGGTTTTAGTGCTTCACTGCAGACTTGGTGTTGGAACGAAGCTGTTGAATCACATTCTCAATCTTTGCTCCAAGCAGAACATTTCCGAGGTTTACCTGCACATGCAAACAAACAATGAAGAAGCCATTAACTTCTATAAGAAGTTTGAGTTTGAAATAATAGAATCACGAAAACTATATAATTCCAACTTCCTAACCCTAACAATTAACCATAACAGAATTCAATTCTCAAACTGTCCAAACAAAACTCTATCCAAAACCATTCCCTAACTGTTACTAACAAATCTTAACAGAAACCCAGCCGTTCTAACTTCTAAACACCTAACTAAATTTGCTTTTGTTCTAACAGCCCTGCAAATTTTCCTAACAGTATTCCAAAATATTTCCTAACTGAACCATAACAGAAAAACTATAACCCTGCAAACTCTCACTAACAGAATCTGAAACCAGAACAAACTCAAACAGAATTTCTAACAGACTTGCAAAACTTTTCTACTCCTAACTGTCATAACCAACTTCTAACCAATTCCGTAACAAACTGTAACAGAAAAATCTCTTCTCTAATTAACCGTTTCTTCAACAAAGAACAATCAGACTAACCATCAACCAACCTTCCTAACCAACAAGAAGAAAGCAGAACTTCTAGCCGCTGTAGCAAATTTCTAATAGCTCCCAACAACTTCTCAATATAATTCAGAATAGAAAAAAAGGATATAACAGATAACAGAATTAAAACTAACCATAACTCCCTAACCTCCTAACAAAACTTCTCTACAGAATTCATAACATAGAGAGCAATGAAAAGGGGCTCACCTTTCAACCTCTCTGAGGGGAATATCACCAATATTCCTGTCATCTTTCTCTGTAACAAAAAAAGACCTAGCTTCTTCTCCCTGCAACTTCCTCTACACCCCCTTTTCCACCATCAACCATCTTCACCCTCAATCCCACTGAACCATCATCATCCACCTTCTCCACACACATTAAACACCATTAACCTCCATCCTCTTTGCTCTTCACCTTCGACCATAACACATTCATATCCATCCTTTTCCCGTTCAACCTTCACCACTTCATCTTCCTCACACCTTCAATCTCTGGCCCCTACAAGCACCTTCTGACTCCCTCAATCTCGCACACATCATCGTTAATGAATCAACATAACAACAAACATCAACGACAATCACAAACTGCACACACAGAGTTCACATCAAAGAAGATTCAGAAGAAGCTAAGAAGAAGATGAAGAACAAGAGGAGCAACGAATCAAAAACGGAAAAGAGGAAGGAAGTAGAAATCTTACCTCTAACCCCTCGACGTATTTCATAGCTACACCCCTTCAAACAGGTGTTATTCAATGTCTTTGATGCTTATTGTTCCCTCGAATCAGTGCCTCCTTAAGTTCTATTGGACGCTCTAATCTGTGTCCGATAAAACCGCGGATGAAGGTTCTTCCGGTGTGTTCGAGAGATTGAGACGAACTGAGAAATGGAGAAAGGTTGGTGGTAACCACGGTGACTCCGTCGTAGCCAATTCCGATGAAGGATAATATGGAAGGAGGCTTAGGGTTTCGATATGGTCTCGATTCATCCTAGAATTTCAGAAGGATAGAAGAGAGAATTAGCAAATATCGTATCATGTGATGCTGAAACATAGAGTGTACACGGGGATGCTTGTCTGGTGGACCGATCCACCCTCTTCTTGGCCCAAAGGGAATTTTTGAGAGCATGTGGATTGTACAAAAAAGAATAGCTTCATGGACTTTTACTAGTGGGCCTTCTATTTACACTCTTCATTGGTCCAGGACACCCCTTGCTTAGTCTCAATTTTCATTTTGTTCTTTAAGTTTTTAGCAATTAATTTTGATACTCTCTTTCATGATTTTATTGTTAGAAATTTTGTAGATGCTTATATGTTGATTCCCTACTTGTTGATATATTTTTTAAAATTTTTCCATTAGCTTAGGAATTAATTGAATTAATGTTTAGTATATGATCATAATTAGTATTTTAACGCGTTCTTGTCGATTTTGTATCCTTGATTCAATTCCCTTGGCATGATGAGTGGTTTAGGGGTGGGTTATGATCCTTGGACAATGCCCTGTTATTTTTGACGCATTTGTTCATTGTGCAAGGTACATTTTTTATGCTTTCGATCGTGTAACATAACAAGTTGTTATGTGATTGAAGCACACGACTTATGCTCACTTTTGATGCGACACACCTTATTTCGTATCGTCCTGAGAAATTCATATCATATTATGTGTTGTCCTGATGCATGTGATATTATATGACGCTTGGTGCAGGAACTTTTGATTACGTGTTGCATTCGCAACACACGTTTTCCTTTATCTTAGTTGGATATTATTTCTGACTTTGTTTATTTCTTGGTGAAGCTTGCTCGACGCGTACTCCCTGCTTCTCCTTTTGTCTGCTTTTGATGACTTACTCGGTTTGGTAGCCATTGCTACTACCTTTGTACTTCTTCGCATTTTACTACATTCATTTACCATTTTTCTAGATACCATGAGAAGTAGGAAATAAAGAGCGTGCGCTCGAAGTCGCTGTTTAAAGACCTATAGCAGGCATTCTGCACTTCATTTTCTATGTGTGTTGTACTTGTGCTTGTTTCTGTGATTGTTGATCGATGAGTCATTCAATTTAGAAATTGAGATCACGGCTTCGCTCTTAGTGCATGCTCCCTATAGGAATTTATCGCTTCCCTTTATTTCTTGTTGATCGATAAGTCACTCAATTTAGAAATTGAGATCACGACTTCGCTCTCATTGCATGTTCCCTATAGGATAGTTTTGTTAGACTTTCTTTAGCATGCTAACCTAGATAGGATCTCTTCAGGTGTGCTCTCTTGAGTTTACTGGCTTACCTGCTTTATCCTTGTACATACCATGTTCCCTTAGGATGTGTTAGAACAAAGTTTGAATCTACTACCCTAAGTTTAAGTTTTGATGATAACAAAATGAAAAGATATGTTAATTATATGATTCATGTAATAACTATTAGCTACCTAAAAATTACATTATGTTTACAGAAACTCTGATGGGTATCAGCAAGAGAACATCATAATCAGCACCAGAAAATTGGATATCAACATCAGCATCAGAATATGCTATATCAGATACCAAAATCAGAAGATCAACTTGCGCTTATGCTGAAGCTTGATGAACAGATCTGCGCTCAACATTCTGAACTCTGATAAAGACAACAACAGTTCATCAACACTTAAGCAGCGTCAGAATGAGCCAAAGCCAGAACACGCTTTAGTTACAACGGTACTGTGCATTCAAGATGAGTTATTACCAACGACATCATTCCATACAAGATCTGCTTAATTAGGAAAGAATGTTATTGGCATTTAAACAAAATTATTGATCCAACATACACTAATTCCAATGCTATATAAACAAGTCAATGAAGATTGAATTGGCTAATGCTCTACAACAATCTCCACGCCTAAAAGCTATTCATAATCTTCCTTACTCTCAGTTTGCTAAAAGCTCCAAAATTCCTTACTCAATTATTTTAGCAATCTAGTTTCCATAAGCTTAAGTTGTGTAGTATCACAGTTGTGATAAACAGTTTTGTAGAAAACATTCACACACCTAGATTTCAATTCTTTGTAAGAAAGTAATTCCTTGAGAAACCGGTTTGTGGTTTGCATCAAGAAGGCTTTAGCAGTTGTTAAAGCAGATTGTAATATTCAGTTGAATATAGTGGATTAAGACCTCGTTGGAGAGAGGCGAAATCACCTTGACGGGTGGACTGGAGTAGTTTGAGATCAAACGAACCAGGATAAAAATATCGTGTTGATTGCATTGATTTTCAGTTTTACAATTCAACCCCCTTCTTGTGTTTTTCACTTCTTCAATTGGCATCAGAGCGCCTGGTTCTGAGCTAAAACACTTAACCGTGTCAGTACAAGATCCAGCGTCAGAAAAACACAATGGCAGGAACTTATTCACACACCAGCAATGACAACAATGAAGACAGAGACAGATTCAGCGGCAAACCTCCAGTCTTTGATGGAGAAAATTTTGATTACTGGAAAGACAGAATTGAAAGCTTCTTTCTGGCACATGATGCTGATCTGTGGGACATGGTGACAGATGGATACACGCACCCTGTGAATGCAAGTTGTCAGAAGATTGATAGGAAAGCAATGTTTGACCAACAAAAGCGTGACTTCAAAAATCACCACAAGGCCAGAACCATCCTTCTCAGCGCTATCTCCTATGCTGAATATGAAAAGATCTCTAACAGAGACACATCAAAGAACATGTTTGACTCACTCAGAATGACGCATGAAGGCAACATTCAGGTCAAAGAAACTAAAGATCTTGCGCTCATTCAGAAGTATGAGGCATTCAAAATGGAAGAAAGTGAATCCATTGAAACAATGTTCTCAAGATTCCAAATTCTGGTGGCTGGTCTCAAGGTTCTGGACAAAGGATACTCTACTGCTGATCACGTCAAGAAGATCATCAGAAGCTTACCAAAGCAGTGGAGGCCAATGGTTACAGCTCTGAAGCTAGCAAAAGATCTCAACAAAATTTCTCTGGAGGAACTTATCAGCTCCCTCAGAAGTCATGAGATAGAGCTAGAAGCTGATGAACCTCAGAAGCAAGGTAAGCCTTTAGCATTAAAATCTAACAAAAAATCTGAGTCTAAAGTTTTGCAGGCAGTTGAAGAAACATCTGATGGATCCTCATCAGAAGAAGACGAACTTTCTCTCCTCTCCAGAAGAGTGATTCAACTGTGGAAGCAGAGGCAAAGGAAGTTCAGGAATCCCAGAAGATCTGATCAGAACGAGTCTTCTTCCAGATACAGAAGGACAGATTCTTCCTCTGGATACAGAAGATCTGAAGGCTCCTCAGGAAGCAGAAAGCCAAACACCAAGGACATCATCTGCTATGAGTGCAATGAGCAAGGACACTACAAGAGTGATTGCCCAAAGCTTCAGAGGGAAAAGCCCAAAAAGAAGTTTGGAAGAGAAAAGAAGAAAAGTCTCATGGCTACATGGGATGACTCTGACTCGTCTGAAGCTGACTCAGAATCAGATGATGAGAGAGAAAACATAGCTCTCATGGCCAACATTTCAGAAGATAGTGAAGCTTCTGAATCAGACTCAGAATCAGATACTGAAGAGGTATTTCCTGACTTTGCAATTAATTTTATAAGTCTGAACTTGCTGAAAGCCTTAATGAAATTATGGAAAGGTACCAGCAGATTAGAGTTAAATTCAGAAACCTGAAAAGGAATCTTGAATCTGACTCTGATAAGACTGAGAGTCTTAAATTGGAAAATTCTGAGCTGAGAAATAAAATTCCAAAATTAGAAAATACTTTACAAAACTCTCAGAAGGAACCAATTTCTGAAACTCCGAGCAACGCTGATGAGATCATCAAGGAGTATGATCACAGTTTCCAGAAGTTCCTTGCTAAAAGCATAGATAGAAGCAAAATGGCTTCAATGATCTATGGAGTTAGCAGAAACGGCAGGAAGGGAATAGGATACAAAGGTAAGGTTCCTACACCAAAGAATGTCATAGATTTAACCATTAAACACACTCCTCTGAACTTACATTTTGTGTATGGTCACACACATGATATTAAATACACTAGCAGTAAGTATTCTGTGAAACCAAAATTCAACCAGAGTTTTGGTAAATCTAACAAATCAGGACCCAAGAAAATCTGGGTACCTAAGGATAAAATAATACATGTTGCAGATATCTTTAGCAGCAAATCAGAAACACCAGTCATGGTACCTGGACTCTGGCTGCTCGCGACACATGACGGGAAGAAGGCATATGTTCCAAAGCCTGGAACTTAAGCCTGGAGGCCACGTTGGCTTTGGAGGCAATCAGAGGGGAAAGATAATTGGCTCTGGAACTGTAGGTAATGGAAATCTTCCCTCTATAAATAATGTTCTGCTAGTAGATGGATTAATGCATAATCTGTTATCCATAAGTCAATTAAGTGATAACAGTTATGATATAATCTTTAATCAAAAATCATGTAAAGCTCTTAGTCAGAAAGATGGGACTATCCTGTTTAATGGAAAGAGGAAAAACAACATCTATAAAATCAAACTTTCGGAACTGAAAAGTCAGAATGTAAAGTGTCTTCTGTCTGTTAACAACGAGCAGTGGATCTGGCACAGAAGATTGGGGCATGTTAGTATGAGAAGAATATCTCAGATTAACAAACTCAATCTGGTCAGAGGACTTCCTAATTTGAAGTTCAATTCAGATGCTCTGTGTGAAGCATGTCAGAAAGGCAAGTTTGCAAAACCCACTTTCAAATCTAAAAATGTTGTTTCTACCTCTAAGCCATTAGAACTTCTGCACATTGACTTATTTGGACCAGTTAAAACTGCTTCAGTCAGTGGCAAGAAGTATGGGTTAGTAATCGTAGATGACTATAGCAGATGGACATGGGTAAAGTTCTTAAGACACAAGGACGAGTCACACTCTGTGTTTGTTACCTTCTGTAACCAAGTTCAGAATGAAAAGGATCTTAGAATCGTTAAAGTCAGAAGTGATCATGGTGGAGAGTTTGAAAACAAAGATTTTGAGTCATTCTTTAATGACAGAGGCATTCTGCATGATTTCTCTTGTCCTAGAACTCCCCAACAAAATGGAGTTGTAGAACGAAAGAACAGAACATTGCAAGAAATGTCCAGAACCATGATCAATGAGACAAACGTTGCTAAGATCTTCTGGGCAGAGGCAATAAACACAGCGTGCTACATTCAGAATAGAATCTCAATAAGACCTATTCTGGAAAAGACTCCATATGAATTGTGGAAGAACAGAAAGCCCAACGTTTCATATTTTCATCCATTTGGATGTACTTGTTTTATGTTAAATACAAAAAATTATTTGAACAAGTTTGACTCTAAAGCACAGAAGTGTATTATGTTAGGATACTCTGAACGCTCAAGAGGGTACAGAGTATACAATACAGAAACACAGATTGTGGAAGAATCAATCAGTGTTCGTTTTGATGATAAGCTTGACTCTGAAAAGTCAAAGCAGAATGAAGTTTTTGCAGGTATGGAAATTGAATTTACAGGTTCTGAAGACAAGTCATCAGAAGCTCTCAACACAGACACTCCTTCAACATCTGAAAGGAGCACTGCTAGCAATCCTAAAACAGCTGCTGATCAACCTCAGAAGAGATTACCCAGAAGCAGCTTGGATCATCCAGAAGAAACTATCTTAGGAAGAAAGGAAGATCCAATCAGAACAAGAGCAAGCTTCATAAACTCTGAAGAATCCCTCATGGGACTTGTGTCTCTAATTTAACCTTCTTCTATTGATGAAGCACTTCTGGACAACGACTGGATTCTGGCAATGCAAGAAGAGCTGAATCAATTCACCAGAAATGACGTATGGGATCTTGTTCCCAGACCAAAAGGATTCAACGTCATTGGAACAAGATGGGTGTTCAGAAACAAGCTAAATGAACAAGGTGAAGTCATCAGAAACAAAGCACGACTGGTAGCACAAGGTTATAGTCAGCAAGAGGGGATAAACTATACAGAAACCTTTGCTCCAGTCGCCAGGTTAGAATCTATCAGACTTTTAATCTCATTTGCTGTTAATAGAGGCATCACTCTGTATCAGATGGATGTCAAGAGTGCATTCTTAAATGGTTATATAGAAGAAGAAGTTTATGTGCACCAACCCCCTGGTTTTGAAAATACAAAACATCTAGAACATGTTTTCAAACTAAAGAAGTCACTATATGGTCTGAAACAAGCTCCCAGAGCTTGGTATGAAAGACTAAGTAACTTTCTGTTAGAAAACGAATTCACCAGAGGGAAGGTGGACACTACCTTATTCTGTAAGTCAGTTAAGAATGACATCTTAGTCTGTCAAATTTATGTTGATGATATTATCTTTGGATCTACTAATCCTTCTCTTGGAAGAAAATTTGCTAAGTGTATGCAGGCAGAATTTGAGATGAGCCTCATGGGGGAACTGAAATTCTTTCTAGGAATTCAGATCAATCAAACTCCAGAGGGAACTTACATTCATCAGAGCAAATATGTCAGAGATCTTCTGAAGAAATTTGACTTCTCAGAATGTAAGCCATCAAAGATTCCAATGCATCCCACGTGCATTCTGGAAAGAGAAGAGGTAAGCAAAAAGGTAGAACAGAAGGTCTACAGAGGTATGATTGGCTCTCTCCTTTATCTGACAGCTTCAAGGCCTGATATCTTATTCAAAGTATGTATTTGTGCTAGATTCCAATCAGATCCTAGAGAATCTCACTTAACAGCTGTTAAGCGAATTTTCAAGTATCTGAAAGGTACTACTAATCTGGGTTTATTTTATAGAAAATCTAGTGATTACAGCTTAGTAGGCTACTGCGATGCTGACTTTGCTGGAGACAGAGTAGAGCGTAAAAGTACTTCTGGAAGCTGCCAGTTTCTGGGAGAAAATCTGATCTCTTGGTCCAGCAAAAGGAAATCCACAATTGCGGTATCAACAGCAAAAGCTGAGTACATAGCAGCAGCAGGTTGTAGCACACAAATGCTCTGGATGAAAAGTCAGCTTGAAGACTTCCATATTTTTGAGAGTAACATCCCTATACTCTGTGACAATACTTCTGCTATTTGCTTAAGTAAGAATCCTATTTTACATTCTAGGGCTAAGCATATAGAAATAAAACATCATTTCATTAGGGACTATATTCAGAAAGGAATTTTGAATTTAAAATTTATTGATACAAACCATCAATGGGCTGATATCTTCACTAAACCTCTTTCTGAAGATAGGTTCAATTTCATTATGAAACATCTCAGCATGAAACTCTGCCCAGAATGAAAATGTTTTAAGTTTATATATTATCCTTCAGAATGTATTTGTTTTACTGTGAACTTCTAATCAATCTCTTTTCAGAAAGATAGAACATGCAGATTGTATCAGATGCTAGTCTTAAAGATCTGAGCGTTTCAGCTAAAGGATAGACGTGCTACTCACTAAATCAAACAAGTGTCATCCAATCATCAGCAAATCTCTGAAGCAGAATGCGTGCACGCTTCTGAGAAGGCAAAACGCTGATTGGGTGCATTGAGACATATGTCTGGTAACCGTTTCAAGTATCTTTCTCAAATCCCCCAAAATCAGCAAGCATTAAATGAAAGTAATCATGCTTTTAAAAACGTAATCATGAATTATTTCTCTTTCTTGAAACCGTTTACACTTTCAAAAATTAGTTTGAAATCTATTTAAGCACATTAACACATTCATTAATCCTTTACCGTTTCTTACAATCTCACAAACATTTTTCTGCATTTTCCTTGTGTGTTCATCTCTCTCAAAAGAAACCCATTTTTCAGTTTTCTCAGAAAAACCCTAAGTGTGAACATGGCAACCTCTAGCAATGTTTCTGCCGGTTCTCAGAAGAAAGCTTCTTCTGAAAAGTACCAAGTTCCCTTCAGAACACTCCTTACACCAGTGAGGAATTTGGAAGTGCTGTCTGAACTAATTGTTGACTTCTCCAGTCTGAAAGAGAATGGTTTTGACTTGACAGAAGAAGTTAGGGCACAGGGATGGGAGAGATATTTTGATAGGTTGGTTGGACCAATGTTCCCAGTCTTGGTCAAGGAGTTCTGGATTCATGCGTCCTCATCAACGCATCAAGTCACCTCCTACATAATGGGAAAGAAGATTGTGATCACTGAGGATCACATAGCAAGATTAATTGGTTACAGTGGCGGTGGTGTCCGCTGTATCGATATGGCTGAAAAATGCTCTGACGTTGGTGTCATTGCAGAGCAGATTTTCACCCATGGGGTGCCCAGCAGCAAAATCAGAGACTTAAAGGATCAGCACAGAGTATGGGCGAAGATCATTCTGGGGTGCTTTAATCACAGGAAGCCAACAAGCTCCCTTGATTATATAAATATAGATCAGCAGTTTCTGATCTACTTTATTAATCAGAAGGTAAAAATCAACTTGGCTCATCTTTTGTTTAATCACCTCAGGACCAGCGTCAAGGAGACAAGGGAAGAAGAAAGAACAAAAAGGGATTGGATACCCTTTGGCAGGTTAATATCAGATATTCTGACTGAGAATAGGCTGATAGAGCACCTTACAGAAGCTCAGGAATTAAGTTCTATTGAACCAACTGTTGGCAAGCCTCTGAACGCCAAGAATCTGAAGAAAATGAAACTGATAGAGAATATCAGAAAGGAGCCCAGCGTTACTCCTCTTGCTGACATCACCAGCAGAAGAGTCCCTCGGGACGACTTTCCATTATTTTCTGAGATTGAATCAAAGCCAGTCGTGGTTCTCAGATACTTGGACGCTTGCAAGGCTGATGGTACAGATCCCAAACTGAGTATCAAAGATCTGCACCAACAACAACCAGAAGTTTCTCTGAAGAATACGAAGAAAAGGAAGGCCACTTCAGAAGGACCATCCCAGCAGACTCCTAAGAAAAGAGGTAATTTATCTGCTGCTTCTGTTTTAAATTCTTCTGCTATTCCAACATCAATTCCAACTCCAGCTTCACATGAAATTCCAATCCCCATACCAACTATTGATGAAACTGAACCAGAAGATGACCCTTCTGAGCCACTGACTCTCAGGAGACCCCGCACCAAATCCCAAACTCCAAAACCCACAACATCAACTGCATCAGAACTTGACAAAGTTCTGTCTGAAATTGATGAACGTGTTTCCACTCACCTCTCAGATAATCCAAACACTGAACCAGAAATTGCCCACTCTCCTCAACCAGAACAACCTCTCTCACCCATACCAGAAGAACCAGAAATTCCTCCTCCTTCTCCACAACCGGCAATTCCTCCTCCATCTCCTCAACCAGAAATTCATCCACCATCACCTCAACCATCACCTCCACAACCTGAGTTTCATCATTCTGAAACTCCATCACCTGAACCTCATTCTCCTCAATCCTCTGAGCCACAACCCTTGGCAATTCAGCTGCCATGTGGAACAACTGTAACCATGGCCCAGCTTCCATCCTCGCCAGAAACTACCCCCCCAAATTCTCCAAAAACTCCAAACAGTCCAATTATTATTTCTGATTCTCCCACTCCATCTCCCAAACAAACTACCGAAGACCCCAGCAGGACCTTCATCGATTTAACAATCCTTGACCGTCTTGCTGATCTCAAAAATAAAATAGCCATTCCAAAAGCAAAACAACCAGATGTTGGCTCTGGCATTGTGAATTTTGAAACAGGTTTGCAGCAGTGGATTGCTTCTCTGAAACAAGTTTGCCCTGGAATGATTGATCCTGCTGCCTCAGACCAGCTCTGGACACGTTTCAGAATATGGGTACGTGCTGAAGCCCTCAAGTTACAAGATATCAACTATGAGCAGGCACAACAGAACTTCAGCAAGCTGCTGAAGGAAGTTGAAAGTCAGCTGCCACATGACGAAGTGCTCTTTCTGGACAGTGAGCCATGGTCTGAGAAGCGCCCAACTTCAAAAGTACAGCCAAAAGAAGATCAGACTACTCAAGCTGAAGTCAGTCAAGCTGAAGATGTTGCATAAAGCTCTCAGAAGCTTCATGCTTCTGATGTTTCTCAAGCTGCCTTGGACAGACAGACTCTGGAAGAACTAAAGCTGAATGATATTCGTCTGCAGCAAAGAATGGATGAAAATGATCAGAAGATGAAGGAAAGGATGGATGTGCAAGACAACAAGATAGATACAGTAGTCAGCATGGTGCACAAGCAGACTGAAACTGCTGATCAGATTAAAGCAATGCTGGAGACTCTGTTCACACGCTTTCCTCCCCAACCTTAGTTTTTTCATTCATGACATTTTTAATGTTTTCTTTGCATATCTTCTGTACTTCTTTGTCTGGCTCTGAATTTTAATATAACATGTTTTTCTGCTCTGATTGTTTTAGCACATCACTTACACTTTTTGATTGCTGACAAAAAAGGGGAGAACAAGAATGATATTTTTCAATAACGGATTACTGAGACAAAAAGTCTCAAACATTCTAACACTCTGACATACTTGAATGTTTTCTGTTTTTGCATAAGTCTACAGGTACAAGAATGCTCTCTGATACTCTGAAGCTCTGAAGTTCTGATAGTCAAAGCTCTGATATTCTGAGCTGAAGCACTAACATTATGATGTTCAAAAATTCAATAAAGATCTGATCCTGAAGAACTCTTGGAATTAAAAAGGGAAGTAATAAATTCAAGGGGAGTATCTCCGATCTAAACTCTGACATCTCTTTATCCCTTATCTTTGATAACTTCTTATTTAATTATGATACAACTTATTATTTAGTTATCTCTGATACTTTTCATTCTTATTTTCAATTAAAAAATATCTAGTTTTTGTCATCATCAAAAAGGGGGAGATTGTTAGAACAAAGTTTGAATCTACTACCCTAAGTTTAAGTTTTGATGATAACAAAATGAAAAGATATGTTAATTATATGATTTATGTAATAACTATTAGCTACCTAAAAATTACATTCTGTTTACAGAAACTCTGATGGGTATCAGCAAGAGAACATCATAATCAGCACCAAAAAATTGGATATCAACATCAGCATCAGAAGATGCTATATCAGATACCAGAATCAGAAGATCAACTTGCGCTTATGCTGAAGCTTGATGAACAGATCTGTGCTCAACACTCTGAACTCTGATAAAGACAACAACAGTTCATCAACACTTAAGCAGCGTCAGAATGAGCCAAAGCCAGAACACGCTTTAGTTACAACGGTACTGTGCATTCAAGATGAGTTATTACCAACGACATCATTCCGGACAAGATCTGCTTAATTAGGAAAGAATGTTATTGGCATTGAAACAAAATTATTTCTCCAACGTACACTAATTACAATGCTATATAAACAAGTCAATGAAGATTGAATTGGCTAATGCTCTACAACAATCTCCACGCCTAAAAGCTATTCATAATCTTCCTTACTCTCAGTTTGCTAAAAGCTCCAAAATTCCTTACTCAATTATTTTAGCAATCTAGTTTCCATAAGCTTAAGTTCTGTAGTATCACAGTTGTGATAAACAATTTTGTAGAAAACATTCACACACCTAGATTTCAATTCTTTATAAGAAAGTAATTCCTTGAGAAACCGGTTTGTGGTTTGCATCAAGAAGGCTTTAGCAGTTGTTAAAGCAGATTGTAATATTCAGTTGAATATAGTGGATTAAGACCTCGTTGGAGAGAGGCGAAATCACCTTGACGGGTGGACTGGAGTAGTTTGAGATCAAACGAACCAGGATAAAAATATCGTGTTGATTGCATTGATTTTCAGTTTTACAATTCAACCCCCTTCTTGTGTTTTTCACTTCTTCAGGATGCGCTTGCTTCGTTTGGATGCAAGTTAGACCTTAGGTTGCAAACCATGCATGCCAATATTAGGTAGACATTTCCCTTTTGTTAATCCAAACCTTAGGACTACCCTTGTATGATAACATTAGGTTAGAAACAGGCTAGTCTCCCTTAGACTCTTTTCTTCCCCTTTTGCATATGCATCTAAAACTAAAACTTATTTTTTTAGCAAATAAAAAACATGCTGATCTCACTTAAACCCTTTTTCCAGGTAATAAATCACAAACCAATTCAAACCATTTTGTATGCTCGAGCACCTTTTCTCTAAAACCCTTTTCAGGTAAGGATGTGATTAGTTTACTTTTGTGCCAACGCATAAGTCTCCAAAGGTCAAGCTGCGGAAGAAGGCGAAATTAACATTGTCCATAAAAAACACAAAACAAACAAAACATGTGAGCTGAACTACGGTAGCTCTGATTCCTCAAAAAGGATACGTAGGCATTGGGGTAGGGCCCAAGCGAGTACAATTTTATTTTCCCTACATTCTTTTCTCCTTTCTTTTGCATGCATTCTCCACTCAGTAGTATAGTAAACAGTAAGCATAGTTTAAACACACCCATAAGATAGACAACAAGAGTGGATACCGTAGAGTACTACAGGCGTGTGGGGTGCTAATACCTTCCCCTCGCGTAACAGACTCCCTTACCCGATCTCTCGGTCGCAAGGCCATGACTTCTCCCTTCTCAGGTTTTCTCGATGTTTACCTTTCCCTACATATGAGATAAAAGACATTCGATGGCGACTTCATTGTTTGATGATTTTCAGTCGGTTGTTTCAGCTGGCGACTTCACTGGGGACAGATCGACCAAATGCTGGTCCATCCCAGAGTTGCTCCTAGCTCTTGCTCTCTTTTCTTTGGGTGTTTATTTTTATGCTTTCAGTTTATCCATCCATTTTGTATATACTTGAGCATATGTATGCATTGCATTTTACTATCTTCCATATACTACTGTTGTATCGGATCTGCTTCTTATTGGGTGGGCGCTACTATGAGGTAAAAGGCCCAATACCCAGGCCAGAGTTGTATACCATAGGAACCCTAGGAATAGAGTGGAACATGAACGGATAGTTAACTTAGGTCTCACTATCATCTCCATGTCGTCCATGCTCAGATGAGGTACAAATGAGGGGCTATCGTTTTCACGTAGGTGATACGGTGATAGTTTTTCAGGAGTACCCTCGATTCTGAGTTACCACGACCTTACCTTGACTTAGTTTTCACCTGTGAGTGGGGAGGGAATTATTATCACATGTACAGATGGTGACTATGCTCAGAAGGTGACTATGTTCAGATGGTTACTCATGTTCAGATGGTGATTATTTATTCTAATGGTTATGTTCTGGATTTTTGTTAGCGAATTACTCGGATAGTGACTATATTCAGATGGTATTAAGTTGATGACCGTTTGGTTCTCGGATTTATTTTCCGAGTTCATGACTTATTTACTTGGAGGTTCATACGGGCCTTCAATCTTGGTATTCCCTGTATGTTCAGAAAAGGCTCAACAATATCCGTTGTTCTAGAAGCCTTGATCCCGTACAATGGGAGATCTACATGGTACTTGGTTCTTGTATGTGCGGAAGCCATGCCAGACCTTTGACTTGATGATACTCATATGGTTCAGAAATAGTGCAGCAATCATATTCAGAAATGATGGAACCTTGATCCCACACCTTTGCATACATAATATGGCTAACCACATGCTTAACATACATGTTTTGTTATCTTCAATGAATCACATTTGCAAGCCTTGTGCTAAACTCTTCCATCTTTTACTTGCGTAAAATCAAAATCAAAGCACGCAAATTCTTTGGAAATTGCGGAACATGACATGACATCCGTTCGTGCACCCCACGTATATTCATGCATTCATAATAGGTACCTGAAGATTGGGGATTCTTATTCGGACATGGTGCCCTCTTTAGAGGTTCAACTTGATTCTTACTATCACATGCTCAGAGATCATTTATGGAATAACTCCGAATGATATACATGTAAGCTTTGGGCCCGTGGGGGAACTCTTAAAGAAGGGAGATAATTGATTGAAGACTCAGATGAGCCAGGTCATGAAAGCTTTGATGATGATGTCAGCAATCTTGCACCTACTACCGCAGCAGATGTTCTCTCTTCTCCCTTCCTTTTGGGAGTTGTTTTCAACCATGGAGTGCTACAATCTTGAGTTCTTGGAGCATCTTATCAATAGATGGTTCACATACTGTGGGATCTTACATCAGTGCTCCATCCTTCTTGACCAACATCAGATGTGGTCGCTACACCGGGCATCAGACTATCCAATCAGGGGCACTCTCTACAACTTTGTGTTCCCTGATATGTTCAACAACAGTCAATCTTTATTCCCCAAGTGACTTCATGGGGTAAAGTTTTTAAGCAAATACGAAAGAAGCCTGATGAGCATGTTGATGCGATCCTGATAACAAGAAAACATATCATTTAATTACCACACTTTTTACCGATGTTATATTTCATTAAGTCATCTAACCCCCGATTATTCCGAGATTATTTGTCTTTTTACAGGTATAACATTTGTCAACTCAAACCAATGGAAAAGGACAACATGAAGAAGGCTAGACAATAAACAAAGAGAAAAAGAACTAAAAAAATACAAGGTTTGGATTTTTGGAGCAGTGACGGTCGTCACATCCTTGTGACGGGCGTAACACCCCCCAACTTGGAGTAACGCTCGTCACACATCATTGATGAGCGTAATGCGCTACTTAAGCGTGTTACGACCATCAACCACCTGTGACGACTGTCACGCGCGTAAAGATGGGCGTTGTGAAGAGTGGAGACGTGGGCAATGCAAGGGCAGACTCGTTCTGCTATTTTTCCTCCACCCACTAATAGTGCTCCCTATATTTTCTCCATTTCAACCTTTCCTCAAGACTTGGCAACTGCTATTTTTCCTCTGCTATATATATGTGTGCAAGTGCAACGTACCAGGGGTCGTTGGAATCTTCTCAGAGCAAAATTTTATTATTCTTCTACAATTGTTTCTATTTTCTTATTTTCTTGAGTTTTTTCTACATTGCTGTAATTTTCATTCCAAGCTTTAGTTTTTAGTTTTAAGTGTTAATTCTTCATCCAAGAATTAACACGATTTATTTACTACAATCAAGCTCAAGGATTATTGTAATACTTCAAGATTACCATAGCAACTTTGATTCCAGGTTTTTATTGAAATTAATATTTATTCGTTTTTTATATTATGCTAATTATTGGTATGAATTATATTTTGAATTGCATTGCTGTTAAATATATAATGTCCGGCTAATTTATTAATACCGATATGTGACTCTTAAGAACTGAAAGAATTCAGTGATACCTTGGCCAAAAATATTTATAAAACAATTTCTGGTTTCCAATTTCCAAGATTAATTTAACTACCCTTGTCACGAGAGTGAGAGGTTAATTAACACGATTTTGCCACGAGAGTGGGAAATTAATTAAGGCAAGAACCTGCATGCGAGAGCTGGGGTTCAACCCAGATAGTGGTAACGAAAAATTAATTTTTAAATACACGAGAGTGTTTTAATAAATTAATTAAACTCAAATTGTTTTCAAAAAGTGTTATTAAATTTAAAGTGCATCCACTAGGTTTAGTAGCATAACTTATTTCATGAAGACGAGAGTGTATGTCTCAGGTTTTTAAACAATTAGCCTTTACCGAAATACTTTATAGGCCAAGCGATTCACCGAATTCCCTAAATCCGATTATCACATACCGGTATAACTATTACTATTATTTTTAATTAAACTGTTTCCCCCAAAAATCGAATATTCATCGCTTAGTTAAACAAACTGTAGCATTAGATCGTATGTGATTGATTCCTCAGTCTCTGTGGGTTTGATAATATTTTAAAACTAGAACGACTAAACTGTATACTTGCAGTTAGTATCCCGACAGACTTATAAAGTCCGGATCAAGTTTTTGGGCCGTTGCCAGGGACTGGTAGTCAATTAATTATGATTCTTCTGTTGCGCATTTAGACTAGGCAACAAATACCCTTTTTCGATTTGTATGCCAAGGACTCGCTCACAAGGCGAACCACTTGACAAATTGATGGACGAACCTGAAAGCATTCTTTCCGTAAGACGTGCAGTCAAGGATTACTGTTTAAATCACACTATTCCTTTACCCAAACCCGAAAACAAGATTGATTCTGAAACAGATTCTAATTCTTCCTCTGAAACCGAAACCAATCCAGAATTAGACATGGCCGAAGAACAAAGGACCCGTCCACTGAAGGAGTACGCAGCTCCATCACAACAAGAACCCCACAACAGCATTACTGCTCCAGCAATAAACCGAAACGATTTCGAGTTGAAACCGTCATTGATATCAGCTATCCAACAACACCAATTCTATGGAGATCCTTCTGAGGATCCGAATGAACATCTTACAAAATTCGTTCAATTTGCCGACACAGTTATAGCGAATGGTGTTAGTAAAGATGCGATAAGATTACGTCTTTTCCCTTTCTCACTAAGAGATAGAGCTTTGGCTTGGTTGCAATCCTTGCCATCAAATTCCGTCACTACGTGGGAAGGACTGAAGATTGTATTCTTAGCACGATACTTTCCCCCAAGCAAGACCGCTGCACTAAGAGGCCAAATCAACGGATTTAGGCAGAAGGATACTGAATCACTATTCGATGCATGGGAGCACTACAAATATATGATGCGAATGTGCCCACATCATGGATTAGAAAAATGGCTGATAATCCACACATTTTATAATGGACTCTTGTACAACACAAGACTCTCTATAGATGCCGCCGCAGGTGGTACACTGATGGACAAGCCTTATGACGAAGCTAACCAACTCATTGAAAACATGGCTCAAAACCACTATCAGTGGGGAGGAGAAAGAACATCCGTGGAGAAAACTCAAACCAAAGGTGGGATGTACGAGGTTAGTAGCCTGGATAAAGTAAATGCTAAGGTAGATGCTCTTACCCAAAAGATAGAAAGCTTGACCTTACCTCCTGCAGCTACCGTGGCTGCAGTTACCCCAAGCTGCGAAGTTTGTGGAGTTCCTGGTCATGTTGGAACCGAATGTCAAATCTTAGCAGGAATATCAGCTGATCAGGTAAATTACGCTCAAGGTAATCCTTATGCCAATACCTATAATCCTGGTTAGAAGAACCATCCTAACTTCTTGTACAAGAGCAATAACGCTTTATATGCACCTGGCCAAGCACCTGCTGTACCTCCAGGGTATCAAAAACCCGCTGGTAATGTTCCTAACATTCCTAAGAAATCTAACCTTGAAATCCTAATGGAAAATTTTATCGCTAATCAAGTCCAACAAAACAAAGAATTCCTCAACCAAAACGTTCACACCGGTGAACAGTTGAAGCTATTAGCAAGCAGGGTAGATGCCCTAGCAACTCACAATAAAATGTTAGAAACCCAAATCTCCCAAGTAGCATAACACCAAGCTAGTTCTGCCACACCTGCTGGTACATTTCCTGGACAGCCACAGCCCAATCCTAAAGGACATGCAAATGCTATCACATTACGAAGTGGGACAGCCCTTGATGGACCGGTAGATCCTAGACTCCAAAACCCGACCATGTATCAAAAACCTGAAAAAGAAATAGAGAAGTCGAAAGATCAATCTGAAAATGTAGAGGAAGACGCGAATGAGAACATAGAGGCTTCAGAAAAACCTTATGTGCCTCCACCACCATATAAACCACAAATTCCATACCCCAAAAGACTTGCAAAATCCAAGAACGAGGGACAATTCAAGAAATTTGTAGAACTTCTGAAACAATTAAATGTTACTATTCCGTTTACAGAAGCTATAACCCAAATGCCATCATATGCTAAATTCCTAAAAGAAATATTGTCTAATAAGAAAAAAATCATTGAAAACGAAACCGTTATGCTAACTGCCGAATGTAGCGCCATAATTCAAAATAACATGCCTCCAAAGCTAAAAGATCCTGGTAGTTTCTCCATACCATGTGTAATTGGAAAATCTGTCATAGACAAAGCTCTATGCGATTTAGGAGCCAGTGTCAGTCTAATGCCCTTATCTATTTGCGAGAAGCTCAAATTAGGCGACATGAGGCCTACCAAGATGTCCCTACAACTAGCCGACAGATCAGTCAAATTTCCTGTTGGTATGCTACAGAACATTCCTGTCCGAATAGGACAATTTTACGTACCGACTGACTTCATAATAATGGACATCAAGGAAGATTCAAACATTCCCATCATACTAGGAAGACCATTTTTAGCTACTGCAGGAGCCATCATAGACGTTAAGAAAGGAAAACTTACCTTCGAGGTAGGAGAAGAAAAAGTAGAATTCATTCTTTCCCAATTCTTTAAAGCCCCTGCTATAGATGACTCATGTTGTCTCCTAGATATTATTGATGAATGTGTCAAAGAACTTGAATGCCAAGAGGACACCTATTCTGCGATGCTGAAAATTCAGACACCAACTATCCTTAAGAACGAGGACTGGAAACAAGAACACTTAGATGCCGACCTAAGCGAATGTTTAGCCTTAACACCCGATCCTGCCCCAACTAATAAGAAACCTGGTATAGAACTTAAAACATTACCTGAAGATCTTAGGTATGAATTCTTAGATAAAGAACTCGAACGACCAGTTATAGTCAATGCCAAATTAGGAAAGATCGAAATCGAAAAACTTCTTAGTGTGTTAAGGAAATATCCATCTGCATTAGGCTATAATATATCAGATCTAAAAGGAATAAGCCCTTATCTCTGTATGCACCGCATTATGCTGGAGGAGGACTGCAAGACTTCTAGAGAACATCAAAGACGAATAAACCCTATCCTAAGTGAAGTCGTTAAGAAGGATGTGCAGAAACTACTAGAAGCAGGCATCATATACCCAATATCAGATAGCAACTGGGTGAGTCCAGTTCACGTGGTGCCTAAGAAAGGAGGTGTTACGGTTATAACGAACACAAAAAGCGAATCGGTAGCACAACGTACCCAAACAGGATGGAGAATGTGTATAGATAATAGAAAACTAAACAAAGCTACGCGCAAGGACCATTTCCCATTACCGTTCATTGACCAAATGCTCGAGCGTTTAGCCAAACATTCCCATTTCTGCTATCTTGACGGGTACTCAGGATTCTTTCAAATTCCCATTCATCCTGATGATCAAGAGAAAACCACGTTCACATGTCCCTATGGTACCTTTGCATACCGAAGAATGCCATTTGGACTATGTAACGCACCTGCAACCTTCCAACAATGCATGATGGCGATTTTTGCAAACTTTTAGACGGAATTATGGAAGTATTCATGGACGATTTCTCCGTCTGTGGAGAGAGTTTCGACGAATGTTTATCAAACCTTGAATTAGTATTGAAACGCTGTGTCAATGCCAACCTAGTGCTCAACTGGGAAAAATGTCACTTCATGGTGAGACAAGGAATTGTGTTGGGTCACATTGTATCAAACAGAGGGATTGAAGTCGACAAAGCAAAGGTCGAAATTATCAAAAACCTTCAACCACCCAAAACAGTTAGAGAAATAAGAAGCTTTCTAGGACACGCAGGTTTTTACCGATGTTTTATAAAAGATTTCTCTAAAATCACCAAGCCACTAACTGAATTATTAATGAAAGAGGCTGAGTTTATTTTCGACGATAAATGCTTGAACGCATTTGAGACACTTAAAGAAGCCTTGATCTCAACACCTATTATGCAACCTCCCGATTGGAACCTACCATTTGAAATAATGTGCGATGCGAGCGATTATGCTGTAGGCGCAGTCCTAGGATAACACAAAGAAAAAAAGCTTCACGCTATCTACTACACAAGCAGTACACTCGATCCCGCACAAATGAATTACGCCACTACGGAGAAGGAACTCTTAGCTGTGGTATTTGCATTTGATAAATTTCGTTCCTACTTAGTAGGTGCCAAGATCATTATTTACACGGATCATGCCGCGATCCGATACTTACTAAGCAAGAAAGACGCCAAACCACGACTCCTCAGATGGATCTTACTCCTACAAGAGTTTGATTTAGAAATAAAAGACAAGAGAGGAACTGAAAACGTGGTAGCTGACCATTTATCGAGATTATATGGAATCCAAACCGAGAGTGTTCCCATAAACGAAGACTTCCCTTATGAACGCCTTGTTGCTAAGCTAGAGATAAACCCTACCGACAATTTAGATCAACACAATGAACCTTTAACAACTGCGGTAGTAAAAGCCATTTGTACTAACACCACATTACCATGGTACGCTGACTTCGTCAACTATTTAGCTGCCGGTGTTTTACCACCTGATTTAACGTACCAACAGCGGAAGAAATTTTTCCATGATCTTAAACACTACTTTTGGGATGAAACATTACTCTTTAAAAGAGGTGCCGATGGTATATACCGCCGCTGCGTCCCTAACGATGAAATAGACGACGTCATTTCCCATTGCCATTCCGCCCCTTATGGTGGACACACTAGTACGTTAAAAACCTGTGCAAAAATTCTTCAAGCTGGCTTCTTTTGGCCTACCTTATGGAAAGACGTCCACGTAGCAATCATAAACTGCGATAGATGTCAACGCACGGGATATATATCTAGACGCGACGAAATTCCGCAAAAAGGAATCCTCGAAGTAGAAATTTTCGATGTATGGGGAATTGATTTCATGGGACCCTTCCCCGCATCTTTTGGAAATAAGTATATTTTGGTAGCCGTCGACTACGTATCAAAATGGATTGAAGCCATCGCCGCACCCACAAACGATACACGTGTGGTACTAAAACTATTCAAGCATATTATCTTCCCACGATTCGGTGTACCAAGACTAGTAATCAGTGATGATGGTTCCCATTTTATCTCTAGAATTTTCGAAAAGTTACTTTCAAAATATGGCGTTAAACATCGCATATCCACACCATACCATCCTCAAACGAGCGGACAAGTGGAAGTGTCAAATAGGGAGATAAAACAAATCCTTGAGAAAACCGTAACTTCATCCAGAAAACACTGGTCCTCCAATCTAAATGATGCTCTTTGGGCATATGAGACATCTTTTAAAACCCCTATCGGAACAACACCGTTCAAGTTAGTTTATGGAAAATCTTGTCATTTGCCAGTAGAATTAGAGCATAAAGCTTATTGGGCCATAAAAACCCTCAACTTAAATTATAAGACTGCTGGCGAGAAACGAGTGTTAGATATCCATGAATTAGAAGAATTGCATTTAGACGCTTATGAAAATGCTAGAATCTATAAAGAAAGAACAAAAAAATGGCACGATAAGCGTATCTCGCGGAAAGAATTTAAGGAAGGAGACATCGTACTCCTATTCAACTCTAGACTGAAACTTTTCCCGGGAAAATTACGTTCCAGATGGTCCGGACCATTCGAAATCAACAAAGTTTTCCCAAGTGGTGCGATAGAAATTAAAGGAAGTTCTATCGAACCATTCATAGTCAATGGCCAACGCCTAAAGCACTACTTTAACGTTGGAAATATCAACTATTCGGCTTATCTTCAGTTAAGTGAGCCGCCTACCCCAATACCTAACTGAATAGGTATTAACTGTCGAGCCGTCGACATAAAATAAAGGCGCTTCGTGGGAGGCAACCCATATTTTACTTTAATTATTTTTACTGCTTTGACATGTTTTTATTTTTCTTTTCTTTTTCTTAATCTTTAAAACATTTTCACGATCGCATCTCTTACTCCTTTCTATTTTTTTCTTCTGTTTTTATTTTTCCTTTAAAATTTCTTTTTCTTTTTTATTTAACTTTGGCAATTTCTTATCCCGAAAATACTAACTTAGTTTCTCCTTTTCTTTTTCAAACATTTATTAAATATTTTCAGGGGGTAATTCTTTTGCTTTCATATTTAGCGCTATGGATTGTGTAAACTTCATGAATGTCAAATTGAGAAGCAGACACCAAAGAAGACGATTTGCGGACCTGGCTGAGCAGGAAATATGCCCTACTATCTACACAGACGACCATGCTATGGCCGCTCTTGGAATTCGTGAGAGTGTCATGTACTTGCTGCATCATATTGGCTGGGACACTGCTCCTATCCGAAGACGGTTCTGTACCTACAAGAAGCTGACCCTTGAGTTCCTGAGCACCCTGAGCTTCATTCCAAATCATGGGATAGGATTCAACCGTGGGTTGATCACTTTCAGGATGTTTAACATGGATTACACTTATAACCTCCAGGAGTTTAGCCAGCTGCTTGGGTTCCCTTTTGGTCCTGATGTTATCACTATGACCTAGGAGAACCTCTTGCCTGAATCCGATCTTGATTTTTTCTGGGGAAGCATCGCTGGTAATAACCATCCTGAGCCGTCTGATCTTTACTCTGAATGCATCCATAACCCGGCTATCAGGTATTTTCACAAGATCATCGCCCACACCATCTTTGGAAAACAGCAGAATGTCACATCTGTATCCCGCGATAAGCTATTCATTATGTATTGTGCATCCCAGAGCCGTCCGGTAAACAGTGCTGCCTATATGCTCGCTAATATGGAGCGTATCATCCAGACTCCAAATGCACCAATCCTGTTGGGTGGTTTAGTTACCATGCTATCAAATGCAATTGGACTTCATCGGCCTTTGCTAGGATCGGCCCCGCTTTATGGAATAAAGCCGATGGACATCGCATTCTGTTTCAACACTAGCTTTATCGGTAACCTTGGACCAGATTAATTTGACCTGTTAGTTAATCATCAGATCGTCCACCAGTTTAAGCTTCCGGACCCTATCACCATGGTGCATAACCGAGATAACTGGCTTTTTGACCTTTACCATCCTGCTACACCGCCCTCCTCACCATCTACTGTTGACATTTACGAGGTCCCCAACACTACTAATGCTGATGAAGATCCTGCCACACCACCAGGATACCATGAGTTCCCCGATCCTTGGGAACAACAGGCTACTTCCGCTGAGACCGCCACCCAGGCCCAAGAGATCACATCACCTTCACTTACTGTTACCCTGCACTCCTTGCATGAAGCAATTATCGACATGCGGGGCGAGCTGACATCTCTCTGGGTGGACTTCATAGCCTTCATGGATTTGGTGACCGATCAGTTGGAGTACATGCACCAGCATATGTTTCCGCCTCCCCGTGGCTAGAGTTGCCATTGTTATCATATTCTTTTCTCTCGCATTTGTACATATAGTGGGGACACTGTTTCGTTTTAGTGTGGGAGGGATTCTAGTTATTATTTCAGCATTTTTATCATTTTTATTTCTAGTTATTTAGAAACAATTTCTTATGAATTTATTCAATCATTTAAAGTACCAAGTTCATTTATTTATTTTCATTTCTTTTCATTTCCAGCTTACTGTTTACTTCCTTTTATTTACTGTTTATGTTTACTGGAATGTTATTATTTCGTTATGCGCTGGTAACTAATATTACAAAACTTTTATTATAAGATTACTTTAAAACTTTAATTAATTAAAATATTTAAAATTTCAAAAATTTAAATTACTTCAAACCTTATTACCAAGAAAATAATAAAATATCAAAAATTTAAATTACTTCAAACCTTATTACCAAGAAAATAATAAAATATAAAAAATATATATAAAAACACCCCAACGGTCCTGTAACGGTCGTCTCATTAATGACGCTAAACGCGTTACGACTGTCACACCCTTGTGACGAGCGTCACACGCCTTTTTGCCTCATGACGACCGTCACACCCTCGTGATGACCGTCACGCATACAATGTATCAGAACGGCTATTACAAAACCGTTCCAACCATTTCCTTCATAAACCCATTTCCCCCATTGTTACCACATCATACGAAAACCACTCCACTCCATTTTTCTTCTAACTTCTAAATTCCCAACACCAAATTACCATCCATACAGTACCCCATTTTCATATTCCAAATCAAATTCTACCATATACCATGGCAAACAACCCACAAGCCCCCGCTCTCAATTTCAGAATCGGCAAACAAGGAGAGAATCAACGGGCCAAGTTTCAGAAATTACAATGTCGAGGTCTCCAACCCACACGGTACGTTGATATCGACTGCCTGAGGAGTTTGGGACTACTTGACAGTGTCCGCCGATTATTGCAAAATGTGGATTTGTGAAACCTGTGCCGCAAACCAAGACCGATTTATGAAACTCTTACTCTCGAGTTCTTGAGTTCATTTGTTTACATCACTCTGCCAGGTGCCACAAACCAACTGTCAGGCCTGGCCAAATTCATCATGTTTGGCGTTGAGCACGAGTTGCCTCAATCCGACATCGCGAGACTTCTAGGCTTTTGTTCGGACGAAGGTGCTCATCTCCGGGTGCCGGATAATTTTGGTGAGGAAGCTTTTAACTTGTGGCACAGTTTGACGAATATCCATGCCGGATCCTGTTAGAACAAAGTTTGAATCTACTACCCTAAGTTTAAGTTTTGATGATAACAAAATGCTAAGATACATTAATTGTATGATTCATGTAAGACACATATGCTATCTAAAAATTACATTCTGTTTTACAGAAACTCTGATGGGTATCAGCATGAGAACATCCTCATCAGCATCAGAAAATTGGATATCAACATCAGCATCAGAAGATGTTATATCAGATACCAGAATCAGAAGATCAACTTGCGCTTATGCTGAAGCTTGATGAACAGATCTGCGCTTAACCATCTGAACTCTGATATAGAAAACAACAGTTCATCAGCACCTAAGCAGCATCAGAATGAGCCAAAGCCAGAACACGTTTAAATGGCAATGGTACTGTGCATTCAAGATGATTTATTACTAACGACACCATTCCAAACAAGATCTGCTTAATAAGGAAAGAATGTTATTGGCATTGAAACAGAATTATTACTCCAACGTACACTATTTCCAATGCTATATAAACAAGTCAATGAAGATTGAATTGGCTAATGCTCTACAACACTCTACACGCCTAAAGCTATTCATCATGTTCCTTACTCTCAGTTTGCTAAAAGCTCTCAATTCCTTACTCAATTATTTTAGCAATCTAGTTCTCATAAGCTTAAGTTGTGTAGTATCACAGTTGTGATAAACAGTTTTTGTAGAAAACATTCACACACCTAGATTTCAATTCTTTGTAAGAAAGTATTTCCTTGAGAAACCGGTTTGTGGTTTGACTCAAGAAGGCTTTAGCAGTTGTTAAAGCAGTTGTAATATTCAGTTGAATATAGTGGATTAAGACCTCGTTGGAGAGAGGCGAAATCACCTTGACGGGTGGACTGGAGTAGTTTGAGATCAAACGAACCAGGATAAAAATACCGTGTTGACTGCAATTGATTTCCAGTTTTTACAATTCAACCCCCCTTCTTGTGTTTTTCACTTCTTCAATTGGCATCAGAGCGTCTGGTTCTGAGCTAAAACACTTAACCGTGTCAGTACAAGATCCAGCATCAGAAAAACACAATGGCAGGAACTTATCAACACACCAGCAATGACAACAATGAAGACAGAGACAGATTCAGCGGCAAACCTCCAGTTTTTGATGGAGAAAATTTTGATTACTGGAAAGACAGAATTGAAAGCTTCTTTCTGGCACATGATGCTGATCTGTGGGACATGGTGACAGACGGATACACGCACCCAGTGAATGCAAGCGGTCAGAAGATTGACAGGAAAGCAATGTCTGACCAATAAAAGCGTGACTTCAAAAATCACCACAAGGCCAGAACCATTCTTCTCAGTGCCATCTCTTACGCTGAATATGAAAAGATCTATAACAGAGACACAGCAAAGAACATGTTTGACTCACTCAGAATGACGCATGAAGGCAACGTTCAGGTCAAAGAAACTAAAGCTCTTGCGCTCATTCAGAAGTATGAGGCATTCAAAATGGAAGAAAGTGAATCCATTGAAACAATGCTCTCAAGATTCCAAATTCTGGTGGCTGGTCTCAAGGTTCTGGACAAAGGATACTCTACTGCTGATCACGTCAAGAAGATCATCAGAAGCTTACCAAAGCAGTGGAGGCCAATGGTTACAGCTCTGAAGCTAGCAAAAGATCTCAACAAAATTTCTCTGGAGGAACTTATTAGCTCCCTCAGAAGTCATGAGATAGAGCTAGAAGCTGATGAACCTCAGAAGCAAGGTAAGCCTTTAGCATTAAAATCTAACAAAAAATCTGAGTCTAAAGTTTTGCAGGCAGTTGAAGAAACATATGATGGATCCTCATCAGAAGAAGACGAACTTTCTCTCCTCTCCAGAAGAGTGAACCAACTGTGGAAGCAGAGGCAAAGGAAGTTCAGGAATCCCAGAAGATCTGATCAGAATGAGTCTTCTTCCAGATACAGAAGGACAGATTCTTCCTCTGGATACAGAAGATCTGAAGGCTCCTCAGGAAGCAGAAAGCCAAACACTAAGGACATCATCTGATATGAGTGCAATAAGCAAGGACACTACAAGAGTGACTGCCCCAAGCTTCAGAGGGAAAAGCCCAAAAAGAAGTTTGGAAGAGAAAAGAAGAAAAGTCTCATGGCTACATGGGATGACTCTGACTCGTCTGAAGCTGACTTAGAATCATATGATGAGAGAGCAAAGCTCTCATGGCCAACATTTCAGAAGACAGTGAAGCTTCTGAATCAGACTCAGAATCAGATACTGAAGAGGTATTTCCTGACTTTGCAATTAATTTTACTAAGGTTGAACTTGCTGAAAGCCTTAATGAAATTCTGGAAAGGTACCAGCAGATTAGAGTTAAATTCAGAAACCTGAAAAGGAATCTTGAATATGACTCTGATAAGACTGAGAGTCTTAAATTGGAAAATTCTGAGCTGAGAAATAAAATTTCAAAATTAGAAAATGTTTTACAAAACTCTCAGAAGGAACCAATTTCTGAAACTCCCAGCAGCGCTGATGAGATCATCATGGAGTATGATCACAGTTTCCAGAAGTTCCTTGCTAAAAGCCTAGATAGAAGCAAAATGGCTTCAATGATCTATGGAGTTAGCAGAAACGGAAGGAAGGGAATAGGATACCAAGGCAAGGTTCCTACACCGAAGAATGCCATGGATTTAACCATTAAACACACTCCTCTGAACTCACATTTCTTGTATGGTCACACACATGATATTAAATACACTAGCAGTAAGTATTCTGTGAAACCAAAATTCAACCAGAGTTTTGGTAAATCTAACAAATCAGGACCCAAGAAAATCTGGGTACCTAAGGATAAAATAATACATGTTGCAGATATCTTTAGCAGCAAATCAGAAACACCAGTCATGGTACCTGGACTCTGGCTGCTCGGGACACATGACGGGAAGAAGGCATATGTTCCAAAGCCTGGAACTTAAGCCTGGAGGCCACGTTGGCTTTGGAGGCAATCAGAGGGGAAAGATAGTTGGCTCTGGGACTGTAGGTAATGGAAATCTTCCCTCTATAAATAATGTTCTTCTAGTAGATGGATTAATGCATAATCTGTTATCCATAAGTCAATTAAGTGATAACGGTTATGATATAATCTTTAATAAAAAATCATGTAAAGCTGTTAGTCAGAAAGATGGGACTATCCTGTTTAATGGAAAGAGGAAAAACAACATCTATAAAATCAAACTTTCTGAACTAAAAAGTCAGAATGTAAAGTGTCTTCTATCTGTTAACAACGAGCAGTGGATCTGGCACAGAAGATTGGGGCATGCTAGTATGAGAAGAATATCTCAGATTAACAAACTCAATCTGGTCAGAGGACTTCCTAATTTGAAGTTCAATTCAGATGCTCTGTGTGAAGCATGTCAGAAAGGCAAGTTTGCAAAACCTTCTTTCAAATCTAAAAATGTTGTTTCTACCTCTAAGCCATTAGAACTTTTGTACATTGACTTATTTGGACCAGTTAAAACTGCTTCAGTCAGTGGCAAGAAGTATGGGTTAGTAATCGTAGATGACTATAGCAGATGGACATGGGTAAAGTTCTTAAGACACAAGGACGAGTCACACTCTGTGTTTGTTACCTTCTGTAACCAAGTTCAGAATGAAAAGGATCTTAGAATCGTTAAAGTCAGAAGTGATCATGGTGGAGAGTTTGAAAACAAAGATTTTGATTCATTCTTTAATGACAGAGGTATTCTGCATGATTTCTCTTATCCTAGAACTCCCCAACAAAATGGAGTTGTAGAACGAAAGAACAGAACATTGCAAGAAATGTCCAGAACCATGATCAATGAGACTAACGTTGCTAAGATCTTCTGGGCAGAGGCAATAAACACAGCGTGCTACATTCAGAATAGAATCTCAATAAGACCTATTCTGGAAAAGACTCCATATGAATTGTGGAAGAACAGAAAGCCCAACATTTCATATTTTCATCCATTTGGATGTACTTGTTTTATGTTAAATACAAAAAATTATTTGAACAAGTTTGACTCTAAAGCACAGAGGTGTATTATGTTAGGATACTCTAAACGCTCAAGAGGGTACAAAGTATACAATACAGAAACACAGATTGTGGAAGAATCAATCAGTGTTCGTTTTGATGATAAGCTTGACTCTGAAAAGTCAAAGCAGAATGAAGTTTTTGCAGGTATGGAAGTTGAATTTACAGGTTCTGAAGACAAGTCATCAGAAGCTCTCAACAAAGACATCCCTTCAACATCTGAAAGGAGCACTGCAAGCAATCCAGTAACAGCTACTGAACAACCTCAGAAAAGACTACCCAGAAGCAGCTTGGATCACCCAGAAGAAACTATCTTAGGAAGAAAGGAAGATCCAATCAGAACAAGAGCCAGCTTCAGAAACTCTGAAGAATCCCTCATGGGACTTGTGTCTCTGATTGAACCTTATTCTATTGATGAAGCACTTCTGGATAACGACTGGATTCTAGCAATGCAAGAAGAGCTGAATCAATTCACCAGAAATGACGTATGGGATCTTGTTCCCAGACCTAAAGGATTCAACGTCATTGGAACAAGATGGGTGTTCAGAAACAAGCTGAACGAACAAGGTGAAGTTACCAGAAACAAAGCACGACTGGTAGCACAAGGTTATAGTCAGCAAGAGGGGATAGACTATACAGAAACCTTTGCTCCAGTCGCCAGGTTAGAATCTATTAGACTTTTAATTTCATTTGCTGTTAATAAAGGCATCACTCTGTATCAGATGGATGTCAAGAGTGCATTCTTAAATGGTTATATAGAAGAAGAGGTGTATATGCACCAACCCCCTGGTTTTGAAAGTACAAAACATCCAGAACATGTTTTCAAACTAAAGAAGTCACTATATGGTCTAAAACAAGCTCCCAGAGCTTGGTATGAAAGACTAAGTAACTTTCTGTTAGAAAATGAATTCACCAGAGGGAAGGTGGACACTACCCTATTCTGTAAGTCAGTTAAGAATGACATCTTAGTCTGTCAAATTTACGTAGATGATATTATTTTTGGATCTACTAATCCTTCTCTTGGAAGAAAATTTGCTAAGTGTATGCAGGCAGAATTTGAGATGAGCCTCATGGGAGAACTGAAATTCTTTCTGGGAATTCAGATCAATCAAAACCCAGAGGGAACTTACATTCATCAGAGCAAATACGTCAGAGAACTTCTGAAGAAATTTGACCTCTCAGAACGTAAGCCATCAAAGATTCCAATGCATCCCACGTGCATTCTGGAAAGAGAAGAGGTAAGCAAAAAGGTAGAACAGAAGGTCTACAGAGGTATGATTGGTTCTCTCCTTTATCTAACGGCTTCAAGGCCCGATATCTTATTCAGCGTATGTATTTGTGCTAGATTCCAATCAGATCCTAGAGAATCTCACTTAACAGCTGTTAAGCGAATTTTCAACTATCTGAAAGGTACTACTAATCTGGGTTTACTTTATAGAAAATCTAGTGATTACAGCTTAGTAGGCTACTGCGATGCTGATTTTGCTGGAGAGAGAGTAGAGCGTAAAAGTACTTCTGGAAGCTTCCAGTTTCTGGGAGAAAATCTGATCTCTTGGTCCAGCAAAAGGCAATCCACAATTGCGCTATCAACAACAGAAGCTGAGTACATAGCAGCAGCTGGATGTAGCACACAAATGCTCTGGATGAAAAGTCAGCTTGAAGACTTCCAGATTTTTGAGAAAAGATAGACATGCAGATTGCATCAGATTCTATTCTTAAAGATCTGAGCGTTTCAGCTCAAGGATAGACGTGCTGCTCACTAAATCAAACAAGTGTTATCCAATCATCAGCAAATCTCTGAAGCAGAACACGCGTGCACGCTTCTGAGAAGGCAAAACGCTGATTGGGTGCATTGAGACACATGTCTGGTAACCGTTTCAAGTATCTTTCTCAAATCCCCCAAAATCAGCAAGCATTAAATGCACGTAATCATGTTTTAAAATGTAATCATGAATTATTTTCTCTTTCTTAAAACCGTTTACGTTTTCAAAATTTTTTACATCTATTTAAGCACATTAACATCATTTATTAATCTTTTACCGTTTCTTACAATCATCTAAAGCTTTTCTGCATTTTTTACTTGCGCAATCATCTTTCTCAAAAGAAACCCTTTTTCTCAAAATTCATTCTCAGAAAACCCTAAGTGTGAACATGGCAACTTCTAGCAATGTTTCTACAGGTTCTCAGAAGAAGGCTTCATCTGAACAATACAAGATTCCCTTCAGAACTCTCCTTACACCAGTGAAGAACTTGGAAGTTCTGTCTGAACTGATTGTTGATTTCTCCAGTCTGAAAGAAAATGGATTTGATTTGACAGAAGAAGTTAGGGCTCAAGGATGGGAGAGATATTTTGATAGGTTGGTGGGTCTAACATTCCCAGTATTGGTCAAGGAGTTATGGATTCATGCGTCCTCATCAACACATCTTGTTACCTCCTTCATAATGGGAAAGAAGATTGTGATCACTGAGGATCACATTGCAAGATTGATCGGATACAACGGTGGTGGCATCCGCTGTATCGACATGGCAGAAAGATGCGCCGATGCCGCTGTTATTGCAAGGCAGATTTTCACCCATGGGGTTCCCAGCAGCAAAATCAGAGACTTAAAGGATCAGCACAGAATATGGGCGAAGATTATTCTGGGGTGCTTTAATCATAGGAAGCCCACAAGCTCTCCTGATTATATAAATATAGATCAGCAGTTTCTGATCTATTTTATTAATCAGAAGGTAAAGGTTAACTTGGCTCATTTTCTGTTTAATTACCTCAGGACCAGCATCAAGGAGACAAGGGAAGAAGAAAGGACAAAAAGGGATTGGATACCCTTTGGCAGGTTAATATCAGATATTCTGACTGAGAATAGGCTGATAGAACACCTTACAGAAGCTCAGGAATTACGTTATATTGAACCTACCGTTGGCAAGCCTATGAACGCCAAGAATCTGAAGAAAATGAAACTGATAGAGAATATCAGAAAGGAGCCCAACGTTACTCCTCTTGCTGACATCACCAGCAGAAGAGTCCCTCTGGACGACTTTCTAATATTTTCTGAGATTGACTCTAAACCAGTCACTGTTCTCAGATACTTGGACGCTTGCAAGGCTGATGGTACAGATCCCAATCTGAACATTAAAGATCTGCACCAACAAATTCCAGAAGTTACTGTGAAGAAGACGAAGAAAAGGAAGGCTACTTCAGAAGGACCATCCCAGCAGACCCCTAAGAAGAGAGGTAATCTATCTGCTGCTAATGTTTTAAATTCTTCTGCTATTCCAACATCAATCCCAACCCCAGCTTTCCATGAACTTCCAATCCCCATACCAACTATTGATGTAACCGAACCAGAAGATGACCCTTCTGAGTCACTGACTCTCAGGAGATCCTGCAACAAAAATCCAAAACCCACACCATCAACAGAATCAGAACTTGACAAAGTTCTTTCTGAAATTGATCAACGTGCTTCCGCTCCCCTCTCAAATAATCCAAACACTCAACCATAAATTGCCCACTCTCCTCAACCAGAACATACTCTTTCACCCATACCAGAAATTCCACCTCCTTCTCCACAACCAGCAATTCCTCCTCCCTCTCCACAACCAGAACTTCATCCACCATCACCTCAACCATCATATCCACAACCTGAGTTTCATCACTTTGAAACTCCATCACCTGAACCTAATTCTCCTCAATCCTCTGAACCTCAACCCTTGGCAATCCAACTGCCATGTGGTACAACTGTAACCATGGCCCAGCTGCCATCCTCACCAGAAACTACCCCTCCAAATACTCCAAACAGTCCAATTATCATTTCTGATTCTCCCACTCCATCTCCCAAACAAACTACAGAAGACCAAAACAGGACCTTCATCGATTTAACAATCCTTGACCGTCTTACTGATTTCAAAAACAAAATAGCCATTCCCAAACCAAAACAGCTAGATGTTGTCTCTGGCATTGAGAATTTTGAAACAGGCTTGCAGCATTGGATTGCTTCTCTAAAGCAGGGTTGTCCTGGAATGATTGATCCTGCTGCCTCAGACCAACTCTGGACACGTTTCAGAATGTGGGTACGCACTGAAGCCCTCAAGTTGCAAGACATCAATTATGAGCAAGCACAACAGAACTTCAGCAAGCTGCTGAACGAAGTTGGAAGTCAGCTGCTGAAAGAAGAAGTGCTCCTTCTGGATAGTGAGCCATGGTCTGAGAAGCGTCCAGCTTCAAAAGTGCAGCCAGAAGAGGATCAGACAACTCAAGCTGAAGAGGTTAGTCAAGCTGAAGATGTTGCAGAAAGCTCTCAGAAGCTTCCTGCTTCTGACGTTTCTCAAGCTGCCTTGGACAGGCATACTCTGGAAGAGCTGAAGCTGAATGATATTCGTCTACAACAAAGAATGGATGAAAATGATCAGAAGATGAAGGAAAGGATGGATGTGCAAGACAGCAAGATAGATACAGTAGTCAGCATGGTGCACAAGCAGAATGAAACTGCTGATCAGATCAAGACAATGCGAGAGACTCTGTTCACACGCCTTCCACCCCAACCTTAGTTTTTCATTCTTGATATTTTCATTATTTTCTTTGCATTTCATCTGTACTGTTTGTCTGGCTCTGAATTTAATATAACAAGTTTTTCTGTTCTGATTGTTTTAGCTTATTTCACTTACACTTTTTGATTGCTGACAAAAAGGGGGAGAACAAGAATGATATTTTTCAATAACGGATTACTGAGACAAAAAGTCTCAAACATTCTAACATTCTGATATACTTGAATTTTTTCTGTTTTTGCATAAGCTTACAGGTACAAGAAGTTAATCATCTCTGATACTCGCTCTGATATTCTGTACAAGAAGTTAATCAGCTCTGATATTCTGATCTGAAGCTCTGATATTCTGATGTTCAAAGAAAGTCAATAAAGATCTGATCCTGAAGAACTCTTGGAATTAAAAAGGGAAGTAATAAATTCAGGGGGAGTTTCTCTGATCTAAACTCTGATATCTCCTTATCCCTTATCTTTGATAACTTCCTGATTAATTCTGATACAACCTATTACTTAGTTATCTCTGATACTTTTCACGCTAATTTTCAATTAAAAATATCTAGTTTTTGTCATCATCAAAAAGGGGGAGATTGTTAGAACAAAGTTTGAATCTACTACCCTAAGTTTAAGTTTTGATGATAACAAAATGCTAAGATACATTAATTGTATGATTTATGTAAGACACATATGCTATCTAAAAATTACATTCTGTTTTACAGAAACTCTGATGGGTATCAGCATGAGAACATCCTCATCAGCATCAGAAAATTGGATATCAACATCAGCATCAGAAGATGTTATATCAGATACCAGAATCAGAAGATCAACTTGCGCTTATGCTGAAGCTTGATGAACAGATCTGCGCTTAACCATCTGAACTCTGATCTAGAAAACAACAGTTCATCAGCACCTAAGCAGCGTCAGAATGAGCCAAAGCCAGAACATGTTTAAATGGCAACGGTACTGTGCATTCAAGATGATTTATTACAAACGACACCATTCCAAACAAGATCTACTTAATAAGGAAAGAATGTTATTGGCATTGAAACATAATTATTACTCCAACGTACACTATTTCCAATGCTATATAAACAAGTCAATGAAGATTGAATTGGCTAATGCTCTACAACACTCTACACGCCTAAAGCTATTCATCATCTTCCTTACTCTCAGTTTGCTAAAAGCTCTCAATTCCTTACTCAATTATTTTAGCAATCTAGTTCTCATAAGCTTAAGTTGTGTAGTATCACAGTTGTGATAAACAGTTTTTGTAGAAAACATTCACACACCTAGATTTCAATTCTTTGTAAGAAAGTATTTCCTTGAGAAACCGGTTTGTGGTTTGACTCAAGAAGGATTTAGCAGTTGTTAAAGCAGTTGTAATATTCAGTTGAATATAGTGGATTAAGACCTCGTTGGAGAGAGGCGAAATCACCTTGACGGGTGGACTGGAGTAGTTTGAGATCAAACGAACCAGGATAACAATACCTTGTTGACTGCAATTGATTTCCAGTTTTTACAATTCAACCCCCCTTCTTGTGTTTTTCACTTCTTCAGATCCCACGACCACCTGAATGCCACCCACATTCATAATCCGGCCATCCGCTATTTCCACCTCATCCTTAGCAACACAATCTTCGCCCGCGAAAGTAACCATAAGCTCAACTCCAAGGAGCTCTTCTTTTTGCATTGTGCGTTCACTGGGCAAAAGATCAATGCCGCCCCGTTCTTACTCGCTCACATCCACTCTATTTGTGCTAGAGGCGGAAAGCCATTTTATTTCGGAGGGCTGGTCACTTCATTTGCCATAGGTCTGAACTACGGTGCTGCTCTCGCAACCTTGCCTTCTATGGCACCGGCTTTGCTAACTTTAGATCACTGCAAAGCCGCACAGCTCATTTACGAGCGAGAAGATGGCAGATTCCACCCTGTAATCAGGAACACTGTCTATCAGAACATCATTTTACCTTGCAGGGACCGAATCGATCCAAGTAACCGAGCAAACTGGTTGTTCGAGCCTGAAATTCCCGCATAGTGTGCACCTGCTCATGAAGACCAACATGCAGCCCCCGCAGACGAAATGCAGGAAGAGTTGGATAGTGCTCCTCCAGTCCATGACATTCCAGGATCCTCATCTGCACCTCCTCCTATTAATCTTGAAGACATCCTCCGCGCCCTCCATATGCAGAACCAAATGAACGCGACACTTGAAAGGAGGCAGCATGAACAATTTGAGTCTCTGTGCGCCCAAAACGCTCAGATCTTGACTGGGCAGCACAACATGAATGAGAGAATAGATGAGGTCCTGTCAGAGCTTAACGCCTTAAGGATGGACGTCAGCACCCTTGGTTTCCAAGACACTGACACTGAAGCCACTCCTACCAGACGCTCTCGCACCAGGAGTAGAGGACGTGGTCACCAGTAGTTTTTCTTTAATTTCTATGTAATTTATTACTTTTCTGTTCTTTTCCGTTGTTTTTGTAATTGTACACCCCCGCCTGTATACCGCAACATTGAGGACAATGTCGGATTTTGTGTGGGAGAGGTACCCTTCAATCTTTTATAAACTAGTAAACTCTTACGATATGTCTTGATTCAAATTCTCCGCTTTATTTAGCCATACCGAAATTTTTTTTATCTTCGTATTAGCCCGACATACCTATTTTTAACGAAATCCCAGTCAAGGAATCCGAAAACGACATAACAAGATTGATACGGTCATGACACCGTAGACTTCCTACTTACGCGACCCGTTTCAATAACCATTATGCCGATATCTGGAGTTTCAAGTTCTAGAAGTAACCCCTAGTAGTTTATACTAGCAGTCAGCACCGTCTTGACATAAACCACGTGGAGAATCGATGAATATAAGTGTTTGATGCCTGATTCTAAAAAAATATCCTTCTTATCTCGCTGCTAAAAGAAAAGAAAATTTGTGTACCAAAATATACTGGCACATATAAGAGCTGAGCAAATAATGAAGGAATCCAATGTTGGTTGGTTCATAGGTATCTGGTTCTGAACTCGATAGGGCATGCTACGGCCCGATCCCCCATAACCTCCAATTTGGATAAGTAGGGTTGCCACATTCATGTACCAGACCCCGTGCTAAAAGGATCAAAGTCACTAACCGGTTACTCCACTACGTGCGTGCTAAGACAAAGGGCTTAATGTGATTGCGCCAGAACGAAACCGGGTGAAATAGATACGAGGAACTCCAGGCAGAATTATAACGGAACCATTGGATAGCTCGTTTGAAATGGAAGCCTACGACTAAGCTTATTGCTTGTGTCATTAGCGTATCTTTAGTGTTTTACTCAAGTATTGGCCGAACCGACGAGGATTTCCCGAAATTACTTTAAACATCCAAGGTATGTCATGCTTATGCGCTTGACAAAACTTGTCCGACCTTTCGAATGACTATTTGCTTGAGGACAAGCAAAGGTTTAAGTATGGGGGAATTTGATAACAAGAAAACATATCATTTAATTACCACACTTTTTACCGATGTTATATTTCATTAAGTCGTCTAACCCCCGATTATTCCGAGATTATTTGTCTTTTTACAGGTATAACATTTGTCAACTCAAACCAATGGAAAAGGACAACACGAAGAAGGCTAGACAATAAACAAAGAGAAAAAGAACTAAAAAAATACAAGGTTTGGATTTTTGGAGCAGTGACGGTCGTCACATCCTTGTGACGGGCGTAACACCCCCCAACTAGTAACGTTCGTCACACATCATTGACGAGCGTAATGTGCTACTTAAGCGCGTTACGACCGTCACCCACCTGTGACGACCTTCACGCGCGTAAAGATGGGCGTTGTGAAGAGTGGAGACGTGGGCAATGCAAGGGCAGACTCGTTCTGCTATTTTTCCTCCACCCACTAATAGTGCTCCCTATATTTTCTCCATTTCAACCTTTCCTCAAGACTTGGCAACTGCTATTTTTCCTCTGCTATATATATGTGTGCAAGTGCAACGTACCAGGGGTCGTTGGAATCTTCTCAGAGCAAAATTTTATTATTCTTCTACAATTGTTTCTATTTTCTTATTTTCTTGAGTTTTTTCTACATTGCTGTAATTTTCATTCCTAGCTTTAGTTTTTAGTTTTAAGTGTTAATTCTTTATCTAAGAATTAACACGATTTATTTACTACAATCAAGCTCAAGGATTATTGTAATACTTCAAGATTACCATAACAACTTTGATTCCAGGTTTTTATTGAAATTAATATTTATTCGTTTTTTATATTATGCTAATTATTGGTATGAATTATATTTTGAATTGCATTGCTGTTAAATTTATTATGTCCGGCTAATTTATTAATACCGGTATGTGACTCTTAAGAACTGAAAGAATTCAGTGATACCTTGGCCAAAAATATTTATAAAACAATTTCTGGTTTCCAATTTCCAAGATTAATTTAACTACCCTTGTCACGAGAGTGAGAGGTTAATTAACACGATTTTGCCACGAGAGTGGGAAATTAATTAAGGCAAGAACCTGCATGCGAGAGCTGGGGTTCAACCCAGATAGTGGTAACGAAACATTAATTTTTAAATACAGGAGAGTGTTTTAATAAATTAATTAAACTCAAATTGTTTTCAAAAAGTGTTATTAAATTTAAATTGCATCCACTAGGTTTAGTAGCATAACTTATTTCATGAACACGACAGTGTATGTCTCAGGTTTTTAAACAATTAGCCTTTACCGAAATGCTTTATAGGCCAAGCGATTCACCGAATTCCCTAAGTCCGATTATCACATACCGGTATAACTATTACTATTATTCTTAATTAAACTGTTTCCCCCAAAAATCGAATATTCATCCCTTAGTTAAACAAACTGTAGCATTAGATCGTATGCGATTGATTCCTCAGCCTCTGTGGGTTCGATAATCTTTTAAAACTAGAACGACTAAACTGTATACTTGCAGTTAGTATCCCGACAGACTTATAAAGTCCCGATCAAATCCCAGTGCATTACATCCAGTTATTTCCTCACCTGGTGGAAGTTCAATTGGTAAAGCTCTGATCTTTGGGGTCCTCTTCCCACAAAAATCTCTTCTGATTACAATACAAAAGCTAGGGGCACCCGGTTTTGATATCGAAGACTATAAATGGGTTGAAGTATAAAGCCCAACACCTGTCTGGCGTCTCTTCCAAAAGTCTAATTCCTATTTGGCCAACTGTTGGGCTCTTTCTCTCCAACTAGTTGTCTCCTTTGTTCTGATAGAGAACAAACTGTATTATTTCTTTAAGACATGATATGCTTGGTAATGCAGTTTGTACCGATTCTCTTGGTAAAGTATTCATTTGTTCTCCTGAAAGAACCTTCTATGCATATTATACTGGGGGACCTGGCCATTCGATTGAAGGTATGTCATCCACAGACAATGTCCAAGACGGGATCAATTCAGAGACTGTTGTGTGCAAATCAGATCAGAAGGGGAATTCTTTTGTCTATTCAAGCATCAAAACTACAGAAAGTCGTCAGAATCAAGAAATCCATACGGAGTCAAGTCTCCTCAACGATGGCAACCATTGGTTCTCTTTTAGTGCTTTTTCATTTGCATTCTTGCTTGTTTGTTTAAACATTTCTTGTATATAGAAACTTGTCTATTTTTGAATGAAAATCTTAATGCAATAAGTATGCTTGTCTTGAAGTGTTCTTTTCTTTTTATTCATTCATTCTTTATCGCTCTTTAAATGTTTTACTTGCATATTGATGCCAAGTTTCCAAGTCTTATGCTTAGGTAAAGATTGGAAGGAGGAGGACGATAATCTAAAAACGCAAAAATCTCTGGTTGGTACGCTTTTGAGTAAGACTCTGCTGACGATGTACAAACCTTGTTTCTATTCCTAAACACCAGAGATATAAGGGAGATAAACCCTCGTTAACCCCTCTGAGCCTTCGAAGTAGGAGTTTCTTTTCTATTCAGAAAGCCCCTCATTTTAACCCGGGGGAGGGTAGTGTTAAGCTAATATAATCAAACATTTAGAACTCATCAAGAGTGTACGTCCAAGGATACAACAATAACTATCCATCAAAAGGTTGAGGAAAGTAAAAACCATAACGGTTAACCCTCATATATCAGCAATGTGCGTCAACTAACGATATCCCAATGGGTATCTCTCGCACATCAGGAGGTCAACCGATGACGATACAACAACGACTATCCCTTATCTACCAAAGACTTAGACAGTCACGGTCACTTCCGATAAATCAAAGACAACGCAAAGATCAATTACTTATTCAAATTGGAAAGTATGAATGATACAGAACCAAAAATCCCCGCTAAATCGAAACTTGAAAATAAGTCGCTTAGGCAAAAGTTAGGGCATCCCGCTGGACTTCCAAATCTAAATTCAAAATAATTTGTCCAGGAAAAAGTTAGGGACGGCAAGAAAGAAGCTGAAAAGCCTAAAAGGCGAGAAAAGGATTACCAATGAAAATCCTTATCAAAAGGACAAGATCGTGTGATCAGACACCAAAATCAGAAGTTAATGACTATTGTGTCCAAGAGGCCTCAGTGGTTTCTCAATCATCTCAAAATCTTCTCGAGAGATGAATGCTTGTATCAGGTCAACTGAACATAGGAATGGAGAACATCATGGAGAATGGGTGGGCACCAAATATTTTTGAGCCTTAAATCCTTTTTTCTAAAACCGTGAACCAGGCCACGTTACAACCCATAAAAGTCCTAATTGAAGCATGGGTCAATTCGAAAGCGTGCTACAACGAGATAACGTTAAAATGACTCCTAAGAGGTGCGTTTGAATATCTGTGTTGGCATCATATGCTTGCATTATCTTTCCTAAAAAAGAATTTTCAAATGTTTCTCTCTAGCTAGTGACTCGTTCACAACAGAGTTGTGACGTCATTTCATTCAAAGTTTTTTTCAAACTTCAAGACTTACATATGTGTTGCATTAGAATTATCATTCTCATAATAAACATTCTTCTGCGTACAAAACAACTGATCAACATCGAGTAAGTTTACACAATGAACAATCGGTAAAAAGATCAATCTTGTCAGAGAAGAAAGGCTTGAATACCCTGTTGAAGCAAGAGTCAGCTGTCGCAAGAGAAATGACTTATCCAAGGGCACATTAACTAGTGATTCTGTCAAGAGAAAACATCTTGGTGCTTCACAGTCTGAGTACCTTTCAAGGAGGAAGTTAGCAGATTCCGCCAATCTGGGGCAATCAAGTCGAGAGTCGACCTCTCCAAGCTCAGCCAAATCTGGGGCATTCCCTCAAAGTTGTCAATCAGAGCCTATCACATCGATAAATCTCATCAATCTCAACCAATCATAGGCTATCATGTCGATAAATCTCTTCAATATTGATCAATCAAAGGCTATCAAATCGAGAAATGCATTCAGAATCCATTCAACACGGGGCAGTTACGTCGAGACTCGACAAATCTCTCCAAGAAAGCTGTAATCAAGAGCAGTTTATTTCATGGTTCAAGAGATTGGGGCAGGCCACCTCATATCGTATTGTGGTGTGAATATTCTGGTCTTCTAGTCAGCATAGTTTCTTCCAGAAATCCTCCAGACAAGGGCATTACTCATCCATACTTGCAAAGTTTCTCAAGCCAATTATGTTGTACAAGACTACGATCAAGCTAAAAGCACCATAACAGTCACCCTGGCCGGCCCAGCGCACGAAGCTTCCTTCATTTTCTACAAACAATTTCAAACCTGATTCCCTAAGTGAATTCAGAAAGTCTGGAGTCATTGTTTGACTCGGCACATACAAGTGCATCCCCAGTGGAGTTAATCAAGAACATCCCCAGTGGAGCTAAACCGGGGCATTCGCAAAGCTAAGTCGGGGCATTCATAGAGCTAAACCGAGGCATTTGCAGAGCTAAACCGGGGCATTCGCGGGTGTATATGCCCATCTCTTATCCCCAAGTGATTCAAGAGATAATTCCCTAGTGTGCGTAAATTTGGGGCATGTATGTGAAGAGATCCACATGGTGTTCGGTATCCATTCTTCGGCATATTCAGTTCTACCATCTTCTACAGTTCAGGATGTGTGGAAGTCTAGCCGGATTATCTCTTCCCTAACAGTATGATTCAGAATTCAGCAGCGTACCTGAAAACTCGCTTCACCGACAATTCAATCTTCAGCGGAGTCACCAATAATCTTCGGTATCATGAGTTCCCAGTGAAAATTCTTTCCAGTATGCCAAGTAATCTTTGGTACTGCATACTTCCAGCGCCGATATGTATTGGCATCCCCAGTGATGAGCAATGGTTCCTAGTAAGCTTTCTCTTATCCCCATGAAGTTTATTTCTTCGTATTGCATATAGTTATCATTACATAACACTGCATCTTCAAAAGCGCGTAGTCGATCCATCAGAATGGATCTTTGCGGCAAGAGAAATTCAAACATGCATACGAAGGATAAGCCAGATCAGGTACCTTACACAAAAGACTTGAATCATTCAAGGATAATATTACATCCCTACAAGAGGATATCGTTCCCAAAATCCCCAGCTGGTGACCTTCACTTTCACAATTTCTAGCAAAATAAATACACCAACTCCAAACCCAACACTCGTTTGTGTTTAAACTTTCCTTGGTACTAGTCTGTATGTTTTCTCAATACCCGGCCGTATTGATCCAAACACTCGTATGTGTCAAGTTTCCTAAACACTCATCCGTGTTAGTTGTCTAAACATTCGTCTGTATCTTCCTTCAATACTCGTCCGTATTAATTCAAACACTCGTCCGTGTTTAACCTTTTGATACTCGTCCGCATATTCTTTCAATACTTGTCCTTATTGATTCAAACACTATTCCGTGTTTAAACTTTTGATACTCGTCTGTATCTTCTTTCAATACTCGTCTGTATTGATTCAAACACTCATCCGTGTTTAACCTTTTGATACTCGTCCGTATCTTCTTTCAATACTCGTCCGTATTGATTCAGACACTCGTCCGTGTTTAACCTTTTGATACTCGTCCATATCTTCTTTCAATACTCATCTGTATTGATTCAAACACTCGTCCATGTTTAACCTTTTGATACTCGTCTGTATCTTCTTTCAATACTCATCCATATTGATTCAAACACTCGTCCGTCTTTAACCTTTTGGTACTCGTCAGTATCTTCTTTCAATACTCGTCCGTATTGATTCAAACACTTATCAGTGTTTAACCTTTTGATACTCGTCCGTATCTTCTTTCAATACTCGTCTGTATTGATTCAAACACTCATCCATGTTTAACCTTTTGATACTCGTCTGTATCTTCTTTCAATACTCGTCTGTATTGATTCAAACACTCGTCTGTGTTTAACCTTTTGATACTCGTTTGTATCTTCCTTCAATACTCGCCCGTATTGATTCAAACACTCGTCCGTGTTTAACCTTTTGATACTCATCCGCATCTTCTTTCAATACTCGTCCGTATTGATTCAAACACTCATCCGTGTTTAACCTTTTGATACTCATCCGTATCTTCTTTCAATACTCGTCTGTATTGATTCAAACACTCGTCCGTGTTTAACCTTTTGATACTCGTCCATATCTTCTTTCAATACTCGTCCGTATTCATTCAAACACTCGTCCGTGTTTAACCTATTGATACTCGTTCGTATCTTCTTTCAATACTCATTCGTATTAATTCAAACACTCGTCCGTGTTTAACCTTTTGATACTCGTCCGCATATTCTTTCAATACTCGTCCGTATTGATTCAAACACTCATCCGAGTTTAACCTTTTGATACTCATCCGTATCTTCTTTCTATACTCGTCTGTATTGATTCAAACACTCGTCCGTGTTTAATCTTTTGATACTCGTCCGTATCTTCTTTCAATACTCGTCCGTATTGATTCAAACACTCGTCCGTGTTTAACCTTTTGATACTCGTCTGTATTTCCTTCAATACTCGTCCGTATTGATTCAAACACTCGTCCATGTTTAACCTTTTGATACTCGTCCATATCTTCTTTTAATGCTCATACATATTGATTCAAACACTCGTTCGTGTTTAACCTTTTGATACTCGTCCGTATCTTCTTTCAATACTCGTCCGTATTGATTCAAACACTCGTCCATGTTTAACCTTTTGATACTCGTCCGTATCTTCTTTCAATACTTGTTTGTATTAATTCAAACACTAGTCCGTGTTTAACCTTTCTTGATACTCATCCGTATCTTCTTTCGATACACGTCTGTATCAATTCAAACACTCGTTCATGTTATACCTTCTTTGTATTGGCATCATGCTATGTTACAAGTCCGATCCCTTCCTTGTATTGGCATCACGCTACGTTACAAGTGCGATCCCTTCCTTGTATTGGCATAATGCTACGTTAGAAGTCCGATCCCTTCCTTGTATTGCCACCATGCTATGTTACAAGTCTGATCTCTTCCTTGTATTTGCGTCATACTACGTTACAAGCCGAATCCCTTCCTTGTATTAGCATCGTGCTACGTTACAAGTTTGATATCTTCCTTGTATTGGCATCGCGCTACGTTACAAGTCCGATCTCTTCCTTGTATTGGAATCACGCAACATTACAAGTCTTCTTTGTCCTTGTGTTTACATCATGCTACATTCCAACACTCATCGTGTCAGCTTCTAAATACTCGTCGTGTCATCTTCCAGTCTCCATCTCTGCACTAAAATACAAAAATTCTTTCCCCAACAGATACCACAAAAATAAATAAACACTTACACTCTCTCTCAGAACAAATTTTTGGCATTGGTATTTAATCATCTTCAACCTTGAACTTCCGAAAGGCACGCGCCAATCGTACTTTCAGGTTTAAGACGATTAAATAGGGGCAGCTGTAATACCCCAAATTTCTCCTACCCTTTTATCGAATCATTTGGCTTACGCGTTCCATTATTATTTCATCTACATATCCTCCATTAGGTCAATTAACACCTCATGCATCATTAACTAATAAATTTAGCACGGGATCAAGGATGTTGAAGAATTAAGGTTATTGTATGGCTTTAAGGTTCTCATTTTCACTCAAGCTTGAACCAACTGATTCTTTCATCAATTAGAGTTTGTTTGAAGCTAGGGTTTTAATTAATGAACCCCTTTATCACCAAGCTACAAGGACATCTCCATCATGGGCTTTTAAGCCATACAGGTTCATCTTAAGGTGCTTAGAGTTTTGTGATCACCATCATTCATATGCTTATGATTGTTCCTATCTACAATGTTTTCCTCAAGACATTTGCTTCAAGATCGTTATCGAAATGAGGTGCCTTTGTGAAGTGAATTACAATATTTAAGTCACGGTACAAAGGTGATATTGTGGACACGTAACGTGACCAAGGCATTGTTATTTGTTCCTTCGATTATAAAAGATGGGGATAAGGGGGAAATTAAAAGTTATTGCGAGGAGGCGAGATTGACTTGGTTTGGATTTTATGGAATCGTTATTTAGAGTCATTTGAAGTGATACCTAACGTCATGGATTAGATTTGTTTAGAGTTTTCGAAATAAGAAGGGCATTTAGATTTCTTAAAGCACAAGAAAAATTATAAAAGCATACGAAATATGGTCATGACATTAAGCTAGGTTCAAGTTAAATGTAAAATGGTTATAGTCAAACAAGGTTTATTCAAAGGGGATCCATAATTCTCAAGACGAGCTTGTAAAATCAAACAACTTTTCCGTTCAAGTTCCCGAGGCATACAAGGTCATTCAAGCTTTCAATTGCATGCTAAGACTAATTTTCAAGTTGCAAGGCATAATTCAAGAAAGCAAGGTTCAAATCTAAATTTCAAATATCCGATATTCAAGATTAGGTTCTATTCAAGTTCAAACTTCTCCACATAAAAACCATTCGACGTTGTCATTACATCAAAAATCCAACATTTCAAAGAAACATTACAAAAAGTACAAATTTTTATTAGGAAAAATTGATTCCTTGTTTCATCTCATTCTAAAAACAGCCCATCTATCCATCCGTTCATCAATTCATCATGAAACAAAAGCGGAACACAAAATACTGGAAGTTGCCGCTTGCCCTTCTCTACTACCATTCTAAAGCAAGTTGTAGTCACACTCAGTTTCCCGGAATCAATCGTCGTAGGGAGCACAAACTAGCTTGCTACAATGACATTTGTGTTGGAGAAATTGCTTGCCGGTTTGAGAAGAATGAAGGGGGTCCCAAGTTCAGGTTTATATCATGACTTTAGGGGTTTTAGTGCTTTACTTCATACTTGGTGTTGGAACGAAGCTGCTGAATCACGTTCTCAATCTTCGCTCCAAGCAGAACATCTCCGAGGTTTACCTGCACGTGCAGACAAACAATGAAGAAGCCATTAAATTCTATAAGAAGTTTGAGTTTGAAATAACAGAGTCACGAAAACTATATAATTCCAACTTCCTAACCCTCACAATTAACCATAACAAAATTCAATTCTCAAACTGTCCAAACAGAACTCTATCCAAAACCATACCCTAACTGTTACTAACAAATCTTAACAGAAACCCAGCCATGCTAACTTCTAAACACCTAACTAACTTTGCTTTTGTTCTAACAGCCCTACACAGTGTCCTAACATTATTCCAAAACATTTCCTAACTGAACCATAACAGAAAAAACTATAATCCTGCAAACTCTCACTAACAGAATCTGAAACCAGAATAAACTCAAACATAATTTCTAACAGACTTGCAAAAATTTTCTACTCCTAACTGTCATAACCAACTTCTAACCAATTCCGTAACAAACTGTAACAGAAAAACCTCTTCTCTAATTAACCGTTTCTTCCACAAAGAACAGTCAGACTAACCATCAACCAACCTTCCTAACCAACAAGAAGAAAGCAGAATTTCTAACTGCTGTAAAAAATTTCTAATAGCTCCCAACAACTTCTCAATAGAATTCAGAATAGAAAAAAAGGATATAACATATAACATAATTAAAACTAACCATAACTTCTTAACCTCCTAACAAAACTTCTCTACAAAATTCATAACAGAGAGAGAAATGAAAAGGGACTCACCTTTCAACCTCTCTGAGGAGAATATCATCAAGATTCCTGTCATCTTTCTCTGCAACAAAAAATACCTAGCTCTTCTCCCTTCAACTTCCTCTACACCCCTTTTTACACCATCAAGCATCTTCACCCTCAATCCCACTGAACCATCGTCATTCACCTTCTTCACACACATCAAACACCATTAACCTCCATCCTCTTTGCTCTTCACCTTCGACCACAACACATTCATAGCCATCCTTTTCCCGTTCAACCTTCACCACTTCATCTTGCTCACACCTTCAATCTATGGCCCCTACAAACACCTTCTGACTCCCTCAATCTCGCGCGCATCAATTCTCACGAATCAACATAACAACAAACATCAACGACAATCACAAACTGCACACACAGAGTTCACATCAAAGAAGATTCAGAAGAAGCTAAGAAGAAGATGAAGAACAAGAGGAGCAACGAATCAAAAACGGAAAAGAGGAAGGAGGTAGAAATCTTACCTCTATCCCCTCTGTTGTACCCCAAAATTTTCCCTCTCATTTATCAAGACTTTTCTTACAAGACTTCTTGGGCTCAAGACAAGATTAGGGTTTGCTCAGCTCAGGACATCTCATATTGCACTAATACCCCAAAATTAGGGTTTGAGTTTGCACAAGGATTTTTGGACCATCAATGCTTCATGTGACTTTCATACATCTTGTTGGACCCCTAAGATTGCTCACAACAAGTTTCAAGCCTTGAACCACATTTTTGACCAGTCAATTGGACAATTGACCTAAAAATCAACTGTATTGGGGAAAAAGTCAACCATGGCCAATTTACAGTCAAACTTCACAATTTTTGATCCACAACAACATTTTGGACTCATATGTACCATTTTATCAAGTTTGGATCACAACTCTTCAAGAAATTTGATCAAATCATTAAAAGGGCAAAATGGTCAAAATTAGGGTTTTGATTGAGAAAGGGCAATTTCTGATTTTTAACCTAGCCAATGACCAATTTATTTCAAACATGATTTCAATGAATCAATTGCATCATCTTGACCTAATTACATAGTTCAAAAGATCTCAAGTTCATTGGATTGACAGATGAATTTTCCAATCAACTGATCAAAAGTCAACTGTACACTGAAAAGTCAAACTTTGACTTTTTGGTCAAAATCAAATGCCAAGGGTCATAATTCATCAAGATATGTCAAAATATGAAACTTGTTCACCAAGAAAACCAATTTTGAAAATTAGGGTTTTGAATTTGAAAATTTTCATAACTTAGAATTTTTCTAAGTATGGAAATTTTCTTATTTTTTCCCAAATTTCCACCACTTTTTCACTATGATGAAATTTGATTCAAAGAAAACTTCCAACATGAAAGTTGTAGTCCTCCATGAAATCTACAAATTTTATTCACAAATTTTTCCCAAAAGATGCTTGGATCTCAAGTTATGAATTTGTGAATAGAGGTCCATGAACTAAATGACTTAGTGAAATTTTGCCGTAATTTAGGCAGTTTTTTGACCCAACTTCATGGACATTTTTCACCTAGTTCCAAGAGGTATTTCAAAATTAATTTCAAATATGGATTATAGAGCATGTTTCAAGCTTTCTAAAATGTCCAAGAACTCTCCAAGATCATTTTTGGTCAGGGAGAATCAAAGAAGAGAAATTGGCATTTTATCACTTTTGTTCATGCCATTTTTACAATGCATCAAGTTGCAAATCTGATCTTGGATGCTTGTACCTTGCATTACAGGTCCTAAAATCCTTATACACTCCATAATTAAATGCAAACTCAGAGGATAAGGGCTTTATTTTGGCTTTTGGAACATTGTACAATAGATAATTCCATTAATGGCATAAAGGGCACATTGCCATTTTCATAAAGGCGAGCTTTTGCAACTTTATCATTCTTGAGCCTTGGACCTGTTTCTTTGAGGCAATAAATCTCCATAGATCTTAAGAAATATGTACCAACTCCTATCAGCTCACAAGCAAGCAGTACAAGCATGTTTGCATAAGTCATTTCACCTTTCTTAAAATGCAAGAAAAGTTGCAAAAGAGGTCAGAACTTGTACAACAAGGGAAGAGTGGACTTTGTATCATTCTATACATATTCACAAAGTTATCACAAGGCAAGAGACGAATGCTAAACATCTGAAACTCTCCAAAACTCCAAAACTTCATTTTTCTGCAAAAAACTGCCAGTTGCTGCAAAAATCTAGCCATTTCATTTTTTGCTCGTGCGTTTCTTGTTTCAACACTTCAAACACCTTCCATATATCCTACCAAAGCTAACCAAGCCATTGCCCTGGTTCTGTAAGCTCTATTTCAGCCATTGCCATTTTCAAATTTGGAGGTTGCAGCTTGACTTCTACAGAGACTTCTGGCCATCCACAAAGCAAGTTAGGCATTGGAATAGCTTGAAGGAACTTCAAGGAAGATCACACGATCCTCAGGCCTCACTCAAAGCCCCCATATTGTAATATCCAAATCCAGCTGAAGGAGGTATTTTTCAAATCTCTATCTCTCTATTTAGGAATCCTCAAGCCACAATTTGTGAAACAAAAATGTAGCCCTTATCATGGTGAAGTTGTACATATGCATACTTGTCATTTATATTAACTGAGCTAAGATAATTTGAACCTTGAAGTTGCTGAAATATTTAGGTCACAATTTAGGGCCATTAAAATTCTCTCTGATCTTTGAAAGTTAGGTTACAAATTTTATATCATTGGAATCGTGAGATTACAAGCTACATGTTTTATGTTATGGGTTTTTGTTTTTATGCAAGAAATAACAAGATACAAGTTTGAGCATATACGCGCGCGCAAGGAGGAAGCTGGAGGACATGGATGACTTGTCTGGGCCTTGGCGCGCCTGGGCCTTTCTGTTTTGATTTTCACACCCCCTGACTTGATATTTACACCCCCTGGCTTTATTTTGTATATTTTTCATATTTTCTTTTCATTTTTATATTTTATCACTTTTAATTATTTTTCTGAATCACAAAAATCATGAAAAATATTTTCTTTATTTTTTGCCTTTTATTTTATTTTTTTATTATTTTTTGGCATAAAAAATGATTTGTTAGGATAATATACTTTATTTTCTTAAATAAATTGTAAATATATTTAAAAATACTATACATTTTTATTATGTTATTTATATACACAAAATATTTATTTTCATACATATTTTAATTTTTAATATTTGTACATAATATTATTTATTATTTTCTTATACAAAAAATGGACAAAATAATAATAGAAAGCATTATTTTCTTTTAAATCAAAAACTAGGGTTTCACCCTTTCAAAAATAACAATATTTTTCTCTTATTTTTAGGGCTTAAATAAATCATTTTTTTTCATACATTAAACAAATACAAAACATTTTTTTTGCATAAATACATTACATTGCATATTTAAATATTTGTATATTTATTTAATTTGCACAATATTCAATTGGGTTGTAATAGTATTTTTAGGGTTTATTTTTTGCAATATCCCTATTCAAAAACTTGTATCCCCCCTCCCATAATAATTGTTGTAATAGCTTAGTTTATATTTACACAATTTATCGCATTTATACCATATTTAGTAAATTAGGGTTTACATGACAAGACCAAAAACCAAACAAATAGAAAACACCTAATACAAGACAAATAAAATGCATGAAAAATGACACACATTGCACACAAGCACTCCTAGGGTTTCACCCACTTGGTTGCCTAAACAAAATGGCCATGTTACGCATGTGAAGTATCTTGGCAAAACAAAACAAAAATAAGATCATAGTCCCTCGATGACGCTATCAAAAGGTTGCCTAAAACAAAAATGATCTTGGTCCCTCAAACATGCTAAGATACTTGGCAACATTGCTATCATGGTCATACGATGACCCACGCCCGTCCCGTTTAACATCCAAAGATAGGGTTGTTTACTAAATCAATGGTAAATCAACAATGTCAAAGGAATAAAAATGCACAAGAAAGACTTTTGAGTAGGTATATAGCTTCTAGTTACTTGATCAATTTCAAAGAAATCCTTGCTATTTTCAAAAAAAAAAAAAACACACACATTTCAAAACATCTTTCAAAACATTGGAACATTTTTCAAAAGACAAACATCTTTGTGTACATTCTTACGAACAAGAATCATTACAAAGATCACCTAAACAATGGCCTCTTTTCAAAATACTTTCAAAAACCACACAAAGAACCATGTCAAACAATTTCAAAAGCAAAGCAAGTGACCTAAACAAGTAACTAAGAGCCCATGGAAAACCATGGATGAAAAGGGTGCTAGTACCTTCCCTTTTCATAATCTACCCCCCGAACTCAAGAAAACATCTCAAAGGTCTTTCCTGTGCTTTTTTACCTTTCCTTTTGGATAAAATAAAAGTCGGTGGCGACTCTTGCTAACCGTAACATTTGCAAACACAAACGCAAAACCTCAAGTCAGTTCTCCCACCGCATCACAGAACTGGCGACTCCGCTGGGGATAATTATAAAAGTGGGGTTACCTTAGGGTTTTAGATCTCATTTACATGTTTACCTTGTTTGACTTGTTTGCTTTACACTTTGGTTCTATTGTTTGGGTTTGAATCCTCCACCCGGATTTGGGAAACATAATAGGTAAATAGCAATACATTGTGGAAACAGTGCGGGGTATACCGACATGGTCTAAGCAATAGCTATATTAGTGTGACATATTTGTGGGTACCGGTAGCCTTTGAGTCAATCAAAGAGAATATAGGGCCGCTGAGTGATGTCATGAAGCACTAATGAACTTCTAGAACCTTTACTTGACCAACTTGGCCTTTTAGGATGTAGTGAGATGACCGGCTTTGGTGCAGTCCGAAGTTGGTAGATACTCGATACTACACTCATTGAGGGTTAGTTCCTTGGAATATTTCGGTCACCAATAAAGAGGCTTGAATTGAAACAATGAACAAGGAAACAATCCAGTGATATTGAGCTCCTTAGAACCCGGTTACTATTTCTAGGACAGGTTGAGCCAACTAAACTTCAAGAGGGTACTTACCTATGAAACCCCATGCAAGCCTAAACTAGGAATTTGTGTGATTTTCTTGTACATATATACTTGTGCATAACATCATGGACATCATGAACATCATATGCATCCACTAACCATTTCAAGGATTTTGGAGATTCATCTTTGTTCTTGTTTTGTAGGTTATGGATTCACTTCGCAGGAAAACTATCCAAATCAACCTTGTAAGAATTCCTCCACAACTCAAGGAGCTAGCTTCAAGGATTCTTGAGAGTTCTCCATTCACCGAGAGACATGGTCATCTACTCAACTTGGTCACTTCCAACACAGAGGAGGATATGATGAAAGTTCTCTTCCAGTTCTTTGACCCTTTGCATCATTGCTTCACATTTCCTGACTATCAACTTGTGCCCACTTTGGAAGAATTTTCTCAACTCTTGAGGATTCCTATTCTCAATCAACTACCCTTCAACGATACAGAAAGAGATCCAAAGCCAGAAGAGATTGCTCAAGCCCTGCACTTGCACTCATCTGATGTCACAACACATTGGGAAACTAGAAGTGGTGTCAAAGGCTTCTTGTCAAAATTTTTGTTTGAGAAGGCCCAAAGCTGTTGGAACTCCCTAGACTTGCAAGCTTTTGAGGAGATTGTAGCTCTTCTCATCTATGGGATGGTCTTGTTCCCTAATCCTGACCAACTCATAGACGTGAGCGCTGTCAAAATCTTCATGAATCGCAACTCGGTGCCTACATTGCTTGGGGATATCCTCCACTCTTTTCACACTCGTACAATGAGGAAAAGAGGTGTTCTCATGTGTTGCACTCCTATCATGGAAAGGTGGTTTATTTCTCATCTTCCCCAATCAGTCTTGAAGAATGAGCAAGGTTTGAGGTGGTCACAAAGGTTAATGACACTTAACCATTCAGATATTCATTGGTGTTCTTGATCCAGAGAGAATGTCATCATTGTTGACCGTTGTGGGGAATTCCCTAATGTCCCTCTACTTGGCATTAGGGGAGGCATCACCTACAACCCTTGCTTGGCTCTGAGACAGTTTGGTTATTCCCGAAGGGATGGCCCACATGACATGCTGATTCAAGGATTGGTTTTCGACTACGACAACAACGACCAAGGACTCCGTCAAAGATTCATCCGAGCTTGGAGAATGCCCAACAAGGTGGATAACAAGACTCTAGGACACAAGAATTCTATCCCTCTCGAGCCTTACCTCAAGTGGGTACGAACCCGCGCCCAAAGTCTTATGATGCCTTACCCTTCATTCTCCCAATGATTATAGAGCCTGTTAAGGAAGAAGAGGTTCCATACACCATCCTGCATCCTGACATGCCAACTTCACTCGAAGATCTACAAAGGAGTTGGATACAGCTCAAGGGAGAGCGCGATACTTTCGAAGCCCAATTCTATGCAAGCAAGAAGAAGTTTTTGGAACTCACTCAGCTACTTCACAAAGAGAAGACTCTCAACACCTACATTGCACCAAAGAGGATGCACAACGTCTTTTTACCTTAGAGTTTTGTATTATTTTGCCCAAGGGGCATTGATGTACTCACAACTCTATTAATATGACGTGTGTTTCTTTTTTTGTTTAAAATGAATTTGAATTTCTGAATCTTTGAAAGCATTGCATGAATACATATCATTCATCATAAGCATAAATAGGTCTTCACACCAAGTTTCCTCATCTCTCTGTTGTTTATTTTAGCAAGATGGATATCGAACAAACAGTCAAAAATTTGCAAGCTCAGAATTCACAATTTCAACAGTTGCTCATGACCTTAGCCAAGGGGCAGGAGGAGCTGAAGACTTTGCTAGAGAAAGAAAAAGAGAAAAAGAAGAAGAAACCAACTGGTGTGGTTCTCATGGGCAGAAGATTTCAGGGACAAGCCAGACGGACCTTAGAATTTCCAACAACATCTGAAGAAGGGGAAGGAAAAGGAAAAGGAGCGGTTGTGCCATCAGATTCTGAAGCAGATGAAAAGGAAGAAGAGGACTACTCTGAACAACAATACCCTCCGGCTGATGACAAATACAAACACCTGGAAGAGCGCCTAACTACTATGGAGATACAGAGAGTACCGAGGCTGGATTTTGAGGAATTAGGGCTGGTATCAGGAATAGTAATCCCTCCAAAGTTTAAAGTGGCACTGTTTGCCAAGTATGATGGGGTGTCTTGTCCCAAGATGCACCTACGATCTTATGTCAGGAAAATTCAACCGCATTCTGCTGACAAAGACTTGTGGGTCCACTTTTTCCAAGACAGTTTATCGGGGACACAGCTTGATTGGTTCTACCAGTTGGAGAGGGCAGATGTTCACAATTGGGAAGACTTGGCAGTAGCCTTATATAAACAATATCAATACAACGCCGACTTGGCGCCAACCCATACTCAGCTACAGAGTATGGCTATGGCTACCAATGAGGGCTTCAAAGACTATGCCCAAAAGTGGAGGGATCTAGCCAGAACGGTGAAACCACCTTTATCTGAGAGGGAGCTAGTGGACATGTTCTTGGGGACTCTGTCAGGCCCTTTCTTTAATCATCTGTTTGGGAGTTCCTCTGCAGGGTTTACTGAATTTATTCTAACTGGCGAAAGAGTGGAGGATGGTATAAGAAATGGGAAAATTCAGAAGGACGCGTCTGCCTCAACAGCTGTAACAAAGCCCTTCACTGGAAGAAAGGAAGTATTTGCCGTCTATTCACAGAGAAATTAGGGAAGAACCGAGCGCCGACCAACAGTGGGGGCCGTTATGATTCCGAAGCCTGCATCAAACCAGCCGAGAAATAATCAGCAAAGGGTAGAAAGGCCAGTGCGACAATTTACCAAGATTAACATGACTCCAGCCCAAGTGCTACCACATCTCTTGAAGTTGAATCTGGCCACTTTGAAAGAGGCCCCAAAAAATCCTAATACTTCTTCTCCACATTACCATCCTAACGCCAGATGCGCGTACCATTCTGAAAGTCCAGGGCACGACAACAACAACTGTTGGGCTCTGAAGAACAAGATTCAAGATCTGATTGACGCAAAGGAAGTTGAATTTGAAGCGCCTGAGAAACCGAATGTTATTTCCGCTCCAATGCCGAGGCATGGTCACAATGCCAACAATATTGAAGAAGATCTGTTTGTTGATACCGTGGATGAACTGTTAACTCCGCTCCTGACCATCAAGTTGAATTTTTTAAAAGCTGGCACCTTCCCAGGTTGTGACAAAGACTGCCATGTTTGCCTGTCCTCATCATGTGACTACCCTCTGTTGAATAAAGGAATCCAACAATTGATTGATAACCAATAAATTTTGTTTGAGAAAGCTCCTGTTTCACCCATTCCAGTGAAAGAAGTTTCAATAATAACCATCTACGCCAATCCTTGTAGGGCCCCTAAAAGACTCGTTAGGATTACACCTGCTCCGAAGACTGCTCCGCTTAAGATAACAATGCCCGGGCCTGCCCTATACAAATCAGATAAATCGGTACCATGGAATTATGGTGGAGAAATCTACTACCATGGTATTAAATAGATTGAACAGACTGCCGAAGAAGAAAGCTCCGAAGAGGATAATCCCGACATCAGTAACATTGCCGGAACAAGCAAGGTTACCCGTAGATATTTCTCCTCCAACAACAGTCTTTGGACCCGTGGTCATTCCAAAGATTTCCTCTGTACTAGGGATTGTACCTACAAGTGTACCTACCAACAAAGACAATACAATTCCTATCCCTACTGCCACTGCCGAGAATAAAGGAAAGAACGTTCAAGATGAGCCTGTCCAGACGAAGGCTCAATCACTAGCCATTCCTGAAACATCCAAGAAGGAGATGGAAGAAATCCCGAGGATCATTAAGAAAAGTGATTATGATGTGGTTTAACAATTGGGGCAGACCCCTTCCAAGATCTCTATGCTAGCCCTGTTGTTGTGCTCTGAAGCACATGCCAAAGCACTGGTAAAATTTCTGAAGACAACTCATGTGCCGCAAGAGACGTTTGGTGACCAGTTCGAGGACTGTGTAGCCAGTTTGACAGCTGATAATGGCCTGGGTTTCTCTGATGCTGACTTAACACCCCGAGGGAGGAAACACAATGATGCTCTACATGTCTCAGTGGAGTGCAGAGGAACAACCCTAGCTCATGTCTTGGTTGATACTGGGTCATCTTTAAATGTCTTGCCGAAGAAAGCCCTTGATAGGTTGGATTGCGAGGGGCTGACTCTAAAACCCAATAATATAGTGGTGCGAGCTTTTGATGGATCTAAAAGGATGGTCCATGGAGAGGTGGACATCCCAATCAAGGTGGGAACTCAGGTTTTCAATTCAACATTCTATGTGATGGACATCCGTCCTTCTTACTCTTGTTTATTGGGATGCCCCTGGATCTACAACACCGGTGCTGTAACTTCCACCTTGCATCAGATGCTCAAGTACCCTTCCCTAGGGAAGATCATAACTGTCCATGAGGAGGAGGAGTATATGATTAGTCATCTGAATTCTTTCTGCTATGTGGAGTTAGATGGAGAATTCATTGAGACCCCTTTCCAACATTTTGAAGAAGTAGCGACAACCAAGGCGGTATCCTCGGCTCCTAAGATCACAAGACCTCCGCCTCAGATGTCATCTTTAAAGGATGCAAGAGCAGTGGTGGAGGAAGGGGGATGCATAATCTTGGGTCAACTTCCAGGCATTCTTTACAAATCAGACAGGTTCGGCTTGGGGTTTACTTCGACTTGTCAGAAGGCTGTGCGCCGCGCCCGTGCCAGAGGGACACTTGTGAAGATCAGCCACCAAAGGGTTAATGCACTAGAGGACAATGAAGAGGAGGGAAGCCTGGAAGATTGGATATTTCCTACTATTAGCGGAGGACTGTGCAACTGGGTAGAAAAAGACTTTGTTCTGATTACTTTCATATATCAGTAATTTATCTTTTCCATTTATGTTGGATCTGTAATAATTCACAAACAATTCGTACTTTTTCAACCTTGTGTCTTACCCAAGGCACAACGGTCCATTTGTAAGGGTTTTTATTTCATTTTCATATGTCATTTAATGAATCATGGACGCTTTTCATATTTAAACCTTTTTTGCTCATTGTCTTTCTTTTACATTTTGTTGTTTTAAGATGGCTATACCCTTACACACACCCACACTCACAAATGAATGTACCCTTCCATTTCGGATCCCATGGGTAACGATACTGCTATAGCCTTCAGTAACTCTGAAGATCTGATCTACCAAGCCGAATACGAAGGTGAGGAAGATTGTGAGGTGCCAGGGGAATTGGTCAGATTATTACAGCAAGAGGAAAGAGCAATTCAGCCTCATGAGGAGCAGTTGGATACAATCAACTTGGGTACTGAGGATGATAAAAAGGAAATCAAAATAGGTACCAATCTAGAGCCGAGTGTCAAGGAGCGCCTAATTCAGCTATTGCATGATTATGTTGAGATCTTCGCCTGGTCATACGAAGACATGTCGGGACTCGATACAGACATTGTGGTACACCATCTACCCACAAGAGAAGACTGTCCACCAGTGAAACAAAAGGTCCGCCGCATGAGACCTGACATGTCAGAGAAGATCAAAGCAGAAGTTATGAAACAATTTAATGCTGGATTTCTGGCTGTTACTTCCTATCCACAATGGGTGGCCAACATTGCGCCCGTGCCTAAAAAGGATGGAAAAGTGAGAATGTGCGTGGATTATAGAGACTTAAACATGGCTATCCCTAAAGACGACTTTCCACTTCCGCACATCGGTATCCTGGTTGATAATACAACTCATCACAAAGTATTTCCTTTCATGGATGGATTCTCAGGCTATAACCAGATCAAAATGGCACCTGAGGACATGGAGAAAACTACTTTTGTCACACAGTGGGGTACGTTCTGCTACAAAGTGATGCCATTCGGACTGAAGAATGTCGGGGCAACCTATCAATGTGCCATGGTATCTTTGTTTCATGATATGATACATCATGAGATAGAGGTCTACGTAGATGACATGATAGCCCGATCACAAACTGAAGAAGAACACCTGGATCACTTGCAAAAGCGGTTTGTCAGGTTGAAGGAGTACAAGCTCAGATTGAACCCAAACAAGTGCACATTCGGAGTCCGATCCAGTAAACTCTTAGGTTTCATTGTCAACAACAAAGGCATCGAGGTTGATCCTGCCAAAGTCAAAGCTATACAAGAAATGCATGCTCCTTGCACTGAGAAGGAAGTCAGAGGTTTTTTGGGACGCCTAAACTACATTGCTAGGTTCATTTCTCACCTAACGTCTACTTGTGAACCAATCTTCAAGCTGTTGAAGAAAGATCAACTGGTCAGATGGAACAACGAATGTTAAGTTGCTTTCGATAAAATCAAGGAGTATTTGCTAGAACCTCCTGTCCTGATGCCACCCGGCGAAGGAAGACCGCTAATCATGTATCTGACCGTCTTAGAGAATTCAATGGGGTGCGTACTGGGGCAGCATGACGAGTCCGGCCGAAAAGAGCATGCCATTTATTACCTTAGAAAAAAGTTTACCGACTGTGAAACCAGATATTCACTGTCGAGAAAACTTGCTGTGCTTTGGTATGGGATGCTCGCCGGCTGAGACAGTATATGTTGACTCATACCACTTTGCTAATATCTAAGATGGATCCGATAAAGTACATCTTTGAGAAGCCTGCTCTGTCTGGGAGGATAACTAGATGGTAGATGATCCTAACGGAATACGACATACAGTATACGACCCAAAAAGCTATAAATGGGAGTGTGCTAGCTGACCATCTGGCTCATCAAGTTGTAGAAGATTATCAATCCATAAAGTTCGACTTCCCTGACGAAGACATCCTGATAATAGACAACTGCGAAGAGATCAGACCATATGAAAGACCTGGACAAGGATCCCGATGGACCCTGTACTTTGATGGGGCATCCAATGCACTTGGTAACGGTATCAGTGCTGTGCTTATATATTTGGAAGGATGCCATACTCCTTTCACTGCTAGACTTTGCTTCAACTGTACGAACAACATGGCAGAATATGAAGCATGCATCTTTGGACTCAAGGCTGCCATATACTTGGGAATCAAATATTTAAATGTGTTTGGGGACTCAGCTTTGGTCATTAGTCAGATCAAAGCAGAGTGGGACACTAAACATCCAAACCTCATCCCTTACAAAGAACATGTTTTGATGTTGTTACCACATTTCGAGCAGATTACCTTCGAGCACTTCCCGCGAGAAGAAAATCAGCTAGCAGATGCTCTAGCTACAATGTCATCTATGTTTAAACTTAATTTGGATAACGAGGCTCTCCAAATCACCATTGAACGGATGGACGAACTGGCACACTGTCACGAGATTAATACTGAAGAAGTAGTGGACCAGCCATGGTTTCATGAAGTCAAAAGGTATCTCGAGGCTCAAGAATATCCAAAAGGAGCTTCAATCAATGACAAAAAGTTCTTAAGGAGATTCTCGGAAAAGTTCTTCCTAAGTAATGGCATCCTGTACAAGCGCAATCATGATTCTATTATGCTCCGTTGTGTGGACAAGATTGAAGTTGAAAAGATCATGATTGAATTGCACGAGGGTACCTTTGGCACTCATTCTAGCGGGCATACGATGGCAAAGAAGATTCTACGGGCAGGCTATTACTGGTCTACCATGGAAGCAGACTGCTATCAACACTCCCGGACTTGTCACAAATGTTAAATATATGCAGACAAGGTGCACGTGCCTCCAGTTCCTCTAAATGTCTTAACAGCTCATTGGCCCTTTGCTATGTGGGGAATCGACATGATTGGAGAGATCAAGCCTACAACATCCAATGGACACCGCTTCATTCTTGTGCCTATTTACTACTTCACCAAGTGGGTCAAAGAAACTTCCTTCGCACCTGTTACTAAGAATGTTGTTGCCCGATTCATCAAACATAATCATATTTTCCGGTACGGTATCCCCGAAAGGATCATCACTAATAACGGTACAAACCTTAACAATACTATGATCACCACTTTGTGCGAGCAGTTAAAAATTCAACATCACAATTCATCTCCCTACCGGCCAAAGATGAATGGTGCAGTCGAAGCTGCTAACAAAAATATTAAAAAGATCATACAAAAGATGACAGTCACCTATAAGGACTGGCATGAGATTCTACCGTTTGCTCTTCACAGGTACCGTACCACGGCTCACGCATCAACTGGGGAAACACCCTATTCTTTGGTTTATGGCATGGAGGCTGTTTTACCTATCGAGGTTTAAATTCCCTCTTTGAGAATCATGAAGGATGCAGGTTTGAGTGAAGACGATTGGATTCAGACCCGACTTGACCAACTGAACTTAATTGACGAAAAGAGACTTACTGCTATTTTCCATGGTTAGACGTATCAAAAACGGATGATCAAGGCTTTCAACAAGAAAGTCAGGCGCCAGGTATATCAAGTTGGAGATCTAGTGATCAAGCGCATCATCTTGCCACAAAGTGATCCCAGGGGCAAATGGACTCATACCTATGAAGGACCATTTGTAATCAAAAACATCTTTTCTTGTGGGGAAATGATCTTAACCACCGTGGACAGCGATGACCTGCCACACCCTGCGAATGCAGACATAGTCAAAAGATACTACGCATAAAAGACCCGCTAGGTTGACACACCTAGGCAAAACAAGGGCATCCCGGCGAACCAAAAAGGTTCGGGCAAAAATTAGGGATAAAATAAAAAAATCTGTACAATCGGCAAGTTGAAAACCCGAAAGGGCGACTTGGGCAAAAAAGGGTTTCCCGGTGGACTGAAAACCCGAAAGGGCGGTCCAGGCAAAAGATAGGGATTTAAAGCGTATGGCCATGTCTCTTCGGATCACTTTAAGGACAATCCCTTCACCGCCAAACTAAGAGCTTCTGATCAATTCAATCATCTTCGAACAAAGTCACGGACAAACAAGATATTCGGAGACACGAAGGCTATAGCGGAATGGGAACCCCATGGGATTTTTACACATATAGCTATCTTTCTTTGTATAATTTTTTCTTACTTTTATGACACCATCCTCTTACTAGGATGTCTGTCTCCTTTGTACAAAATACTTATTCAAAGTAAATACAAATATATCTCTTTCAAAGTACAGAAAACTATTTGCCTTTTTCTTTACACTTGTGTTTTTATGTGCAAAAATGTCCAATGATTCATTAATGAACATATGCATTTGAACATAATTACTGTTTACAAATAAACATGATGGAAGAGAACAATTACTGACAGACTGAAAGGACAAGAAAACTTCTTTAGGCTATTCCACGAGCAATCCCTACAGTACATCATCTAGATCCCCAATGGAGCTAAAATTTCAAACCCTTAATCCCCATCAGAGTTAAAACTTCAAAATCCTAATCCCCTGCGGAGCCAACTCCCAATCCCCAGCGGAAACCATCCAGTTTCTTCAAATTCCCCAGCAAGTTATCTTGAATCCTAAAAAATAGACAACAACTTCTGATAACTCCCCAGTAGAATGGAAGACAATCCAAACTCCTGAACCTACTCCCTCAGCAGTAAGCCTTCTTCCCCACAGAGTTTTTTTTGCTTCCCAACAGAATGGAGATTCTCATTCTTAATTCCCCGCAGAAGTCATCAGAGTTTTCTTTATTCCCCTAGCGGAACAAGGATTCTCATTGTGTAATCCCCAGTAGAAGTCATCAAATTCTCTAGATTCCCCAAACAGATTATTCAAGCAGTATATGGCATCTCTCACAACAGAATTTTTGTCAATACTCCAACTTCAAGACATGAAGGATCCCTATATAACCAGAGAAGTCACCAAGGATTTCTTATTCTCAGTAATCAAGGATTTTTAGTCCCCAACAGTCGCCAAGTATTTCTTATCCTCAGCAGTCAGGGATTTATTTTCCTCGGCAGCAGTCAAGGATTTATTTTCCTCAGCATTACAGCACATCAGCTTACATGCGTATACATTACATCCATATATCATAAACATTGATAAAACACATACATTGCATCATACATTTCATGCAACATAACTTTGTGTTTTCAGCTAACATTTTACCCTTTTCAGGATAAGATTAATAGCTACCATTTAACAAATATGCAATCATGATACAGTACAGATACGCTCCAGATGCGGATGCTATTCTATTACTCATTCAGATTCAACTATCAGATACAGTCCAGATACACTTCAGACACGGAAGTCATTCTGTCACTTATTCAGATTCAAGTTCAGATACGCTCTAGACACGGATGCCATTCTGGCCCTTATTCAGATTCAGCTTTCATGATACAGTTCAGATACACTCCAGACATGGAAGTCATTCTGTTACTTATTCAGATTCAGTTTTTAGATATAGGACAAATACGCTCCAAACAAGGATGCTATTCTGATACTCATTCATATCTCAACTTCAGATACAGTATAGATACACTCCAGACACGGAAGTCACTCTGTTACTCATTTAGATTCAACATTCAGATACAACTTGGATACACTCTAGATATTGATTCTATTCCATTGCTCATTCAGATTCAGTCCCTAGATACAGTACATATACGTTCCAGACGCGGATACCATTCTGATACTCATTCTTCTGACATACAACTTACAACTCAGCAAACACTCTTGGATGGCATCTACAAGCCCATCTCCAACAAGATTCTATCATCTCTCCAAATGGCATATTTAAACTACACTTTGTCGAGTGCAAATTTATGGGCACTCTAGTGTCCAATCATCTTTTACCTTCGAGTCACGAACGGAAAAACTCGCCAATCTAACTCTTCAGGTTCAAGAAGATTGAACAGGGGCAGCTGTTGTACCCCAAAATTTTCCCTCTCATTTATCAAGACTTTTCTCACAAGACTTCTTGGGCTCAAGACAAGATTAGGGTTTTCTCAGCTCAGGACATCTCATCTTGCACAGATACCCCAAAATTAGGGTTTGATTTTGCACAAGGATTTTTGGACCATCAATGCTTCATGTGACTTTCATACATCATGTTGGACCCCTAAGATTGCTCACAACAAGTTTCAAGCCTTGAACCACATTTTTGACCAGTCAACTGGAAAGGTGATTGAATCTTGTTGGAGATGGGCTTGTAGATGCCATCCAAGAATGCTTGTTGTAAATCAGGAGAATGAACGTCAGAATGATATCCGTATCTAGAACGTATCTGAGTTGTATATGGAGGTTTGAATCTGAATAAGTGACAAAATGGCTTCCATGTCTGGAGCGTATCTGGATTGTATCTTGAATAGGTGACAAAATGACTTCCATGTTTGGAGTGTATCTGAGCTGAGGAAATCAGAATGAGTGACAAAATGGCGACAGTGTCTGGGGCATATCTAGACTATATCTAAATAAGAGATCTGCAAGTTGAATCTGAATGAGTATCAGGATGGCATCCGTGTCTGGTGCGTATCTGAACTGTATCATGAGGTTAAGGTCTGAATGAGTAACATAATGACTTTCATGTCTGGAGTGTATCCGTACTGTATCTTGACTTTGTATTCTGAATGAGTAATAGAATGACTTCCGTGTTTGGAGTGTATCCATACTGTATCTGAATAAGAGATCTGAATGAGTAACAAAATGACTTCCGTGTCTGGAGTGTATCCGTACTGTATATGAAATCTTTGAATATTTGTTAAAGATAGCTGTTAACCTTATCCTGAAAAGGGTAAAATGTTAGCTGAAATACAAAGTTATGTTACATGAAATGTATGATGCAATAAAATTGTTTTTATTAATGTTTATGATATATGAATATAATGTATGCGCATGTAAGCTGATTTGCTGTATTGTTGAGGAAAATAAATCCTTGACGGTTGGAGATAATAAAACCCTTGATTGCTGCCGGGGAAAATAAATCCTTGACCGCTGCTGGAGATTCAAAATCTTTGATTGCTGAGGATGAGAAATCCTTGGTGATTGTTGGGGATGGAAAATCCGTGACAACTTCTGTGGGGATGTGAGAATCCTTCATGTCTTGAAGTTGGAGTATTGACAAAATTTGTTGTGAGAGTAATGTCAAACTGCTTGAGAAATCCAGAGAACTTTGAAGACTTCTACTGGGGGTTAAATAATGGGAATCCTTACTCGACTGGGGAATAGGAAAATTATGATGATTTCTGCTGGGAACTTATAATGAGAACCTTAAATCTTTTGAGGAGTGATGAAAAATTTGGCGACTTCACTGGGGAATGATGAAGAGAATCTTCAATCTGCTAGGGAGTGAAAAACTCTGTGGGGAAGAAGGCTTACTGCTGGAGAGTAAGTTCAGGACTCTGGGGTAAAAAGCTTATTCCTGTTTGGAAAAAGTTCAGGAGTTTGGGTTGTATGCCACTCTACTGGGGGATAAAAGTTAACTGTTATCTGGTTGACTTCCAGGCTTCAAGACAACTTGCTGGGGAAATTGGGGAAAACTGAATGGTTCCCGCTGGGGATTGATAGTTGGAAATTTGACTCGACTGGGGAAGAAGGTTTCATCTCCGCTGAGGGTCTGTAGTTCAAAGTTTTTTACTCTGCTGGGAATTGGGAGTTGGAAGTTTTAACTCTGATGGGAATTAAAGGTTGGAAATTATAACTCCGTTGGGGATATGTATTTTAAGGTTTTAGCTCCGTTGGGGATCTAGATGATGTACTGTAGGGGATTTCTCTTGGAATAGCCTAAAGACGTTTTCCTATCCTTTCAACCTGTCAGTAATTGTTCTTTCCCGTTTTGTTTATTTGTAAACAATGATTATATTCAAATTCATATGCTCATTAATAAATCATTGGACGTTTTCAAATAAAACACAAGTGTAAAACAGAAGAAAAGGCAAATAGTTTTCTGCACTTTGAAGTATCTTTGTATTAACTTTGTGTAAGTATTTTGTACAAAGGAGACAGACATCCTAGTAAGAGAATGTTGTCATAAAAATGAGAAAAATGTATACAAAGAAAGATGGCTATGTGTGAAAATTCCATGGGGTTCCCATTCTGCTATAGCCTTCGTAACTCTGAATATCTTGTCCACTTGTTGCTTCGTCCGAAGATGATTGAGTTGATCAGAAGCCCGGAGCTTGTCTGTGAAGAGATTGTCCTTAAAGTGATCCGATGAGACATAGTCATACGCTTTAATTCCCTAACTTTTGCCTGGACCTCCCTTTCGGGTTTTCGATCCACCGGGAAACCCTTTTTTGCCCAAGTCGCCCTTTCGGGTTTTCAACTTGCCGGGTGTACAATTTTTATTTATTTATCTCTAACTTTTGCCTGAACCGCCCTTTCGGGTTTTCGATTCACCAGGATGCCCTTTTTTTTCCTAGGTGCGTCAACCTAGTGGGTCATTTATGCGTAGTATCTTTTTACTATGTCTGCGTTCACAGGGTGCGGCAGGTCGTCGCCGTCTATGGTGGTTAAGATCATTGCCCCACCAGAAAAGATATTTTTGATTACAAATGGTCCTTCGTAAGTAGGAGTCCATTTGCCCCTGGGATCACTTTGCGGCAAGATGATGCGCTTGATTACCAGATCCCCGACTTGATATACCTGGCGTCTGACTTTCTTGTTGAAAGCCTTGATCATACGTTTTTGAAACGTCTAACCATGACAAACAACAGTAAGTCTCTTCTCGTCAATCAAGTTAAGTTGATCAAGCCGGGTCTGAATCCAATCGTCTTCACTCAAACCAGCATCTTTCATGATTCTCAAAGAGGGAATCTGAACCTCGATAGGCAAGACAGCTTCCATGCCATAAACTAAAGAGTAGGGTGTTGCCCCAGTTGATGTACGCGCCGTGGTACGGTACCCGTGGAGAGAAAACAGTAACATTTCATGCTAGTACTTGTAGGTGACTGTCATCTTTTGTATGATCTTCTTGATATTTTTGTTAGCAGCTTCAACAGCCCCGTTCATCTTTGGCCGGTAGGGAGATGAATTGTGATGTTGAATCCTGAACTGCTCGCACAAAGCGGTGATTATAGTATTGTTAAGGTTTGTACCATTATCAGTGATGATCCTTTCGGGGATACCATACCGGAAAATAAGGTTCTGCTTGACGAAGCGGGCAACCACGTTCTTAGTAATAGATGCGAAGGAAGTTGCTTCGACCCACTTGGTGAAATAGTCAATGGCCACCAGGATGAAGCGGTGTCCATTGGATGCTGTAGGCTTGATCTCTCCAATCATGTCGATTCCCCACATAGCGAATGGCCAAGAAGCTGTTAAGACATTGAGAGGAACTGGAGGTATATGTACCTTGTCCATGTAGATTTGACATTTGTGACAAGTCCCGAAATGTTGATAGCAGTCAGCTTCCATGGTAGACCAGTAATAGCTTGCCCGTAGGATCTTCTTAGCCATCGTATGCCCTCTAGAGTGATTGCCAAAAGTACCATTGTGCAGTTCAGCCATGATTGCGCTTGTACAGGATACCATTGCTCAGGAAGAACTTGGCTGAGAATCTCCTTAAGAACTTTTTGTCCTTGAATGAAGCTCCTTCAGGATATTATTGAGCCTCGAGATACCTTTTGACTTCATGAAACCACGGATGGTCCACTACTCCTTCGGTATTAATCTCGTGACAATGTGTAGGTTCATCCATCCGTTCAATGGTGATTTGGGGAGCCTCATTATCCCAGTTAAGTTTAAACATGGATGACATTGTAGCTAGAGCATTTTCTAGCTGATTTTCTTCTCGCGGGAAGTGCTCGAAGGTAATCTGCTCGAAATGTGGTAACAATGTCAAGACATGTTCTTTGTAAGGGATGAGGTTTGGATGCTTAGTATCCCACTCTCCTTTGATATGACTAATGACCAAAGCTGAGTCCCCAAACACAATCAACAATTTTATTCCCAAGTCTATGGCAGCCTTGAGACCAAAGATACAAGCTTCATACTCGACCATGTTGTTGGTATAGTTGAAGCAAAGTATGGCTGTGAAAGGAGTATGGCAACCCTCTAGGGAGATGAGTACCGCGCCGATACTGTTTCCAAGTGCATTAGAGGCCCCATCAAAGTACAGGGTCCATCGGGATCATTGTTTAGGTCCGTCATATGATCTGAAATCTTCAATATTGTCCAAGGTCGTGATGTCTTCATCAGGGAAGTCGAACTTCATGGATTGATAATGTTCGACAGCTTGATGAGCCAGATGGTCAGCTAGCACACTCCCCTTTATAGCTTTTTGGGTCGTGTACTGTATATCATATTCTGTCAGGATCATCTGCCATCTAGTTATCCTTCCAGACAAATCAGGCTTTTCAAAGATGTACTTGATCGGATCCATCTTAAATATCAGCAAAGTGGTATGAGTCAACATATACTGCCTTAGCCGGCGAGCAGCCCATACCAAAGCGCAACAAGTTTTCTCGAGCAGTGAGTATCGAGTCTCACAATCAGTAAACTTTTTGCTAAGGTAATAAATGGCATGCTCTTTTCGGCCAGACTCTTCATGTTGGCCCAGTACGCACCCCATTGAATTTTCTAGGACAGTTAGATACATGATTAGCGGTCTTCCTTCGATGGGTGGCATTAAGATATGAGGTTCTAGAAAATACTCCTTGATTTTATCGAAAGCAATTTGGAAGTCATCATTCCATTTAACTACCTGATCTTTCTTCAACAACTTGAAGATTGGCTCACAGGTAGATGTCAGGTGAGAAATGAACCTAGCAATGTAGTTTAGGCATCCCAAGAAACCTCTGACCTCCTTCTCAGTGCGAGGAGCAGGCATTTCTCGTATAGCTTTGACTTTGGCAGGATCAACCTCGATGCCTTTGTTGCTGACAATGAAACCCAAGAGTTTACCGGACCAAACCCCAAAGGTTCACTTGTTCGGGTTCAGTCTTAACTTGTACTCCTTCAACCTGACAAATAGCTTTTGCAAATGGTCGAGGTGTTCTTCTTTTGTTTGTGATCGGGCTATCATGTAGTCCACGTAGACCTCTATCTCATGATGTATCATATCATGAAACAAAGCTACCATGGCGCGTTGATAGGTTGCCCCGACATTCTTCAGTCCGAATGGCATCCCTGTTTAAGTCTCTGTAATCCATGCACATTCTCACTTTGTCGTCCTTCTTAGGCACGGGAACAATGTTAGCAACCCATTGTGGATGGGAAGTAACAGCAAGAAATCCAGCATTGAACTGCTTCATAACTTCGACTTTGATCTTTTCTAACATGTCGGGCCTCATGCGGCAAACTTTTTGTTTGACTGGTGGACAGTCTTCTCTTGTGGGCAGACGGTGAACCACAATATCTGTATCGAGTCCCGACATGTCTTCGTAAGACCAGGAGAAGATCTCAACATATTCATGTAACAGCTGAATTAGGCGCTCTTTGACACTCGGCCCCAGGTTGGCACCCACTCCGACTTCTTTTTTGTCTTCCTCAGTACCTAAGTTGATTGTCTCTAACAGCTCGTCATGAGGTAGAATAGCCCTTTCTTCCTATTGTAGCAGCCTAGCCAATTCTCTCAGCACCTCACAATCTTCCTCACCTTCGTATTCGGCATGGTATACCAGATCTTTAGAGTCACTAAAGGCCATGGCAGAATTGTTACTTATGGAATCCAGAATGGAAGGGTACCTGCATTTGTGAGTGTGGGTGTGTGTAAGGGATAGCCACCTTTAAACAAATAAAATGCAAAAAGAAAGACAATGAACACAAAAGTTTATATGTGAAAACGTCCATGATTCATTAAAATGGCATATGAAGATGAAAAATCAAACCCTTACAAATGGACCTATGTTCCTCGGGTAAGGCACAAGGTTAAAAGTGTACGAATTGTTTGGGAATTATTAAAAACCGACAGAAATGTTTGAAAGATAAATTACTGCAGTATGAAAGTAATCGGAACAAAGTCTTTTGCTTCCCAGTTGCACAGTCCTCCGCCAACCGTAGGGAAAATCCAGTCTTCCAAGTTGCTCTCCTCTTCACTTTCCTCCAAAGCATTGACTCCATGATGGGTGATCTTCACTGGTGGCCCTCCGGCACGGGAGCGACGTATAACCTTCTAACTAGCCGGAGTAAACCCTAAGCTGAATTTGTCTGATTTGAAAGGAAAGTCTGGAAGTTTCCCCCAGATTGTGCTTCCTCCTTCTTCAATCACAGCCTTTGCATCTTTGAGAGACGACATCTGAGGCGGAGGTCTGGTAATCATGGGTACAGAAGCCACTGTTTTGGTTACCACAATCTCCTGAGCTACCTCTTCAAAATGCTGAAAAGGGGTTTCGATGAATTCGCCATCCAATTCTACATAGCGGAAAGAATTTAGATGGCTTATCATGTATTCCTCTTCGCCATGAACAATTATGATTTTCCCCTAGACAGGGTATGTGAGCATTTAATGCATAGTAGAAGTGACGGCTCCAGCATTGTGAATCCAGGGTCTTCCCAACAAGCAAGAATAGGAAGGACGGATGTCCATCACATAGAATGTGGAGTTGAAGGTTTCAGTTCCCACTTTAATCGGGATGTCCACCTCCCAGTGGATCATCCTCTTAGAACCATCAAAGGCTCTAACAATTATATTGTTGGGCTTCAAGGTTAAACCTTCACAATCCAGTCTATCCAAAGCTTTCTTCGGCAAGACGTTCAGCGAAGAACCAGTGTCTACTAGTACGTGTGCTAGAGTAGTCCCTCTGCATTCCACCGAGACATGCAAAGCGTCATTATGTTTTCTCCCCTTGGAGGTCAAGTCTGCATTGGAAAATCCCAGACCATTGTCAGCTTTCAGACTGGCTACACACTCCTGGAATTGATCAGCGGAGGTTTCTTGTGGCACGTGGGTTGTTTTCAAAAACTTGATCAAAGCTTTAGCATGCGCCTCAGAGCACAGCAACAAGGCTAACATATATATTTTGGAGGGGGTCTGCCCCAGTTGTTCCACAACATCATAATCGCTTTTCTTGATTATTTTCAAAATCTCTTCCATTTCTTTTTGAGAGGTTTCAGGGATGACCAATGGCTGAGCCCTCGTCCTGACGGGCTCTTCTTGGATCCCTTTCCCTCTATCATCAGCAGCAGCAGAGGGGACCACTTCAGGAGTTACAACTTCTTCAATAATTGGAGTTCTCACAGATATGTTTACCGATGCAGGGGTAACCTTAGGAGCAGCTGAGGGTCCAAAGATTTCCTTTAGAGGGGAAATCTTTGGAGAGAAAGTTCTTCCACTGCGGGTGATTTTTCCTGTTCCAGCAATGTTTCCAATGTCGGAAGTCTCTTCATCAGAACTCTCTTCAGTTGATTCAATTTGTTTAATACCGTGGTAGTAGATTTCTCCACCATAGTTCCACGGTATTGATTTGTAGGACTTGTACGGGACGGGCCCGAGCATGGTTATCTTCAAAGGTGCAGTCTTCAGAGTGGATGTAATCTTAACAGGTCTTTTGGAGACCTTGGAAAGATTGGCGGATATGGTTATTATTGAAACATCATTGACAGAAGCCGGTGTAACAGGAGTCTTTTCAAAAAGGATTTCTTGGTTATCCATTAGGCGTTGGATGCCTAATTTCAACAATGGACAGTCGGTTGGTAAGGATGAACAAAAGCAACAATCTTATTCACAACCTGGGAAATCCCAGACCTCAGCAAATTCAACTTGATTATCGATAGAGGAGTTATCAAATCATCAACAGTAGCAACAAAAAGATCTTCTTCAACAACATGGGCATTATGGCCATGCCTTGGCATTGGAGCAGAGATTACATTCGGCTTTTCAGGGGCGTCGAATTCAACTTCTTTAGCGTCTATCAAATCCTGAATCTTATTCTTCAGGGCCCAACAATTGTTGGTGTCGTGCCCTGGACTCCCTGAATGATAAGCACACTTGGCGTTCGAATGGTAGTAAGGAGAAGCTGTATTCGGATTCTTCGGGGCCTCTTTCAGACTGGCAAGGTTTAACTTCAAGAGATAGGGTAGAACCTGAGCAGGAGTCATGTTAATCTGGGTGAATTGTCGTACAGGCCTTTCCAGCCTTGCTTGGTTGGTTCTTGGTTGATTGTTTCTCAGCTGATCTGACACAGACTTCTGAATCATCACGGCCCCCATAGTTGGTCATCTTTCAACTCTTCCCTAATTTATCTGGGCATAGACAACAGACACCTCCTTCTTTGCAGTGAAGGGTTTCTTTGCAGTAGCAGAAGTAGATGCATCTTCCTGAATTTTTTCGCTTCTAATACCGATTTCCACCCTTTCGCCAGTCAGAACCAACTCAGTGAAACCTGTAGAGGAGCTTCCAATCAGGTGATTAAAGAAAGGACCTGACAGAGTCCCCAATAACATATCCACAAGCTCTCTTTCAGATAAAGGTGGTTGCACCCTTTCGGCCAAATCCCTCCACTTCTAGGCGTAGTCTTTGAAACCCTCATTGGTAGCCATGGCCATACTCTGTAGCTGAGTACGGGTTGGCACCAAGTCGGCGTTGTATTGATACTGCTTATAGAATGCGGCCGCCAAATCTTACCAATTATGCTCATCAGACCTCTCCAACTGGTAAAACCAATCCAACTACGTCCCCGATAAACTGTCCTGGAAAAAATGGACCCATAGGTCTTTGTCAGAAGAATGTGGTTGAATTTTCCTAACATAAGATCGTAGGTGCATATTTGGGCAAGACACCCCATCATACTTAGCAAACAGAGGTACTTTAAATTTAGAAGGGATTACAATTCCAGAAACCAGCCCTAACTCTTCAAAGTCCAGCCAAGGCACCCTCTGTATCTCCTTGGCAGCTAGACGCTATTCCAAGTTCTTGTATTTGTCATCGACTGGAGGGTACTGCTGTTCAGAATAGTCTTCATCCTCTTCTTCCTCTGCTTCTTCCTCAGAATCAGATGGCACTACAGTTTCTTTTCCCTTTCTTACCCCTTCATCAGATGTTGAGGGGAATTCCAAAGACCGTCTGGCTTGTCCTTCAAATATTCTTCCCATGAGAACCACACCAGCTCTCTTCTTCTTCTTTTTCTCTTTTTCCTTCTCTACTAGAGTCTTGAGCTCCTCCTTCCCCTTAGCCAAGGTCAGAAGTAGCTGTTGAAACTTTGAATTCTGCGCTTGTAAGTCTTTGACCGTTTGTTCAATATCCATCTTGCTGAAATAAACAACAGAGTGATGAAAAACTTGGTGTGAAGACCTGTTTATGCATATGATGAATGATATGTATTCATGTAATGCTTTCAAGGATTCAGAAATTCAAATTTGTTTTAAGCAAAAAAAGAAACACATGCCATATTAATAAGATAGAATTTGTTAGTACATCAATGCCCCATGGACAAAATAATACAAAATTCTAAGGTAAAAAGATGTTGCGCATCCTCTTTGGTGCAATATAGGTGTTGAGAGTCTTCTCTTCGTGAAGTTGACGAGTAAGTTCCAAAACCTTCTTCTCGCTTGCGTAGAATTGGGCTTCAAAAGTATCGCATTCTCCCTTGAGCCATATCCAACTCCTTTGCATATCTTCTAGTGATGTTGGCATGTCAGGATGTAGGAGGGTGTATGTAACCTCTCCTTCCATAACAGGCTCTATAATCACATGGAGAATAGAGGGGTAAGGCATCATAAGACTTTGGGCGCGGGTTCGTACCCACTTGAGATAATGCTCAAGAGGGATGGAATTCTTGTGTCCCAAGGTCTTACTGTCCACCTTGTTGGGCATCCTCCAAGCTCGGATAAACCTTTGTTGAAGTCCTTGATCATTGTTGTCGAAGTCAAAAACCAAGTCCGGAATCAGCATGTCATGTGGGCCATCCCTTCGGGCATACCCAAACTGTCTCAGCGCCAAGCAAGGGTTGTAGGTAATGCCTCCCCTAATGCCAAGTAGAGGGACATTAGGGAATTCCCCACAACGGTCAATGATGATGACATTCTCTTTTGATCGAGAACACCAATGAATATCTGAATGGGTAAGAGTCATCAATCGTTGTGACCACCTCAAACCTTGCTCATTCTTCAAAATTGATTGGGGAAGATGAGAAATAAACCATCTTGCCAGTAGAGGAGTGCAACACATGAGAACACCTCTTTTCCTCATTGTTCGAGTGTGAAAAGAGTGGAGGATATCCCCAAGCAATGTAGGCACCGGGTTGCGAGCCATGAAAATTTTGACAGCACTTACATCTATAAGTTGGTCAGGGTTAGGGAACAAGACCATACCATAGATGAGAAGAGCTACAATCTCCTCAAAAGCTTGCAAGTCTAGAGAATTCCAACAGCTTTGGGCCTTCTCAAACAGAAACTTTGACAAGAAACCTTTGACACCACTTCTAGTTTCCCAATATGTTGTGACATCAGATGAGTGCAAGTGTAAGGCTTGAGAAATTTCTTCTGGCTTTGAATCTCTTTCCGTACCATTGAAGGGTAGTTGATTGAGAATAGCAATCCTCAAGAGTTGAGAAAATTCCTCTAAAGTAGGCACAAGTTGGTAGTCAGGAAATGTAAATTAATGATGCAAAGGGTCAAAGAACTGGAAGAGAACTTTCAGCATATCCTCCTCAGTGTTGACAGTGACCAAGTTGAGAAGACGACCATGTCTCTAGGTGAATGGAGAATTCTCAGGAATCCTTGAAGCTAGCTCCTTGAGTTGTGGGGGAATTCTTACAAGGTTGACTTGGATAGTTTTCCTGCGAAGTGAATCCATAGCCTACAAAACAGGAACAAAGATGAAATATCCAAAATCCTTGAAATGGTTAGTGGATGCATATGATGCTTTATGATGTTCATGATGTTATGCACAAGTATATATGTACAAGCAAATCACACAAGTTCCTAGTTTAGGCTTGCATGGGGTTTCATAGGTAAGTACCCTCTTGAAGTTTAGTTGGCTCAACCTGTCCTATAAATAGTAACCGGGTTCTAAGGAGCTCAATATCACTGGATTGTTTTCTGTGTTCATTGTTTCAGTTTAGCCACTTTACTGGCGACCGAAATATTCCAAGAAAACAACCCTCAATGAGTGTAGTATCGAGTATCTACAAACTTCGGACTGCACTAAAGCCGGTCATCTCACTACATCCTAAAAGGCCAAGTTGGTCAAGTAAAGGTTCTAAAAGTCCATTAGTGCTTCATGACATCACTCAGCGGCCCCGTATTCTCTTTGATTGACTCAAAGGCTACCGGTACCCACAAATATGTAGCACTAATATAGCTATTGCTTAGACCATGTTGGTATACCCCACACAATTTCCATAACGTATTGCTATTTACCTATGAATGTTTCCCAAATCCGGGTAGAGGATTCAAACCCAAACAATAGAACCAAAGTGTAAAGCATACAAGTTAAGCAAGATAAGCATGTAAAGGTGATCTAAAACCCTAAGGTAATCCCACTTTTATATTATTCCCCAGTAGAGTCGCCAGTTTTGTGATGCGGTGGGAGAACTGACTTGAGGTTTTGCATTTGTGTTCGCAAATGTTTCAGTTTGGCAAGAGTCCCCACCGACTTTTATTTTATCCAAAAGGAAAGGTCAAAAAGCCCAGGAAATACCTTTGAGATGTTTTATTGAGTTCGGGGGGTAGATTATGAAAAGGGAAGGTGCTAGCACCCTTTTCATCCATAGTTTTCCATGGGCTCTTAGTTACTTATTTAGATCACTTGCTTTGCTTTTCCAATTTTTTGAAATGGTGATTTGTGTGGTTTTGAAAGTATTTTGAAAAGAGGCCATTGTTTTGGAAATCTTTGTAATGATTCTTGTTTGTAAGAATGTATACAAAGATGTTTGTCTTTTGAAAAATGTTTCAATGTTTTGAAAGTTGTTTAAAAATGTTTTGAAATTGTATATGTGTTTTTGAAAATAGCAAGGATTGTTTGAAAGAGATCAAGTAACTAGGAGTTATCTACCCTATTTAAAAGTCTTTCCTACACATTTTTATTCCTTTGACATTGTTAACCTACCATTGTTTTGGTAGATAACCCTATCTTTGGATGTTAAACGGGACGAGCACGGGTCATCGTATGACCATGATAACAATATTGCCAAGTATCTTAGCAAGTTTTGAGGGACTTAAGATCATTTGTTTTAGGCAACTTGCCTAGCGTCATCGAGGGACTATGATCTTTTTGTTTTGTTTGATTTTTCCAAGATACCTGGCATGCATATCATGGCCATTTTAAGGCAACAAAGTGGGTGAAACCCTAGAGGTGCTTGTGTGCAAGGTGTTGTCATTTTTCATGCATTTTTGTCTTGTATTAAGTCATGCTATTTGTTTTGATTTTTGGTCTTTGCATACAAAACCCTAGTTTACTATCATGGTATATGAAAGTAATAAAATGCGTAAAGTAAATCTAAACTATTACAACAATATTATGGGGAAGGGGGTATAAGTTTTGAATAAGGGGATATAGCTCAAAATAAAACCCTAAAACTATTACAGCCAAATTGAATTTATTGTACAAATAAATAAATAAACAATATTTAAATATGCAATAAAATGTAAATATGAAAAAAAAATGTTTTTGTATTTATTTTATGTATGTAAAAATAAAATTATTTATGTCTTAAAAATAAGAAAACAAAATGATTATTTTTGAAAGTGTGAAAACCCTAATTTTTGTTTAATAGAAAATATATTCTAATATTATTCCTTTTATTCATTTTTTGTTCAAGAAAAAAATAATAATAACATATATAAAATGTTAAAAAATTGAAATATGTATGAAAATACTATTTTAAGTGTATAAATAATAAAAATAAAAAGGTATGATATTTTAATATTATTTACAAGTTTATTAAATAAAATAAATTCTATTAAACCTAATGAACTATTTTTATGCCATAAAAAATAATAAAATAAAATGCAAGTTAAAAAGTTTATGGACCCCTATTCACAAAATCATAACTTGATATCCAAGCATCTTTTGGGAAAATTTTGTGAATAAGAGTTGTATATTTTGTGGAGGACTACAACTTTATTGTTGGAAGTTTTCTTTGAATCCAATTGCATCATGGTGAAAAAGTTGGGAAAAGTTGGGAAAAAATAAGAAATTTTCATAACTTAGAAAAATTCTAAGTTATGAAATTTTTTCAAACTTAAACCCTAATTTCCAAATTTAAGTTTCTTGGTGAACAAGTTTCATGTTTTGACACATCTTGATGAAATATGACCCTTGGCACTTGATTTTGACCAAAAAGTCAAAGTTTGACTTTTCAGTGTACAGTTTATTTTTGATCAGTTGACTGGAAAATTCATCTGTCAATTTAATGAATTTGAGATCTTTTGAACCTTGTGATTAGGTCAAGATGATGCCATTGAGTCCTTGAGATCATTATTGAACCCAATTGGCCATTGGCTAGGTTAAAAATCAGAAATTGCCTTCTACAGTCAAAACCCTAATTTTGACCATTTTGCCCTTTTGATGATTTGATCAAATTACTTGAGGAGTTGTGGTCCAAACTTAATCAGATGGTTGATATGAGTCTATAATGTTGTTGTGGATAAAAAATTATGAGGTTTGACTGTAAATTGGCCATGGTTGACTTTTTCCCCAATACAACTGATTTTTAGGTCAACTGTCCAATTGACAGGTCCAAAATGTGATTCAAGGCTTGAAACTTGGTATGAGCAATCTTGTAGGTCCAACATGAAGTATGAAAGTCACATGAACAAAAATTCTTGTGCAAAATCAAACCCTAATTTTAGGTCATCAGTGCAAGATGAGGTCTTGAGCTGAGCAAACCCTAATCTGGTCTTGAGTCCAAGAAGTCTTGTGAGGAGAATCTTGATAAAATGATAGGAAAATTTTTTGGGTACAACACCTACATATGGGATAAAAGACGTTTGATGGCGACTTCATTGTTTGATGATTTTTAGCAGGTTGTTTCAGATTGGCATTCCAAAATGTCCATTCGAAGAAGCTTTTAAAGGGTCCATTCGAAGAACATGCAAAGGTTCATTCGAAGAAGCTTTCAAAGGGTACATTCAAAGAAGCTTTCAAAAGGTCCATTCAAATAACATGCAGAGGTCCATTCGAAGAAGCTTTTAAAGGGTTCATTCGAAGAAGCTTTCAAAAGGTCCATTCGAAGAAGCTTTTAAAGGGTTCATTCGAAGAAGATTTCAAAAGGTCCATTCGAAGAAGCCATCTGCCCCTTAGAAATGGAGCATTCAAAAGCCAGTTACATATCATTCAAAATTCAAAAAAAAGGGACAAGATCCCATGTGTTTGGCCAATGTTACAAATTCTCATTCTTGTCTTTCAAACACAATCAAGATTGTTTAAACCTTTGCCTTCTTGACCCCTCTACCTCCTCTATATAAAGAGATCACAAGTGTTGCATTAAAGGGGGGAGAGAATGAAAAATATTAGAGAGACGCTGCTCACAAAATCTATAAAAGGTTGTCATAATTTTCCAAACCAAAGCCACCCTTCAACAAAAGTAGCCAAGCCCAGAAGCCCCAGATTGGAACTGCCTACATCCAGGAAGTGCCCAAATCGAAGGTTCAATCTACTGGTAAGAGAGGGTAAATTGTCCAACCTTGTATTTTCATAACACATCCATACTTGTTATTATATTCGATTTGTTATCCTAGACAGGATCAAAGGGCCTGGGTTTGGCACCCAGGTCATGTTCTTCGTTTGCTAACACTTGCTGCAGATTTAGCCTGAAAAGACCCAGCGCGCGCAGGATCGAAGGACCTGGGTTTCGATACCAAGGTCCTGCATTTTATTTTGCTAACATACTTTTGCAGGTATAGAATCCCAGATCGAAGGAGATACCTTCTCTAGATTGAAGCCATAGTCTCCTGGATCAAAGAAGACATCTCCTTCCGGGATCGAAGGGCATTCCCTTTCCCCAGGATCGAAGGGCAATCCCCTTCCCTGGATCGAAGGATATTTACGCCCACTCCCTGGCCCAATCGAAAGAAGGCATCTCCCCCTGGATCGAAAGGCGTTCCCTTTCCAAGGATCAAAGGGCAATCCCCTTCTCTTGATCGAAGGTCCCTTTGTATTTTTCTTTTCATTTCTTTATTGACTTTTTATTTATTTAAATTACATTAAAATCAAAAATCACAAAAATATTAGGCTAGTTGTTTTTCCAACTAAATTAATTTTTTAAATAAATTAATTAATTATTTTAACATTTTTTCTTAAAATTAAAATTAAATAGACTTAGGCCTTGTTTTCTTTTATACCAAAAACAACAAAAAATATTTCTTTGCTTTAGGATTTTTAGACGTCTTTTCTATTTCATGCGCATTTATTTAATTCCGTATTTTTTTACTATTATTGTATCTGCCTACCAAATTTAATAGATTAAAATTAGGATATTTACTGCTTTATCCCCTTTATCCCTGCATAATGGAAATCCCCTCCCCAAAGCCTTGCAATAGCGTAGGATTTACAATTCCCGCACTTTAAATTCCTGTACATATATTAATTGCTTAGATGTATGCTAACTAGAATTTCATGACAAGATCTGAAAACAAACGGTAGAACACCTAAATGTTTAAAGATAAAATAACTGAAACACAACACAATTGCACACAAGCACCTCTAAGGTACGCCCACTTTGGTTGCCTTTAAAAAACAGTTATGAGGCAGGAATGCTTTAGCAAAGAACCGTAAAACCAAAAGATCATAGTCCCTCGATGACCCTATAGTTGCCTTCTCGGTAAATGATCTAGTCACTAAAGCTAAATTGCTAAAGCATCTCCATAAAATTGCCTTCGTGACTGTAACGTCCCTTCGATTGTCTCTTAACATCCAACTATAAGGCTACCTACTCACTAATAGTAGGATAGCATTGTCTAAAGGAAAAGAGAAAAAGAATGAACCTTTTCGAGTAATAAAGTATATAGCTGTTAGAAGTTTGCTTAAACATTTTGCACTTAAACAGAAAACTACTTTTCAAAAACAATTTCAAAACACTTTGTATACTTTCTCTAATATCTCGAGAAACATTACAAAGTTTGCCGTACTAAGGCGTTTTCAAAAAATTTTCAAACACAAAGCATAAAAGCATTTTGAAAAATGAGAAAACCTCTAAGAGCCTGTGGAAAACCACGGATGGAAAGGGTGCTAACACCTTCCCTTTCCATAATCTACCCCCTTACTCAGAAACATCTCAAAAAGGCCTTTTTCTATTCTTTTCACCCTTTCCTTTGTTGGATAAAAGAAAAGACGGTGGCGACTCTTGCTTACCGCACATTTGCAAACAAAAAACGCAAAAAACCAGTATATAACAGTCGGTTTTGCCACCGTATCACAGAACTGGCGACTCTGCTGGTGATTGAAATAAAAAGTGGGGTTACCTTAGAGTTAGTTCATTATTTAACTTCTTTGTATGCTTTGATTGATTTACTTTTGAGGGCTCCGTTTGGGGTTACTATAGATCCTACACCCAGATATGGGGAAACCTTTTAGGTAAGTAGCAATAGATCGTGGAAACTATGCGGGGTATACCGACACGGTTGAAGCGATGGCTATGTTGATGCGACACTTTAGTTGGTACTGGTAGCCCTTGTGTTAATCAAGGAGAATACAGGGCTGCTGCATGGTGTCATGAAGCGTCAACTGACCTTAGAACCTTTAAATGAACAACTTGGCCATTAGTACGTAGTGAGATGGCCGTCTTTGGTGTATTCCCAAAGTCGACATATACTCGATGTTGCACTCATTGAGACTTGACTCTTGAGTTTTTTTTGGTTGCAAGTCAATCGCCTATCAAATGAAGCTTGTGGGAAAGATCGGTGATATTGAGATCCCTTAGAACCCGGTTATTATTTATAGGACAGGTTGAACCAATTCAACTTCAAGAGGGTACTACCTTAAAACCCATGCAAGCCTTAAACCTAAGGTCTTGGTGTAATTTTCTTGATATATATATATATATATGTGTGTGTGTGTGTGTGTGTGTGTGTGTGTGTGTGTGTGTGTGTGTGTGTGTGTGTGTGTGTGTGTGTGTGTGTGTGTGTGTGATTTCTTAGCATAATCATGACATTATAACACAACATATCATACTAACAATTTCAAGGATCTTCTTGGGCTTATCTTTATCTTGTTTTGTAGGACATGACATCCACTCGCAAGAACACAATCCAAATCAATCTTGTGAAAGTGCATCCTCAACTCAAGGAATTAGTGTCAAGAATACCTGAAAGCTCTCCCTTCACTAAAAGACATGGTCAACTTCTCAACTTGGTCACTTCAAACCCTGACGAAGAAATGTTAAAGGTGCTCTTTCAGTTCTTTGACCCGTTGCACCACTACTTCACTTTTCCGAATTACCAGTTAGTGCCTACTATGGAGGAGTTTTCTCAATTATTGGGGGTACCTATCCTTAATCAGCTACCATTTAATGGTACAGAAAGAGACCCAAAGCCTGAAGAGATTGCTCAAGCTCTATCTTTACAACGGTCTGATATAGTGGCAAATTTGGAAACCAGAAGAAGTATCCAAGGATTTCCAGTTAAGTTTGTATTTGAGAGAGCCCACTATTTTTGGGATAGCCTGGATTTACAAGCTTTTGAGGAGGTGTTGACCCTTCTCATCTATGGGATGGTACTATTCCTTAACACGGACCAACTCATAGATGCGGATGCGGTTAAGATTTTTCTATCACGTAATCTGATGCCTACTTTACTTGGGGATATTCTACACTCTTTGCGTACTCGCACTCTGAAGAGAAGAGGGACTCTCCTGTATTGCACTCCTCTATTGGCTAGGTGGTTTATTTCGCACCTATCCTGGTCTATTCTAAGAAAGGAGCAGGGTATGAGATGGTCTCATAGGCTGATGTCCCTTACACATTCAGACGTTCATTGGTGTTCCTGGTCCTTGTAGAGTATCACCATCATTGATCATTGTGGGGAATTCCCTAATGTCCCTATCTTAGGCATTAGGGGAGGAATCACTTATAATCCTTGCTTGGCGCTGCGACAGTTTGGTTATGCTAGAAGGGATGGTCCTCACGACACACTCATCCAAGGAGTCACGTTTGACTATGAGAATGATGTTCAGGGTTGTCGCAAGAGGTTCATTCGAGCTTAGGGCATGATAAATAGAGTTGATAGCAAGACATTAGGGCATAAGAATTCCATCCCTCTTGAGCCTTACCTCAAATGGGTGCGAGCTCGTGCTCAATGTCTTATGATGCATTACCCTGCCATCTTACCTGTGATTGTGGAGCCGATTGCTGAAGGAGACACTCCTTACGTTGTTCTTCATCCCGATATGCCAACTGATTTTGAGGAGCTATGAAAATTCAAGATCCAACTTAAAGAAGAACGGGATACTTTTGAATCCCAATTCTACGCCAACGAGAAAAAGGTTCTAGAGCTCACCCGATTACTTCACGAGAAGAGGAGCATAAATGTCTACATTGCACCAAAGAGGATGCGTCCATGGGAAGCTTGAAGTCTTTCTTTTACTTGGGAATTTTTATTATTGCTTTATTCCCTTTGTAAGCCCAAGAGGCATCATTGTGACCAATAAAACATCTTGATGCAATTAACATTTGCTATCTTTTTTGTTTAAGAAAATTTGAGTCTTAGAAATCCTTGAAAACATTGCATACATATATCATACATATCATTGCGTAAGCAGGTTTCTCATCCTCTTCGCTGTTTATTTCAGCAATGGCTCTAGAACAAATAGTGAAGGATCTGCAGACTCAGAATTCCCAGTTTCAATAGATGATCGTGGCTCTGACCAAGGGGAAAGAAGAACTGAAATCCCTTCTTATTAAAGATAAGAAGAAGGCAAAGAAGCCAATTGGGTTAGTGAATTTAGGAAGGAGGATCAGAGGACCAGTGCAGCAAGCCTCTGAACTGATAACTTCATCAAAGGGAGGAAACAATCAAGATGAGGAAACAAGAGAGAAAGACTCCAGTCCAAAAGAATCTGATGATGAATCTGACTATGATGAGGAGCAGTATCCCCCTGCTGATGAAAAATACAAACATATGGAGGATCGTTTGATTTCAATGGAAGTCAGGAAAGTACCGGGTCTGGATTTTGAAGAGCTGGGTTTAGTCTCTAGGGTTGTCATCCCGCAAAAGTTCAAGGTGTTGGTGTTTGCCAAATACGTTAGGGTTTCATGTTCCAAGATGCACCTCCAATATTATGTGAGGAAGATACAACCTCACACTGCTGACATGGACTTATGGGTCTACTTATTTCAGGATAGTCTGTCCGGAACTCAACTAGAATGGTTCTACCAGCTGGAGGGAACCAACATTCGTAATTGGGAAGACCTGGAAACTACTTTCTACAAGCAGTATCAGTATAACGCAGACCTTGCTCCCACCCGTACACAACTCCAAAATATGTCTATGGGTTCGAGTGAGGGCTTTAAGGACTATGCTCAGAAGTGGAGGGACTTAGCAGGAAGAGTCTAGCCTCCCATATCTTATAGGGAGCTAGTGGATATGTTTCTGGGTATCTTGTCTGGTCCATTTTTCAATCACCTGATTGGAAGCTCTTCGGCCAGTTTCACTTAGTTAATTCTGACAGGAGAAAGAGTGGAAGCTGGAATTAGGAGTGGGAAGATTCAAAAGGATGCATCCTCTAGTGCAGTAAGGAAGCCATTTGCTGGGAAGAAAGATATTGGTGTTGTGTACCATCAAAGGAATCAAGACATAATTGATTGCCGTCCAGCGGTAGGGGCTGTCATGACCTCTAAAACTACACCCACACAACAAAGGAATAATCAACCGAGAATAGAAAAGCCGGTAAGGTAGTTTACTCGAATAAATATGACACTGTCTCAAGTCTTGCCACATTTGTTGAAATATAATTTGGTAACCTTGCGGGAAGCTCCGAAGAATCCCAACACTACCTCTCCTTACTACAACCCTAATGCTCATTGTGCCTACCATTCAGAAAGTCCAGGCCATGATACCAACAACTGCTGGGCTTTGAAAAATAAGGTGCAAGACCTTCTCGAGGTGAAGGAAATTGAATTTGAGGCCCCTGAGATTCCAAATGTTATCATTGCTCCTATGCCCAAGCATGGCTGTGGTGTTAACATTGTTGAAAATGATGTGTTTGTTACTGCTGTTGATGAACTTATTACTCCTCTCCCGGCCTTTAAGAGGAACCTGTTGAAGGCTGGTTTATTTCCGGGCTTTGGCGAAGGTTGCCACCTTTGTTTATCTCTACTAAATGGTTGTCATTTATTGAAGGTAGGTGTCCAGCGCCTGATGGACGACAAAGAGATTTTGTTTGAAAAGACTCCCGTTCCAACCACTTCTTACAAGGATGTTTCAATAATAAACATTTCCGCCAATCCTCCAAGGGTCTCAACCAAAAGACCCGTCAGGATTACATATGTTCCGAAGGTGACTCCACTGATAATTACTATGCCAAGGCCAATCCCATACTCCTCAGACAAAACTGTTCCCTGGAACTATGGGGTGACATCACGGTGTCAAGCAAAATTGGCTGGATGATGAAGACCAGGTTTTTGAGAAGGCTGACCCCGACATTGGAAACATTACGGGAACCAGCAAAATAACCAGAAGTGGAAGGGTGTTCTCCCCTGAGATTTCTCCTTCGAAAGCTGTTACTGGTCCTATGATTATTCCTGCTTTTCTTCCTGATTATACTACTACTACTACAGGAGAGTCGCCAGTTCTGTGATACACTGGGAGAACTGACTTGAAGGTTTTACGTTTTATCGCAAATGTTGCAGTTAGCAAGAGTCGCCACCGACTTTTCTTTTAGCCAAAAGGAAAGGTGAAAAAGGACAGGAAAGACCTTTGAGATTGTTTCTTGAGTTAGGGGGGTAGATTATGAAAAGGGAAGGTATTAGCACCCTTTTCATCCATGGTTTTCCATGGGCTCTTAGTTACTTGCTAGATCACTTGCTTTTTGTTTGAAATTATGCTTTGTGTAGTTTTTGAAAGTATTTTGTAAAGAGGCCATTGTTTAGGCAATCTTTGTAATGATTCTTGTTTGTAAGAATGTATACAAAGATGTCTGATCTTTTGAAAATGTCTTCAATTTTGTAAGATGTTTGAAAGTGTATGTGTTTGTTTTGAAAATAGCAAGGATGTTTGTTTTGAAATGGAGTAAGTAATTAGGAGCAATCTACCTACTCAAGTGTCTTTTTTGTTCATTTTCCTTTCTTTTGACATTGTTGTCGTACCATTGATTTGGTAAGCAAACCTATCTTTGGATGTAAACGGGACGGGCGTGGGTCATCGTATAACCATGATTAGCAATGTTTCAAGGTATCTTAGCATTCTTTTTAAGGGACTAATATCATTTGTAAGGCAACTTAGATAGCGTCATCGAGGGACCATGATCTTGTATTTGCTTGTTTTGGCTAAGATACCTTACATGCGTAATATGGCCATTTTGTATAAGGCAACCAAGTGGAATAACCCTAGGGGTGTTTGTGTGCAAATGTATTATTTTAATGCTTGTTTTTGTCTTGAATTAGGGTTTTCTAAGTATTGGTTTTAGTTCCATACAAACCCTAATTACTAGAATGTTATATAAAAGCGATAAATTGTGAAATTTAAAGTTACTACGCTATTACAACATTTATGGGGAGGGGGGTACACAATTTTTAAATGGGGATTGCAAGAATTTAAACCTAATTAGTCTATTACAACCATATTGAATTGGCATGAATATACAAGGAATTTAAATACAAAGTAAAAAAATGAATAAATGTACAAGGATGCAAAATATGAAGAAAATGAATTTTGTTTGGTTTTCATGAAAAAAAGATTTTTTCTTAACCTAATTTAAATAATGAAAATAGTTAATTAAGTTTGAATTTATTAAGAAAAATATTTTTAAAGAAAACCCTAATTCTATTAATTAATCAAAAGAAAATAAGTTTAAGAAAAGTATATATTCTTTGGTATTTTTTTTTATCTTGAAAATATTTGTAGTATTATAAAATATTTTTAGTCCTTTTTTATATTAAAATAATGTATTTTAAATGGTGTGAAGAAAAATAAATAAACAATATAATATTAATTAAGTTTATAAAATCTACTTAATAAAATGAATGAAGTATAAAAATATTTTTATTTATGGTAAAAATAAATTAAAATATGTCAAAATATAAAAATATCATTTTTTTTTGTATTTTTATGATTTTTTTAATATTAGAAAAATAATTTAAGAAAATAAATAAAATGAAAATAAGAAAAGAAAAGAAAATTGGACCAGGGGTGTCAATGGGAAACAGGGAGGTCAACTAGCAAAAAAAAAATGAGCCAGGCCCAAAGGTCCCAACGCCTGCCAAATAAAAAAAAGGGTCAGAATTATGAAAATATGAAAAAAAATGCTAAAGGGTACCACTGGGGCTCGAACCCAGGTCCCAAAGGTTACAGGCGTGCACTTCTACCACTGGGGTGGCTATACATCCGTTAATACAAATGAAACAATAAATATTTAAGGCAAAATATGGTCTGAAGACTTCATCTTTAACCTCCAGCCAGACCAACTGTAACTTGCTTATTTCTCATCAAAAATGAAAACTGTAAACATGAAACTTGTAGCAAATTTTTCCACGATTCCAGAAATGTAAAGTATTAAAACTATAGATCAAATATAAGCAAGAATTTTAATTGCCTAATCTAAACCCTAAAAATTTCAGAGATTTCAGTTTCAAAATTCTCTAAGCTCAAGCAAAATTAATGGAAACTGTGGACATGGTTAGCTTCAGGGCAATGATTCCTACATGTTTTATTCATAAATAAACTATTGATGATGCCTGTATGAAGAGTTCCAAGTTGAGAAAACATACCTCAAAATTGGAAATCGTGTTTGGAGTTTGAGCTTGTTTCAAGTGATGGTGATGATCAGGTTAGCTTCCTTGAGGTCCTAGGAAGCTAATGTAATGGTTTGCTTGAGTTGAGAGTGGCTGAAATGACTTGGAGAAGTCCAACTTTAATGATCTATTTTTGGCTATGGAAGTTGAGAAAGATGATGTTACAGTCGTGTAACAGGGACAAGGACAAGTTATATTTGATGTATAGGAACTTTAGGAACTAAAAGGCCAAAGAACACACGAGAGAAATAGAAGATACAAGTTCAAGGTCAGAACCTGCACAAAAATGGAGTTTTCTGTGCAATTTCTGGCTAGAGGGATTTTGGGAGAGTTTCAGGATTTCCAAAATCATGTGTTGTGTTGCAATTGACTTGTTAATATGTATGGAAAAGATTAGAGCATAAAATCACTCCAAGTTTCTAAGTTATAGGGTCATGGCTCTATAACTTGCTTTTTCAGAAAAGTGAAGTGACAAATCTCAAGTATTGTACAAGCATGTTCTGAGCTTCTTGAGACCTTAGACACATTGATTTTGGTTTATAGGGGTTGTGTGTGCATAAAGAATAAGTTAGAAGCTCAAGACAAGTTGACTTTGTGATTAGAGTAACTTTTCAAGAATGGAATGGTAACTTTCTTTCTAAAATGGAAAATTAGTTTGGACAATGCTTGAAACACTTGTATAATAGCTCAAAATCAAGTGTAATCTTCTGATTATGGATAAATCTTGAGGTTTAGAGGCCTGCAAAACAAGATTGTGCAGCATAGGTTTGAAATTGACTTCTTGTTCATCATAAAATGGCTTGTAAATTAAGTGACAAAACCCTAACTTCATCTCTTCGATTATCCCTACTAAAGAATGATCTCAAGGAGTTATTGGACATTTTGGAAATATTGTAACATTCTCTACATCCCCTCTTTGAATTGCGTTTGAAGATCCCCCTTGGAACTATGTGAAAAAGTGTCATGAAGTTAGGTCAAAATCCTGTCCAAATTAGGGCAAAATTTCACTAAGTGTTTTGTTTCATGAGCCTATGTTCATAAATTTGTAACTTGAGAACCAAGCATTTTTGGAATAAGTTGTGTGAAGAAAAGTTGTAGATTTCATGGAGATATACAACCTTCATGTTGGAAGTTTTTCTTGAATCATTTTGCATCATGGTGAAAATTTGGCTCAAAGTTATGAAAAAATAAGAAATTTTCCATACTTAGAAAATTTCTAAGTTAAGAAATTTTAACATTTCAAGATGAAATCTTGAATTCTTGATTTCTTGATGAAATTTTTTCATATTTTGACATGTTTTGATGAATTGTGATCTTTGGTACTTGAATTTGACCAAAAAGTCAAAGTTTGTTTTTTTAGTATACAGTTGACTTTTGATCAGTTGACTGAAAAATTCATCTGTCAATCTAATGGACTTGCAATGTTTTAAACCATGCTATTAGGTAAAAATGATGCAATAGGAATCTTGAGATCATGCCTTAAACCAATTTCTCATTTGCTAGGTCAAAAAATCAAGAAATTGCCCTTTCCCAGTTAAAACCCTAATTTTGACCATTTTGCCCTTTTGGAGATTTGATCAAATTTCTTGAGGAGTTGTGGTCCAAACTTGATCAAATGATACATATGAGTTTAAAATGTTGATGTGGACCAAAAATTATGAAGTTTGACTGTGAATTGGCCATAGTTGTCTTTTTCCCCAATACAGTTGATTTTTAGGTCAACTACTCAATTGACTGATCAAAAGTGTGATCCAAGGCTTGAAACTTGACATGAGTAATCATGGGGGTCCATAATGATCCATGAAAATAATATGGGGCATTGGAAGTTCAAAAATCCTTGTGCAATCTCAAACTCTAATTTTGGTCATCAGTGCATAAGGAGGTTTCTTGAGCTGATCAAACCCTAATGCAGTCTTGAGCCCAAGGAGATCTTATGAGAAAATTCTTGATAAGTGAGAGGGAAAATTTTGGGGTACGACACCTGAGTTTACCCCTGCTGAAACCCCTATCACCGAGTCGACTGAGACTCGGGGAAAAGACATATTGGTTGAGCCTGTTCGGACGAAGGTGCAATCAGTATCTATCCTAGAGGCTTCCAAGAAGGAAATGGAAGAAATTTTGAAGATTATCAAGAAGAGCGATTACAATGTGGTCGAGCAGCTGGGGAAGACTCCTTCAATGATTTCTATGCTAGCTTTACTGTTGTGCTCCGAAGCCCATGCAAAGGCTTTGGTGAAGTTCCTTAAGACGGCCCATGTGCCACAGGAAACCTCTACGGACTAATTTAAAGATTGTGTGGCTAGTTTGACGAATGACAATCGTTTGGGTTTTTATGATGCGAATCTGACATCCAGAGGGAGAAAACACAATGACGCGCTACATGTTTTCGTCGAATACCGGGGCACTACTTTGGCCCATGTCCTGGTAGATACTGGTTCATCATTGAATGTGCTTCCCAAGAAGGCTCTGAATAGACTAGACTATGAAGGTTTGATCTTGAAGCCCTACAAAATAGTGGTAAAGGCTTTCGGTGGTTCGAAGAGAATGGTGCACGGGGAGGTGGACATTCCCATCAAAATTGGTTCTCAGACCTTTGACTCTACCTTCTACGTGATGGATATTAGACCATCATGTTCTTGTTTATTGGGTCGCTCTTGGATTCATGGGGCGCAAGCTGTCACATCTACTCTGCATCAGATGATGAATTACCCGGTAAAAGGAAAGATTGTCACGGTTCACGGTGGGGAAGAATACAGGGTCAGTCACCTGAACTCCTTCAGGTATGTAGAAATGGATGGCGAGTTCATCGAGACTTCGCGTCAGAATTTCGAAGAGGTACCTCAGACCATGGCTACAACTGAAACTGTCACCAATCTGCCAAAGATCACCAGACCTCCCTTGAAGATGGCTTCTCTCAAGGATGCAAAAGCAGTTATTGAAGGAGGTGGGTCTACCATATGGGGTTAGCTCCCTGACATACTATATAAGTCTGACAAGTTTTGCTTAGGTTTCTCTTCAGGGGCCCAAAGGGCTGTTGTCGTGCTCGTGCTGGAGGACCTCCCCTCCGTATCAATAATCATGGAGTCAATGCCTTGGAAGACAATGATATTGATGATGACATGGACAGCTGGATCTTCCCTACTGCCAATGGTGGACTCAGTAACTGGACATAAAGAGACTTTGTATTGATTACTTTTATTCATAAGTAATTGTCTTTTTTGTTTTTTGGATATGTAATAAACGATATAAACTTTACGGCCACGTGTCTTACCCGGGGCACAATGGTTTATTTGTGAGGGATATCATAATTCAATTTCATATGGCATTAATAAAGCATTAGACGTTTATGCATACAAATTTTGCGCTCTCTGTTTTTCTTTTCTTTTACTTTGTCTATACAGCTATGCTCTTACACACACTCACGTATCAAACTGCAGATCCATATCCACTCTGGATCCCATTGATAACGGTTATGCTATTTTCAGTTATGACTTTGAAAATCCGATCAACCAAGCCGAGGACGAAGGTGAGTAAGATTGTGAGGTACCTGGAAAACTTTCCAGACTGTTACAGTAGGAGGAAAGGGCTATACAGCCTCATGAAAAACCAGTTGAGACAGTGAATTTGGGCACATAATAGAACATAAAAGAGGTCAAGATAGGTGAAAATTTGGAGCTTCATTTCAAACACCGTTTGATTCAGATTTTGCATGATTATGTTGAGATCTTTTCCTAGTCATATGAATACATGCCAGAACTAGACATGGATATTGTGGTTCATCATTTTCCAACTAAAGAAGATTGCCCTCCGGTAAAGAAGAAGGTCCGCCGTATGCCCCCTGAAATGTCAGAGAAGATCAAAACAGAGGTTATGAAACAGTTCAACGCTGGGTTCCTAGCTGTCACTTCTTATCCCCAATGGGTTGCTAACGTGGCCCCGGTGCCTAAAAAGGACGGCAAGGTACGGATATGTGTGGATTACTGAGATTTGAACAGGGAAAGCCCCAAGGATGACTTTCCGCTTCCCCACATTGATGTTATGGTTGAAAACACCACACAGTACAAGGTCTTTTCCTTCATGGATGGTTTCTCTGGTTACAATCAGATCAAGATGGCACTTGAATACATGGAGAATACAACCTTCATCATATAATGGGGCGCTTTCTGCTACAAAGTGATGTCGTTTGTGTTGAAGAATGCTGGGGTAACCTATAAGCGAGCCATGGTAGCTTTATTCCATGACATGATTCACCATAAAATAGAGGTCTATATTGATGACATGATAGACAGGTCTCAAACCGAGTAAGAGCACATTTATCATCTACAAAAGCTATTTGATAGGTTGAAGACGTACAAGCTGAGGTTAAATCCGAAAAAGTGAACCTTCGGGGTAAGGTCTGGTAAACTCATAGGTTTTATTTTCAGTAACAAAGGTATTCAGGTAGACCCTGAAAAAGTGAAGGCTATACAAGAGACACCGGCTCCTCGCACTGAGAAGGAGGTCAGAGGTTTCTTAGGACGCCTAAATTACATTTCCAGGTTCATTTTCCATTTAACTGCTACTTGTGAGCCAATCTTCAAACTCTTGAAGAAAGATCAAGTGGTAAAGTGGAATGACGAATTCCAGACTGCCTTCGAAAGAATCAAAGAATACCTTCAAGAGCCTCCAATTTTGATGCCTCCGATTGAAGGAATACCTTTAATAATATACTTAACAGTGTTATATAATTCAATGGAGTGTGTGCTGGGGCAGTATGACGAGTCCGGTCGAAAAGAGAATGCAATATACTACCTTAGCAAAAATTTTACCGATTGTGAGACAAGATACTCACTGCTCGAGAAAACTTGTTGCACTTTGGCATGGGCTGCTCACCAACTGAGATAGTATATGTTGACCCACACTACTTTGCTGATATCTAAGATGGATCTGATCAACTACATCTTCGAGAAGCCCGCACTCTCCGGAAGAATAGAAAGATGGCAAATGATCTTAACCGAATATGATATTCAATACACAACCCAGAAAGCAATCAAGGGAAGTGTACTAGACGATCATTTGGCTCATCAAGATGTGGATGACTACCAGTCCATGAATTTTGAGTTCCCGGATGAGAATATTATGTTGGTTACTGACTGTGAAGAACCTGGATCAGATGAAGTACCCGAGGAAGGATCCCGATGGACTAAGGTTTTTGATGGAGCCTCCAACGCACTCGATAATGGCATCAGTGCTGTAATCATATCTCTCGAGGGCTGTCATACTCCTTTCACGGCCAAATTATGCTTCAATTGTACCAACAATATGGAGGAGTATGAAGCATGCATCATGGGTCTCAAAGCTGCTATTGACCTGAGAATCAAGTTCTTGAGTGTTTTCTGGGATTCAGCCTTAGTAATCAGCCAGATCAAAGGTGAGTGGGACACGAAGCACCCGAATATTATCCCTTACAAAGAACATGTGCTGACATTGCTTCCACACTTTGAAGAGGTCACCTTTGAACATTTCCCATGAGAAGAGAATCAGTTAGCGGACGCGCTAGCTACCATGTCATCTATGTTCAAGGTCAGGTGGGATAACGAGGCCCCTCAGATTATTATTAAAAGGTTGGATGAATCGGCATATTGCTACGAGATTGACACTGAAGAGGTAGCAGACAAACCTTGGTTCCATGAAGTGAAAAGGTATCTCGAGGCTCAAGAATATCCCGAGGGGGCATCTGCCAATGATAAAAAGTTCATGAGGAGGTTCGTTGCAAAGTTCTTCCTCAGTAATGGAATCCTCTATAAGCGCAATCATTACTCTACTTTACTTCAGTGTGTAGATAAGAACGAAGCAGAGAGGATTATGACAGATTTACACGAAGGTACCTTCGGCACCCACTCTAGTGGACACACCATGGCTAAAAAGATCCTACGGGCAGAATACTACCGGTCCACTATGGAAGCAGACTGTTATTAGCATTCTTGAACTTGTCACAAATACCAGATCTATGTTGATAAGGTGCATGTACCTCCGGTTCCTTTGAACGTCTTGACGGCTCCACGGTCCTTTGCAATGTGGGGCATTGACATGATATGAGAGATTAGACCTACCGCTTCCAATGGGCATCGCTTCATCCTAGTGGCCATTGATTAGTTCATAAAGTGGGTTGAGGCTGCCTCTTTTGCTTCTGTTACTAAGAATGTTGTGGCGCGATTTATCAAGCATAACTTGGTTCGTCGGTATGGTGTGCCAGAGAGAATCATTACTGACAATGGTATAAATCTCAACAATACAATGATAATTGAACCCTATAAGCAATTCAAGATCCAGCATCATAATTCTCCCCCTTACCGGCCGAAGATGAATGGCGTTGTGGAGGCTGCTAATAAGAATATCAAGTAAATCGTACAGAAGATGACGGTGGCATACAAAGATTGGCATGAGATGTTACCATTTGCTCTTCATGGCTACCGCACCTCAGCACGCACATCGACAGAGGAAACGCCTTATTCTCTGGTATATGGTATGGAGGTTGTCCTGCCTATTGAGGTCCAGATCCCTTCTCCGAGGATTATTGTGGATGCAGGCTTGAACGAATATGATTAGATCCAGACTCGACTTGTTCAACTAAATCTGATTGATGAGAAAAGGCTTACTGCTACCTGTCATGGTCAAATGTATCAAAAACGGATGATCAAGGCTTTCAACAAAAAGGTCAGACGTCAAGTGTATCAAGGGGGTGATCTACTAATCAAGCGCAACATACTGCTGCAAGGTGATCCCAGGGGAAATTGGATTCCTACGTACGAAGGGCCATTTGTGATCAAAAGCATATTTTCAGATGGATCCATGATTTTGACCACCATGGATGGTGACGACCTTCCTCACCCCGTTAATGCGAACATAGTGAAAAAATACTATGCATGAATAAAGACCCACTAGGTTGACTGGCCTAGGCAAAAATAAGGGCATCTCAGCGAACCAGAAGGGTTCCGGCAAAAGTTAGGGATAAAAAACAAAAAAATCTGTACACCCGACAAGTCAAAAACCTGAAAAGGCGGCTTGGGAAAAAAAGCGTATCCCGATGGACTGAAAACCTGAAAGGGAGGTCCAGGAAAAAATTAGGGATTTAAAGCGTATCACTATGTCCTGCTGGATCACCTTGCGACCAGGCTTCAGTATCGACTATCAAGCTCAGACGGTACCGAGCAATCCAGTCAGCTTCGGACGAGTAGCAAAATGATGAGATGCTCAAGGACATAGGGGCAATAGCAGAATTGAAACTCAATGGGATTATTGCACATAGATGTTTTCTTCTCTTAGTACACTATTTTGTATAGTTTTCACTTCATACAGCAGCGTTCTCCTAATAGAGCATCAGCCTCTTTGTACAAAACGCCTATTATAGGCAAACTTCAGAAATCAATACAGATCATTTCTTTGAAAATACATACTGGTTGTTTTTATTTTTCTGTTTTGTTTTTCAAAAACGTCCAATGACTTATTCTTGATATATGTATTTGAATATGACTGTTGTTCACAAATATTTGCATAAAAATAGAAAGACGGTTACTAATGACTTTAAGAAACGGGGGAAAAGTCTAAAAAACCAATTTACAGTCCCGACAGTTACTCATTCCAGTCTAGTGCAGGGGCAGGCACAGTTTGAAACGAAGTCGCCAATACATACGACCAAGTGACGTCTATGTTCACCACAGAGCCGAAACAACCAAAATTTTGGTCTCTTCTTCCCTAAGAAGGAATCACCTTCTCCAACAAAGTTCCTTCAAAGAGCTGAAATCTTCCTTCCCCAGTCGAGTTTTATAATCTTAAACAGTTTATAACCTCCTCCCGGGTAGAGTTTATTTCTCTAACTACAGAAGTTCAGACCCCAATAGAGTTTATGTCTCTACATCGGCATAATCTTCCAACAAGAATCTCTCTCCGCAGAGTTATCCTCAGGCAGAATCAATCCTCAAGCAGAGTCAATCCCCAATAGGTTATCCTCAAACAGAAAGAGGAAATCCCCAGTGAATCATCTCCATTCATCATCCGCAGTGGAAATGAAGGATTCAGCTTCCCAATACTCTCCAGCAGTAATCCGAGATTTATTTTCCTAGATTGGGAAACATCTCAATAACATCCCATATTCATACATCATGGCATATGCATATACATCGCATACAGCATAATCTCATTTATTTTGAGAACATCATCACAATGCATTTCATACATCATGACATTGCATATGACTAATTCTTTACCTTTTTCAGGGAAAGATCAAATCAATAAACACCGCTACTTATGTGACTTGGTAGTATTCTCAAAAGCCACATCTGATGAAGGGCTATTTCAGCAATTTCCTCAGAAAGTTGCCCTCCCAAGACCTTCTCTAGTTTAGTCAGATCGACACTAAGATCTCTCTGATTTCTATTCCAGTTGAAGATATTCCAAGACTTTTGTCTAGTCCAGTGGAATCGATGCTAAGATTCTTCTAATGTCCATTCCAGTCAAAGTTAATTAAAGACCTTCTCTGGTTCAGTCAGATCGACACTAAGATCTCTCTGATTTCCATTCCAATTGAAGAAACTGTGAAGCTTGGATTTCGACCAGATAACGGTATAAGGTGCTGCGAAGCCTGAAATCTGACCAGATAGCAGTTCACTTCTTCAAAGACATTGTGAAGCCTGGGTTTCAACCCAATAACAGTTAACTTTTTCATACATTGAAGCCTGGAATCCAACCAGATAGCAGTTTACCCTGTCAGTTACTATGAAGCCCAGAACCCGATCGGATAATAGTCAACCAACAATTTAAGACACTGTGAAGCCTGGATTTCGACCAGATAACAGTATAAGGTGTTGCGAACCTGGAATTTGACCAGATAGTAGTTCACTTCTTCAAAGACACTGTGAAGCCTGAATTTCGACCAAATAACAGTATAAAGTGTTGCGAAGCCTGGAATCCGACCAGATAGCAGTTTACTCTGTTAGTTACTACGAAGCCTAGATTCGACCAGATAGTAGTATACCTCAGATTCAAGTTGAAGCCTGGACCCAACTAGATAACAGCTTAATTTCTTCAAATTACCGAAGCTTGGATACGACACGATAACAGTACATCCCAGATTCAAGTTGAAGCCTGGACCCGACCAGATAACAACTTAATTTCTTCAAATTACCGAAGCCTGGATACGACCAGATAATAGTAAATCTCAGATTCAAGTTGAATCCTGGACCCGACCAGATAACAGTTTAATATCTTCAAACTGCAATGCCTGGGTGCGACCAAATAACAATTTAATCTTATTTCCCCAATAAGTCGCTGTGAAGTCTGGAGCATGACCAGATAACAATTAGCCTTATTATCCTCAGCAAGACACTGTAAAGCCTGGATCCTGACCAGATAGCAGTTCACTTCCATCTCTTCAATCAAATGATGAATCCCCATTAGAGCAACGAACAACTAAAGCTCCTAAAAATCTATGATCCAAGATAGAGACCAACATTCCTCAGCGGAGTCCTCTCTAACAGCAAGAGCAGGAATTCCCACAAATGAATATCCCATGAAATCAACATTCATCTGGATAACATCTTTAAGCCCATCTCTGATGACTCTCCGTCATGTTTCGTGGATGGCATCTTTAAGCCCATCTCCGACAGTCTCCTATCACCTTTTCCAAATGGCATCTGTAAGCCCATTCTCGATATTATCCACCAACAGTATCACTTTGGACGAGTGAAAATTTCTAAGTACTCTATTGTTCAATCATCTTCCACCTTCAGATCACGAAAGGAAGACAAGCCAATCTACATCCTCAGGTTTAAGAAGATTGAACAGGGGCAACTGTTGTACCCCAAAATTTTCCCTCTCATATTTTCCAAGGTCTTCCCCTACATGGTTGGTTACAAACCTTTGCCTAAAGAAAAGGAAAATTTGTGAGTGATGTTTTTGAGTTTCCTTCGATTATCATGGACAAAGGTCCTTCAACTGGCCAGTTAACAGAGTCCTTCGATTGACATTTCAACAAGCCCTTCGATTGGCATGGACAAAGGTCCTTCGACTGGCCTGTTGATGCCGTGTATTCGCAAGTGTACGAATCACATCAGAGTAATATAAAAGATTATCAATCCACAGAGACCAATCATCAATCTATCATTTCCTATTGTTACGATGTTTAGCTAAGTCAATATTAATCAGGGAATTAAGCATGCAAGAAAGTAAAGTACGGCGAAATAAACTTCAGATATAAATGCAGGGTCGGATTTAATTCACATAGTCAGATGATATTCGTAATGCTTCATAATAGAAATACTTATATGGAAATATTTTCTACTAAAGAAAAGAACTAATTTAACAAGAATTGTCGCTTTCACATGATTAGAACCGAGTTTACTCTCTAATCAGACCTTCTTATCGTCGCTTATAAAAAGGTGCGCATTGCGTTAAAGTAATAAACCTATTTTTAAGAAATAAAGTACTTGACCAAGTGGAAAAGTATTTTGATATGGAATTTCTAATAAAAAGGGGACCTAACTTTAACCCCATAAACGCGTCCGAAAATAGTTTCAAAATTGATTTCTTTGATAATAAAAATACCTAACTAACCAGACAAAGCACTTTCGCTTCCTTTGACCAGTTAGAACTAACCGAGTTTAACAAAGGGTTGGACGACTTTCGATCTTACCCAACAACAATAAAGTACAAAAAACTCGTATTAAAAACCAAAATAGCCCATAAGCATTTCTATTGACACATTATTTGGAATATCGATCTAACTAGATTTCTTACATTCTAGCCTAGTAAGGTTCAGCCTGACATGGGAATGTAAACAGACATGTTAAAATAAATCATGCGAGAAAGTAAATAATTTAAAGTGCAGTGCTGGAAATAAACAAAGTAAAAGCAGTGCAGAAAATAAACAAAGTAAAAGCAGGTGCAGGAAATAAACAAAATAAAAGCAGGTGCAGGAAATAAACAAAGTAAAAGCAGGTGCATGAAATAAACAAAGTAAAAGTAGGTGCGGGAAATAAACAAAGTAAAAGCAGGTGCGGGAAATATAAATAGAAACCTGCTCCAAACGGGGAGGTTTTAAATCTGGTACAAACTGGAAGTAAAATGCGACTGGAAATAAACAGTAGTTGAAAATAAATGTGGCAGGATAAACTTCTGCCGAAGTGCTCCAAACTCGATTACAGACTCAATCTACGAACTCGATCACAAACTCAATTAACAGTGCAATAATTCCCCGATGTGAAGAATTATCGCTTTAAAATGGTGAAATTATATGGCTTAAGTTCGCAACTATGGTTGGATCAAGTTTGCAACTAAGCTTGGGTAAATTGAAATGAAATCAGGAACCTCTATTTATAGAGGATGAAGAATGCAAGAAATCACAGGAATGCCCCCAACTCCTTTTGGGGGGGAAAACATCGTCCAAAGGTGGCGCCTTCCATGAGTGTAAAAGAAAGGAAGTGGGGAACGTGGTAGTTGAGGTCAGCAGGAGGTGGTCCACGTCATGGCCTACCCTATAGTTAGCGCCATGGTGGACGCCATGAGTGCAAATTTGGCCTAAACTCCTGTTTTTCAACCTGTTTTCCTTCATTTCTTCAGGGGAGCTCTGGATAATTGAAATACCTGAAAAGGAAACAAAAGGTAGTCATAATACGAGAAAACAATAATAAAAAACCTAAATAACATGTGAAATCAGAGTAAAAAACAAGTGTAAAGTAAGTGTTATCAAATTCTCCCACACTTAAACCTTTGCTTGTCCTCAAGCAAGAACTCTAAATAGATTAAGAAGAAAAAACGGTGTTAGTGAACAAGTTGGGCTGCAAGGGGCCTCTGGAATTAAAATAGGGATGTATTGATAGATACTGACTGATTCAAACCAAGGATATCATAGTGACACTCTTCCGTAAAATGGACATAAGCTTCGTTCTTTTACGAACCAATCCATATCATGCCACTATGCTTAGGCCTATATTTTTCCTTTTTTCAAATCCTTTTTCATTCAGGCGCAATCATATTAAGCCCGTTATTCGTACATGCTCATAGTAAAGTGACCGGGTAGTGATTCTGATCATAAAACACAGGGCTCTGGTACAAAAAGTTGGTGTAACCCATTTTATTGACCTATTTATAGTTGCGGGGGATCAGATCATAATCCTCCCTACTAAGTTCAGCACCAGATACCTCTGAACCAACTAAAGATGGGTAAAAAAATTTCTTTTTCTTTTTCTTCTTCTTTTGCTTTTGCTTTTTTTTTCAACATACAACTTTTGTTGAGTTAAATGACTTTGTGATGGTAACCTATCACGGGGTTGTAGTTTATAATAAGAACATAAAATATAGATCATTCACTTCTCTTCGCTCCCCTACGTAGAGCATGCTTAGACCGGAGCTGACTGCTAGGATAAACTATTCAAGAATTTAAGAATGAAAATTTTAAGGCCACGACATAGGGGGTATCGGGATCGAATTCCTAAATTTATGAAGCTTAAGGTATAAAAACAATGCTGATGCTTCAAAAGGGCTTTCCCAAGTCATACTACATCCTATCTCAACCAGGTCTTATAGCCCAACTAAGTTCAAAACACAGTTTTTTTCTTAGAAAAAGTTTTCGGTTAGACTCAAGAAATGGGGGAGTGGACATACACTAGACCATACAGATATAGATGACTCATCAAACACATATTATTTTGAAAATAAAGCAAACAAGCAAACTAAAGAAAATAAAGAAGTAAAATAACAGAAGGAAAATGCAGGAAAGGAAAAATAAAGCGAGAAAAAATAAAGCGAGAAAAATAAAGCGAGTAAATCTCCTCCCACACTTAAATCGAACATTGTCCCCAATGTTAAGAAATTAGATAAGGAAAGAGTCACCTGGTAAATTACTAAGGCTGGCTGGGTCCCTCGCCATCCTGTGGTGAATGTCTAGGATGACGGGATCGACTGTAACGACAGCTCTGAGAAACCTCAAATTAGTCAAATCTGACGGAGAAGCCAATCTGTGAACTCTGAATCTCGCGAAGGTTTCCTAAAAGCGAACCTTGAGTGGCCTCCATGAGGCCGGAGTGCCTCTGAAACTGGGCTTATTGCCTATGTTGCTCGCGGGATATCGACAATTGAGATTCCATAAGACTTTGAAAAGAGCGGTTCGTCTGCTGTCGTGACGCCTCCATAAAACTCATGTTATCTTCCAGCTGCTGTTGGATGGCAGAAAGTAAACAATCTCTTCTCTCCTCCGGGGCTAGCTGTTCACGCCACATCTCTTCAGTGATGTAGAAGCCAGGAGTCGTACCTGAAAAGTGTTATAAGTAGAAGGTGCAGTGTGTGCGGGTGAAGCATGGTCAGGGGACACAGGTGGGGCATGAGGTTCATCCCTCTGCTCGTATTCTTCTTCAGTCTCGTGTCCATCCCCAAGTGGAACATTAGGAGGTAATGGACCCGTAAAAGGTGGAGCATCTAGATTGTAGGTCCAGTTCCTTACAATTTGTACATCAATACGTCTAGTGCAAGGCATAACGACTTATGGGATAGCGACACCCCGAACCATAAGTTCAAAGCCACCTGCTCTCCTCACCTTGCACAATTTCATATATTTTAGAAATTTCAAACTAATTGTGCAGGGAGGGAAGGGTGCTAGGGTAGCTATCTCAGTGTCGAGGTACAAAGCTCTAGCAATAGATGTAACTAGTCCTCCAAAAGCTATGGTCCCTGTGTGTCTCAGGACAACAATCATGTGAGCAATCATAAACATGACTGAATTAATTCTTCTATTAGTGAGACTACCTTGCAAAAATAGAAGTTCTCTAGAATTTACCTTGTTTGGATTCTCCCGGACAAAAATAGTACATGCGAGCATATATCGATAAATTCGAATAGCCGGGTTATGGATCAATGATGCTAAAATTCCTTCAAAAGAATTTATAGAAGAGTTTGACAATTGACGCCAGAAGGAAAATTCATCAGTGGACCATTCAGAATCCAAAGGGGTCTCATAAATAGCGCCATCACCATGAGGAATGCCCAACAAAGCTACTAGTTCGCCGTTTCTATATTCATATTCAACATTAAACAGACGGAAATTAACCATACTGACGGTACTAGTAGTGTCAGGGTGAACCAAATAAATTAGGGAACTTAAGAATTCCCGAGTTAGCCTCTCAAAGGTGGGCTCTTTTCTAGTAAAAATCTCGTGCAATCCTAGGATGTCATCTAAATGAGAAAAAAACTATGATAAAGTCCTAAAGTATACAGACAGAATTCATCGACATACCTGGTTGAGACAATTTCTCGTCCTTGCAATTTTTCAAGGATTTTCCGTTGTCGGTCTCCGGGTTTGCCTTCACGAAGAACGTATCCGTTGAACTCCATTGTTTCTCCTTTGGAAGAAAATTGAAAAAATGGGTTTCAAAATGGGTGTTGGAGATTGGGAGGAGGAAGTTTGAATTTATATGAAGGTTAGAAAAATGGATGTTAGAGTGGTTAATTGGGTTATAGGTGGTTGATAAAATGAGAGTTTTTGAGTGGTTTTGGGGTTGAAAATGGAGAAAGTGGGAGGTTTTAAAAATCTGCCCATGGCGGGCGCCATGGTCTTGGTGGTGGGCGCCATGCTTGGAATTTGGGTTGGGCTCAAATTTCTTTGTTTTGTTGGTTTGGTCTTCTTATTCCAATTTCTTCTTGTAGGTGTAAACAATAATTCTTCATTTGGTGCTTCCAAGGATTGGTGTATTGAATTTTTTTCTTTTATGTTTATAACTTGAAAATAATAAACTCATAAAAATAAAATAAACAATTAATTAAAGAGAAGAAAAAAATGATAAAAAAAAACACTTAATTATGGTAAGTCACGAAAAATAAAAATAAAAAGAAAGTAGAATGCAAGAGTTAGGCATAAAAATAGATAAGTCTAAAAAAGGAAACAACATGATAAAAGAAACAACAAAACATCAAAATAGTGTAGATATGAATCAAGATCATCAAGGAGTAGTAGGGTCCTTGGTCGACTCAGAACCATGAGCTGTAGCTAACTTACTGCGAAGATCATTAATTTCCTGCTGTAGGAGGTCTGCCTCAGTAGAGTGATTAGCATCGAAAACCATAACCTAAAGAGAGAGGTCTTCAACTTTCTGACAAAGTTGGGATACCTCTCTACGCAGCTCAGCAACCTGTTCATAGATGTCGGGTTGCTGTAAAGAGAAATTATTAGAGAATATAGTGGTCCTAGCTGGCGATGGACATGGATGATACTCAGGTATCGAAGGTGATTTTCGCTCGTCCACTCTCTCCAAGACCTTCTAAGGCATATGTCCAATTGGCAGGGTTATGGACATTGGTCATCATGGGATTAGGCAAGGTAAAATAGTGAACTGTTTCATTATCAATCAGGAGTCTATACTAGTTGGGATTAAAGTAGACTCTTCTCATCAGCCCACGATCCAAACAGAAATCAATGTCCATTGTAGTATATCCACAGTAGGAGGTAAGGTGAGATAACTTACTCGTATGACCCAAAGTAGAAGCAATCTTAGTCACTGTCCCTCCCACATGGAGAATACCTTCAGAAGACTTAGAAGTCATCATGAGATTCCACAGCAGAAAATTTCCACAGGCTACAGGGCGAGACTGGGTCGCACAGTAGAGGAAAAAAGTCTTCTCCTCGCTAACATGGGTATCAGTGTAGGCATTCCCTAGGAAAGTGTGAACAATAAACATCTGAAAATACCTATAAGTGGGGTTGTAAATAACAGGGGATAGCTGAGTGGAAGGATCAAGGCTCCCTCCAACAGTAATATCTCTCAAGAATTTCTCTATGTCCCTAGTCATGGAATAGCCAACTGGTAGCTCAGGTATAGCATCGGGTGTGGTCTGGAAGCCTATCAATTCGCCAAACTCCCTCTGGGTAAAACAATATTCTATCCCGAATAGTCTGAAAGTGAGATATCCATCCTGGCCATTATAGGGCTCAAACTTGAATGAACTGAGGAATTCTAAGGTGAGGTTCCTGTAGGTCACATTTAGGTCATCTGCATACTCGTCCCACTTTAGCTGGTTGCATAGATACTTGATACTGGATTCAAAGCCAAGAGCTTCCATGCAAATCTGGTATGGATATCTGGTCAGTGCCATGGGTCGTTGTGAAAGGACCACATAGCGTTGTCTCTGAGTGTCATCTCGGAAGGAAACATGCATGTCATCGAAATGCTCCATCCTGAAAAATGTAGTTAGCAAAGACGGCTAGCAGGTGATGCCCGAAATCATAAATTTTGCAACTGTTAGTATAAAGATAGAAATAAATTTTGATAAAGTAAAAATTAAATAAATGCAAAAAGTAAAAATAAACCCATGGGTTGCCTCTCATGCAGTGCTTGTTTAACGTCGTTAGCTTGACGAGTAAACTTCATATATATCGGAAACTGGTACTGGTGGATCAATCAGAGTGTGGCTGGAGTAGTTGGTGGGAATGTCACCTCCTTCGTAGTGCTTTAAGCTCTTCCCATTGACGATGAATGGGCTACAAGAGTTGTTCTTGATCTCAACTGCTCCAGATCTTAGGATTTTAGAGACCTCAAAAGGACCAGTCCATCTTGAATGTAACTTGCCAGGAAAAAGTCGCAACCTTGAATTGAAAAGAAGAATAAGGTCGCCTATATTGAAATCTTTCTTTACAATTCTTCTGTCATGCCAAGTTTTGGTTCTTTCTTTATAATATATAGCATTCTCATAGGCAGACTAGCGGAATTCCTCCAATTTATGAATGTCAAAGATGCGCTTTTCACCAGCAGTCAAATATTCCAAATTCAGGGTCTTAATGGCCCAATAGGCTTTATGCTCTAACTCGAAGGGTAAATGACAAGATTTTCCATAGACTAATTGGTAAGGGGTTGTTTCAATAGGGGCTTTAAAAGTTGTTCTGTAGGCCCATAGTGCTTCATGTAGCTTCTGAGACCAATCTTTTCTGGAAATTGAAACAATTTTTTCTAAGATTTGTTTAATCTCCCTGTTAGACACTTCTACTTGGCCGTTAGTCTGTGGATGATAAGGTGTTGCTACTCTATGCTTTACTCCATACTTACTCAAGAGCTTATCAAAGATTCTGGATATGAAATGTGATCCTCCATCACTTATAATGAGACGGGGTGTTCCAAACCTTAGAAAAATGATATTCTTAAATAACTTGACTACCACTCTTATGTCGTTTATGGGTGATGCAATAGCCTCAATCCATTTAGACATGTAGTCCACAGCTACCAAAATATACCTATTTGCCATTGAAGGTGGAAATGGTCCCATAAAGTCTATACCCCAAACATCAAAGAGTTCAACTTCCTGGATATTCCTCATTGGCATCTCGTCACGTCTTGATATGTTCCCGGTGCGTTGGCATCGGTCGCACTTGACAATGTAGGCATGAACATCGCGCCATAAAGTTGGCCAATAGAGGCCTGCTTGAAGAATCTTGGCGTGCGTTTTAGATATACCTGCATGTCCACCATAAGGTGTAGAATGACAGTGTCTGATGATGTCTTCTATTTCCTCTTCTGGGACGCAATGCCTAAAAATATTATCTATTCCTCTCTTGAATATGAGTGGTTCATCCCAGTAGAAATGTTTAACATCTTTGAAGAACTTCTTTTTCTGTTGGTAATTTAGATCAGGGGGTATGATATCTGCAACTAGGTAGTTTACAAAATCAGCGTACCAAGGTACGCTCTTCATTGCTGGAATTTTTTCAAAATCTTTATCTATGTAAGGCTCGAAATCATCAGTCTTAGCTATAAGTCTGTCATAGGTGAAATCATCATTTATAGGCAATAAGTCAGGTTTTAAGTGTTCTAATCTAAAGAGGTGGTCAGCGACAACATTCTCTGTGCCTTTCTTATCCTTAATGTCTAGATCAAACTCTTGGAGTAACAGGATCCATCTAAGTAATCTAGGTTTAGCGTCCTTTTTATTTAATAGATAACGTATGGCAGCATGATCAGTGTAAACAATGATCTTTGCTCCAACTAGGTAGGACCTAAACTTATCTATCGCAAAATTTACTGCCAGTAATTCTTTCTCTGTTGTTGCATAGTTGAGTTGGCGGTATATAGGGTTCTACTAGCATAATATATAACATGTAATTTATTGTCTTTTCGTTGTTCTAGAACAGCACCAACTGCATAATCGCTGGCATCGCACATGATTTCAAAAGGTTGTGCCCAATCTGGGGGTTGCATGATCGGAGCTGAAATCAGTGCTTGTTTCAAAAATTTAAAAGCTTCGAGACATTTCTCGTCAAAAACAAATTTAACACCCTTCATTAGAAGATTAGTCAAAGGTTTTGTTTTTTAGAGAAGTCTTTTATAAAACACCGATAAAAACCAGCATGTCCAAGAAAAATTCTAATCTCCCTAATGGTTTTAGGCGGGCTGAGGTTTTCTATAACTTCAATTTTGGTTCTATCAACCTCAATGCCTCTTTTGGAGACAATGTGTCCTAATACTAAACCTTCATTAACCATAAAATGGAATTTTTCCCAGTTTAGCACTAGATTCACCTCTACTCATCTTTCAAGGATTTTTTTGAGGTTGAAGAGACAATCTTTAAAATTGAATCCACACACCAAGAAATCGTCCATGAAAACTTCCATTATTCCATCTAGGTAATCTGCAAATATAGACATCATACAACATTGAAAAGTGGCAGGGGCATTATAGAGTCCGAAGGGCATTCGTCTATAGGCAAATATTCCATAAGGACGTGTGATGGTTATTTTCTCTTGATCCTCAAGGTGAATAAGTATTTGGAAATATCCTGAGTATCCATCTAGATAAAAAAAGTGCGAGTGTCTGGCTAGACGTTTGAGCATTTGATCTATAAATGGAAGAGGGAAATGATCCTTCCTGGTTGCTTTGTTTAATTTTCTATAATCTATACACATACGCCAACCTCCTTCTCTTGTTTAGAAATATGCTCACCTTTCTCATTTTCTATGACTGTGATGCCTCCTTTCTTTGGCACCACATGCACAAGGCTCACTGTTATACCCCAAATTTTGACCTAAGATATTATCTCCCATCTGCATCATTACATTACAAGTGTTTTGATCTATTGATTTTAAAAAATTCATAACTTTTTTCAGGCCGAGAGCTATTTATTTTGAACACTAAATTATTTAATCGATTCGTGCTAAAACAATGTTTATTAATTATTTATTATCTTAAATTTAAATAATTGGAATTTGTTTTCAATTATTATATAATTTAAAGATGTATAGATAATAAAATAAATATTAGAAAAAAGGCGTATTAATCGTGCAGACAGTATTTATTTATTATGCACTATCTTAAATTTAAATAACTGGAATTTATTCTCAGTTATTACATAATTTAAAGATTTATGAATAATATAATAAATATTCGAAAAAAGTTCATTAATTGGTCAATAATGATTATTTAATTATTTATCATTCTAAGTTAAAATAATTGAAATTCTATTTTTAATTATTATAATTTAGAAAGTTATGAATAATGAATTAAATAATTGAAACTATTAATTGATCAATGATATTATTTATTTAGTTGTTTATTATTCTGAATTTAGGTAATTGAGATTTATTTTCAATTATTATACAATTTAAAGAATTGTAAACAATAAAGTAAATAATTAGAGAGAAAGAGGAAATTAATTGGCAAATATTGGAATTTTATTCATTTTTTTTCTAATTGTACAATTATTGTGTAAATATTGTATTTATTACAACAAATTTACAATAATAATTTTACAAAGTTAAAATGAAATAAAAATTAATCTAATGTTTCCTAATTCTAAATCTTCTAATCCAATGCCTTTTTGTCTGCTCACTTGATGTTACCTGCAAAATTAAAAGAAATTAGAATTGAACAAATAATTAAAAGCAAAAAATTATTTAATGTTCATCATTAAAAGTAACGGCTGGAATCAGTTTACCCTTTTTTGCAAATCACGGGATTTCTCCCGGTTCACAAAAAAGGGAGGAATTTTTTATTTCATAAATGAATGCACAATTGTGAAACATGCACAAAATTCATTTCATTTTTAAACTGCATAGCTAAAAAAATCCATTGCATTTTTCAAAGTCCCATGCATATTTCAAATATACACAGCATATGCAAGCACCGACATTCCAACGTAAACCTACATGCCATGCACATAGTAGAAGCCAAAACAATAGGCTCTACTGTTGCAATGGAAGTTAAAATATGCAGTTTGAACAAATTTGCAAGCAATATAATATTTCCTCATTCATCATATTCCAGCTCTGTTACAATTTCAGAAAAAAGCAGTACATCATTTAAATGTCAAAATGGTACTTATGAGAGAGAAGAGAGATAGAAGTGTGGTTTTGCAGGTTTGGTTTAGGCAGGAAGAGATACAAGACAAACTGCAGTAACACAGTCAGTAGGAAGTAAAAACATGAAATAGGAATAGAGACAAACCATATGGAGAAGTAAGGGGGCAGAAGTTAAGAAATATTAAAAATATACCAAGCCCTCAACGTAAACCTGAAGGAAGAGAGACTGTTATAACATAACAAAATCACACACACATCAGAATCTATCTATCACCAAGCTATCAAGAGGAAAAAACCATTTTTTTTCCTCAAGCCCCTCAAAAACCTGTTACTGCATAAACCTGCAATCTGTATAGAACCACTGTAGAACCAAAACCACAACAGGGCCTAAACCATTCAACTACATCATCAAAAACCTCAACCATTTGATACACTAAGAAAACCATGGCCTACTGTCAAATGCCAAACCCACATAAATCAAACAATATGGCCTAAACCTCAGAAAACCTGATTGAGCCATCAAAGCCAATATCACCATTTCAAAACCAACAAAGGATAAAACATATCGTCAACCTGTCATAAACCATAAGCCTGCACATTACCAAAACCTTATGGCCTAACAGCGAAAACCAATGCCCCTGTTTCCATCAACCATACACAACCAACATACCATTAACCTGCAATAAACCTACTGCATTACCATCATCAAAACTACATATCAAAACCTTCATGGCCTAAAACCTTTCCTACTGTATCAAAACATTTCAAAACCCAGCATGAACACCATAACCACAATGCAACTCACATGAAATTGTTCAAACTAGAAAGGCCTCAGAACTTGTCATCATAGGCTATAATAAGGCAACAGTAACAAAGCATACAGAAGTGAGAACGAAGGAGAAAACTAGTCAAAAAAAGCATTTTTCAACAGTAGCACTCAAACGTCCAAAACATTGAAGCATACAGTACCAAGGCAAAAGAAGAAGAGAAGGATCAAAGCCAAGGTAACAGGCAAGAAGAGAAGAAACAGAGTACCAGGATACCAAGACAAGCCAACTCGCGCGCCGTTCTCTCCGCCCTCGACCTCCTAGCTCGTCCAACTGTTCCCCCTCCATCTCCGCCTCTAGGTAACGTTTTCCTTTTTCCCTTTTACTTTCATAACATCTCACATAAACAATGAAACGAAATCAGAATCAAGCAGAAAGATCATGAGCATGCATTTACAATGAACCCTAAAACAAGTGATAAAACGAAATTTGTACCTTAGAATCCGTCGCCCCTTTAACGCGTGGCTGGAGGGAAGAGGACAGTGGAAGCTGGTGGCCATTGGACAGGATGAGATTTCAGTAGCGATTGAAGAGGATAACGCGCGAGGAAGAGGAGGACGATCGGAGAAGAAGACGAACGAGAGAGTGAGCTCCGTTTCGGCCAAGACTTTAACCCTAATCCAATTTCCCAAATGCTAAAACAACGTTTAACCCTTAACAATTTTTTTGGGCCTTTAACCTTGTTTCCCCCCAAGTCCAACGAAATTGCTTATGTACCCCCTGTCTTCAGTTTCTGATTAGGTTCTCAAAACCTTTAGCCCAAACGAAATTGCCTATCCACCCTTTTATTTCTAATAACACCCCTTCTTTCATTTTGCTTTCTATTAGTTTTTTTTAGAATATTGTTAGTTTAGTTAATTAGTGGGTTAATCAAGTAATAGATATGTAATCTAATTAGATAGTTTTAATATTTGACTAATTTTCTTTTTAGGTTTAACCTTAGGCTTAATTTAATAATTTTAGTATCCCTTTTTTAGTTAGACTTAAATTAGTAGCTTTTGAGTTTTAATTAGTTTAAAATCATTTAATAATTCTCATAATAGTACTTTATATAAAACTCTAAAAAACATATAAAAATAAATAAAAAATATTTTAATTAATTCACTCGTTTTAGTTAATATTAATACAAAATATATAAAAAATATAGAGACTTAAAAAACTAAAAAAAAATATTTTGACTCCTTTAATTAATTCTCATTTTACTTTTATCCATTTTTAAAATGCGTAAAAAATGAAAACTATTAAAAATACTTTCTTTTCATTAATATTAGACAAAATCATAAAAATGCATTATTCACATCATTTAGTCTATCATTTAATTATTGTTATTTAATCATTATCCGCATAATTTTTCTGTTTATTTATTTCATATTTATTTGTTTATTCTGTTTACGTTTAAATCTAAAGGAAAAACGATAAATTTGTTGACTTCATGTCTTCAAGTCTAATCGCGCGAATATTTGCATTTTTCATTAAAACTTAGGACAATTTTCCTTCAAGTATTCAATCTTTTCAAAATTTATACCCTTTAAGCAAAAACTTCGACGTTAGGTCGTCGTATCTTCAAAAACCCGTCCGTATCCCTTTTCGGCCAAAACGATTTATTTTTTTTAATCAAACAATCAATTTTAAATAAACAGATATTTCAAAAGGTTCCTATAGAGTACTATAGATACATTGGGTGCTAATACCTTCTCATTGTATAACCAACCCCCGAACCGTAAGATCTCTTTTCAAAAACGCTTTGTATTTTCATTACCATTTACATTGCATATTTAGGGTTTTATTTCGCTCTTTCCCCTTTTCCCTTGGAAACAATAAAGCGCGGTGGCGACTCTTGCTTTTGTGAGACGAATTAATAAATAATTCGATCTCCGATTTACCCCGCTATATTTTTTATCGCTACAGAATTGGCGACTCTGCTGGGGATTTTTTGACCTCTTGCTGGTCCATCCCTAAGTGGGTTAAGCCTAATTTGTCTTATCTGTTTTACTATTACTTGATTATATGTTTATATTGGGGTTGTTTTGGTTTTTTGCAAAGGACGAATCCTATATCCGGATTAAGTAACACTTAAGGAATAGGACGAGCGGTATAGTCTTGTTAACTTTGAGGGAGTAATCCCGAAGAAGAAGGCATGAGATCCCCCACTCAATGGAAGGATCTCTTGAACTTAATATTTGTTTACCGAGTAATCGGGAAGACATTATTATTTTCGACCTAGGAGCCCGAGAAGTTGAGGACCGTAGAACCCTAACCCATCTTGGCCTTTTTTAGGTGTAGCGCGGAGACTATAACGGAGTAATTCGGAAGTAGTTGTTACGCGATGCTACGCTCGGACGAGTTTCTCTTGAGAATATTGCTAATTATTGAGTAATCAAGACGTTGGTAATATCCGAAGGAGGAATGTAGACTCTGGGAACTCTTAGAACCATGTCTTACAGGTGTGATTGAACCGTTAGTACATACCTTTGGGTGGGCTTTACCCTCGACTCCATGCTGAACGTTGAACCTTTGAACCCCATGTTTGCAAGCTTGTGTGTGACTGTTGCATTATCATTCATTCATGCACTCATTGGCATCTTTGTAAAAAAAAAACTTGTTTTTCAAGGAACTTCGGAATGATTTTTGCAGACATCTCAGGTTATTATGGAACTTGGAAGGAGAAATACTCGAAGTTTTAGTTTCAAGGAGCCCGGGATTGAAGAACTGAAGAGTTTGATTCTGAAGATCGAGAGTCCGACGGATTTTCAGAAGAAGTATGGGTCCATCGTACCGCTCATGAAGCACAAGATGAAGAAAGGCATCCTCAACACGTTGGTTCAATTCTATGATCCCTTGTACCGATGTTTCACCTTTCCGGATTATCAGTTGATGCCCACTTTAGAGGAGTACTCCTATATTCTTGGTTTGCCGATCGCCGACCGTGTTCCTTTTTCTGGATTAGAAGAGGAGCCCAAATCTCACGAGATAGCAGCCATCACCCACTTAAAGAAGTCAGAGGTAGAGGAGAACATGACTACGAAAGGGGGAATCCGGGGTTTGTCGGCGCAGTTTTTGTTGAAGAAAGCTCGTCATTTTGCTGAGACAAAGGATACTGTTGCCTTCGAAGACATATTTGCTTTACTCGCATATGGTCTATTCTTATTCCCTAACGTTGATAAGTTTGTGGATATCAATGCCATCAGAATTTTCCTGATTGGAAATCCGGTCCCTACGCTGCTAGGAGATACATACTACTCCATCCATCTTCGAAACTCTTATCAAGGAGGGATGATTATTTGATGTGCACCGTTGCTGTATCAGTGGTATGTTTCGCACCTACCTGGGTCTGATGCTTTCTGGGATCTCGAGAAGGAACTGCGTTGGGCGCCAAAGATTATGGCTCTCACTCATTTTGACATTGACTGGTACAATCGAGTTTACCACGACGTGGAGATCATTGATAGCTGTGGTGCTTTTCCTAACGTACCTCTTCTCGGTACGAGAGGTGGAATCAACTACAACCCTGTTCTCGCGCGCCGTCAGTTCAGGTACCCGATGAGAGATAAACCAAACAACATCCATGTGAGTGGTTTCTTTCTTCAGGAAGGACAAGATCATCAGGCAGCTAAGAGGGAGATCGAAGGAGCTTGGCGCCACATCCATAGAAAAGGAAGAGATATGTTGGGACATAGAGGTGCCGTTTCTTTGGAGCCTTACTTACAGTGGGTCCGTGCTAGGGCTTGTGCTCTCAAGATGCCCTATAAACTTGAGAAGCCTTTATTCCCTGCCATTGCACCATCATCTGTTGTTATCCCTATCGCGGATATAGGAGAGTACCAAGGAAATCTGGCTAGGATGAAGTCCGAGAGGGATGCTTGGAAGGAAAAGTACCATATGTCTGAATATGAGAATCGAGTCCTGACTCGACAGTTAAAGGAAAAGGAAGAGTTGTTGTTTATTCAAGACGGCCGGTTCATTGATCACGATGAGAAGCTTCGTCAGAAGGATACCTTGCTGAAGAAGTATGCGAGTGAAAGGAAGAGGAAAAGGGAAGGTTCGGTAAGCGTGGCTCTCGTTCGTAATCCGCAGGAGGAAGTCATTAATCGGCTGATAGCTGAGAAGAGGGAGATGGAAGACTTTTACGAAGAGAAGATCAAGAAGCTCCAGTTACAGCTGGTGTTTGGTCCTTCATCTGAGGATTCCGAGTGATCTTTAGCTTTTAGTTTATTTTATTGATGTCATTTTGTAAAAACTATGTAAAAGGGCTTCATGCTTCGAAGTTGTAATTTATTGTTTCATTATGGGCTTCATGCTCCGAAGTTGTAATTTATTGCTTTATTTTAGATTTCATGTTTTAAAATTGTAATTTATCACTTTATTATGGATTTCATGTTTCAAAGTTGTAATTTATTGCTTTCATTATTGGATTTGTTATCCCAAAGTTGTAATTTATTGTTTTGATATTCCAAATTGTAAGTTGTAATTTATCGCTTTCGATTAAGGGATTGAGTTTTTGTTGTTCCAAATTCCTTTACCATTGATGTATGCAAAATTATTAAAGTTCCTTGAAAAACTTTTAAAATGAATCATCATTTGCATCGCACATCATGCATCATTCCACATTCCACTTCACATGTTTTCTAGAGTCTTATCCTTGTTCTTTTTCCACTCCCAAAGGTTGTCAAGCTGTCTCACCGATACGACACTCGGGCCAATCGTCAGAGGAAAATGGAAGATTTGGAACAGGAAAATCATGAGCTTCGTGGGGAAGTTGCTACACTTTGTGTCGAGATGGAAAAGTTAACTGCGTTAGTGGAAAGTTTGATGGCTGTTCAGAATCAGCCATCGACTACAGCTGCCGAGATTCAGACTTCAACTCCAGTGGTTTCCGAGATTATCACCGTTCCTGCCTCCGTGACTCAAATCAACTCTCCGCTTCAACATCAGATGCCGAAAGGTTTTCCGTGGGGAATGCCTTACAACTTTATGCCAGAGGGGTATCAGCCTGCCGTACAACCTTTGTTTCAACCTGCTTTGTCTCTTCCTCAGCCAGAGACAACTGCTATGCCGCCAGTAATTCCGTCTGTAACACCTTTTCCGCAACCGATTATGATGACCGTTGCTCCTGTGGTCCACTCCGTGCCTTACTTGAATGAACCTATTTATCCTGCTGAGCCAGCTGGAAGTTTGGGTCTCTTTGATAGAATGGAAGAATTTCAGGATCAGTTCCAGGAAATGCAGAAAGAGCTTAGAGCATTGAAAGGGAAGGACTTGTTTGGGAAGAATACGCATGACCTTTGTTTAGTCCCGAATGTCAAGATTCCAGCAAAATTCAAAGTGCCAGACTTTGAGAGATATAAAGGTGATTCATGTCCTAGAAGTCATTTGACAATGTACGTGAGAAAGATGTCTACGTATTCCGATGATCATGACTTGTTGATTCATTATTTTCAAGACAGTTTGACGGGTGCTGCTCTAAAGTGGTATATGGTTTTAGACAGTATTCGGATCCGTAACTTCAACGATCTTAGCGAAGCCTTTGTCCATCAGTACAAGTATAACATTGACATGGCGTCGGACAGAGATCAACTCCGGGCGATGTCGCAGAGAGACCGGGAATCTTTTAAGGAGTACGCCCAGAGGTGGCGTGAAATTGCTGCTCAAATCTATCCACCTCTTGAGGAGAAAGAGATATTTTTGAAGACTTTAGGATCCTTTTACTATGAAAGAATGATAGCCAGCGTACCTAGTGACTTCACCGAAATGGTAAGCATGGGCATGCGGTTAGAGGAAGGGATTCGCGAGGGGCGTTTGGTTAAAGAAGGAAGTCCGTCTAGCAGTACTAAGAAGTTTGGAAGTGTTTTCCCGAAAAGAAAAGAGCGGGATGTTAGCGCTTTATTTCTAGGTAGACCTAGGAGAGGTTACTCTCACGTCGTGGCAGTCACTCCGGCTGTCCGCCCAGCTTTGATGACCCCAGCTCATCAAACTCCACCAACTCAACAACGGCCATTTCAGCAGCAGCCTCGACAACAGGCTTATCCATTCAACAATCAGAACCGTTCACCCAGAAAACTGCAGTTCGATGCCATTCCTATGACTTATACTGAATTGTTCCCTGCTCTTATCAGAAAGAATCTCATCACGACAAAACCTCCTCCTGTCGCACCGAACAGTACTTCTCCGTGGTACAAGGCGGATCAGTTTTGTGAATATCATCAAGGGTCGCCGGGGCACAACCTTGAGAATTTCTTTGCATTGAAGGCGGACGTATAGAGATTGATTAAGAATGGTATCTTGTCTTTCAAGGATGTTAATCCAAATGTTAGAGATAATCCTTTGCCTCGACATGGGGCAGCTTCAGTGAATATGGTGGAAGGTTGTCCGGGGAAGTTCCGAGTTTTTCAAGTTGACCATATAAGAGAGTCGTTGATCAGGTTACATCAGAGTTTGAGAAGACTTGCCTTTGTTAGGCACCAGCATGATTATGATGTCTGTGAATTTTGTTCAAGAGAGGATGATTGTCCTATTGTGAAGGAGGATATTCAGAAGTTGCTAGATCAGAGAGTTATCACTATTACGTATGACAGAAATCCGGAGGATGAAGTGAATGTTATCATACCACAATTCAATTTGCCTGAATCAATAGAGATTGCTTATGACAGTCAGACTGCACCTGTTGATCCTTTGATTATTTACCCACCTGGCCCTGTGCCTTACAGCTCAGACCAAGTTGTACCGTATAAGTATAATGCCACAATGATCGAGAATGGGGTAGAAGTCCCTATACCAACGAGACCGTCTTTTGTTAACATTGCTGATGTGAGTAGAGTTACGAGAAGTGGACGTGTTTTTGCAGCAGTACCTTTGAAGAGACCAGAAGTTCAAGTTAGGAGGCCCATACCGGCGGAGATCCCAGTAAGAAATGTTGAACCAATGGTTGAGATAGGCCGATCCAGTGAACCTATCCCTCACCCTGAGGATGATGAGATTCTGAAGCTTATCAAGAGAAGTGAGTATAAGATCGTGGACCAACTTTTGCAAACACCTTCCAAGATTTCCTTGCTTGCCTTATTGAGAGATTCTGGTGCCCATAGAGAAGCTTTGATGAAGGTCTTGGACCAGTCGTTCGTGGATCATGATGTGACGGTGGACCAATTTGATGGAATTGTGGGAAATATTACTTCATGTAACAATCTTGGTTTCAGTGATGAAGAACTCCCGGAGGAGGGAAGAAACCATAATATGGCTTTGCATATCTCAGTAAGTTGTGGAAATGATACCTTATCAAGTGTGTTGGTGGATACAGGTTCGTCGTTGAATGTGATGCCCAAGACTACGTTATCTCAGCTTTCATATCCAGGTGCTCCTATGAGACCCAGTGGAGTAATTGTTAAAGCGTTTGATGGTTCTAGGAAGACAGTCATTGGTGAAGTGGATCTTCCTATAGTGATTGGTCCCCATACTTTTTAAATGACTTTCCAAGTGATGGATATTCGTGCTGCCTACAGCTGTTTATTGGGTCGTCCCTGAATCCATGATGCCGGGGCAGTCACCTCTACGCTTCATCAGAGACTAAAGTTTGTAAGGCATGGGAAGCTAGTGATGATTGGGGGAGAGCAAGCTATGGTGGTAGGCCATTTATCATCATTCTCTTTTATTGATGCGAATGAAGATGTTGGAACCCAGTTCCAAGGTCTTTCTGTTGCTAAGAGTACGGTGAAGAAGCAAGGGGCATCCATCTCTTCTTTTGAGGATGCGCGGCGAGTGGTGGAAAGTGGTTCGGCCGAAGGATGGGGCCAGGTGTTGACGTTACCCGAGAACAAGTCTGGGGAAGGTCTGGGTTTTCATCCAGTATCTGCAAGAGTCAAGAAAGAGGTGGTTGTTCGTCCGATTCAAGAGGTTTTCCGAAGTGCAGGGTTTGTACATCCTGAGGTTGATGCTATCATAGATGATGATTCCGAGGAAGATTTGCCCATTTTTGTGACGCCTGGATTGGCTTGCCAAAACTGGATAGCTGTTGATGTTCCTGTGGTTATGCACATTTCCGAGTAATGTTTTGTTTTGTTTTCCTTTGAAAAAACTCGCTCTTCCCAAGGCGAAATGTATTTTGTGTCGGGCTATGAAAAATAATTCCTTTTGCTCTGCCCAAGGCAAAAGAGAAATGTCTGGGCTCTTTGTTTCAAGTATTTCCCTTTAATGAATAAAAACGTTATTTTGTCCACTACTGTTTTATTTTTCACTTTTTGGGAAATAGTAATGAAATTAATTAATAACCTTTTGTTTTATTTGCACAAATCAATTTCTAAAATAAAGCATAATCATATGTGCAGATTAATCCATGACTTAACCATCGAAAACAATGATCCTATGCCCTCTCCCAACTTTGAATTCCCTGTGTTCAGAGCCGAAGAAGAGGATGATGAAGAGATTCCTGTTGAGATTTCCCGTTTGCTTGAGCATGATGAGAAGGTTATTCAACCATTTGAAGAACCTTTAGAGTTGGTCAATTTGGGTGATGAAGAAGATAGAAAGGAAGTCAAAGTCGGAGCATTGCTTATCCCGGAAGTTAAGGAGAAGATGTTGGAGCTTCTCAAGGAGTATGTTGACGTGTTTGCTTGGTCCTACCAAGATATGCCAGTTTTGGACAACGACATTGTGGAGCACCGTTTACCGTTGAGACCCGAGTGTCCGCCGATCAAGCAGAAGTTGAGAAGGACTCGTCCCGACATGGCTGACAAGATCAAAGAGGAGGTTCAGAAACAGATTAACGCAGGTTTCCTTGTCACATCGGTTTATCCTCAGTGGTTAGCCAACATAGTGCCTGTTGCAAAGAAAGATGGCAAATTTCGGATGTGTGTAGACTACAGAGATCTGAATAGAGCTAGTCCGAAGGATGACTTCCCATTACCTCATATTGATGTATTGGTCGACAGTACCGCCAAGTTCAAAGTCTTTTCTTTCATGGATGGTTTCTCTGGTTACAATCAAATCAAGATGGCACCAGAGGATATGGAGAAGACCGCTTTCATTACACCTTGGGGAACTTTCTGTTATCGGGTTATGCCGTTTGGTTTGAGGAATGCTGGCGCAACATACCAAAGGGCCATGAATGCCTTGTTCCATGACATGATGCATAAGGAGATCGAAGTGTATGTGGATGACATGATTGCCAAATCACAGACTGAGGAGGACCACTTGGAACATTTGTTGAAGTTATTCCAGCGTTTAAGGAAGTATAAACTCCGTCTGAATCCCAACAAGTGCACTTTTGGTGTTCGTTCTGGAAGACTTCTGGGTTTCATTGTCAGCCAGAAAGGTATTGAAGTAGATCCTGATAAAGTCAAAGCTATTTGGGAAATGCCCGCACCCAAGACGGAAAAACAAGTAAGAGGATTCCTCGGGAGATTGAACTACATTTCTAGGTTTGTATCTCATATGACTGCTACCTGTGGGCCGATTTTCAAGCTTCTCCGAAAGAACCAAGGATGTGTGTGGACAGAAGATTGTCAGAGAGCTTTTGATAGCATCAAAGAATATTTGCTTGAACCTCCCATTTTGATTCCTCCAGTGGAAGGAAGACCATTGATTATGTACCTGACTATATTGGAAGATTCCATGGGATGTGTGCTTGGTCAACAAGATGAGATCGGAAGAAAGGAACATGCTGTATATTATCTGAGTAAGAAATTCACAGACTGTGAGTCTCGATACTCATTGCTTGAGAAAACTTGTTGTGCTTTAGCTTGGGCTGCTCGTCGTCTGCGCCAGTATATGATTAACCACACTACTTGGTTGATCTCCAAAATGGATCCGATTAAGTATATCTTTGAGAAGCCCGCCTTATCTGGAAGAATAGCCCGTTGGCAGATGTTGTTATCTGAATATGACATTGAGTATCACACTCAGAAAGCGATCAAAGGAAGTATTTTAGCCGATCATTTGGCTCACCGACCAATTGAATATTATCAATCCATCAAGTTTGATTTCCCAGATGAAGATGTTATGTACTTGAAAGCTAAAGATTGTGAAGAGCCGTTACCTGAAGAAGGACCTGATCCTGAATCCCGTTGGGGTTTAATATTTGACGGAGCTGTGAATTCCTATGGAAATGGAATTGGGGTCATCATCGTCACTCCCCGAGGCACTCATATCCCGTTCACGGCGAGACTGAGGTTTGACTGCACGAACAACATGGCGGAGTATGAGGCATGTATTATGGGTCTCGAAGAAGCAGTGGATCTAAGGATTAAGATTCTTGATATTTACGGAGATTCGGCATTGGTGATTAATCAAATCAAAGGAGATTGGGAGACTCGTCATCCTGGTTTGATCCCTTACAGAGACTATGCTAGAAGATTGTTGACTTTCTTCAACAAAGTGGAATTACATCATATCCCTAGAGATGAGAACCAAATGGCTGATGCTTTAGCTACTTTGTCTTCAATGTTTCAAGTGAATGATTGGAATGACGTGCCTACAATCCGAGTTATGCGTCTCGATAGTCCTGCTCATGTGTTCTCAGTAGAAGAGGTTACCGACGACAAACCATGGTTCTATGACATTAAACGTGTTCTTCAAACTCAAGAGTACCCGCCTGGGGCATCCAATAAAGATAGGAAGACGTTGAGAAGATTGGCAAGCAGTTTCTTCCTCAATGAAGAAGTATTATATAAGAGGAATTATGACATGGTCTTGCTCAGATGTGTAGACAGATGTGAAGCAGACATGCTGATGCAAGAAGTACATGAAGGATCCTTTGGCACTCATGCCAATGGACATGCAATGGCTAGAAAGATGTTGAGAGCTGGTTACTATTGGATGACAATGGAATCTGATTTCTGCAAGTATGTGAAGAAATGTCATAAATGCCAGATTTATGCGGATAAGATGCACGTGCCGCCGACCCTCCTCAATGTTATCTCTTCACCTTGGCCTTTCTCTATGTGGGGCATTGATATGATTGGAATGATTGAACCCAAAGCTTCAAATGGTCATCGTTTCATCTTGGTAGCGATCGATTATTTTACTAAATGGGTGGAAGCAGCATCTTATGCTAATGTAACCAGACAGGTGGTAGTCAGATTTATCAAGAATCAGATCATTTGTCGATACGGTATCCCGAACAAGATCATCACTGATAATGGTTCGAATTTGAATAACAAGATGATGAAAGAGCTTTGTGAAGAGTTCAAGATCGAACATCATAATTCTTCTCCTTACAGACCGAAGATGAATGGAGCTGTTGAAGCTGCTAACAAGAACATCAAGAAGATTGTCCAGAAGATGGTAGTAACTTATAAGGATTGGCATGAAATGCTTCCGTTTGCTTTACACGGGTACCGTACTTCAGTTCGAACTTCAACAGGCGCGACCCCTTTTTCCCTAGTTTATGGTATGGAAGCAGTACTCCCCGTGGAGGTTGAGATTCCGTCTCTGAGAGTGTTGATGGAAGCTAAACTTTCTGAGGCTGAATGGTGTCAAAGTAGGTATGATCAGTTAAATTTAATTGAAGAAAAGAGATTGACAGCGTTGTGTCACGGTCAATTGTATCAGCAGAGAATGAAGAAGGCTTTTGATAAGAAGGTTCGACCGCGCGAGTTCAGAGAAGGTGACCTTGTGCTCAAGAAGATTTTATCTTTCTAACCTGATTCTAGGGGCAAGTGGGCTCCGAATTATGAAGGACCATATGTTGTTAAGAAAGTTTTCTCTGGAGGTGCTTTGATTCTCACCAATATGGACGGTGAGGAGCTCCCGCGTCCATTGAACGCCGATGCAGTCAAGAAGTATTTTGCTTAGGCAAACTTCTGGTCAGACCAGTCTTGGCATCTGAGCACATCTTGGAATTCAAAGTTGTTAGGGAGAATAGTGATCATTGTTTTTGTGTAACCTTTTATTTCATGTACTATTTCCCACACTTTTGTAAATCGTTGGAGTCGCGTTGTTAGCGAACTACCATCTTATTAATGAAATTTGAGCATTTACCTTCTGTGGGCAAAATTTTAATTTTTACGGCAATATTTGAAACAAAGTATTTAAAATATTCTTATTTCTAAAATGTGTCGTGAATAACGAAAGGAATATTAACAGTCGTTCCGAAGATGGTCAAGTCATGAAATGCAAAGCAGTACAGTAATTTATACTTGCATGATGAACTTGTTTTCTTTCAAAATCGTCATGAAGTGTTGGCTGTGTGCGCACTTGGTTATAGTGGTGCTAAGTTGGTGACTCCCCAGTTGTTCCAGTTAAGTGTTGTTTTAGCTACCTTTGTTTGGGAGATTTTGAAGTGCGGTACACTTCGTCTCATGCCAGTGGTTTATTGGTATTGTAAGTCTGGATTTGGATGCTTTTCTCCTCAGAAGACTTGAGCCTTGTAGCGTTACGCTCCGACGTTGCTTTGTGTTCCCAGTTCCGGTTATATTCCGTCTTTTCAAGACTGGCCGAGTATCTATTTTGCCGTGACATCTTATTATCTCCAAGATATTCCATCTGCCTGTTTTGTCAGCATAACATTCATTTACTCATTTACACTCATATCAGCATGCATATCCACATTTGCCGTTGATTTTGGGTCGTACTTTGTTTATTCGAACAACGTACATATTTCTTTCCAAGTAGAGGGTCAGCTTAGGCAGAAAATGTGCTTCCTTTCTAAATTCCCCAACTGAGCTAATCCTCGTGGATGATTTTTGATTCAGCTTACCTTGTCCATTTCTGGATAGGATGAATCCCCAGTCAAATTACTTTCTCATTGGGTAGAGTCTTGTCTGACTGTCTTCTCTCTGGTTTATTCCTGGATGAAGTTGTTGCCTCTTGCATAGGCTATCTCTTTGATTTTCCCCAGTGAGTTTGCGACCTAGACAGTTGGTGCATTTATTTTGCACGTTTGACTATATGATCTCCTCGGGAAAGATTGATTCATGTTTCTTTCTGACGAAGATGTTATTCTCTGCCATTGTCATCGCAATTTCGTTCTGAATTGATTTTTGAAGACGGCAAGCGGCAGCTCTTCATGAGCAACTTGTACGTTATTATTTTGTGGAAGACGGCAGGCGGCATCTCTTCACGAGCAACTTGCGCATTATTATGATTTTGGGAAAACGACAAGTGGCAGCTCTTCATGAGCAACTTGTACGTTATTATTTTGTGAAAGACGGCAAGCGGCAGCTCTTCACGAGCAACTTGCGCGTTATTATGATTTTGGAAAACGACAAGCGGCAGCTCTTCATGAGCAACTTGTACGTATTATTATCTTTTGGAAAACGACAGGCAGCAGCTCTTCACGAGCTACTAGTGCGTTATCATCATTGGAAAACGACAAGCGGCAGCTCTTCACGAGCAACTTGTACTTTATTACTTTTCTGGAATACAGCATTCAGCAGCTTCTTTATTTGAGCAGCTTGTATGTTATTGGTATTTTCTTTGGACAACAGCAAGTGGCAGCCTCTTTATTTGGGCAACTTGTATGTTATTGGTATTTTCTTTGGACAACAGCAAGTGGCAGCCTCTTTATTTGAGCAACTTGTATGTTATTGGTATTTTCTTTGGACGACGACAAGCGACAGTTTCTTTATTTGAACAACTTGCATATCTACAATATTATTATACCAGCATTAATGAGTATATCTCCAAAAATCTCACGGAGAAGTTTGTCAGGAATCATTACCTTCAGAAATCGGTAATCTGTTATCAGCAATTTGATACCCTCTGTCTATCATTGACCTTGAGTTGCGAACTCACTGTTTTGGGTCAATAATCTGCTATGGCCTATGCAAGATGCTCTCTTTGTTAGGGTCAGAGGTCGTATTCCCTCGATTTTATTCGCTGTCAAGAGTCTGTCGTTCGAAGTCGATAGCTTGTTTCCCCAGTAATGTGTAATCCATGTCTCTGTGTTTTGTTGGTGTTCGATTCCTCCAGCATTGCCTTGTTTCATACAACATCCTTCACCGTGAACCCAATCACTGCATTCATGTCAAACATAAGGGCGGTATCTTAGGACAAAATTTGCGTAATTATGTATTTAAGTACCTTCAATCTCGTCGAAACGAAGATTTTTAATCTTCATATCTCCGGATAGAAGAAACTTAAATAGGGGCAGCTGTTGTACCCCAAATTTTGACCTAAGATATTATATCCCATCTGCATCATTACATTACAAGTGTTTTGATCTATTGATTTTAAAAAATTCATAACTTTTTTCAGGCCGAGAGCTATTTATTTTGAACACTAAATTATTTAATCGATTCGTGCTAAAACAATGTTTATTAATTATTTATTATCTTAAATTTAAATAATTTGAATTTGTTTTCAATTATTATATAATTTAAAGATGTATAGATAATAAAATAAATATTAGAAAAGAGGCGTATTAATCGTGCAGACAGTATTTATTTATTATGCACTATCTTAAATTTAAATAACTGGAATTTATTCTCAGTTATTACATAATTTAAAGATTTATGAATAATATAATAAATATTCGAAAAAAGTTCATTAATTGGTCAATAATGATTATTTAATTATTTATCATTCTAAGTTAAAATAATTGAAATTCTATTTTAATTATTATAATTTAGAAAGTTATGAATAATGAATTAAATAATTGAAACTATTAATTGATCAATGATATTATTTATTTAGTTGTTTATTATTCTGAATTTAGGTAATTGAGATTTATTTTCAATTATTATACAATTTAAAGAATTGTAAACAATAAAGTAAATAATTAGAGAGAAAGAGGAAATTAATTGGCAAATATTGGAATTTTATTCATTTTTTTTCTAATTGTACAATTATTGTGTAAATATTGTATTTATTACAACAAATTTACAATAATAATTTTACAAAGTTAAAATGAAATAAAAATTAATCTAATGTTTCCTAATTCTAAATCTTCTAATCCAATGCCTTTTTGTCTGCTCACTTGATGTTACCTGCAAAATTAAAAGAAATTAGAATTGAACAAATAATTAAAAGCAAAAAATTATTTAATGTTCATCATTAAAAGTAACGGCTGGAATCAGTTTACCCTTTTTTGCAAATCACGGGATTTCTCCCGGTTCACAAAAAAGGGAGGAATTTTTTATTTCATAAATGAATGCACAATTGTGAAACATGCACAAAATTCATTTCATTTTTAAACTGCATAGCTAAAAAAATCCATTGCATTTTTCAAAGTCCCATGCATATTTCAAATATACACAGCATATGCAAGCACCGACATTCCAACGTAAACCTACATGCCATGCACATAGTAGAAGCCAAAACAATAGGCTCTACTGTTGCATTGGAAGTTAAAATATGCAGTTTGAACAAATTTGCAAGCAATATAATATTTCCTCATTCATCATATTCCAGCTCTGTTACAATTTCAGAAAAAAGCAGTACATCATTTAAATGTCAAAATGGTACTTATGAGAGAGAAGAGAGATAGAAGTGTGGTTTTGCAGGTTTGGTTTAGGCAGGAAGAGATACAAGACAAACTACAGTAACACAGTCAGTAGGAAGTAAAAACATGAAATAGGAATAGAGACAAACCATATAGAGCAGTAAGGGGGCAGAAGTAAAGAAATATTAAAAATATACCAAGCCCTCAATGTAAACCTGAAGGAAGAGAGACTGTTATAACATAACAAAATCACACACACATCAGAATCTATCTATCACCAAGCTATCAAGAGGAAAAAACCATTTTTTTTCCTCAAGCCCCTCAAAAACCTGTTACTGCATAAACCTGCAATCTGTATAGAACCACTGTAGAACCAAAACCACAACAGGGCCTAAACCATTCAACTACATCATCAAAAACCTCAACCATTTGATACACTAAGAAAACTATAGCCTACTGTCAAACGCCAAACCCACATAAATCAAACAATATGGTCTAAACCTCAAAAAACCTGATTGAGCCATCAAAGCCAATATCACCATTTCAAAACCAACAAAGGATAAAACATATCGTCAACCTGTCATAAACCATAAGCCTGCACATTACCAAAACCTTATGGCCTAACAGCGAAAACCCATGCCCCTGTTTCCATCAACCATACACAACCAACATACCATTAACCTGCAATAAACCTACTGCATTACATCATCAAAACTACATATCAAAACCTTCATGGCCTAAAACCTTTCCTACTGTATCAAAACATTTCAAAACCCAACATGAACACCATAACCACAATGCAACTCACATGAAATTGTTCAAACTAGAAAGGCCTTAGAACTTGTCATCATAGGCTATAATAAGGCAACAGTAACAAAGCATACAGAAGTGAGAACGAAGGAGAAAACTAGTCAAAAAAAGCATTTTTCAACAGTAGCACTCAAACGTCCAAAACATTGAAGCATACAGTACCAAGGAAAAAGAAGAAGAGAAGGATCAAAGCCAAGGTAACAGGCAAGAAGAGAAGAAACAGAGTACCAGGATACCAAGCCAAGCCAACTCGCGCGCCGTTCTCTCCGCCCTCGGCCTCCTAGCTCGTCCAACTGTTCCCCCTCCATCTCCGCCTCTAGGTAACGTTTTCCTTTTTCCCTTTTACTTTCATAACATCTCACACAAACAATGAAACGAAATCAGAATCAAGCAGAAAGATCATGAGCATGCATTTACAATGAACCCTAAAACGAGTGATAAAACGAAATTTGTACCTTAGAATCCGTCGACCCTTTAACGCGTGGCTGGAGGGTAGAGGACAGTGGAAGCTGGTGGCCATTGGACAGGATGAGATTTCAGTAGTGATTGAAGAGGATAACGCGCGAGGACGAGGAGGACGATCGGAGAAGAAGACGAACGAGAGAGTGAGCGCCGTTTCGGCCAAGACTTTAACCCTAATCCAATTTCCCAAATGCTAAAACAACGTTTAACCCTTAACAATTTGTTTGGGCCTTTAACCTTGTTTCCCCCCAAGTCCAACGAAATTGCTTATGTACCCCTTTAGCCTTTAGCCCAAGTTTCTGATTAGGTTCTCAAAACCTTTAGCCCAAACGAAATTGCCTATCCACCCTTTTATTTCTAATAACACCCCTTCTTTCATTTTGCTTTCTATTAGTTTTTTTTAGAATATTGTTAGTTTAGTTAATTAGTGGGTTAATCAAGTAATAGATATGTAATCTAATTAGATAGTTTTAATATTTGACAAATTTTATTTTTAGGTTTAACCTTAGGCTTAATTTAATAATTTTAGTATCCCTTTTTTAGTTAGACTTAAATTAGTAGCTTTTGAGTTTTAATTAGTTTAAAATCATTTAATAATTCTCATAATAGTACTTTATATAAAACTCTAAAAAACATATAAAAATAAATAAAAAATATTTTAATTAATTCACTCGTTTTAGTTAATATTAATACAAAATATATAAAAAATATAGAGACTTAAAAAACTAAAAAAAAAATATTTTGACTCCTTTAATTAATTCTCATTTTACTTTTATCCATTTTTAAAATGCGTAAAAAATGAAAACTATTAAAAATACTTTCTTTTCATTAATATTAGACAAAATCATAAAAATGCATTATTCACATCATTTAGTCTATCATTTAATTATTGTTATTTAATCATTATCCGCATAATTTTTCTGTTTATTTATTTCATATTTATTTGTTTATTCTGTTTACGTTTAAATCCAAAGGAAAAACGATAAATTTGTTGACTTCATGTCTTCAAGTTTAATCGCGCGAATATTTGCATTTTTCATTAAAACTTAGGTCAATTTTCCTTCAAGTATTCAATCTTTTCAAAATTTATACCCTTTAAGCAAAAACTTCGACGTTAGGTCGTCGTATCTTCAAAAACCCGTCCGTATCCCTTTTCGGCCAAAACGATTTATTTTTTTAATCAAACAATCAATTTTAAATAAACAGATATTTCAAAAGGTTCCTATAGAGTACTATAGATACATTGGGTGCTAATACCTTCCCATTGTATAACCAACCCCCGAACCGTAAGATCTCTTTTCAAAAACGCTTTGTATTTTCATTACAATTTACATTGCATATTTAGGGTTTTATTTCGCTCTTTCCCCTTTTCCCTTGGAAACAATAAAGCGCGGTGACGAATCTTGCTTTTGTGAGACGAATTAATCAATAATTCGATCTCCGATTTACCCCGCTACATTTTTTATCGCTACACTCACCCAATTACTATCTGATATTTGGTAAATTATACCAGCCTCTAGTAACTTAAGAACTTCTCTTTTAACAACATCGCTCATTATAGGGTTTATTCTTCTTTGATGTTCTCTTGAGGGTTTTGAGTTTTCCTCTAACAAGATCTGGTGCATGCACACCGATGGACTTATTCCTTTTAAATCGGAGATGTTATACCCTAAAGCTGAGGGATATTTTTGTAGGATCTCTAAGAGTTAAGTTGTCTCGTCTTGACTTAAAATAGCGTTAACTATAATAGGACGATTCTTCTCTTTATTTAAGAATTCGTATCTGAGGTTCTTGGGAAGTTCCTTCAGTTATAAAGATGGTCTCAAAGGGCAAGGCATGGGATCGGGAGTAAGCGATAAACATTCATAGAGGTCGTCATCGATGTAAGGTTCTAAACTTTTAAATCCATCGTCCTCCATAATAGGGGTTGAAGGTAACTTGATATTTTTGTTAAATTCCTCTCGCTTAAGTTCCAATATACACTCGTCAATAACTTCGATGGCATAAAAGGCATCTCCTATGACTGGTGCTGTTAAGAACTTTAAAAGAATAAATTCTATCTTTTCATCACCCACCTCAAATGTTAATTTTCCTTTCTTAACGTCAATTATGGCTCTGCCTGTTGATAGGAATGGTCTACCTAAGAGGATTTGGATTTCTTCATCTTCTTTAATATCCATAACCACAAAATTAGTTGGGATATATAGCTGACTGATCTTAACTGGTATGTCTTCAATTATGCCTATAGGATACTTAACTGATTTATCAGCCAGCTGGAGAGACATTTTAGTTGGCTGCAATTCTCCTATGTTTAACCTTCTACAAACTGCTAAAGGCATAAGGCTGACGCTAGCTCCTAGATCTAAGAAGGCTTTATCAATAGTATGATTTCCTAAGATACAAGGAATGGAAAAACTTCCTGGATCCTTTTCTTTCATGGCAAGTTTATTTTCTGAAATAAAATTGCATTCAATAGGTTCGGGATCATCAAGTCTATGCTTGTTGGTCAGGATGTCTTTTAGGAATTTAGCATAAGATGGTATCTGAGTGATGGCTTCGGTGAAAGGAATCTCTACATGGAGTTTTTCTATAACTTTAATGAATCTCTGGTATTGATTGTCAAGTTTGATTTGTTTAAGTCTTTACGGAAATGGGACTGGGGGTTTGTACGAGGGTGGTGATTTATTAGTTTTATCTTTTAATTCTGGTTCTTTTTGCTTTTCGGGTTCCTCTGGTTCCTCCACTTGGTCTGTAGGCAAAACATTTGTCTTAGGTTGTGAGGGTGTACTCATGGCTGGATTCTTGGGTCCATCGTAAATAGTCCCACTTTGTAAGGAAATGGCATTAGCTTGCCCTTTAGGATTTGGTTGAGGTTGTCCAGGGAATTGTCCTCCAGGTGTAGTTTGTGGGGCATGTGTTTGGGTTATCTGCGAGATCTAGGTTTCAAGCATCTTGTTATGCGTAATTATCTGATCAACCTTAGTTCCTAATTGCGTGATTAGTTAGTTTACGTGAATATTCTGATTTAGGAACTCTTTGTTTTGCTGGGTTTGAGTTGAAAGGAAATTTTCCATGATTTTCTCGAGGTTTGGTTTGGGTGCCACAACTTGCATAGGTTGATTTGGTCTTTGGGCTTGGAAACCTGTAGGTATCGGTGGTGCAGAGTTTTGTATTGGGCTATTGTTTTTATAAGAAAAGTTTGGGTGATTCCTCCATCCGGGGTTGTAAGTGTTTGAAAATGGGTTTCCTTGGGTGTAGTTTACTAGGTCTGAGCAAGGCTCATTTAATAAGTTACATTCTGCAGGTTGATGTCCTTGGGTCCCACATAGTTCGCATTCTGAAGCTACTGCGGCTACAATATTAGGGTTTTGAGACATGTTTTAAACTTTTAAGGCAAGGGCGTCCATTTTAACTTGCATCATGTCTAGAGAACTTATATCATGTTTTCCTCCTTGGGTCTCCTTTTTCTCTACTGTAGCTCGTTCTGTTCCCTATTGGTAATGGTTTTGGGCCATGTCCTCAATGAGAGTGCAGGCTTCTAGGTAAGGTTTATTCATCAATGCACCACCAGCGGCAGCATCGATAGATATCTTTGTGTTGTAATGGAGTCCATTATAGAAGGTGTGGATGATTAGCCATTGTTCTAGGCCATGGTGTGGGCAGGCTCTTAACATGTCCTTATATCTCTCCCATGCTTCAAAAAGTGATTCTCCCAGGTTTTGGTTAAATCTAGTGATTTGGTTTCTAAGGACAACAATTTTGCTGGGCGGAAAATATCTTGCGAGAAATACTTTCCTAAGGTCTTCCCAGGTTGTTATTGAATTGGGTGGAAGGGAATCCAACCAATCTCGTGCTTTATCTCTGAGGGAAAAAGGGAATAATCTTAGTTGTATTGCCTCAGGCGAAGCACCATTGCATTTTAAAGTGTCTGCTAATTGTATAAAAGTTTTTAAGTGTTGATTCGGGTTCCCATTAGCGAGACCACTGAATTGGTTTTGTTGCACCAATTGTAGTAATGAGGGTCTTAGTTCGAAATTATTTGTGGTTATAGCTGGGTTTACGATACTTGAACTAGGTTCCTCATCTGACGGCTGGGAAAATTCCTTAAGGGATCTTTGGTTACGATTCTCGGCCATAGTTTTTCTAATTCTACGGAGAAAATGGATGTAACATTCAGGTTCTTCTAAAGGATTGAATAAGGTTCCGGTGCTGCGAGATCTTCGCATTAACCGAACTGTAAAACTTAGTCTAGACGATGCGACTATAGGGTGCAAAATTTGACGAAATTGCTCCCCGACAACGACGCCAAAAACTTGATGCGGTGTATCCGCAAGTGTACGAATCGCGTCAGAGTAATATAAAAGATTATCGATCCACAGAGACCAATCGTCAATCTATCGTTTCCTATTGTTACGGTGTTTAGCTAAGTCAATATTAAACATGGGATTGAGCATGCAAGAAAGTAAAGTGCGGCGAAATAAACTTCAGATATAAAAGCAGGGTCGAATGTAATTCACATAGTCAGATGATATTCGTAATGCTTCGGAATAGAACTACTTACAGGGCAATATTTTCTACTAACGAAAAGAACTAATTTAACAGGAACTGTCGCTTTCGCGTAATCAGAACCGAGTTTACTCTCTAATCACACCTTCTTATCGTCACTTATAAAAAGTCGCGCATTGCGTTAAAGTAATAAATCTATTTTTAAGAAATAAAGTACTTGAACAAGTTGAAAAGTATTTTGATCTGAAATTTCTAATAAAAAGGGGACCTAACTTTAACCCTATAAACGCGTTCGAAAATAGTTTCAAACTTGATTTCTTTGATAATAAAAATCCCTAACTAACCGGACAAAGCGCTTTCGCTTCCTTTGACCAGTTAGAACTAACCGGGTTTAATAAAGGGTTGGACGACTTTCTTTCTTACCCAACAACAATAAAGTACAGAAAACTCGTATTAAAAACCAAAATAGCCCATAAGCATTTCTATTGACGCATTATTTGGAATATCGATCTAACTAGATTCCTTACATTCTAGCCCAGTAAGGTTCATCCTGACATGGGAATGTAAACAGACATGTTAAAATAAATCATGCGAGAAAGTAAATAATTTAAAGTGAGGTGCGGGAAATAAATAAAGTAAAAGCAGTGCAGAAAATAAATAAAGTAAAAGCAGGTGCAGGAAATAAACAAAGTAAAATCAGGTGCGGGAAATAAATAAAGTAAAAGCAGATGCGGGAAATAAACAAAGTAAAAGCAGGTGCGGGAAATAAACAAAGTAAAAGCAGGTGCGAGAAATATAAATAGAAACCTGCTCCAAATGGGGTGGTTTTAAATATGGTACAAACTGGAAGTAAAATGCGACTGGAAATAAATAGCAGTTGAAAATAAGTGTGGCAGGATAAACTTCTGTCGAAGTGCTCCAAACTCGATTACAGACTCAATCTACGAACTCGATCACAGACTCAATCAACAGTGCAATAATTCCCTGATGTGAAGAATCATCACTTTACAATGGTTAAATTATATGGCTTAAGTTCGTAACTATGGTTGGATAAGTTTGCAACTAAGCTTGGGTAAATTGAAATGAAATCATGAACTTCTATTTATAGAGGATGGAGAATGCAGGAAATCACAGGAATGCCCCCAACTCCTTTTGGGGGGGAAACATCGTCCAAAGGTGGCGCCCGCCATGGAGGCCATGGCGCCCGCCATGTGTGTAAAAGAAAGGAAGTGGGGAACGTGGTAGTTGAGGTCATCAGGAGGTGGTCCATGTCATGGCCTACCCTATGGTTGGCGCCATGGTGGACACCATGAGTGCAAATTTGACCTAAACTCCTGTTTTTCAACCCGTTTTCCTTCATTTCTTCAGGGGAGCTCTGGATAATTAAAATACCTGAAATGGAAACAAAATATAGGCTTAATACGAGAAAAAAAAAATAAAAAACCTAAATAACATGTGAAATCAGAGTCAAAAACAAGTGTAAAGTAAGTGTTATCGCCTGTTAACAAGGTCTTTCGATTGGCATTTTAATAAGTATCTTTCGATTGGGATGGTAACAGGGTCCTTCGATTGGCATTTCAATAAGGCCTTAGATTGGTATGGACAAAGGCCCTTCGATTGGCATTCCAAAAGGTCCATTCGAAGAAGCTTTCAAAGGGTTCATTCGAAGAAGCTTTCAAAGGGTCCATTCGAAGAAGCTTTCAAAGGGTCCATTCGAAGAAGCTTTCAAAAGGTCCATTCAAAGAACATGCAGAGGTACATTCGGAGAAGATTTCAAAGGGTTCATTCGAAGAAGCTTTCAAAAGGTCCATTTGAAGAAGCCATCAGCCCCTTCGAAAGGGAGCATTTGAAAGCCAGTTACATATCATTCAAAATTCAAAAAAAGAGATAAGATCCCATGTGTTTGGCCAACAGTATAAATTCTCATTCAAGGCTTTCAAACACAATCAAGGTTGTTTAAACCTTGCCTTCTTGTCCCCTCTACCCCCTCTATATAAAGAGATCACAAGTGTTGCATGAAAGGGGGGAGAGAACGAAAAATATTGGAGAGACGCTGCCCACAAAATCCATCAAAGGTTATCAGACTTTTCCAAACCAAAGCCACCCTTCAAAAAAAGTATCCAAGCCCAGAAGCCCCAGATCGAAGGTGCCTATATCCAGGAAGTGCCCAAATCGAAGGTTCAATCTACTGGTACGAGAGGGTAAATTGTCCAACCTTGTATTTTCATAATACATCCATACTTGTTATTACATTCGATTTGTCATCCTAGACAGGATCAAAGGGCTTGGGTTTGGCACCCAGGTCATGTTCTTCGTTTGCTAACACTTGCTGCAGATTTAGCCTGAAAAGACCCAGTGCGTGCAGGATCGAAGGACCTGGGTTTTGATACCCAGGTCTTGTGTTTTATTTTGCTAACATACTTTTGCAGGTATAACATCCCAGATCGAAGGAGATACCTTCTCTAGATCGAAGCCATAGTCTCCAGGATCGAAGAAGACATCTCCTTCCTAGATCTAAGGGCACTCCCTTTCCCCAGAATCGAAGGGCAATCCCCTTCCCTGGATTGAAGGCTATTAACACCCACTCCCTGGCCCAATCGAAAGAAGGAATCTCCCCCTGGATCGAAATACGTTCCCTTTCCCAGGATCGAAGGGAAATCCCCTTCCCTAGATCGAAGGACCCTTTGCATTTATCTTTTAATTTCTTTATTGACTTTTTTTATTTAAATTACATTAAAATTAAAAATCACAAAAATATTAGGCTAGTTGTTTTTCCAACTAATTAATTTTGTAAATAAATAAATTAATTATTTTTACATTTTTTTCTTAAAATTAAAATTAAATAGACTTGGGCCTTGTTTTCTTTTATACCAAAAACAACAAAAAAGATTTCTTTTCTTTAGGATTTTTAGACGTCTTTTCTATTTCATGCGTGTTATTTAATTTCATATTTTTTTAATATTATTGTATCTCCCTATCGGATGTAATAGATTGAAATTAGGATATTTACTGCTTTATCGCCTTTATCCCTGGATAATGTAAATCCCCTCCCCAAAGCTTTGTAATAGCGTATGATTTACAATTCTCGCACTTTAAATTCCTTTACATATATTAATTACTTAGATATATGCTAACTTGGATTGCATGACAAGATCTGAAAACAAAAGGTAGAACACCTAAATGTTTAAAGATAAAATAACTGAAACACAACACAATTGCACACAAGCACTTCTAAGGTACGCCCACTTTGGTTGCCTTTAAAAAATAGTCATGAGGCAGGAATGGTTTAGCAAAGACCCGTAAAATCAAAAGATCATAGTCCCTCGATGACCCTACAGTTGCCTTCTCGATAAATGATCTAGTCCCTCAAACTAAATTGCTAAAGCATCTCCATAAAATTGCCTTCGTGACTGTAACGTCCCTTCGATTGTCCCTCAACATCCAACGATAAGGCTACCTACTCACTAATAGTAGGATAGCATTGTCTAAAGGAAAAGAGGAAAATAACAACCCTTTTCAAGTAATAAAGTAGATAGCTATTAGAAGTTTTCTCAAACATTTTGCACTTACACAGAAAACTACTTTTCAAAAACAATTTCAAAACACTTTGTATACTTTCTCTACTATACCGAGAAACATTACAAATTTCTCCGTACTAATGCATTTTCAAAACATTTTCAAACACAAAGCATAAAAGCATTTTTGAAAATTGACAAACCTCTAAGAGCCCTTGGAAAACCACAGATGGAAAGGGTGCTAACACCTTCCCTTTCCATAATCTACCCCCTTACTCAGAAACATCTCGAAAAGGTCTTTTTCTGTTCTTTTCACCCTTTCCTTTGTTGGATAAAAGAAAAGACGATGGCTACTATTTCTTATCGCATATTTGCAAACAAAAAATGAAAAAAAAACAGTATATAACAGTCGGTTCTTCCACTGTATCACACCCCGTCTTGTTTCGGGAGTTAATCTTCGATTTGTTTATGTAGATAGTCACCCCGTCCTGTTTCAGAAATTGATCTACAATCTGTTTGTTGGTAAATCCGTCATGTTTCGGGAGTTCATACCATTGGTGATAAAGATAGTCGCTCCGTCCTATTTCAGAAATTGATCTTTATTTGAACATAAAGAAAGAAAGATAGTTTCCCCATCTTGTTTCGGGAGTTAATCTTCGATATATTTATGTAGATAGTCGCCACGTCCTGTTTCGGGAATTGATCTACAATCAGTTTGTTGGTAAACCTGTCATGCTTCGGGAGTTCATACCATTGGTGATAAATATAGTCACCCTATTCTACTTCGGGAATTGATCTTTATCTGACCATAAAGAAAGAAAGATAGTTTCCCTGTCCTATTTCTGGAGTTAATCTTTGATCTGTCTGAAAGTTATTGATAATGTTCGTCTGTTGGTAGACTTTACCTGAAAGGATAAAGAGTTAGTTGTATGTAATATCATGATATATGAAATGCATTGCGTAATGATCTTCTCAAAGTAAATGAGATTGTGCCATATGTGTTTCGTATGCATATGTTATGATGTTTGTAAATGATGGATGAATGTGAAATGTCATTAAAGTGTAGCTCCATATAACATCTCACTGGGGGAAATAAATCCCTGAATGGTGCTGGGGATGAAGAATATGTGTAATCTTCAATCGCGTCTGGAATGTTGCCGCTGGGGACTCCTGCTCTCTGTTTGAGAAAACTCCGCTGGGGAACGTTGATTTCTGCTTGAGGAGAAGAGTTCAAAATCATTGGTCGTTCATCGCTCTACTAGAGAATTTAATTCTTATATACCCTGACCGGGGATAAAAGATATGGATAACCTTTTGAGGCGTTATCTAACCGAGTTTCTGATATGGATGCTTACTCATCTGGAGTGGATAAGTTTGAACAATATCTGGTCCTATTTCAGATTCTGTAGAAACTTTATGGGGATAGCAACCTGGACTACCCTTTGCTGGAGAAATGGATTTTGCCGGTGATTTGTAGTAAGCAGAGAAATAGGCTCAATCTGGGGAGAGTGTTTTCTGTTGGGGAAATAAACCCGATTGGGGAAATAAACATTGTTGGGGAAATAAACCCTGTTGGAGAAATAAACCCTAAACCTGTTGGAGAAACACTTTGCTGAGGAATACTCTTGTTGAGGAAATAAGCTTTGCTGGAGAAAAGAATTCTGCAGGGGATTTTACAGTTTCGTAGGAATAATATCGGTTGGGGAAGAGAAATCCTATGAACTGTGATAACATCATAATCTACGACAAGGGTTGGGACTCCATTGGTTAGCTATATTGTCAGGGAAAATATCATATTCCCTCATCCGCTAGGGAAATCTACTGGCGAGTTAAGTTATTTCAGCCTTGCGGGGATTGTATCTTTGTTGGAAATGAGCTGGCAAATATGACTCTGGGGATAATCCTGTGAGGATTTATGGGCGACTTGAACATTATCCCAACTCCCAGAGTCTTGATTAAATGCTTATTCTTGTTTTTATGCATATATTTGTTAACAGTAATCATATTCATATGCATATATTTGTTAACAGTAATCATATTCATATGCATATGTTCATTCAATTTAGTTATTGGATGTTTTTGAAAACAAAATAGAAAAAAAACTTTTGAATTTCTGAAATGGTATTTGTATCGATAGTTTGCCTATAAACAGACAGTTTTGTAAAAAGAGACAGAAATCCCAATAAGAGGAAATCTTTGCGAAAATGAAAAAAGATTACAAAGTGAAAACATATAGCTATGTGAAAATAATCTCGTTGTGTTTCAACTCTGCTATTGCCCCTATGTCTTCGAGCATCTCATCCCTTGCTGTCGGAAGAAGTTGATTGATTTGATCTGTACCGTTTGAACCTGATGTTGGTAACAAGACTTGCTGTGAGTGATCCAACGGTACATAGTCATACACTTTAATCCCTAACTTTTGCCTGGACTGCCCCTTCGGGTTTTCAGTCCACCGGGATACCCCTTTTTGCCCAAGCCTCCTTTTCAGGTTTTCAACTTGTCGAGTGTACAATATATTTATATTCTTATCCCTAATTTTTGCCCAAGCCCTTTTGGTTCGTCGGGATTCCATTATTTTTTCCTAGGCCAGTCAACCTATCGGGTCACTTTTTCATGCGTAGTATTTTTTGATTATGTCCGCGTTTATAAAGTGCGGGAAATCTTCATCGTCCATGGTGGTTAAGATCATGGCACCGCCTAAAAATATCTTATTGACTACAAATGACCCTTCATAGGTGGGAGTCCATTTCCCCAGGGATCACCATGCGGTAGGATAACGCACTTTATTACCAAGTCACCAGCCTGATATATCTGATGCTTGATCTTTTTGTTGAATGTCTTGATCATACACCTCTGATACATCTGACAGTGACAGACGACCACAAGTCTCTTCTCATCAATCATATTTAACTGATACAACCTATTCTGAATCCAATTGTCTTCGTCCAAGTATGCATATTTCATAATCCTCAAAGAGGGAATCTGAACTTCGATGGGTAAGACGACTTCCATACCGTAGACCAGAGATAATGGGGTTTCCCCATTTGATATTCTAGCCGAAGTGAGATAGCCATGAAGATAAAACGGTAACATATCATGCCAATCTTTGTAGGTCACAAACATCTTCTGCACAATCTTCTTTATGTTCTTATTGGCGGTTTCCACTGCGCCATTCATCTTCGATCGACACGAAGAATAGTTGTGGTGCTTAATCTTGAACTGCATGCAGAGTTACATGATCATAGTGTTGTTGAGATTGGTACCATTATCCATGATAATTCTCTCAGGGATACCGTATCGACAAATAAGATTATGTTTAATAAAAAGGGCAACTACATTCTTGGTAACTGAGGCGAACGAGGCTGCTTCAACCTAATTAGCAACCATGATGAAATGGTGTCCATTAGAAGTTGTAGGATTAATTTCTCCAATCATATAAATTACCCACATAACAAACAACCAAGGTCCAGTCAAGACATTTAGAGGGACCATTGGCACATGTACTTTGTCATCACAAATCTGGCACCTGTGACAAGTTCTGGAGTAGTGATGGCAATCAGTTTCCATGGTTGACCAGTAGTAACCCACTCTCCGAATCTTCTTAGTCATAGTATTCCCACTGGAATGAGTCCCAAAGATACCTTTGTGCATATCTTCCATATTTTCTCTTCTTCTTTCTTGTCCACACAACAAAGCAGAGTCAAATCATGGTTGCGCTTGTACATAATTCCGTTGCTCAGGAAGAACTTAGAAGAGAACATCCGTTGGAATTTCTTGTCATTGATATATGCTCCTTCAGGATACTATTGAGCCTTATGGTACCTATTTATTTCATAGAACCAAGGTTTCTCTTCTACTGCGTCGGTATCAACTTCGTAACAATGTGATGGTTCGTCTAATCTTTCAATGGTGATTCTGAGTGCCTTGTTATCCCATCTTACTTTGAACATAGATGACATTGTAGCTAATGCATCTTCCAACTAATTATATTCTCTTAGGATACGTTCAAAAGTAATCTCTTCGATGTACAAAATTAAGGTCAGCATATGTTCTCGGTAAGGGATAAGATTCAGATGCTTCGTATTCCATTATCCCTTAACCTGGCTGATTACCAGGGCTAAGTCCCCATATACATCCAATAATTTGATTCTTAGGTCAATAGAAGCTTTAATACCCATAATGCATGCTTTGTATCTGGAGGTGAAGGGCATATGGAAACCCTGAGGAGAGATGATTACAACACTAATTTCGTTTCCAAGTGCGTTTGAAGCTCCATCGACAACCATAGTCCATCGGGATCCTAGCTCAAGTCCTTCATACGGTCCGATTTCTTCATAATATGTGACTAGCATAATGTTCTCATTTGGGAATTCGAAATTCATAGACTGATATTCGTCTACGGCTTGATGTGCCAAATGATCTGCCAATACACTTCCCTTGATTACCTTTTTAGTGGTGTAATGAATTTCGTATTCTGTCAGGATCATTTGCCATCAGGATATTCTTCGGAGAGAGATGGCTTCTCGAATATGTACTAGATGGGATCCGTTTTAGAAACCAATAGAGTAGTATGAGTCAAAATATACTGTCTTAGTTGGCGAGCAGCTCATGCCAAAGTGCAGCAAGTTTTCTCGAGCAGTGAGTATCTTGTTTCACAGTCGGTAAACTTTTTGTTAAGGTAGTATGTTGCATGCTCTTTTCGATCAGACTCGTCATGCTGCCCCAGTACACACCCCATTGAGTTCTCTAGCACTCTTAGGTACATGATTAAAGGTCTTTCTTCAACTGGGGGAATTAGAATCAGATGTTCTTGTAGGTACTCCTAAATTTTATCAAAGGCTATTTGGCAGTCGTCGTTCCATCGTACTACTTGATCTTTCTTCAATAGCTTGAAGATTGGCTCACAAGTAGCAGTCAAATGAGAAATGAATCGGGCAATGTAATTCAGTCGTCCTAAGAAGCCTATGACTTCCTTCTCAGTATGAGAAGCCAACATTTCTTGAATGGATTTGACCTTGGCTGGATCAACCTCGATACCTTTACCACTAACGACGAAACCCAGGAGTTTACCAGATCTCACCCCGAAGGTGCACTTGTTCGGATTTAACCTTAGCTTGTACTTCCTCAGTTTTTCAAACCATTTATGTAGATGATCAAGGTGCTCTTATTTAGTTTGCGATATTGCTATCATGTCATAGACGTAGACCTCTATCTCGTGATGAATCATGTCATGGAATAAAGCTACCATGGCATGCTGGTAAGTTGCGTCGGTGTTCTTCAACCCAAAAGGCATAACCTTGTAGCAGAAAGTGCCCCAATGTGTGACGAAGGTAGTTTTCTACATATCTTCAGGCGCCATCTTGATTTGATTATAACCTGAGAAACCATCCATGAAAGATAATACCTTATGCTGAGCGGTGTTGTCGACCAGAACATTAATATGTGGAAATGGGAAATCATCTTTAGGGCTCGCCCTACTCAGATCCCTGTAATCTACACACACATGCACCTTACCGTCTTTGTTTGGTACCGCAACAATATTAGAAACCCATTAAGGATATGATGTCACTGCTAAGAAGCCCGTGTTGAATTGCTTCATAACCTCATCTTTAATCTTCTCTGACATCTCTAGACGCATGCGATAAACTTTCTGCTTAATCAGAGAGCAACCCTCTTTCATTGGTAGACGATGGACCACAATATCAGTATTGAGCCCTGGCATGTCTTCGTACGACCAAGAAAAGATCTCAAGATAGTCATGCGACATCTGAATTAACATGTTCTTGACACTGTTCTCTAAGTTGGTTCCTATCTTGACTTCTTTCTGGCCTGTCTCGGTACCTAAGTTTACAACTTCGACTGGCTCTTCATGCAGTTGGATAACCTTTTCTTCTTATGTTAAAAGTTTGGAAAGTTCTCCATATATTTCACAATCTTCCTCACCTTTATCCTCAGATTGATAGATCGGATTTTCAAAGTCATGAGTGGCAATAGCAGAATCAATTTCGACGAGATCCAGAGTGGATGTGGATCTGCAATGTAGTGTATGGGTGTGTGTAATAAACACATATCTATTTGAAGGAAATAAATGAAAAGACAAAGAGCGCAAAATTTGAATGCAAAAATGTCCAATGTTTTATTAGATGAGCATATGCGGATGAAGGATAATAACCCTAACAAATGGACCGTTGTGCCCCGGGTAAGGCACAAGGCTTAAAGTCATTGTTTTAAAATTACATATCCCAAAAACTTGAAAGCAATAAAACAGGAAATAACAATTACTCCTGACTAAAGGAGATTGGTATAAAGTCTTTAGCCTTCCAGTTGTTGAGTCCACCACCAGTAGTAGGGAATATCCAGTTGACCAAATCACAGTCACTATCAGTGTCTTCTATAGCATTGACAACATCAATAGCATTCACACCTTTGTCGTGCTTCGGCATTGGTGCACTGATTACATTCAGAGTCTCTAGTGGATCAAACTCAATCTCTTTGTTGTCAATTAGATCTTAGATTTTGTTCTTCAGGGACCCGTAGTTGTTGGTGTCATGCCTAGGACTGTTAGAATGATAGGCACACTTCACATTCGGATTGTACTTAGGAGAGGAGGTGTTGGGATTAGGAGGAGGATCCCGCAGTGTTATCAATTTCGTTTTCAACAGATGTTGTGATGCGTGAGACAAAGGCATACTAATCCTGGTGAACTTCCTCCTCGGTGCGTCCGACCTATGTTTATTCACCCGTTGTGGTTGTTGAACAGATGCAGGATTAGAAATCAACACCACTCCCACAGACTGATGGTGATCATTTTTACCATGGCCCTTCTAGCCATAGACATCATTGGTTTCTTTCTTATTGTTGAACGTATTCTTTACAACACTATAAGATGAAACCACCAGAATCTTTCTGCTCCTGATACCGCTTTCAACTCGTTCCCCAGTCAAGATTAACTCAGTAAAACCAGCTAACGAACTCCCAATCAGCATATTAAAGAATGGACCTGTTAGAGTTCCTATGAACATATCAACAAGCCCCCGATCAGACAAGGGAGGTTTCACCCTTCCAGCCAACTCTCTATACTTTTGTGCATATTCCTTGAACCCTTCATTCGAGCCCATAGACATGTTTTTCAATTGCACTCGAGTTGGTGCAAGGTCAGCATTTTATTGATACTGCTTATAAAAAGCAGCAACCAAGTATTCCCACGTACGTATGTTGGTTCCTTCTAGCTGATAGAACCATTTGAGTTGAGTTCCAGACAAAATTTCTTGAAAGAAGTGGACATATAACTTCCTGTCAGAAGTACAATCTCAGATGAAGCCTAAGACAAGACACACCGTCGTATTTAGCAAAGAAGGGGGCCTTTAACTTGTGGGGAATAACAACCCCTGAAATGAGACCAAGCTATTCGAAATCCATCCCAGGAACTTTCTGGATTTCTATAGCATTGAGTCGATCTTCCAGCTTCTTGTACTTGTTGTCAGCCGGAGGATATTATTCATATGAATAGTTTGCTTCTTCTTCATCAAAGTGAATACTCCCTAATTTCTAAGGCAAGGTAAAAATTCAAACCAAAACAATGGTTGAGGGTTCAAGAAAACAACGAATCTACATCCATGTAAAAAGGGAACTAAACACTTATAGACAAGCATTTAGCAAATACAACATGGACATCGACAAAAAGCTCAAAGGGGACCAAAACTTGTCGAAAAGATCAAACTTGACAAATCACCTAAATATTCTACAAGTTACCGGACCAAAACTTGAGTCTAAACAAAAACAAAAGAATTAGAAAAATAATATTCCTACAAAATTTCAATGTACAAAATTTACAATATATACAACGAACAAAACTCCTCAAGCTAAACACGATAGGCTTTCAGAAAACACAAATTGACATAACAAAACACATACAAATAACGATATGAAAACAATGTGAAAATGAATTAACAAGTTGAAAAGTGAAGATTTAAAATTCAGAATATTTCCTTGTTTCAACTTGGTAAAGCACAAATCACCACACACATAAACAAATACAAACAAACATGCTTGTTTTACGTCGTAAGCTCGACGCCTTTATTGTGAGAGCCAATAACCTCCTCTCGTCATGCCATGGTATTGTCACACCGTGCAAACTTAAATAAAGTGTCTTAACAATCATACAACAAATGTTATGAAAACGAGACAATTCACAACAATACATGAAAACACATATATGCATAAATATCATATACAAGTTCATGTACAATTTCTATAAAACATATACATTAATTACAAAACTAAAAAACAAAAGAATTATCACAATATGAAAATAATAGAACCAATCCCTGATAACGGTGCCATTTTGTTGCATCGGTAAGGCAGCAAGTAAAAAGTAAGTTATTAATTTACCAGGTGATATAGGTTATATCGTATCATGTCCATAGAGATTTGTTATTGAATTGTCGTTTGACAAATCTCTCGTTAATGAGTTCAGATAAATGGTTGAAAAGAAAAGTATCAACAGAAAATAAATGTAAACAAAAGAAAAAAATTAAGGAAGAACTTATCAAGCTTGCATATAATCTACTCATCACAGACTTAAATCTATCGACCAGTTACATTCAACCTAAAAATACTCATCAATGTCACTACGTATCACTCACAACCTAAGTCATTTCTAACCCAAATTGAGAGACCGACTATATCATCAAGGAAATGATCTCTCTACCTCCTCAATAACACAAAAGACAACTATGTAATCACACTGACAATCTCTCAGCACAACACAACCACACAGAGGCATTAAGCTCTGATACCCAAGTAGATGTCAACTCTAAATATATCTCTAGTGTTTAGAAACTAACAGATAATCATCCTAGAAAAGAATCTAAGCAGTATATGTATATAACAACTCAAATCCATAGCACAGAGCAAAAATCCAGGACAACAATCAACAAAGATTAATAAATCAAGTTTAATATAATTCCATGAGCGAAAAATATACATAAGTTCAAAGTAAAATACATACAAAACCTAACCAAAGAAAAATACATAGAGAGGAGAAGATATAAACCACTAATCTTTCGATTTGTCAGTGCCGGTCAATGAGAAATCCATCTCTAATCATCCATAAGTAAAGCCCTAGTGTTGTTATCTAAGATAATCCACTACAAAAATAAGGTAGGTGAAGTTGGGAGAACAAAAACTCACCCCTAAAAACCATCCCAAACAAAAATGACACAAAATGAAATATAAATAATTTCTGTTCCGCACGCATCGCCCGACGATATAAAGCTTTGCCCGACAATGGCTTTTATATACTTGGCCCAGACTGCGCCACATCTTCAACTGAAACAAATATCTAATATTGCCCAGAAACACAAAGCTTCTCCCAGCGACGGTCTTTATTTTTGCCTTGCAACCTAGACGTGAAGCAAGGTACAAGCAACAAGGAAATTTGGTCTACAAATTTCACCTAGCAACAGTCTCTTTCGCCCGGCGATCCATGATAGTCCAACAACTTCTATTGCTTTCCTGCATAACTTCCTTTGGCTCAAATATTATGCCTTATTCTTTTATTGATCCAAAAATGAATCTTGGAGCTTTATTTCTCTTGCTCCAACAATGCTCAAATACCTACAAAACATATACAAAACTTAATCACACGATACACTTCATACATGAAAACACATTTAAATGTATTTATAACAAAAAACGGGGTTATTCAACTGATATTAACAACAAAGAGTCGATAAGTACAAAAAAAACTATATACAAAATAATTACACTTTAAACTTTTCAGCCGTCAAGTGTCGGATCATGTGCCTAAGATGTCTAGGTGCCACCTCAGGTACCGCCTGTGATCGAGGTTGGGATAGAGGTTGTGGCTAGGAATCAGGTGTCGATTGTGTGACCTCTAGTGTTGGCTGGGAACTGGATCTCTCTCTCTCTCTCTCTCTCTCTCTCTCTCTCTCTCTCTCTCTCTCTCTCTCTCTCGTCTTAAATACCATCAGTGAGGAAGTGTGTCTACGGGAGGATAGGGGCGGGGAGGGATGAATTGGGGAATCCCGCCTGCTGTGGGAGAACAATAAAGTCGGAGTAGAAACAGGAACAACGGATGTCGAGGCTGTAGTAGGCGCATCCGACACAACCTATCTAGAGGCAGAAGGAACCTGGGATGTCTGACTCCTTTCCTTCCATATAAAAGCATGTTGTGCAAGTCTGTCGTGCCTCAACCTAGATAATTTGTCAGTCATTACTCATGTAGAAGTACAAAACAAACATTAACATAAAGACTAATATCCAAAAGGAAGGGAAAATAGAAGCAGACTAATACCATAAATGTATTACTGGTTTTCTTCAATGTTAAAATGAAAACCAAAAATACATTTCTGATACGACCTGAAATTTTAGAGCTTCGTCAATGGCAAAATAGAGCCACAAATGACCTTCAAAAAATGGTCATTGATAATAAAAATGAGACTTCCAACACTTTTCTAATGACTCTTAATATTGAAAACACACAAAAAAACTCACAATTTCTAACCTAAATCACAAATTTGAGTAGAAATTACATAAACTCTAAAAATCTCAAAAACAACTTACAATTGATGATGCCTCTGTGTTGTACCCCAATTTTTTCCCTAGGATCCCTTCATCATATCATATCAATTTAAACACAACAAAGTAACACACTAGGGTTTGTTTGTTCTCCCTATCTTTAGCCTTGGTCTATGGGGAATCACCAAACACCTTGACTTGTATTTTGTGATCATATATGTTTGATTACTCTTTAACTAACAAATACAATGTATGTGTATCCTAATTGTTGATGATGTAGGTGAAAGCATAATGCAATCCATCAAGGTCAGCTTTGGGATTCATGAGTTCCTTCTTTGTACCATCCTCAACAAAGCTTCATTGAGATTCAAGCCTCTATGAAAGATATTTTGAAATAACATCATGACAAAGTCTTTCATGATTCATTATGCCTCAAGTTGTCAAAATCATCTCAAAAGCACAAGGGTTGACTAAAGAAGTATGGCATAGTTGGACAAGCCTTTATTTTCATTGATCAGAAGTGCATATCTCCTTCATTTATCAAGATATGGAAGTGGTGTTGGTTGCTATTACTTCTCATTATCATCCTCAACAACCTATATTTTTAAGATGAAGGTATTGGTGCAAAAATGTTGATTAAAATTGCAAAGTTCTCCCCAAGGTATTTTCTTGCTCTAGGAGCTAGGGTTTTGAACTTCAAAGGGGGTATATCTTGCTCATATTTTGGTATTTTTGAGTGATTCCAAAGTCATCTATATCTTTAGAGGGTTATTAGTAAATAATTTTAAAGGTCTCAAAGAAATTTTGTGTGTAAGAAACTTGATGATGAAGAAAGATTACAAGTCCTCCAGATGAACACCCTAAAATCCCTTCATGTGACTTCAAATGATCATAACTTGATCAAATTTTATCACCTTAAACCCATTATTTTTCCACAATGATCTTGAATGTGTTAACCTCAACCAATCTAAAAAGTGCAAAGTGTGAAAATGAATGGAAGATTCCCTAAGGAGGAAAAAGATTATAGGTCATTTCATGAATTTTTGCCAACTTCAACAAGTCATAAATCTCTCAATTTTTGGATATTTTGAATGGTTCAAGTCTAAAAATGTCATTTAAGGGACCTATTTCATGCCATATTTTTTGTTCAAGAGAAAACTCCAAGTGGAAGGCCATGTTTGGATGCAAGACATTATAAGTTATTTTTGAAGAAAAACTTAGAAATTTTCAAAGTATAGAAAGTCAACCTCCTATTTCTCAACTTTGACTCATTGCAACTTTCAGCTCAAATGTCCATTTGATCCCACTCTTTGAAAATTGTAAAGCTTGTAACCTCATTTTTCTAAAACTTCAAGAATCATGCCCTAAGACCCCTTGAGTTGAAAATGCCATTATTTTGAAATTGGTAACTTGAAACTAAAATTCTCTTCAAATCAGAATTTTGAAATCCATAACGTGGTCTCTAATCACAAGATTTGTGCATGTTTTTTATTTAAACTTGATTAAAAAACTTTCCAGAAGTGTTTAGCACCTCAAAACGTATTATTTGGATGAGTTTTGATGCACATGTGATCACACTTTCTTCATGATCACAAGTGTGCACGAATTCCCTCCAAATTGCATCATCCACCCCTCCTCTCGATCCCATTCACTTCTCCTATAAATATAGGCTCTATTCCACTCATTTTTCTCAAGCTTGAATAGCCAAAATCACTCTGCCAAACTCTCTTCATAGCTCACTTTTCTGCAACTTCGAAAACAGTGTTCTAGGTTTATTTAATCCATTTTCTTTATCAATTCACCTTCCCTAAACCTAACTGAAGCTAACAAAAGAAGAATCAAGTACTAAAAATCCCTGAATCATGCTAGCCAAGCCCAATTTCAGAGCTCTGTAACTTAACTTCAATAGGTAGATTCCTCCATCAATTCTCTCAAAATTTGATACTATTGTGAAGCTCTTGTCTTCCTGGTTCTAGTTGCAACACTTGCTTTTAACTGAAAAAACATTTTGACCATTAAATTTCAAATCCCTTTACAAAACTTCTCTTCCAAATTGTTTGAGTTACATTTTATATAAATTTTTCACGAAGGTGTGGTTGTCTTCGTCTTGATGAGACGAAGCGAATGACATAGGTCTGAGCTTTTGATTTTACAGTTTGAGAGCCCTGTGTTTCACGTTGGCTAGAGGTTGAAGATGACCAACATGTCATCTTCCAACCAATGATGGGGTGCCATTTGGTTTTTTGAAAATCTGATTTTATATGTGATTCAGTGCTTTATTCAGTAATGACACAAATATGCACAACGTACCAGATCCCTTGGATTTGATTACTAACGCGTTTTAACTCGCATCCAATGGTCCACATATTTTTGACTTTATTTTTTATTTCTGATTTTTATATTTAATTGTTTTAAATTTCAAAAATTCATAGAAAATTCATTTTAACTCCAAAAAATCTAAAAAAATTATGGAAAATACTTTTGATTTTTCTCTTTCTGATTTTTATTTTTTCATAATTTTATTGAGTTTTGGTATTTTTTTAAATAATTTTTCACTTTATTTGATTTGTTTTAAATGTTTAAAAATACTTTTGTTCATTGACATTTTGACAAATATTGGTGACCTCATTTATTTTTTATTTATGACTTTGTTATTTTTTTTAATCATTTTTGATTTATTTTACCCATTTCTTTTTCATTTAAAAAACAGTTTCTGACTTTAAAAAATTACCAAAAAATTTATAAAAATATTTGAGTTCATTTCTGATTTTTATATGACCTTACTTAATTTTTCTTGATTAATTTAAATATAGTTGCTATTTTTCCTCTATTATTTCCATATTATAATCATTTTAAAATCCTTATTATTTTATTTTTAATACAAATCTATTTTTGCATATTTTCTGGCTGATCTTGGGTTGTAATTTTGATCATAAACTTTGTTAACACCATTAGATCCATGGTGTTGAGTCTAACTCCATAAAAATGGATGAGTGATTTTAATAATAGTTTAATTAAAATTTTGGGTCCAATGTGGTTTGTTCATTTTCCCCATCCCTCTTCATCTTACCCCCTTCTTATTGTATTACATGTTATGGGATGATGGTCTCTATATCATTTATCCAAACATGAAGTACATAGATTGCTATTGACCTGCCTCAAAATAGGTGTGATTTCTATATAAGTCCACTTACAATTGCTTAACATAGCGCTAAACTTTTTCCCGACTTGATAAAATAATCATTCTTGGACCAAACCTATCTTCGTAAGCCCAAGTATGTTAATTTGAACCCTTTGATCCAATAAATTTGAGATCCATTGTTAGGAGGCTTTGGTTCTACCAATCCTCTAATGGAACTACATCAATTTTGGTCAAAGTGGATCACTTAAACATTATTGATCATTAAGTGTTACTTTGAGATTCTTAAATGGATGATATACTTGAAAAAAAGAAAATGTAACTTATTATTGAGAGGCTTTGGTTCTACAAATACACTAATGAGTTTCAAATGTAAGTTTCAAGATGGTCATCCAACTAACCATTAACTTCTAACAATTGAATTTATTTTATGCTTTTATTTTATGCTTTTACTTTATGTACCATTTACTTTAGCATTTACATTTCATGTTATTTTCATCTTTGCTCACTTGAGCCTTTATTTATTATGTCTTTTTTATTTTCTCACTTGAGCTTTTCATTTATTTTTGAAGATACGTAAAAATTAACTTAAACCCTAAAAAAAATTTAATATTACTTGAACTACTTGGTTACTATCCTTGGCATTATGGAGTGATGGACTTCTTAGACTTAGGAGTAGAAACTTTGACCTATGTTGAAGATCTTGTGACCTTGATTGTAATTTTGTCTGGAGTTCTTGGGGTTTACCCCAATACATTGGGTTGTTTGTTTGTTTTGTGTGCAAATTATTGTGATTACATGTTTTGTCAGTGATCTAGAATTCATCTGTATACAGCTGTTACTCTACCCAAATTTTGTGAAGACTTAATGCAATTAAAGTTTGGTATTCTCAAGAGGTTTATTAATTGTTTGCTTGGTTTCAAATCTAAAGGATTGGATTCTACATTGACTCATTATGACAAATGTTGGCTTCTTGTTTGGTTAGATGGTTCTTCTCTTTAACTTTTACCTTATGCTTTAGGATAGTCTCTTCATCTCCTCCCATCTTCTTTAATTTCAAAAATATTCTCCCTCCTTTTCAAAAATCTTCTTGTTTCTAAACTTGAACCACTTTCATAATGAACTTGGAGTTAGGTCCATGCATTTTTAAAATATTTTCTTAATCAAACATTAATCAATTTAACAATACTTGGACATTTTTATGAGAAGACTAAAAGTCAATCAATCTCATTTAAACCATTTGTGCCACTTTGGCTTTTGCTTTAAAACTTTTCTCAAAAGACTGGACCCTTGTCAATCCTTGTAGTGATGCAAACAACTATACTTCTACAATATATAGTTAAGAGAGATATTTTCCACTTAGGTATTGAGTGGGGTTTTATTGATTTTAAAATCCTAGCCATATCCTCCACTTTGAGATGAAGCAAATTCTCCTTTCTCATGATTGTGGGTAGTAAGTATGTTTTCCACACGGACAATGACGATGACGTCTTATCTCATAAAATTAACCAACACACTTGTGTTTTTGTTTCAAATTTTTTCAAAGAGGAACTATGTGTACCCTAATCCCCTATTGCACGGAGGGTGGTACGTAGGCACTAAAGGTTCGCAACCGCGACGGGTGCAAAAATCATAAAAAAATATACTTCTTTTTCTCATCCCCACAATCTATTTTACATACAACATTTTATAGCTAAAATATACAGATTTATTTCAAAGAAGTTCCTGTAGAGTACCGTAGATGTTTAGGGTGCTAATACCTCCCCTTTGCATAACCAACCCCCTTACCTTGAATCTTTCCCCCTCTTTTGGGTAATTCTCTCTTTTCCCATTCCTTTGGAAACAATAAAGCGCGGTGGCAATTTTTATTTTGATATATATAAGTCTAGTCAATCCAATGGCTTAGTCTTAAACATTTCTACCACTACAAAAAAAATGGCGACTTCACTGGGGAAAGATTGACCTCTTGTTGGTCCATCCCTAAGTGGGTTGAGCCTATCTTTGTTTATAATTGTATATATTCTATTATTGTTTATATGTTATATGTTGTATATATGTTTGTCTAGATTTTTCCTGGTTTTCAGGGTGCTTGGGGATTTCTCATAAGTCCTATACCCGGACTTGGGTAAACTTAAGACAGGATGGGCGGTATAGTCATGTTAACTTTGAGGGAGTAATCCCAAAAAAGGAGGCATGAGATCCCCCACTCAGTGGAGGGCCCTTTGACTGTAGTGTCGTTTACCGAGTAATCGGGAAGACGTGTTGCTTTTGACCCGGGAGCCTACTGAAACTGAGGACCGTAGATTACCTAACCTATCTTGGCCTTTTAGGTGTAATACGGAAGCTATGACGGAGTAATCCAGAAATAGTTATCACACGATACTACGCTCGGACGAGTTTTTCTTGAGAATATTACTAATTACCGAGTTAACCGAGAAGTTGGTAATATCCGAAGGAAGAATGTAGACTCTAGGAACCTTTAGAACCTTGTTCGGCAGGTGATAACTTTTAGACCATACCTTATGGGTAATACCTTCGACCTCATGCTCATGACGTTGAAATTATGAACCCTATGTGTTTGTGACCTTGTATGTGATTGTTGCATCATGCATTCATGCACTCATAAGCATCTTTTGAAGATGTTATATTTCAAGGGACTTAAAAGTTGACTATTTGTGAAAATCTCAGATACTTTTTGACCATGAATTCTGGAAAAAGAAAGACCAGAAAATACAGTTTTAAAGATCCCAAGATAGATGAGCTGATGAGTCTGATTCCCGAGATTGAGTGTTTTATTGGTTTTCGAAAGAAGTATGGGTCGATCATTTCTCTTATGAAGCTTAGGATGAAGGAGAGTATTCTCTCGACCTTGGTCCAGTTTTATGATATGATGTATCGATGCTTTACTTTCCTTGAATATCAGTTGATGCCTACACTAGAGGAGTATTCTTATCTACTGGGTTTGCCTATTATCAATCGTATTCCTTTTATTGGTTTGAAGGGTGAGCCAAAACCACATGATATTTCTCCTTTGATCCATTTGGGGAAGTCTGAGGTTGAAGCCCACATGACTACCAAAAGAGGGATTAGAGGATTACCAGCTCAGTTCTTATTGGAGAAAGCTCGTTACTTTTCCAGGATGAAGAGTACAGTCGCTTTTGAGGCCATTTTTGCTCTACTTGCTTACAATTTATTCTTATTTCCTAATATGGACAAATTTGTTGACATCAATGCCATCAGGATCTTTATGATAGGGAACCCAGTTCCTACATTGTTGGGTGATACTTATTAATCTATTTATATTCGGGATTCTTATCATGGGGGATGATTATATGTTTCACGCCTTTATTGTATTGATGGTTTACTTCTCATTTTCCTCAATCTGATGCTTTTTAGGATATCAGGAAGGAACCCTGTTGGGATCCTAAGATCATGGAACTTACTCACTCAGATATTGTTTGGTATCATCAGGATTATCATGATTTAGAGGTTGTCGATAATTGTGGTAGTTTACCCAATGTACCTCTTCTTGGTACAAAGGGGGGAATTAACTACAACCCTGTTCTTGCACGACGACAGCTTGGATATCCAATAAGGGATAAGCCAAGTAGTATTCATTTGAGTAGTATTTTCCTGAAAGAGGGATAAGACCATATGGAAGCTAGTGAGTAGATTGCGAAGGCCTGACGTCACATTCACGGGAAGAGTAGGAAAGATTTGGGACCTAAGGGGGTTGTTTCTTTGGAGCCTTATCTTCAGTGTGTACAAGCCAGAGCTATTCAGTTGAAGATGTCGTATTCTAGAGAAGCTCATATGCATAATTTGTTTGTGAAGACCACTCATCCCCTATTGGATGATGTGGAAGAGCTACAACTCGCTTTAGTCAGGACGCAGCAGGAAAAGGAAGCTTGGGAGAATAAGTGCCAAACTCTAGAGATTTCCTACTGAGCAGACTTGAAGGAGAAATACGACTTGATTGAGATTCTTGAGAGTCGGGTTATAGAGACGATGGAGAGGCAAGGGGATTTATTTTCCCCTAAGCCTCAGTCAAGTCCTAGTTGCTCACTCCCCGATTCACGTGATTGGAAGCAGGTTGCCACCAAATATGTGGAAGAAAACCAGAGGTTGAAGGCTCAGATCGCCAGACTTACCGGGAAGCGTCAGTGCACAAAGTGATCTCCACCAGCTTTGCTTCTTAGGGTTTTAGACTTTATTTTCATCTTGTACTTGGGATTATTGAAACTTGTAATCCATTTTTTGAAGTTATTATAATAAAAATTTTCAGTATTTCAAATGTGTTATTACTTTGATATTTGAAAATTGTTTATAAATCTTTAAGTCCCTCAAAATATTAATAATAAAATGAATCATGTACATTGCATATAATGAATCATATTGTACATATTTATTACATTTTTTATGCATATCCAGGGGTCTTATTGAGCTTCTTTACTTTGTTCAGCAAGCTATCTCACCAGTGAAATACCCGAGCTAATTTCAGAAGGAAGATGGATAACCTAGAACAAGAGAATCACGAGTTGCGCGAGGAAGTTTCTGCTCTGAAGGCCGGCATGGCTAATCTCACTACTCTGATGGAATCTCTAGTGGCTACTCAGAATCAACCACCGAGTGTTCAGCCTCAACAGACAATGGTTACTGCTGAAGCTCCGATTATTCCCATGTCTGCTACTCCAACTGTTATTTAGAATCATATGGCTCCAGGATATCCTTGGGGGATGCCAGGAAACTTTATGCCAGAAGGTTTTAATCAGAATCTTAAAATTTCTCTGCTTACTCAGACTGCTGCTTCCGCACCTCCTGTGGTGCATGTTACCACTGCTTCTAGAAACGAAATTCACTATGTTGCATTGCCCTCGATGAATATGGTCCTGTTTTCTAATGATGACATGTATCGTCTTATTTCTCCACCAAGTGAAAGCTTGGGTTTAAATGATAGAATGGATTATTTTCAAGACTAGTTTGACAAAATGTAGAAAGAGTTGAAGACCCTCAGAGGAAAAGATCTATTTGGGCAAAATCTGAATGTCATGTGTTTGGTTCCCAATGTCAAGATACATGCGAAGTTTAAAGTATCGGAGTTCGAAAAGTACAAGGGCAACACTTTTCCACGTGCTCACTTGGTGATGTATGTAATAAGAATGTCTACTCATACAAATGATCAGTGCCTGTTGATTCATTTTTTCAAGACAATCTAACTGGTGCAACATTGAAATGGTATATGAGCCTGGATAACACAAGTATTCATTCTTTTAATGACTTAGGAAAAGTATTTATCAGACAATACAAATGCATTATGGACATGGTACCCGACCGTGATCAACTCAGGGCCAGGGTCCAGAAGGATAGGGAATCATTCAAAGAATATGTACAGAGATGGCGTGAAGTAGCCGCCCAGGTGATTCCTCCAATGGAGGAAAAAGAGATGACAAAGGTTTTCCTGAAAACACTAGGTGCATTCTATTATGAAAGAATGGTGGTGAGTGCACCCAGTGATTTTATTAAAATGGTGGGGATGGGTTTTCGTTTGGAAGAGGCTGTGAGAGAAGGTCGTCTCACAAAAAGTGATAGTTCCAGAAATATGAAGAAGCCATCATTTGTATTTGTTAAGAAGAAGGAGGGAGATACACATGTTGTTGTTCAAGAAAGAAGGGTCAACACCTCTAGAAGAAATCATCATCTCCCTCAACAGGTTGCCTCGGTAACTCCGGTTGTAAATGAAGCTCCGACTACAATTTCTTATCAAAGGCCAGCCCCTCAGAGAAGCCAAGGGCAGAATCAAAGGAAAGAACCTTTTGACTCTATCCCTATGAGTTATGTAGAGCTAATTTCAGCATTGATTCAAAAAAAGTTGGTCCAGACTAGGCCACCTCCTGTTGTACTATCCCCTTTACCTTGGTACTATAAGGAAGATCAGACGTGCGCTTTCCATTAGGGTGCACCGAGACATAATGTGGAAAATTGTTATCCTCTAAAATCCGAGGTACAAAGAATGGTTAGATCTGGCCTTTTGTCCTTCAAAGATGTCAGTCCGAATGTAAAAGATAATCCTCTTCCAAAACATGGAGGAACAAATGTTGTTAACATGGTTGCTGGTTGTCCAGGGGATTTCCGCATTTATGATATTAACCTAGTAAAATGGGACTCTGTAAACATTCATTCATACCTTAGCGAGTTTAGTTACTACACTCATGACCATGCTGGTTGTGGTTCTTGTAGGATTAATATACAAGGTTGTGATAAGATAAAGGCTGATTTGCAGGAGATGATGGATGAGGGCCTCATCCATATAATCAGGTTTAGAGAATAGTATGAAGAAGAAGTAAACATGATTTTTGGATGTCCTAGAGAGTTCAAAATCTTTGATGTAGAACATATGAATGATGATCTCGTACAAATGCATCCTACTTTCTGCCACATGGCTGGTTAGGTAGAGCACCACTATGGATCTTGCTGGGTTTGTTACAGGGACTCCCGAGGATGTTCAATTGTGAGAAAAGGTATTCAATTACTATTGGATAATGGAACCATCAAGGTTTTAGGGCAAATAGATGATTACCATGAGATTAACGAGATTGAGGTTTGCTTGGTTGAGGAAGAATCAGATGATGATGAGTATGCTTCTGTAGATGAATTCTTTTCCTCGGATGAGGGTTTGTTCTTTGGTGATGACTCTTTGGTGAAAAGATTGTCTGAAGAAGGTGTGAAGGTAATTTTTCCGTGTTTCAATGATTCTGTCCCTGTTGAAATTGAATACTGTAGTAAGCCAGTTGTTACCCCTGTGGTGATTTGCTTACCGGGGCCCGTTCCTTACAAGTCCGACAAAGTTGTACCATACAAGTATAATGCTACAATTTTAGAGGATGGTGTGGAAGTTCCCATCCAGCCTATGTCTAATATCAGAAATATTGCTGAAACTAGTAGGGTAACCCGTAGCGTTCGTGTGTTTGCACCAGGTGTTCGGGGAATTGATGATGCTAGAAAGAAGGTTGTGGAGACTATTGAAGATAAGAAGGCCGCAGGGGAATCTAATGGTGCTACCCTGGAGAAGGATATAGATTATATTTTGAAGATAATCAAAATGAGCGACTACGGAATTGTGGATCAGTTATTGGAGACTCCTTCAAAAATATATATCTTGGCATTATTGATGAACTTTACTGCTCATAGAGAATCTTTAATGAGGGTGTTGGACCAAGCCTTCATGGAGTATGGAATGCCGTTAGATCAATTAAATGGTGTGGTAGGTAATATTACATCATGTAATAACCTAAGCTTTTGCGATGATGAATTGCCTGACGAGTGGAAGAATCACAATTTAGCTCTCCACATATCCATGAACTGCAAAAGTGATTCATTACCAAATGTGCTGATTGATAATGGATCCGCCTTAAATGTGATACCGAGGAGTACACTAATGAATTTGAAATATCAAGGGGATCCTATGCGCCCAAGTGGTATTATTGTCAAAGCTTTCGATGGGTCGAGGAAGTCGGTTATTGGGGAGGTCGATCTGCCTATTCACATAGGCCCACATCTCTTCCAGATCACTTTCCAAGTCATGGATATTGTGCCCGCATATAGTTGTCTACCGGGAAGACCATTGATACATGAAGTATGGGTTGTCCCTTCCACACTTCACCAAAAGTTGAAGTTTGTGCGCGGAGGCAAAGTGGTTATTGTAATTGAAGAACAAGCATTGTTGATATCTCACCTATCATCTTTCAATGTTGTTGAGACAAATGAGGCTGCTGTGGGGACGTACTTCCAGGCTCTATCTATTGATAATGTAAAAGGGAATGAGAACTATATGGTTTCATTAAAATATGCTCAGCAGGTTGTGCGCAATGGTTCGAGTAAGGTATGGGGAGAGGTCGTTGATTCTCTAGTAAACAAGAACAGGGCTGGTTTAGAATTCTCTGCCAAGAATGGGAAGAATGAAAGTTTGAAGCCAAAGTATACTATGAGTGGTTATCATGACGTTTTCTGCAGTGGAGGCTACCTCCATCCAATTGTCTTTGGAGTTAATGCTATTGAGAATGGTGAAGAAGATTAAGAAGTGCCGAATTATGTGACACCTGGAGTCAGGATCCAGAATTGGGTCACCTATGATGTACCCTATTGCATCCATGTCTCAAAGTAATTTGTTTTTCTTTGCAAAAAGCTTTCATTATGCCCAAGATGAAAGTTAATATTGTATGGGCTTATCTGTTTGATGTGGTCATTAAAATCATAAATAAAAGTTATCTTTGATTCTCAAAAATTGTGTCTCTTTTCTGTTTTTCTATTTTATTTTTCATGGAAAATGGTAATCAGAAAAAACCTTTTTTGAATAGAATATTTTTGTGAATAAATCTGCATAATCATTTGATATATGTGTGTCAGTTTCTAAAAGGAATCACAAATCACATGTGCAGATTAATTAATAAACCCGTTGAACACAATGACCCCGCACCCTCTCCCAACTTTGAATATCCTGTGTTTAGGACAGAAGAAGAAGAGTATGATGAGATTGCAAAAGAGGTTTCACGGTTTCTCGAACATGAGGAAAATGCCATTCAGCCGTATAAGGAGTCATTGGAAACAATCAATTTGGGTTCAGAAGAAGAGCCAAAGGAAGTCAAGATTGGAGCATTGTTGCATCCTGATGTGAAGAACATGTTGACTGAACTATTGAATGAGTATGTGGACATCTTTGCTTGGTCTTACCAAGATATGCCGGGTCTAGATACCAATATTGTGGAGCATCATTTTCCTTTGAAGCCAGAGTGCCCGCCCGTCAAGCAGAAGTTGAGGATAACCCACCCTGATGTGGAGGTAAAAATCAAAGAAGAAGTGTTAAAGCAGATAAATTCCGATTTTCTTGTGACATCAGTGTATCCTTAATGGATAGATAACATTGTGCCCGTACCAAAGAAAGATGGGAAAGTACGCATTTGTGTAGATTACAGAGATCTAAATAAAGTTAGTCCAAAAGATGATTTTCCATTACCACGTATTTATATTCTGGTTGATAGCACATCAAAGTCCAAACTATTCTCGTTCATGGACGGATTTTCCAGATATAATCAAATAAGAATGGCTTCTGAGGATATGGAAAAAATAACGTTTATCACACCCTGGGAAATATTCTGTTACAGAGTGATGCCTTTCAAGTTGAAGAACGATAGTGCTACGTACTAGAGGGATATGACAACCCTATTCCATGATCTGATGCACAATGAAATTAAGGTATATCTTGACAACATGATTTCCAAATCACTGATTGAAGAAGGGCATGTGGAAGATTTGTTGAAGTTGTTTCAGCGTTTGAAGAAGTACCGTCTCCACCTGAATCCAAATAAATGCACTTTTGGTGTCCGATTAGGGAAGTTGTTGGGTTTTATTGTCAGCCAGAAATGGATTGAAGTTGACCCAGATAAGGTCAAAGAAATCCAAGAAATGAATGCGCCAAGGACTGAGAAGCAAGTTAGAGGTTTCCTTGGGCGTCTGAATTATATTTCCATATTTATCTCCCACATGACTGCAACATGTGAACCAATCTTTAAGTTGATAAAGAAAGATCAAGGTTGTGTATGGACAGATGATTGCCAAAGGGAATTTGAAAGTATCAAAGAATATCTGGTTGAACCTCCTATCTTGCTCCCTCTCATGGAAGGAAGACCGTTGGTCATGTCTCTAACAATGTTGGACAGTTCTGTGGGTTGTATTTTAGGACAACAAGATGAAACATGAAAGAAAGAATATGCCATATACTACCTCAATAAGAAATTTACCGATTGTGAGTCACAGTATTCTATGTTGGAGAAGACATTGTACGCTCTGGCCTAGGCGGTAAAGTGGTTGCGACAATATATGTTGAATAATACTACTTGGTTAATTTCCAAAATGGATCCAATTAAGTATATCTTTTAAAATCCTTCTCTCACAGGAAGAATAGCCCGCTGGCAAATGCTATTGTCTGAATACGACATCGAATACCACACTCAAAAGGCCATAAAAAGCAGTGTGCTGGCAGATTATCTTGCTCACCAACCAGTAGATGACTATCAATCTGTCAAGTTTTATTTCCATGATGAGGATGTGATGTTCTTAAAAGCAAAAGATTATGATGAACCTTTTCCTGGGGAAGGTCCAGATCCTGAATCTCGCTGGGGCTTGGTATTTGATGGAGCAGTGAATTCTTACAGAAAAGGAATTAGTGCGGTGATAATTACTCCACATGGATCACACATTCCTTTTACTGCAAGGCTAACATTTGATTGTACTAATAATATGGCAGAATATGAGGCCTGTATTATGGGTCTCGAGGAGGCCATTGACCTTAGAATCAAGGTTCTAGATGTGTATGGTGATTCGACTTTGGTTGTTAATCAGATTAAAGGAGAATGAGATACTCACCATCCTGGCTTGATCCCTTACAAAGATTATACTAGAAGACTATAACCCTTCTTTAATAAGGTTGAATTCCATCATATCCCGAGAGATGAAAATCAGATGGTGGGTGCTTTGGCAACTCTGGCTTCTATGTATCAAGTTAACACTTGGAATGATGTACCTCATATTACAGTTTGGCGTTTGGATAGACCGGTGTTGTACCCCAAAATTTGCCCTCTCTTTCTTCAGGAAATCATCTTGGATTCTCAGAGTCCCTCTGAAATAAATCCAAGTCCTGAATTGTCATTTTTGCCCAAGCAAACCATTTACAAGAGCAAAATGATCACACAAGCTCTAAAGGCAACGCTTTTATCTTGAGAAAAATTAAACTCTAAACATTTGGAATTTTTCTCTAAAAATGGGTGTTTAAGAAGAAAACAACACTTCAGAACTTCTAAACCAAACTCCAGATAGAAACGGTCAGAAGTTGCAAGCTGGGCTCAACGCAGTCAGAAGTTGGCTCTTCAGCAGCTACGTCAACTCGGTCAGAAGTTACAACCGTGGTTCAACACGTAAGCCTCAAACAAAGCATGGCTCTTTTAGAAGTTACACAAGTTCAGCCAGAGTTTGCTAGAGGAATGCAAAAGAAGCAAGAAAGTCTGAAGGCTCCTTCAGAACATGCTGAAATCAGAAGATGAAAAGGCCAGAAGAGTGGGTGTTACACTGATACAAAATCTCTAAGTCCAGGATTTCCAGAAGCAAATCCAAGGAACGTGTCAGAAAGTCAGGAGAATCTCCAGAATTTGCTGAGACAACATGAGGCCAAGACCAGAGCATGGTTCACGTTGTTTTCGGTAAAGCAGAACTGCTGGTTCAAGTTTTTCCTATTACCAGAATATTGGTGTTGATAAGTCTCATCACCATTTAATGCTCATTAATCCTCCCAACCACTTCTGAACATTCATCCAAGTAGCCCCTTCACGTGTGGCTTGGTAAAACGCCTTTATGCAGGTTTGGGCATGGGTCTGCGCGCCACCGTCCACCTAAAGGTCACTTCTCCCCAATCCATGCCCGCTGTTCCAGCCTAGGCTAAAAGGCTATCTGTTATCACAACTTCCCAGGAATTTCTTTCAAAGAACAATTCAACCTCTATTGGCGCCTTTAATGTTCAAGAAGCCACAAGAGTTTTGCCTATAAATAGAGAACCATTGTCCACTGAAAAAGGGCGCCCAAAAAACCAAAAAAATTGCTAGAAGAGAAACAGAAACTTTTAGCAAGAAAGTACTGTGAAACTCTGCCAAAATTTCCAGTACTTCATAACTTTGAACTTCTTACCTTCAAACTTCATCAATACCCAACTTTCTTTGTGACTAAAGAACACTCTTTCAGCCTCTGACCATATATATACATACACCTTCATCCACCCCTTTCAAAAAAGAACCTGTCCAGAACACCGTCAGAGCCAAAAGCTAGCTCTCATTCACAAACTTTTCCAATAGCCAGGTAAGCACCTGCTGACCTTCATCACGCTGCTAAGCATCATCAGCTTTGCAGGCTCAAATAAACATAATGTAAATATCATATTGCTGCTGTTTGTGTTCTGAGGATTTTCATACCTCAGAACGTTTACCTCAGAATGTTTTGAGCCAGCATAGAACCTGCCAGTGACCTTGTTGGTTCTATCCCCTGAAACACTTTGATAGTTGCTGGAGCTGTTCCAAATATGTTTTCTGTTTTGTGGAAAAATAACAAAATTGAAGATGTTCTGAATAGCATAGGGAGAAGCCAAGTGCTGACTTTCACGTTAGCACATCTGAAGCCTGTTTTGCTGTCAATAATATCAGAACTTCTGAGAATTATTGTATTTCCAGCAGGATCAGAACTTCTGATTTCCCCACTAATAAACTTTTGTCTTGCAGCGCATGGGGGTCAGAACTTCTGATCTCCCCACTAACAGGTTTCTGTTTTGCAGGTGCCAGAGTCAGAAGTTCTGACTCATACAGTTTAACCAAAAAGTTGATCATCTGGCAGCGGGTCTGAGTCAGAACTTCTGATGACCTCTCAGAAGCGCGCTGGCTCCCTCTCTCTTTCTCTCTATCTTGTTTTTGTTATTTTCTTTCCTTGCCTATTTTTCTCGTTGAAACACCCCATGTACAAATATGTATCCCCACCCCCCTAATTGTTGTAATAGCGTAGGATTTTATATTTATGCTTTTCATTGCTTTCAAATATAAATGCTAGTAATTAGGATGTGTATGGCAAGATAAAATCAATGAAATAGAAAATCCTAATTCAAAGATAAACTCTTGTATGCAATAAAACACACTTGCACACTAACACCCCTAGGGTTACATCCACTTGTTGCCTTCTAAAAATGGGCCATGTTACGCATGCAAAGTATCTTAGTAAAACAAACTAAATCAAAAGATCATAGTCCCTCGATTACGCTATCCAAAGTTGCCTTACAAAAATGATCTTAGTCCCTCAAAAAATACTAAGATACTTTGCAAAATTGCTATCATGGTCCATACGATGACCCGCGCCCGTCCCGTTAACATCCTAACACAAGGTTGTTCACCAAATACAATGGTGAAGCAACACTATTAAAAGGGTTAAAACATAAGGAAAGATCTTTGAGTAAAATAGGGTAGACAACTCTTAGTTACTTGATCAAATTTGCAAAAACACACTTGCCTACTTTTCAAAACCCACTCCACAACACACTTTCAAAAAAAAAAACATTGAAAACTTTTCAAAAGACAAATACACCTTTGTATACATTCAAACATGGATCATTACAAAGGTTGCCACAACGATGGCCTCTTTTCAAAACATCTTTCAAACACACCCACAAAGCACCATTTCAAACAATTGAAAATGCAAAGCAAGTGACCTAAGCAAGTAACTAAGAGCCCATGGATAACCATGGATAGAAAGGGTGCTAATACCTTCCCTTTCTATAATCTACTCCCCGAACCCAAGAAAACATCTCAAAAGGTTTTTGCTGTGCTTTTTAAACCTTTCCTTAGGATAAAATAAAAAGTCGGTGGCGACTCTTGCAAAACCGAAACAAGTGCGAACACAAACGCAAAACCTCAAGTCAGTTCTCCCACCGTATCACAGAACTGGCGACTCTGCTGGGGATTTTTTTATTTTTTTATAAAAGTGGAGTGACCTTAGGGCTTAGATCACCATTTTTCATGACTGATTGTTTGCTTTGATTGCTTTACCTATTGGTTCTCTTGTTTGGGCTTGAAATCCTACACCCAGATTTGGGGAAACATTCATAGATAGCAATACGTTGTGGAAACCGTGCGGGGTATACCGACACGGTTGAAGCAATAGCTATATTAGTGCGACATATTTGTGAGTACCGATAACCCTTGAGTTAAATCAAGGAGAGTACGGGGCCGCTGAGTGATGTCACTAAGCACTAATGACCTAGAACCTTACTTGACCATCTTGGCCTTTTATTAGGGGTAGTGAGATGACCGGCTTTGGTGCAGTCCGAAGTTGGTAGATACTCGATACTACACTCATTGAGGGTTGTTTTCTTGGAATATTTTGGTTGCTAGTTAAGTGGATAAACCAAAACAATGAACATGCAAAACAATCCAATGATATTGAGCACCTTAGAACCCGGCTACTATTTATAGGACAGGTTTTTAAGCCAACTACACTCAAGAGGGTACTTACCTATGAAACCTCATGCAAGCCTGAAACTAGGGTTTTGTGTGACTTGCTTGTACATATGTTTATGCATACATCATGAACATCATAAAGCATCATACACTAACCATTTCAAGGGTTTGGATCTTCATCTTTGTTCTTGTTTTGTAGGTCATGGAAATTCTTCACAGGAAAACTATCCAAGTCAACCTTGTGAGAATCCCTCCTCAACTCAAGGAGCTCACATCCAGAATTCCAGAAAGCTCTCTCTTCAGTGAAAGACATGGTGGACTGCTCAGCCTAGTCAACACCAGCATTGAAGAGGACATGGTGAAAGTGTTGTTCCAGTTCTTTGACCCCCTTCATCACTGTTTCACATTCCCCGACTACCAATTGGTGCCCACTTTGGAGGAATTTTCTCAACTCCTGAGAATTCCTATTCTTAATCAACTACCCTACAACGGTATGGAAAAAGAACCGAAGCCTGAAGATGTTGCTCAAGCTATACACTTGCAACCATCTGACATCAAGGGGCATTGGGAAACTAGAAGTGGTGTCAAAGGCTTCTTGGCAAAATTCTTGTTTGAGAAGGCACAAGAGTGTTGGAATTCCTTGGATCTACAAGCCTTTGAAGAAATTAAGGCACTCCTCATTTATGGGTTGGTCTTGTTCCCGAATCCTGACCAGCTTATAGATGTCAACACCGTCAAGATTTTCCTATCCAGGAATCCCATACCTACATTACTTGGGGACATCCTCCACTCATTTTACACATGAACAATGAGAAAGAGGGGTGTTCTCATGTGCTGTACTCCCCTCCTTGCAAGGTGGTTTATTTCGCATCTTCCACAATCTGTTTTGAAGAATGACCAAGGCTTAAGGTGGTCACAACGGTTGATGACCCTCACTCACTCTGATGTACATTGGTGTTCTCGGTCCAGAGAAAATGTCATCATTGTCGATTGTTGTGGGGAATTCCCTAATGTTCCATTACTTGGCATTAGAGGAGGCATTACCTACAACCCTTGTCTAGCTTTGAGACAATTTGGATATGCACGGAGGGATGGCCCTCATGACATGTTGATTCTTGACCTAGTTTTTGACTTCGACAATGATGCGCAAGGACTTCGCCAAAGATTCATCAGAGCTTGGAGGATGCCTAACAAGGTAGATAGCAAGACACTGGGGCACAAGAACTCCATCCCTCTTGAGCCTTATCTCAAGTGGGTACGAACCCGAGCCCAGAGTCTAATGATGCATTACCCTCATGTTCTCCCTGTGATTAAAGAGCCTGTTAAGGAAGGAGAGGTTCCCTACACCATCCTATATCCTGACATGCCAACATCATGGGAGGAGATGCAGAAGAGTTGGATCCAACTCAAGGAGGAACGAAATACTTTTGAAGCCAACTTCTACGCCAGTGAGAAGAAGGTTTTGGAGCTTACCCGCCGACTCCATGAGGAAGAGACCCTCAACACTTACATCGCACCAAAGAGGATGCGCAACGTCTTTTTACCTTGAGAAGTTTTTGTGATATTTGGCCCATGGGGCATTTATGTATTGACAAAATTTCTTCTTATTAATATGACGTGTGTTCTTTTTGTTTACAACAATTTTGAATTTTTAAATCCTTGAATGCATTGCATGAATAAACATATCATTCATCATGTGCATAAGCAGGTCTCCACACCAGGTTTCCTTATCTTTCTGCTATTTATTTCAGCCAGATGGATCTCGAACAGACGGTCAAAGATCTGCAGTCTCAAAACTCACAGTTTCAACAACTCCTAATGACCTTGGCAAAGGGTAAGGAGGATCTAAAAGCACTGCTTGGGAACAAAGAGCAAGTGAAAAAGAAGAAGAAAAGAGTGGGGGTAGCTACCTTGGGGAGAAGGTTTGAGGGTGAAGCCAGAAGAGTTATTGAATTTCCCTCCGCATCTGAAGAGGAAACCAGTAAAGGAAAAGGGGTTGCGGTACCTTCTGAATCTGAAGCTGAAGAGGAAGAGATTGAGGAAGAGGAAGACTACTCAGAGCAACAATACTCGCCGACCGACGACAAATACAAAAACTTGGAAGACAGACTGGCAGCCATGGAGCTGTAAAGGGTTCCCGGGTTGGATTTCAAAGATCTGGGATTAATTGCTGGAATTGTGATCCCTCCAAAGTTTAAGGTGCCAATTTTTGCAAAGTATGACGGACTGTCTTGCCCGAAGATGCACTTAAGGTCGTACGTCCGAAGAATTCAACCTCATACGTCCGACCGAAATCTTTGGGTACACTTCTTTCAAGATAGCCTGTCTGGTACACAGCTAGACTGGTTTTACAAGCTTGAGAGGTCGGAGATACATAGTTGGGAAGACTTGGCAGCTGCTTTTTATCGCCAATATCAATATAACTCTGACTTGGCACCAACCCGTACTCAGCTGCAGAATATGGGGATGGCCTCAGGTGAGGGATTTAAGGAATACGCCCAGAAATGGCGTGATCTGGCCGGAAGAGTGCAGCCACCTCTTTCTGATAGAGAACTCGTTGATATGTTCTTGGGGACCTTATCTGGCCCGTTCTTCAACCACTTGATCGGTAGCTCTTCTGCAGGGTTTATTGAATTAATTCTGACTGGCGAACGGGTGGAAGCCGACATTAAGAATGAGAAGATTCAAAAGGATGCCTCTGTATCTACAACTGTTAAGAAATCATTTCCGGCGAAGAAGGAAGCGGTTGTTGTGTACTCTCAGAGAAGAGTGGGAAGAACTGAGCGCCGACCGACTGTGGGGGCCGTGATGATCCAAAATTCATCAAATGATCAGCCTCGTGGAAATCAGTCCAGACCTAAACAACAATGGGGAGAACGGCCACAACGGCAGTTCACCTGCATCAATATGACGCCCGCACAAGTTCTTCCACACTTGTTGAAGCTGAATCTCACAAATATCAAAGAAGCGCCGAAAAATGTGAATACAACCTCACCAGCTTACAATCCGAATGCTAAGTGTGCATACCATTCTGATAGCGCCGAACATGACACAAACAATTGTCGGGCGCTAAAGAATAAAATTCAAGACTTGATAGATGCAAAAGAGGTTGAGTTCGATGCTCCAGAGAAACCAAACGTAATATCCACTCCGATGCCGAAGCATGGTTGAAATGTCCATGCTATTGAAGAAGATCTGTATGTTCCTGATGTTGATGACCTGATGACTCCGCTGTTGACGATCAAGTTAAATCTGTTAAAGGCTGGGATTTTCCCAGGATGCAAAGAAGACTACTACTGTTGTTCCTATCTACCAATCGACTGTCCATTGCTGAAGAAAGGCATCCAAGGCCTGATGGACAGTCAGCAAATTCTGTTTGAAAAGATTCCTGCTATTTCAACCCCTACTGAAGATGTTTCAATAATCACCATTTCCACCAATCTTTCCAAGGCTGTCAAAAAGCCTGTTAAGATTACATCCTCTACAAAGTTTGTTCCCTTGAAAATAACTATGCCTGGGCCTGTCCCCTACAGCTCTAACAAGTCAATACCATGGAATTACGGTGGAGAAATCTACTACCATGGTGTTAAGCAAGTTGAGATAACCGAGGAGAGCTCTGATGAAGAAGATGCCAGCATTTGAAACATTGTCGGTACAAGCAAGATCACCCGAAGTGGGAGAATATTTTCTCCAGAGATTTCCCCCCCAAAGGCAATCTTTGGACCCTCAGCCGCTGCTAAAGTTACTCCTGTACCGATAAAACTTTCCGCAAGAACTCCGTTGATTGAAGAAGTTGTTATTCCTGTTGTTGTCCCTCCTACTTCTACTGATAAGGGGAAAGGGATCCAAGATGAGCTCGTCAGGACGAGGGCTCAACCTTTGGTCATCCCTGAAACCTCTAAGAAAGAGATGGAGGAGATTCTGAAAATAATCAAGAAGAGTGATTTTGACGTGGTAGAGCAACTGGGGCAAACTCCCTCGAAGATCTCCATGTTGGCATTACTGCTTTGTTCAGAGGCGCACGCCAAAGCATTGACAAAATTCCTGAAGACAACCCATGTACCCCGGGAAACCTCAGCCGACCAATTCCAAGATTGCGTGGCCAGCCTTACCGCAGACAACGGCCTAGGTTTCTCTGATGCTGACCTGACTCCGAAAGGAAGAAAGCACAATGACACATTACATGTGTCAGTAGAATGCCAAGGAACTACTCTGGCCCATGTTTTAGTCGACACTGGTTCTTCTCTGAACGTGCTGCCTAAGAAGGCTCTCGACCGATTGGACTGTGAAGGCTTGGAGCTAAGGCCAAGTAATATCATTGTGAGGGCATTTGATGGGTCAAAGAAAATGGTACATGGGGAGGTTGACATTCTCATTAAGGTAGGCACAGAAGTGTTCCCCTCAACTTTCTATGTGATGGACAGCCATCCGTCATACTCTTGCTTACTGGGGAGGCCATGGATACATAATGCTGGGGCAGTCACCTCCTCCCTACATCAAATGCTGAAATACCCTGTCAAAAGAAAAATCATAACCGTGCATGGTGAAGAGGAATATATGATCAGCCACTTGAACTCCTTTCGGTATGTAGATGTGGAAGGGGAATTCATTTAAACCCCATTCCAGCACTTTGAGGAAGTCTCTCCTGAGGTGGCAGTGGCAAAAGCAGTAGCCGAAGTACCTAAGCAGATGGCCAGGATGGCATCTCTAAAAGACGCGAAAGCTGCGATGAAGGAAGGGAAGAGCTCAACATGGGGTCAGTTGCCTGATATTCCTCACAAAACAGACAAGTTTAGATTAGGATTCACTGCTGCCGGGCAGAAAGCTATGCGCCGCTCAAAAGTCGAAAGAACACCCATCAAGATTTCTCCTTATGGAATCAATGCTTTAGAAGGTGAAGACGAAGAGGCCAACATTGAAGATTGGATCTTCCCAACCATCGAAGGAGGACTACACAACTGGGAGGCAAAGGACTTTGTCCCCATTACTTTTATTAATCAGTAATCATCTATCAAACATTTCCTGTGGTCTGTAATAATTACTTTTGAACAATCCGTACACTACTTTTTCACCTCATGCCTTGCCCGGGGCATGCAGGTCCATTTGTAAGGGTTTTGATTATCTTCATATTCATATGCCATGTTTAATGATTCATTGGACGTTTTTCATTGACAAACTGCTGTGTTCATTTTCTTTCCTTTTGCAGTTTTGTTTGTTTAAGGATGGCTATCCCTTACACACACCCACACTCGCAAATGCAGGTACCCATCCACTCTGGACTCTATGGGTGACTATTCTGCTATGTCCTTCAATAACTCTGAAGATCTGGTCAATCAGACTGAGTGTGAAGATGACGAAGATTGTGAAGTACCAGGAGAGCTAGCCAGACTTCTACAACAAGAAGAAAGGGCCATCTTACCTCACAAAGAGTTGTTGGAAACTGTCAACTTAGGAACAGAGGAAGACCGGAAGGAAATACAAGTGGGTGCCAATCTGGAACCAGGGGTCAAGGAGCGTTTGATACAGCTGTTGAATGAGTACATCGAAATCTTTGCCTTGTCTTATGAAGACATGCCGGGTTTAGACACAAATATCGTGGTTCACCATCTCCCTACAAGAGAGGATTGTCCACCGATCAAGCAAAAAGTCCGCCGAACGAGGCCCGACATGTCTGAGAAGATTAAAGCAGAAGTAATGAAGCAATTCAACGCCGACTTTCTGGCTGTTACATCCTATCCACAATGGGTTGCTAACATTGTGCCAGTACCTAAAAAAGATGGCAAGGTCAGGATGTGTGTAGACTACCGGGATTTGAATAAGGCTAGTCCTAAAGATGATTTTCCGCTACCGCACATCGACATTTTGATTGACAACATGGCTCAGCACAAGGTGTTTTCCTTCATGGATGGATTCTCGGGCTACAACCATATCAAAATGGCCCCCGAGGACATGGAGAAAACAACGTTTGTTACACAATGGGGTACCTTCTGCTACAAGGTGATGTCGTTCGGACTAAAGAACGCAGGGGCAACTTATCAACGCGCCATGATAACTTTATTTCATGATATGATACATCATGAGATCGAAGTATACGTAGACAATATGATAGCTCGATCACAAACAGAGGAGGAACACCTTGAGCATTTGCATAAGCTATTTGCCAGATTGAAAGAGTACAAACTCAGGTTGAATCCAAGTAAGTGTACTTTTGGAGTTAGGTCTGGTAAACTGCTAGGATTTATTGTCAGCAACAAAGGCATTGAGGTCGATCCAGCAAAAGTGAAAGCTATACGAGAAATGCCTGCTCCCCGTACTGAAAAGGAGGTTAGAGGGTTCTTGGGGCGCTTGAACTATATTGCCAGATTCATCTCTCATCTGACTTCTACCTGTGAGCCAATTTTCAAACTATTAAAGAAGGATCAGGTAGTCGAATGGAACGACGATTGCCAGACTGCTTTTGATAAAATCAAGGAGTACTTGCTAGAACCTCCTATTCTGATGCCACCCGTCGAAGGAAGGCCGCTGATCATGTATCTGACCGTGTTGGATAATTCAATGGGGTGCGTGTTGGGCCAACATAACGAGTCTGGTCGAAAAGAGCATGCCATTTATTACCTTAGCAAAAAGTTTACCGACTGTGAGACTCGCTACTCACTGCTTGAGAAAACTTGCTGCGCTTTGGTATGGGCTGCTCGCCGACTAAGGCAGTATATGCTGACTCATACCACTCTGTTGATTTCCAAAATGGATCCTATCAAGTATATCTTCGAAAAGCCTGCTTTATCTGGAAGAATCGCTAGATGGAAAATGATCCTGACTGAGTATGACATCCAGTACACCACCCAAAAAGCTATAAAATGGAGTGTACTAGCTGATCATCTAGCTCATCAAGCTATCGAAGATTATCAATCCATGAGATTTGACTTCCCGGATGAGGACATCATGAATTTGGACAACATTGAAGGTAACGGACCGTATGACGGAACTGAAAAAGGATCCCGATGGACCCTGTACTTTGATGGTGCTTCAAATGCACTTGGAAACGATATCGGTGCAGTACTCATTTCCCCAGAAGGTTGCCACACACCTTTCACAGCCCGACTTTGCTTCAGCTGTACCAACAACATGGCTGAATACGAAGTTTGCATTTTTGGTCTCAAGGCTGATATAGACTTGGGGATCAAATCTTTGATCGTATTTGGGGATTCGGCTTTGGTTATCAGTCAAGTCAAAGGAGAGTGGGATACCAAACATCCTAATCTTATCCCATACAAAGAACATATCCTGGCATTGTTGCCTCATTTCGAGAAAATTACCTTCGAGCATTTCCCGCGAGAAGAGAATCAGCTAGCAGATGCTCTGGCTACAATGTCTTCTATGTTTAAACTCAACTGGGATAACGAGGCTCCCCAAATCACCATCGAGCGAATGGATGAACCTGCGCATTGTCATGAGATTAATACCGAAGAAGTAGTGGAACAACCCTGGTTCCATGAAATCAAAAGGTATCTCCAGACCAGAGAATATCCCGAAGGAGCTTCCGTAAATGACAAAAGGTTCCTAAGGAAATTTGCTGCCAAGTTCTTCCTGAGCAACGACATCCTCTATAAACGCAGCCATGATTGTGTTTTACTCCGATGTGTGGATAAAGCTGAAGCAGAGCTAATCATGATTGAGATACATAGCGGTACGTTTGGCACTCACTTGAGCGGGCATACAATGGCTAAGAAAATCCTAAGGGCAGGCTATTACTGGTCTACCATGGAAGCAGATTGCCATCAACATTCCCGTACTTGTCACAAATGTCAAGTCTACGCTGACAAGATTCATATTCCTCCGGTTCCTCTCAACATTCTGACAGCTCCTTGGCCATTTGCAATGTGGGGCATCGACATGATTGGAGAGATCAAGCCCACAGCATCCAATGGACATCGCTTCATCCTGGTCGCCATTGACTATTTTACCAAATGGGTCGAAGCAGCTTCCTTCGCCTCTGTTACTAAAAATGTGGTTGCCCGCTTCATCAAGCAGAACCTCATATGCCGGTATGGTGTCCCCGACAGGATCATCACAGACAACGGTACAAATATGAACAATACTATGATCACCGCATTGTGCGAACAATTCAAGATTTATCATCACAATTCATCTCCCTATCGGCCGAAGATGAACGGTGCTGTTGAAGCTGCGAACAAAAACATCAAGAAGATCATTCAGAAAATGACAGTCACCTACAAAGACTGGCATGAGATGTTACCGTTTGCTCTGCACGGATACCGTACCACGGCACGTACTTCAACAGGGGCAACCCCATTTTCCTTGGTATATGGCATGGAAGCTGTCCTACCCATGGAAGTTCTGATTCCTTCCTTAAGGATTATGAAAGATGCAGGTTTGAATGAAGATGATTGGATTCAGACCCGACTTGATCAACTCAATTTGATCGACGAGAAGCGACTCGCTGCTGTTTGCCATGGTCAGACGTATCAAAAACGGATGATCAGGGCTTTCAACAAGAAAGTCAGACGTCAGGTATATCAAGTCGGAGATCTTGTAATCAAGCGGATTATCTTACCGCAAAGTGATCTCAGGGGAAAATGGACTCCTACATACGAAGGACCATTTGTGATCAAGAGCATATTTTCTGGTGGTGCAATGATTCTGACCACCATGGACGGCGACGATTTGCCACACCCTGTGAACGCAGACATAGTCAAAAGATACTACGCATAAAATAACCCGACAAGTCGAAAACCCGAAAGGGCGGCTTGGGCAAAAATGGGCATCTCGCTGAACCGAAAACCCGAAAGGGCGGTTCAGGCAAAAATTAGGGATAAAACAAAAAAATTTATACACCCGGCAATTCGAAAACCCGAAAGGGCGGCTTGGGCAAAAAGGGGTTTCCCGGTGGATCAAAAACCCGAAAGGGCAATTCAGGCAAAAGTTAGGGAATTAAAGCGTATGAATATGTCTCTTCGGATCACTTTAAGAACAATCTCTTCATCAACTAGCTCCAAGCTTCTGATCAATCCAGTCACTAGCAGACGAAGCATTGAATGAACAGATACTCAGAGTTATGAAGGCTATAGCAGAATGGAATCCCATGGAATCATTTCACATAGCCATCTTTATTTTGTATAAATTTTCCAATTTTTACGACGACGTCCTCTTACTAGGATGGCTGTCTCCTTTGTACAAATATACTCATAGAAAGTTAATACAAATACTTTTCCAAATACATAAATTTTCTTTGTCTTCCTTTTCTTTGGCGCTTATGTTTTATTTGAGAAACGTCCAATGTTTTGTTAAATAGGCATATGCATTTGAACGTAATTATTTTCCTTACAAATCAAGAAAGATGATTACTGATAGGTTGAAGGTACAAATAGATATCTTGATGCCCTTTCAGAAGGAATCCCCAGTGGTACTAAACCCCGAATTCCTCAACAAAAGTCTGAACCCAGAACTTAATTACCCAAACATAGTTAGACTTCAGGATCCTCAGCAGAACAGGAGCTTTCTCAAAACTGATTACCCCAGCCCGAAAGCCTTCCAGAACTTAGTTCCCCTCGGAGTTAAGTTTCAGCATCCCCAGTGGAGCCCTAGAATCTGAAAATCCTATCCCCAGCGAAGTCAAAGCTGTTAAACCCCAGCGGAGCTAAAACTTCCAACTATCAATCCCCAACGGAATCAACTAGTGAACCTTCTCCCCACAGAGATACTTCCCACCAAACTGGAGATTCTCAGTCATACCTCTCCAGCTTGAGTCTACCAGATTCTGAACTCCCCGGTAGAGACCATCAAAAATTCTCATTCCCCGCAAGTCACCAAGGAATTCCAATTCCCTGCAATGGTCCTAAGATCCCTCAAAATTTGAAGATCTTGAATTTCCCAAGCAGAATGAAGATTCTCATGCTCGGTTCCTCACAGGATAATCAGGTATTCCCCAGTAAAGATCTCCTCAGGACAACAATCCCCAGTAGATTGGCATACAACCCAAACTCCTGATTCTCCAGCAGTAGTCAACAAGGATGTCTCATCCCCAGCGATCAAAATTCTTACAATCCCCTGCAGCAGTCCAGGATTCACTTTCCCTGACAGCAGTCAAGATTCTATTATCTCCAGTTATCCAGGATTCATCTATCCTCAGCAAGACAGCTCTTCAGCTTACATGCGCATTCATTTACATTCATATCACAAACATTGATATAACGTATATATTGCATCATACATATCATGCAACATAACTTTGTGTTTTAGCTAACATTTCATCCTTTTCAGGATAAGATTAAAAGGCTATCATTAACAATTATTCAGATACAATATGGATACACCCCAGACACGGCGGTCATTCTATTACTCATTCAGAATATCAGTTCAGATACAGTATGGATATACCCCAGACACGGCGGTCATTCTATTACTCATTCAGAATCTTAAGTCAGATACAATACAGATACACCCCAGACACGGCGGTCATTCTACTACTCATTCAGACTACAACGATCAGATACAGACTAGATACGCTCCGGACACGGAAGCCATTCTATTTCTCATTCAGATCCACTTATCCGCCTCAAGGTTCAAATGCATTCCAAGCACGGATACCATTTTGACCCTTACAACAACAATTTGATTCTCCCCAGTGCGTTCGCCACGGAAGTCATTCTGTCATTTATTTAGATCCCAGTTACAGTTTCAGACACACTTCAAACACAGAAGTCATTCTATTACTCATACGGATCTCAATTCCAGTTACAGTTTCAGATACACTCCCGACACGGAAGTCATTCTGCTACTCATACAATTTTCAACTTCAGATACAGTCCAGATACGCTCCAGACACGGTTTCCATTCTGTCACTCATTCAGAATTTGTCCCCATCATGCAGTTGCTCCATACATATATTTCTCTGTTATCCAGATACAATACAGATACACTCCAGACACGACAGTCATTCTAATATTCATTCTACCTCCAAACGCGGTTACAGCTCGGATACGCTCCAAACGCGGAGGCCATTCTTCTGCTCATACAAACTCAATCTTCAGATACAGTTCAACAAACATTCCAGATGGCATCTTTAAGCCCATCCCCGACAAAATTCAGTCACCCCTCCAGATGGCATCTTTAAGCCCATCTCCAAATGGCATCGCTAAGCCCATTCCCGCATCCATGACTTGACAAGTGCAAATTTAAGGTCACTCTAGTGTCCAATCTCCTTTTACCTTCGAGCCACGAAAGGCAAATCTGCCAATCCAACTCTTCAGGTACAAGAAGATTGAACAGGGGCAACTGTTGTACCCCAAAATTTGCCATCTCTTTCTTCAGGAAATCATCTTGGATTCTCAGAGTCCCTCTGAAACAAATCCAAGTCCTGAATCGTCATTTTTTCCCAAGCAAACCATTTACAAGAGCAAAATGATCACACAAGCTCTAAAGGCAACACTTTTATCTTGAGAAAAATTAAACTCTAAACATTTGGAATTTTTCTCTAAAAATGGGTGTTTAAGAAGAAATCAGCGCTTCAGAACTTCTGGACCAAACTCCAGATAGAAACGGTCAAAAGTTGCAAGCTGGGCTCAACGCAGTCAGAAGTTGGCTCTTCAGCATCTACGTCAACTCGGTCAGAAGTTACAACCGTGGTTCAACACGTAAGCCTCAAACAGAGCATGGCTCTTTCAGCAGTTACGCAAGTTCAGCCAGAGTTTGCTAGAGGAATGAAAAAGAAGCAAGAAAGTCTGAAGGCTCCTTCAGAACATGCTGAAATCAGAAGATGAAAAGGCCAGAAGAGTGGGTGTTACACTGATACAGAATCTCTAAGTCCAGGATTTCCAAAAGCAAATCCAAGGAACGTGTCAGAAAGTCAGGAGAATCTCCAGAATTTGCTGAGACAACAGGAGGCCAAGACCAGAGCATGGTTCACGTTGTTTTTGGTAAAGCAGAACTGTTGGTTCAAGTTTTTCCTATTACCAGAATATTGGTGTTGATAAGTCTCATCACCATTTAATGCACATTAATGCTCCCAACCACTCCTGAACATTCATCCAAGTAGCCCCTTCACGTGTGGCTTGGTAAAACGCCTTTATGCAGGTTTGGGCATGGGTCTGCGCGCCACCGTCCACCTAAAGGTCACTTCTCCCCAATCCATGCCTGCTGTTCCAGCCTAGGCTGAAAGGCTATCTGTTATCACAACTTCCCAGGAATTTCTTTCAAAGAACAATTTAACCTCTGTTGGCGCCTTTAATGTTCAAGAAACCACAAGAGTTTTGCCTATAAATAGAGAACCATTGTCCACTGAAAAAGGGCGTCCAAAAAACCATAAAAATTGCTAGAAGAGAAACAAAAACTTTTAGCAAGAAAGTACTGTGAAACTCTGCAAAAATTTCCAGTACTTCATAACTTTGAACTTCTTACCTTCAAACTTCATCAATACCCAGCTTTCTTTGTGACTAAAGAACACTCTTTCAGCCTCTGACCATATATATACATACACCTTCATCCACCCCTTTCAAAAAAGAACCTGTCCAGAACACCGTCAGAGCCAAAAGCTAGCTCTCATTCACAAACTTTTCCAACAGCCAGGTAAGCACCTACTGACCTTCATCACGCTGCTAAGCATCATCAGCTTTGCAGGCTCAAATAAACATAATGTAAATATCATATTGCTGCAATTTGTGTTCTGAGGATTTTCATACCTCAGAACGTTTACCTCAGAATGTTTTGAGCCAGCATAGAACCTGCTTGTGACCTTGTTGGTTCTGTCCCCTGAAACACTTTTACAGTTGCTGGAGCTGTTCCAAATATGTTTTCTGTTTTATGGAAAAATAACAAAATTGCAGATGTTCTGAATAGCACAGGGGAAAGCCAAGTGCTGACTTTGACGTTAGCACATCTGAAGCCTGTTTTGCTGCCAATAATATCAGAACTTCTGAGAATTATTGTATTTCCAGCAGGATCAGAACTTCTGATTTCCCCACTAACAAACTTTTGTCTTGCAGCGCATGGGGGTCAGAACTTCTGATCTCCCCACTAACAGGTTTCTGTTTTGCAGGTGCCAGAGTCAGAAGTTCTGACTCATACAGTTTAACCAAAAATTTGATCATCTGGCAGCGGGTCTGAGTCAGAACTTCTGATAACCTCTCAGCAGCGCGCTGACTCCCTCTCTCTTTCTCTCTATCTTGTTTTTGTTATTTTCTTTCCTTGCCTATTTTTCTCGTTGAAACACCCCATGTACAAATATGTATCCCCACCCCCCTAATTGTTGTAATAGCGTAGGATTTTATATTTCTGCTTTTCATTGCTTTCAAATATAAATGCTAGTAATTAGGATGTGTATGGAAAGATAAAATCAATGAAATAGAAAATCCTAATTCAAAGATAAACTCTTGTATGCAATAAAACACACTTGCACACTAACACCCCTAGGGTTACATCCACTTGTTGCCTTCTAAAAATGGGCCATGTTACGCATGCAAAGTATCTTGGTAAAACAAACAAAATCAAAAGATCATAGTCCCTCGATGACGCTATCCAAAGTTGCCTTACAAAAATGATCTTAGTCCCTCAAAAAATACTAAGATACTTTGTAAAATTGCTATCATGGTCCATACGATGACCCGCGCTCGTCCCGTTAACATCCTAACACAAGGTTGTTCACCAAATACAATGGTGAAGCAACACTGTTAAAAGGGTTAAAAACATAAGGAAAGATCTTTGAGTAAAATAGGGTAGACAACTCTTAGTTACTTGATCAAATTTGCAAAAACACACTTGCCTACTTTTCAAAACCCACTCCACAACACACTTTCAAAAAAAAACATTGAAAACTTTTCAAAAGACAAATACACCTTTGTATACATTCAAACATGGATCATTACAAAGGTTGCCACAACGATGGCCTCTTTTCAAAACATCTTTCAAACACACCCACAAAGCACCATTTCAAACAATTGAAAATGCAAAGCAAGTGATCTAAGCAAGTAACTAAGAGGCCATGGATAACCATGGATAGAAAGGGTGCTAATACCTTCCCTTTCTATAATCTACTCCCCGAACCCAAGAAAACATCTCAAAAGGTTTTTGATGTGCTTTTAAAACCTTTCCTTAGGATAAAATAAGAAGTCGGTGGCGACTATTGCTAAACCGAAACAAGTGCGAACACAAACGCAAAACCTTAAGTCAGTTCTCCCACCGTATCACAACCGGCTCATATGTTTACAGCAGGGGATGTCGAAGATGAAAAACCTTGGTATTTTGATATCAAGCATTTCCTCCGAACCCAGGAATACCCAATTGGTGCATCAAATAAAGATAGAAAGATATTGAGAAGTTTGGAAGGTAGCTTTTTCCTTAATAAAGATATACTGTATAAGAGAAATCATGACATGGTCTTGCTCAGATGCATGGATAGACACGAAGCAGACATGTTAACGCATGAGATTCATGAAGGTTCATTTGGTACCCATGCCAATGGATATTCAATGGCGAAAAAGATGCTTAAGGAAGGTTACTATTGGCTGACAATGGAATCTGACTGTTACAAATTTACTAAGAAGTGCCATAAATGTTAAATTTATGCTGATAAAATTCATGTACCTCCTACACTTCTCAATGTTATTTCTTCCCCACGGCCTTTCTCTATGTGGGGGTATTGATATGATCGGAATGATTGAACCAAAGGCATCAAATAAGCATCGTTTTATCTTAGTGGCAATTGACTACTTTACCACATGGGTGGAGGAAGCTTCATATGCTAATGTCACTAAACAAGTGGTGGTGCGTTTTATCAAGAACAACCTCATATGTCGGTATGCTGTACCAAGAAGGATTATCATCGACAATGGCTCAAATATGAATAACAAAATGATGTCTGAACTTTGCGAAGAATTTAAGATTGTCCATCATAATTCATCTCCTACAGGCCAAAGATGAATGGATCTGTTGAAGCGGCTAATAAGAACATCAAGAAAATCATCCAGAAAATGGTGGTTACTTATAAAGACTGGCATGAGATGCTCCCTTTTGCTCTGCATGGGTATTGAACATTTGTACGCACTTCAAAAGGGGAAACCCCGTTCTCTCTTGTATATGGAATGGAAGCAGTGCTCCCCATTGAAGTTGAAATTCCCTCTTTGCGTGTAATAATGGAAGCCAAGTTGTTAGAGGCTGAATGAGTCCAGAACAGGTTTGACCAGCTGAATTTAATAGAAGAGAAAAGAATGACGGTCTTGTGTCATGGTCAATTATACCAAAAGAGAATAAAGAAATATTTTGATAAGAAGGTCAAACCTCGTGAATTCAGAGAAGGAGACCTCGTGCTCAGGAAGATCATGTCTTTCAACGCTGACTCTAGGGGCAAGTGGAATCCCAATTTTGAAGGCCCATATGTTGTCAAGAAAGCCTTCTCTGGAGGTGCATTGATTCTTGAAACAATGGATGGTGAGGAGTTCCCACGTCTTATGAATGTTGATGCAGTCAAGAAATACTTCGCCTAGAAAAATAAAAGAACAACTCGCTAATATGAAAACCTAAAAGGGAGGCTTAGGAAAAAAGGAGCGTCTCGGTAGGTCGAAAACCCGAAAGGGCGATCTAGGAAAAAGTTAGAGACATAAAACAAAATAAATGATTCCTAGTAGTTTGAAAACCCGCAAGGGCAACCTAGGAAAAAGTTAGGGGTTTTCTGGCAAGTTACTGCATCAGACAAGACTTGATCAAATGAGGCAACAATCTACTTGGATCTTGCTACTCTTCAACCAAAGTTTCGGATCAGGAATTCAAAGTTTCTAGAGAGAATGGAGATCATTGTAATTCAATGTATCTTTTCCAATATATATTACCATATTCCAAACTTTGTAATCATTTATGGAGTCTTGCCATTTGCAGGCTACCATTCAATTAATAAAGTTTGAGCCCTTTATCCAATTCTTTGCAATTCTTATTTTATTTAGCTTATAAATATTTCATTTATTAATGATAGTAATGATCAAAGAAAACCGATTAAATAACAAAATTATTTTTTTGGAAAGAATTTACAAATTACTTTAAATTTTGTAGTACATGGAGGACAAAATTAGTGATCTCAGGGACGAATAAAAATCAAAGGTTTGCATCAAATGAGGACTCTATCCAAGTTTCCTCATTGAAGGCTTCACTCATTTGGTAAGAAGTCTTGACTCCCCGTACCTGCTGAGATTGGACTCATTCACGAAGTGTCTCCTTTCGGTAGCATTAGCATTTTGTTTATCTGCTCGACAGCCAGACAAGGGCAGTGTTTTATTGAAGAAGTATTAAGATGGTTATAATTTTTTGGGTTTATTCTCGCCGAGTGCTGGATTGTATTTAAAATCCCCAGAAGTTTTTGCTGTAGTATTTGAAATTCCCCAGGTGATGTTGGAGCGAGATATTTTTCTGAAATTGTTGCCCTATGATGTTTTCGTACTTTCTCCCCAGAGAAGTTGGTGCAATTATCATTCTTGTTATTGAAGATGTATATGGAAGTATTCTTCGCCAATATAGTATTATCCTCCCCATTGAAGTCAATATGCTACCCCAACTGATGTCTCAAAGAGATGATTTTGTTCTTCTCTAGTGAAGTCAACCCTGGAAGAAATTTGAACTTCAAACTCTCTTTTGGTGTTCAGTTTGTTTGGTTTCCAGTTAAAGCTCAGAGGAAGATGTTACATTGTTGTTTAATTTGATGTTGTTCTTCCCCAGTAAAGTTAAACTATGAAATAGGAATTTTTTCCTCAGTTGGTGCTTACTTTTCTTATGGAAATTCTATCCTAATTATGACTTACCCGAGTATTGATTATACCCATTTGTGGCCTTGCCTGGTTATCCCCAGTGTTCTGTGTCTGTTTTGTCAGCATACATTTTGACATTCATACATTCACATATACATATGCATGTTTGAATTTATAAAATCATTGCTCATTTGCATTCATTGATATTTTGCTGACATATTACCTTGTTTTGCAGAGTTGTACTACCCTCTCTCCAATAGAATGTCAACCTTTTAGCAGAAAGTTTATATTCTTTCAACTTCCCCATTGGGTTATCCCTCGTGGAAGAATTTTGTTTCAGCCTTCTTTTTAGCTTACTGTCTGGATAGGATGGAATTTCCCTCGTAAGTTTATTTCTCAAAAGGTGTGTTTTGGTGGACTACTTCATTCCGATTTATTTCTGGTTGGAATGGGTACCCTCAACGATATTATTATTTGAATTTTCGCGAGCTTCAAGTCCCAATTGAGAATATGCATTTATTTTGCACAAGAAATTTCTATAGTAATTATATTGGCATTTATCCAGGAAGCTATTTCTTCTTCAGGAAATATTTATTGCAATTCCTCCTCATGGCAGCAAATGGTAGGAATCTTTATTTGAGAAACCTATACTTCCCCGATGAATCTGATTGTTCCTAAAGAAGATTCAAATTTTTTTTACTCCAATGGATGGCAGCCTTGTCATTATAGAAGGTAGTTTGTTGTTGATATTTTTTTACTCTGATGGATGGTAGTCTTGTCATTATGGAAGGAAGTATGTTGTTGATATCTCAATCCAATGGATGGTAGCCTTGTCATTATAGAATGTAGTTTGTTGCTGAGATTTTGTTACTCCAATGGATGGTAGCCTTGTCATTATGGAAGTAGTTCGTTGCTGAGATTTTGTTACTCTAATGGATGGTAGCCTTGTTATTCTGGAAGGTAGTTTGTTGTTGAGATTTTACTCCAATGGATGGTAGCCTTGTCATTATGGAAGGCAATCTGTTGTTGAGATCTTACTCCAATGGATGGTAGCCTTGTCATTATGGAAGGTAGTTTGTTTCTGAGATTTTGTTACTCCAATGGATGGTAGCCTTGTCATTATGGAAGGTAGTCTATTGTTGAGATTTTTTTCTTACTCCAATGGATGGTAGCCTTGTCATTATGGAAGGTAGTTTGTTGCTGAGATTTCGTTACTCCAATGGATGGAAGCCTTGTCATTATGGAAGGTAGTCTATTGTTGATATTTTTATTTTGATTGATGGTAGCCTTGTCATTATGGAAGGTAGTTCGTCGTTGAGATTTTGTTACTCAATAGAAGTTCATATGTTTGTAGTTATGAATATTGGATACATCTTGAGATTTATTGGTATTATCTTACTATCCCTTTCCTCGGTGGGTCGACATTACTTTTTTCTATCCCCTCAAAGATTGAATAGTTCGCAATCATCTGTTGGTCATCGTTATCCTTTACTCTCTCTCCTTAATTCTTGAGTTGACGATGCTTTGGATCTTATCTTGGGAATTACCCTAACAGAGTCTTGTCTTTCCTTCACCAGTGATTTATTTTCCTGGTCAAGTTTCCCTTTTGTTTCCTCTTTTAATTTTTACAGCCCCAGTGGTGTCTTGCGTCCCTTTAGATTTGTTCATCTGCATTCATAATAATAAGCATTACACAATATTTTAGGGCCAAAAATAGGGCTTGTTTTATATTTTAGTATCTTCAACCGCATCAACACGAAGATTTTAACCTTTGTATCTCCGGATAGAAGTCACTTAAATAAGGGTAGATGTTGTACCCCAATTTTTTCCCCTAGGATCCCTTCATCATATCATATCAATTCAATCACAACAAAGTCACACACTAGGGTTTTTTCTTCTACCTATATTTAGTCTTGCTCTATGGGGAATCACAAAACACCTTGACTTGTATTTTATGATCATCTATGTTTGATTACTATTTAACTAACAAATACAATTTATATGTATCCTAATTGTTGATGATGTAGGTGAAAGCACAATGCATTCCATCAAAGTCAGCTTTTGGATTCATGAGTTCCTTCTTTGTACCTTCCTCAACAAAGCTTCATTGAGATTCGAGCCTCTATGAAAGATATTTTGAAGTAACATCATCACAAATTATTTCATGATTCATTATGCCTCAAGTTGTCAAAATTAGCTCAAAATCACAAGGGTTGACTAAAGAAGTTTGGCATAGTTGGACAAGCCTTTGTTTCCATTGATCACAAGTGCATATCTGCTTCATTTCTCAAGATATGGAAGTGGTGTTTGTTGCTATGACTTCTCATTATCATCTTCAACAACCCTATTTGCAAGATAAAGGTATTGGTGCAAGAAGGTTGATTAAAATTTCAAAGTTCTCCCCCAAGGTATTTTCTTGCTCTAGGAGCTAGGGTTTTGAACTTCAAAGGGGTATCTCTTGCTCATCTTTTGGTATTTTTGATTGATTCCAAAGACATCCTTCTCTTTAAAGGGTTATTAATAAATCATTTTAAAGGTCTCAAAGAAATTTTGTGTGTCAGAAACTTGATGATGAAGAAAGATTACAAGTCCTCTAGATGAACCCTCAAATCCCTTCATGTGACTTCAAATGATCATAACTTAATAAATTTTATCACCTTGAACCCATTAATTTTCCATAATGATCTTGAATGTGTGACATTCAACAAATCTTCAAAGTGCAAAGTGTGAAAATGGATAGAAGATTCCCTAAGGAGGAAAAAGATTATAGGTCATTTCATGAATTTTTTCCAACTTCAACAAGTCATAACTCTCTCAATTTTTGGAGATTTTGAATGGTTCAAGTCTCAAAATGTAATTCAAGAGATCTGCTTCATGCCATCTTTTTTGGTCAAGATAAAATTCCAAGTGGAAGGCCATGTTTTGATGCAAGACATTCTATGTCATTTTTGAAGAAAAACTTAGAAATTTTCTAAGTATAGAAAGTCAACCTCCTTTTTCTCAACTTTGACTCATTGCAACTTTCAGCTCAAATGTCCATTTGATCCCACTCTTTGCACATTGTAAAGCTTGTAACCTCATCTTTCTAAAGCTTCAAGAATCATGCACTAATACCCCTTGAGTTTAAAATGCCATTGTTTTGAAATTGGTAACTTGAAACTAAAATTCTCTTCAAGTCATAATTTTGAAATCCATAACGTGGCCTCTAATCACAATATTTGTGCATGTTTTTTATTTAAACTTGATTAAAAAACTTGCCATAAGTTTTTAGCACCTCAAAACGCATCATTTGGATGAGTTTTGATGTGTTGTACCCCAAAATTTTCCCTCTCATTTCATCAACATTCCTCATCACAAGACTCTTGGAATTCAAGATCAAGCTAGGGTTTGCTCTGCTCAAGACACCTTCTTGCACTGTTGACCTAAATTAGGGTTTGAGTTTGCACAAGGATGTTTTGAACTACAATATTCAAAGTGACTTTCATACTTCATGTTGGACTCACAAGTTTGTCCATACCAAGTTTCAAGCCTTGAATCAAATTTTTGCCCAGTCAATTGGACAGTTGACCTAGAAATCAGCTGTATTGGGGAAAAAGTCAACTATGGCCAATTGACAGTCAAACCTCATGAATTTTGACCCACATCAACATTATGAACTCATATGAACCATTTGATCAATTTTGGATCACAATTCCACAAAAAATTTGATCATATCACTAAAAGGGCAAAATGGTCATTTTTAGGGTTTTGACTGCACAAGGGCAATTTCTGACTGTTTGACCTAACCAATGGCAAATAAAGCTCAACCATGGATACAAGGAATCAATGAAATTTTCTTTACCCATTCAACAAGTTCAAAAGATCTCAAATGCATAGGATTGACAGATGAATTTTTCACTCAACTGATCAAAATTTGACTGTACACTGAAAAGTCAAACTTTGACTTTTTGGTCAAAATCAAGTGCCAAGGGTCATTTTTCATCAAGACATGTCAAATTATGAAACTTGTTCATCAAGAAACCCAAAATTGCAAATTAGGGTTTAAAATGGAAAAATTTCATAACTTAGAAATTTTCTAAGTTATAAAATTTTCTTATTTTTTCCTAACTTTGCCCCACATTTTCACCAAGATGAAAAGGGACTAAATCAAAACTTACAACATTAAAGTTGTAGTACATCACAAAGTCTACAACTTTGATTCACAAAGTTTTCTCAAAAGAAGCTTGGATCTCAAGTTATGATTTTTGGAACAAGGGTACCTAAAGCTTTTAACTTAGAGAAATTTTGCCCTAGTTTAGGCAGGATTTTGACCCATCTTCTTGGCCATTTTTCACATAGTTACACTTGGATTCTTGAGTTGCATTTCAAAGATGTATTATAGTACATGTTTCAAGATTTCCAAATTATCCAAGAACTCCTCAAACACCTTTGTGGTTAGGGAGAATCGAATGCTTGAAGTTGGCAAAAACTCACTTTGTAACCATGGCCAATACATGTTCATACAAAGTTGCAAATCTGACCAAACTAGCTTAGTACATAATTACAGGTCTCTAAACCCTTAAACACTCAAAAATTTAATGCAAATAAATTGGTTAGAGGCATTGTCCTGATCAAGGGAGAATTGTACATTGAATAATTCCACTTTGGGCATAAAGATCACACTTCCATTTTCATAAAGCATAACTTTTGCAAAGTTGTCTTTCTTGAGCTTTGAACTTCTTTCTTTGCAGCAAACAAGTTCCAAAAACTTAGGAAAAGGTACAAGAAGTTGTTGCATGCTTGGAGATAGCCTGTACAGGCCTATCTCATTTCACTTCAAACTTTGCTTTCAAAACAAGTCAAATGGCCAAAAGCTCATAACTCACACATCAGATATATTGAACTTAAGCTAAGTTTTAAAATAAGTTTTGCATACCCTTGTAAGCCAGAAGCACGAGCCTTTGACCTCTCAAACCTCCTCATACTCAAAAACCACATTTTCTTGCAAAGTAGGGCTAGTTCTGCAAATCACAAGCCACCATCAAATCCCCTCGTGCGTTTTGTCCAAAATCATTCAAACACATTCCAAACCATATACCTAAGGTGTCCAGACCATTCACAAGTTACTGTAACTCCATTTGCACACATCACCATTTTTGTTTGGAAGCTTTGCAGGTTGAGTTCTGTAGCACGATTCAGGCCACTTCAAAACAAACTAAGCATTTGATAAGGTTCAAGGGTCATCAGGAAAGCTCAAAAGAACCTCAGCCCCCATTGAAAGTTGCTGCATTGTCCAACTTGAACTCAACTAAAACAGGTATTTCCTGAACTTCTATCTCTCTATTTAGGAACATTTAGCCTTAGGTTTGTGAATGAAAGATGTTGTACTCATTGCCCTGAAACCATACATATGCTCAGTTTTCATTTATATTAATCGTGCTAGGAGAATTTCATCCATGAACTTTATGAAAAAACTAGGTTAGAAATTAGGGCCAGAGAAATTCTCTCTGGTCTTTGAGAGTTAGATTAAGTTTTTTTATATGATTAGAATCGTGGTTTGATGCTCTACAAGTTTCATGTTTTGAGTTTTGTCAAAAGATCACAAATACAGGAGATACGAGTTTGTGTAGCAAGCGCGCGTTTTTTCAAAGTCTGGAGGAAGAAAATGAAGTTGATGGGCTAGGCTGACTTGTTTTTGCTTCTAACACTTACTTTTTCAGTTTCACACCCCCTGGCCCATTTCTTTGTATATTTATTATTTTTGCATTTTAATTTCATTTCTGACTTTATTATTTTATTTCCAAACATAAAAAATGCCTAAAAAATATTTTCATAAATTTTTACATTTTATTTGGTATTTATTTTAATTATTTCCAACATTAAAATGTTTAAATACTTTATATTATTTTGTTAAAACTTAAAAATAATGTAAAAAATATTTTTATTTTCATTTATTATTTTTATTCACATTTGAAATATTTTCTTGAAATATATATATTTTTGTAAATAATTTATTTTATTTTTTAAACACTTAATAAAATAAAGTATATATATATATATATATATATATATATATATATATATATATATATATATATATATATATATATATATATATATATATATATATATATATATATATATATATATATATATATATATATATATATATATATATATATATATATATATATATATATATATATATATATATATATATATATATATATATATATATATATATATATATATATATATATATATATATATATATATATATATATATATATATATATATATATATATATATATATATATATATACTTTATTTTATTAAAAGCATGGAATAAAAAACACAAAAATAATACATTTTATTTTTATTGATATTTTATACTAAAAAATACCTTTTTTTAATATACTTTTATTTTTTGTACATATTGATACATTTTTGTACATAAATAATAAATAATAATATTTCTTAAAGGAATTAGGGTTTACCCTAAAAATTATTAAAATTGACTTTTTATTTATTTCTTTGCATTTTTTTTCCATTGAAAATATTTTATATACCTAAAAAACCTTTTTTTTACATAATACATTTTATTTAATATTTATTTATTGTATTTATTTAAATATTGTACATTTAAATATTATGCCTTGCAAATTCAATTTGGTTGTAATAATTTATGGTTTAATTTCTTGCCAAATAATCCCCTATTCAAATTTGTACCCCCTCCTGATATCATGTTGTAATAGTTTAGAACTTAAATTCTCGCACCTTTAAGCTTTCAATTATGCCATGATTAGAGAATTAGGGTTTGTATGCAAAATCAAAATCAACAAATAGTTTGACCTAATCAAAGACAAAAAATTCATGAAAAACAAACACAATGCACACTTGCACCCCTAGGGTTACAATCCACTTGTTGCCTTCAAAAATGGGCCATGGTATGCATGTCAAGTACTTTACAAAGCAAAAACAAAACAAAAGATCATAGTCCCTCGATGATGCTATCTAGGTTTCCTAAACAAAATGATCAAGTCCCTCAAGAAAATTGCCAAAAAAACTTGATACTATTGCTATCATGGTCTATACGATGACCCGCGCCTGTCCCGTTTAACATTCTAACACAAGGTTGCCCACCAAATACAATGGTGAAGAAACACTGTTAAAAGGGTTAAAAAGATAAGAAAGATCTTTGAGTAAAATAGGGTAGATAACTCTTAGTTACTTGATCAAAGCTTGCAAAAACATCCTTGTTATCTTCAAAACACACTTCACCACACAATTTCAAAACCCTACTTTCAAACATTGAAAACTTTTCAAAAGACAAAAACACCTTTGTATACATTCAAACAAGAATCATTACAAAGGTTTCCACAATGATGGCCTCTTTTCAAAATATCTTTCCAAATCACACACAAAGCACCATTTCAAACAATTGAAGAGCACCATTTCAAACAATTGAAAAGCAAAGCAAGTGATCTAAACAAGTAACTAAGAGCCCATGGATAACCATGGATAGAAAAGGTGCTAATACCTTCCCTTTCTATAATCTACTCCCCGAACCCAAGAAAACATCTCAAAGGTCTTTCCTGTGCTTTTTGACCTTTCCTTAGGATAAAATAAAAAGTCAGTGGCGACTCTTGCCAAACCGAAACATTTACGAACACAAACGCAAAATCCCAAGTCAGTTCTCCCACCGTATCACAGAACTGGCGACTCTGCTGGGGAAAACTTTAAAAGTGGAGTAACCTTAAGGCTTAGATCACCCTTTGCATGATTATATTGTTTGCTTTGATTGCTTTACATTTGGTTCTCTTGTTTGGGCTTGAAATCCTCTACCCGGATTTGGGAAACATTCATAGGTAAATAGCAATACATTCTGGAAACTGTGCGGGGTATATCGACATGGTTGAAGCAATAGCTATATTAGTGCGACATATTTGTGTGTACCGGTAGCCTTTGAGTCAATCAAAGAGAGTACGGGGCCACTGAGTGACGTCATAAAGCACTAATGAACTCTTAGAACCTTACTTGACCATCTTGGCCTTTTATTAGGGGTAGTGAGATGACCGGCTTTGGTGCAGTCCGAAGTTGGTAGATACTCGATACTACACTCATTGAGGGTTATTTTCTTGGAATATTTTGGTCACTAGTTAAGTGGCTAAACCAAAACAATGAACATAGAAAACAATCCAGTGATATTGAGCTCATTAGAACCTGATTACTATTTATAGGACAGGTTTGAGCCAACTAAACTCAAGAGGGTATTTACCTATGAAACCTCATGCAAGCCTGAAACTAGGGTTTTGTGTGACTTTCTTGTACATGTGTTTGTGCATACATCATGAACATCATAAAGAATCATATGCATCCACTAACCATTTCAAGGGTTTGGATCTTCATCTTTGTTCTTGTTTTGTAGGTCATGGAATCTCTTCGCAGGAAAACAATTCAAGTCAACCTTGTGAGAATCCCTCCTCAACTCAAGGAGCTCACTTCCAGGATTCCAGAGAATTCTCTCTTCAGTGAAAGACATGGTAGGCTTCTCAAATTGGTCAACTCCAACATTGAAGAAGACATGGTGAAAGTTCTCTTCCAGTTCTTTGACCCCCTACACCACTGTTTCACATTTCCTGATTACCAACTAGTACCTACTTTGGAGGAATTTTCTCAACTCCTGAGAATTCCTATTCTTCATCAACTACCCTACAATGGTACGGAAAAATAACCAAAACCTGAAGATGTTGCTCAAGCATTACACTTGCAACCATCTGACATCAAGGGACATTGGGAAACCAGGAGTGGTGTCAAGGGTTTCTTAGCAAAGTTTCTGTTTGAGAAGGCACAAGACTGCTGGAATTCTCTTGATCTACAAGCCTTTGAAGAGATTGTGGAACTCCTTATCTATGGGTTGGTCCTGTTCCCAAACCCTGATCAACTTATAGATGTGAATGCTGTCAAGATTTTCATATCTCGGAATCCTATACCTACATTGCTTGGGGACATCCTACACTCATTTTACACACGAACAATGAGGAAAAGAGGTGTTCTCATGTGTTGTACTCCTCTCCTAGCAAGGTGGTTTATTTCTCACCTTCCACAATCAGTTTTGAAGAATGAGCAGGGTTTAAGGTGGTCACAACGATTGATGACCCTCACACATTCTGATGTTCATTGGTGTTCTCGGTCCAGAGAAAATGTCATCATCATTGATCATTGTGGGGAATTCCCTAATGTCCCACTACTTGGCATTAGGGGAGGCATTACCTATAACCCCTGTTTAGCTCTAAGACAGTTTGGATATGCTCGGAGGGATGGCCCTCATGACATGCTGATTCCTGACCTAGTTTTTGACTTCGAAAACGATGCGCAAGGACTTCGACAAAGGTTCATCAGAGCTTGGAGGATGCCCAACAAGGTGGATAGTAAGACACTGGGGCACAAGAATTCCATCCCCCTTGAGCCTTATCTCAAGTGGGTACGAACCCGCGCCCAGAATCTTATGATGCCATACCCTCACATTCTCCCCTTGATCAAAGAGCCTGTTATGGAAGGAGAGATTCCATACACCCTCCTACATCCTGACATGCCAACATCATGGGAAGAAATGCAAAAGAGTTGGATCCAACTCAAGGAAGAACGGAATACTTTTGAAGCCAGCTTCTATGCCAGTGAGAAGAAGGTTTTGGAGCTTATCCGCCGACTTCATGAGGAGGAAACTCTCAACACTTACATCGCACCAAAGAGGATGCGCAATGTCTTTTTACATTAAGAATTTTGTAATGTTTTTTCCATGGGACACTTATGTACTAACAAATTTCTTCTTAATATGACATGTGCTCCTTTTTGTTTGCAACAAATTTGAATTTCGGAATCCTTGAATGCATTACATGAATAACATACCATTCATCATATGCATAAACAGGTCTTCACACCAGGTTTCCTTATCTTTCTGCTCTTTATTTCAGCAAGATGGATTTGGAGCAGACGGTTAAGGATCTGCAAGCACAGAATTCTCAATTCCAGCAACTCCTCATGATCTTAGCAAAGGGTCAAGAGGACCTTAAAGCACTGTTGGAGAAAAGTAAAGAGAAAAAGAAGAAAAGGCCCAGAGTAGCCACTTTTGGAAGAAGGTTTGAAAGTAATGCTAGAAAAGTTCTCGAGTTCCCCTTAACGTCTGATGAAGGGGCTGGTAAAGGAAAAGGAGCTGCAGGACCTTCTGAATCTGAAGTTGAAGAGGAGGAAGAGGAAGAAGACGAAGACAACTCCGAACAGCAATATCCCTCGGTGGATGAAAAATATAAGAATCTTGAGGATAGATTGGCAGCCATGGAGTTGCAAAGGGTACCTGGTTTAGATTTTGAAGAACTAGGGTTGGTCGCTGGGATCGTTATTCCTCCCAAGTTCAAAGTACCAACTATTGTACCCCAAAATTTGCCCTCCCATATTCTTCAAAGATTTGCCAAGTCAAGCTTCAAAGTTCCCCAAGGGTTGCACAGTGCAAGAGCCTCCTAAGCAGTCAAAATTAGGGTTTGTGTTCTGATCAAGAAAATGAAGTTTCTAAAGGTCCAATCAAGTCTCACATGCCTACAAATATGGTCAAGCATCCTCATACAAAGTTTCAAGACTTTCAGCACAAGATTGCACAGTCAAAAACCCTAATTGCACTACAGTCAACTGTAGGGGCAAAATGGTCATTTGACAGTCAAAAGTTCAAATTTTTGGTCAACATATCATTTTGAAGCCACAAACATTATTTGATCAATTCTTGATCATGATTCTCAAAGCTTGGCTCAAAAATCATCAAAATGCAAAAGTTTCCTTATTTGGACAGTTGAAAAAGTCAACTGTAAATTGACCAGGGCATAACTTCCACATGGATTATCAGAAAAATTCCATCCAAAGCTCATTTTGAAGAGAAAGACATTTCCTACAACTCATCTTCATACTTCAAGTCCAAGAAATGCTCTCACAAAAAGTTATCAATTTCAACATTATAGGTCATTTTCAAAAGTCAACAAAAAGGGACTTTAAGTCAAAGGCCATAACTTGAGATTGGTAAATCAAAATGACATGGGACCAAAGACATTGGTTAGAGGACTCAAAGACCTTTCCAAAATGTCCAAGAACATGAGAAAATCTTAAAAATTGAGCAAGTTATGCCTTGTGGAAGTTGGGAAATATTTGGATATTTTGAAAAGTCAACATTGATTCAAATGACCTAAATTTGCTAATGGGCCCATTTTTCTTCCATAATTCATCATCCATGGCATGTGCACGACCACTTGGCCCAAAGGGAAGTATTTCTTCATTTTTTATTTATTTATTTGAATTTTTATTAATAATAATTCATTTAAATCAAATTAAATACATGAAAAATATTTAACCTAGTTTTTTCAATCTTTTTGTGCATGTTTTATCCTCAAGATTTCGTGCCTAGCTAAATGTGGAAAGATTTGGATTGATTGAGCATGATTTGTACAAAAGCACATGGAAAATATTTGAAAAAAAGATCTTGAAAATCAAATTTCCAAAAACCATGAATGCAATTGATTTGTTTGGTTTTTCTTGACCTAATTGATTCAATACATAAGCCTGAACGAAAACCTAATGCCTTGGACACACGCAGCTGCTCAGAAACCTGAAAACAAAAACTTGAAATTTTGTTAAGAAACTCAATTCTGAAAATCACATTCTAGGGCGATTCAAGGCATAATTTTTGTTTCATTAGCTTGCTGAAGGTTCACTGAACGTTCCCCAATCAAAAACATTCATCAAAGATTAAAGAATTGGTAACATGAACCGCCCCTGTACAGAAAAAAAATCCATGATCGTGTTTTAACATCCATGCACTCTCATGGCATTTTAATTGTTGATTTACATTCCTTATGCTATTCTAAAGCTAACCCATGTGTTTAATTGTGTTTTTACGCATTGTGTGCCAATATACCATTGTTACTTTTTAGGGTTTACAGAGTTTGGAATTAGGGCTTTTGAAACAAGGAAAAATCAGAACCTCTGACCACCACCATTCAAATCAGCGCGTTCAGACGATTACAAGGCCACCCTCGCGCCTAATTTATGGAGCCCCTGGGGCTAGTCGCTATTTTCCCTAACATGGCCTTTTAGAACGGTGTAAAACCGTTGCTTATGTCTTTTTTATTTCAGGAAAAAAGAAAGCCAACGAAGAAGACGATGCAGTGGCAGCCAATGATTGGGCAATTTGAATTTCGCGCTAAAAAGCACTAACGCGTGTTATTGTTTTATTATATTTGTTTGTTCTTTAATATACAAAGTGCGCGTCTAGAACAACTGGCAAGGCATGTGTGTGTTAACGTCCAAGACCTGGGTTCGAGCCCCAGGTCTTCATTCTTTCCATGTATTTTTTCCTCTAATATTCATATGCAGCATAAGCATTGTGGATCATCATACGTCCCTCTATCCAGTCAGCCACGCGTCCACTTTCATCCATCCAAGGGCCAGGACTTGGGGAACATGGAAGTCTCTAGTCAACGCTGGGGTACGTGTCCTAAAAAGTCCACCAGGCCTAAAGGTTGATGGGCCAAATTGCTGAAGGAAACACCTCCTATTTGGGGTCTGAACCCCCAGGTTTGCAAACCTTTTCATTTTTTATTTATTTATTATTTTGTTTCTTTATTTTCAATTATTATTTTATTTTCTTTTAATTTGTTTAATTAATTAATTATTTTCACAAAATATCAAAACACCTAAAAATCAAAAAAAATCAGAAAAGAGGAAAAATATAATAAATATTTTTGTTTTAATATTTTCCATAAATAAATTGTATATAATTATTTAGTTTTAAATTAGGTTGTAATTTTAATTCTTTTCATAATAAAATCTAAAAAAACATAGAATTAGGTTTAATTAATAATTTTTCATCCTTTTTATTTTTCTTTCATAAATAATATTATTTATTTTATTTATTTTCATAATTAAATTTGTATATAAACATTAGGGTTAATTTAGGTTAAAATTCAATGTTTTCTTAATAAATTAAAAATAAAGTAGAATTAGGGTTAGCATTTAATTTCAATTAATTCCTTTTTCTATTAAATCCTAAAATACTAAAAAAAATACCAAAAAACAAGTTCTTTCTTTCTGTTAATTTTAATTAATTCCTCATTAGTTTAATTTTGCAAAAAAGGTCCAACGCCCTCGTTTCGATTTAATTATTAATTCGCATATTATTTTATTCCGTTTAAATATTCATGTATCTCTCCCGAAGCCATGTAAATAATTGCTCGCACTTTTAATTCTTTACTTTCTTTATTTTTCTGTCAAAATCGGGTCCTGGTTTAATTTTGGCGATGTGGACCCGCGCCTTTTGTAATAGCTTAGAATTTACTTTTCCCGCAATATTTTTAATTGTTAAATCAAAGCATGAAAGAATGTATGGACAAAATAAAAACAATCGTAGAACACCAATGACATGACAAGACAAATGCAAATGAAAACGACACACAAATCACACACCACCCCTAGGGTACGCCTCACTGTTGCCTTGCCCCGAAAGGTGATCGTCGAGTAGAGGATGTCTTAGTAAGTCCTCATGATCCGGGAACCTGGCATGAGGGTAGCTTCTAAGGTGTCTTCCCATTGCTCTGGTGATCACCATGTCCCGAACCTCGAATTGACCCGAACACCTCCAACGGTGGTGCTACCTACCTCTCAATGGTGGGATGGCACTACTTTAAAGGACATTTACACAGACGAATTCCTTAGGGTAGGTAGACAACTCTAGATACTTGCTCTAATTTCAAAACAAATTCAAAAATACTTTTCACACTGACACCTTTTCAAAAAGCTTTCGAAAGCAATTTTTCAAACACTCTTGAGGACTGATACAAGAGTCGAACTGAAATTTTCAAAGAAACTTTTTAAAACCCACAATTGAAAAGCAAACAAACCATTTTGAAAACACAAATGAGCAAGTATCTAAGAGCCCATGGATAACCATGGATAGAAAGGGTGCTAACACCTTCCCTTTCTATAATCTACCTCCCGAACCGAGAGCAATCTCTTTAAGGAATTTTTATGTGCTTTTGTCCTTTCCATTTGGAGAAAATAAAAGACGGTGGCGACTCTTGCTTCCGCGACATTTCGCGAACCAGCGTTAAACAGCCAGTTCCAGATCCACCGATCACACCAACATTTGCTAAGTATGACGGTCTGTCCTTCCCAAAGATGCATCTGAGATCCTATGTCAGAAAGATCCAACCCCACTCATCTGATAAAGACCTCTGGGTACACTTTTTCCAAGACAGTTTGTCAGGCACACAGTTGGACTAGTTCTATCAACTTGAGAGATCTGAGGTTCATAACTGGGAAGACTTAGCTGCTGCTTTTTACCATCAATACCAATACAATGTAGGATGGCTTCCAATGAAGAATTTAAAGAGTATGCCCAGAAGTGGCGTGATCTGGCTGGAAGGGTGCAGCCACCATTTTCAGATAGAGAGCTAGTTGACATGTTTTTAGGGACCCTGTCTGGCCCTTTCTTCAATCATTTAATTGGGAGTTCCTCCGCGGGATTCACTGAACTAATTTTGACTGGCGAAAGGGTCGAGGCCGGTATTAAAAGTGGTAAGATTCAGAAAGATACCTCCACGTCCACCGTTGTTAAGAAAACCTTCCCAGCTAAGAAGGAAGCCTCTGTTGTTTATTCTCAGAAAAGTCAAGGAAGAACCGAGCGCCGGCCAACTGTAGGGGCTGTGATGATTCAAAACTCTTCAAATGATCAACCTCGCGGAAATCAGCCAAGACCTAATCAACAACGGGTAGAAAGGCCACAACGGCAGTTCACCCAAATCAACATGACGCCAGCTCAAGTACTCCCTCATTTGTTAAAACTGAATCTTACCAGTTTGAAGGAAGCGCCAAAGAACCCTAATACATCCTCTCCATACTACCACTCAAATGCCAAGTGTGCTTACCACTCTGACAGTGCAGGGCACGATACCAACAACTGTTGGGCGCTTAAGAACAAAATCCAAGACCTGATAGACGCTAAGGAAGTAGAATTTGATGCTCCTAAGAATCCGAATATGATTTCTGCCCCAATGCCCAAGCACAGTCATAATGTTCATGCCGTTATGGAAGACCTTCATGTTACCGATGTTGCTGACCTTTTGACTCCCCTACCAGTGATTAAAGTGAATTTGATGAGCCGGGATATTCCCAGGCTGCAGAAAAGATTTCTACTTTTGTTTAAACATACGAGTTGACTGCCCAATGTTGAAATCAGGTATCCAACGCCTGATGGATACCCAAGAGATACTCTTCCAAAAGACCCCTATTGATATCTTCACTTCTGTTACTCCTGTTACTTTTGCTACTTCAACCAATGATATTGCAATAATAACCATTTCCGAAGATCTTCCCAAGGCTTGCAAAAGGCTTGTCAAGATTACACCTGATCCTGAGTTTGTACCATTAAAAATCACCATGCCGGGGCCTGTCCCGTACCAATCTAACAAAACGATACCATGGAACTACGGAGGAGAAATCTTCTATCATGGTATCAAACAGATTGAAGTAGTCCAAGAGAATTCTGAAGAGGAAACCCCTGATATAGGGAACATTGCGAGAACAAGCAAGATAACCCGCAGCGGACGGATTTTTTCTCCGGAGATTGCTCCCCCTCGAGCAGTTTTCGAACCCTCGAAAGCTTTTGTGCATGTTAGGCCATATGTGCAAGACCCGATAATTGAAGAATTGGATACTCCTGAAGTAAGACCGTCTGTTGAGAATACCGATAAGGGTAAGGGGATACTAGAAGCTCCTGTCAGGACGAAGGCTCGTACTGTGGTTATCCCCGAAACCACCCAGAAAGAAATGGAGGAAATCTTGAAAATAATCAAAAGGAGCAATTTCGACGTCGTGGAACAGCTAGGGCATACCCCTTCTAAAATATCCATGTTGGCTCTTCTACTATGCTCTGAGGCCCATGCTAAGGCCTTAATCAAATTTTTAAAGACGGCACACGTGCCCCAAGAAACTTCGGCTGACCAGTTTCAGGAGTGCGTGGCAAGTCTTACTGCTGATAATGGTCTTGGCTTTTCCGATGCTGATTTGACTCCCAAGGGAAGGAAACACAACGACGCACTACATGTCTCAGTTGAATGCAGGGGAACCACCCTCGCCCATGTCATAGTTAATACTGGTTCTTCCTTGAATGTGTTGTCGAAGAAAGCGTTGGACCGTTTGGACTGCGAAGGATTGACCCTCAAACCTAGTAACATCGTTGTTAGGGCCTTTGATAGGTCCACAAGAATGGTTCACAGAGAGGTTGACATTCCTATCAAAGTAGGCATAGAAGTTTTCAACTCCACCTTTTATGTGATGGACATCTATCCTTCATATTCTTGTTTGTTGGGAAGACCGTGGATCCATTATGCTGGGGCGGTTACCTCCTGTTTGCACCAAATGCTGAAGTATCCTGTTAAGGGTAAGATTATAACGGTGCACGGCGAGGAAGAGTACATGATAAGTCACCTCAACTCCTTCCGCTATGTGGAGTTGGATGGCGAGTTCATCGAAATGCCTTTCCAACATTTTGAGGAAGTTTCTCCTGAGGTCGCAGTTGCGAAGACAATGGTTGAGGTGCCTATCATTCCCAAGCATGTATCTAGGATGGCATCTCCCAAGGACGCAGAGGCTGTAGTCAAAGAAGGAAAGAGCACAGTGTGGGGGAAACTGCCTGATTTTCCCCATAAGACGGACAAGTTTGGATTAGGGTTTACTGTTGTAGGACAAAAGGCTATGCGTCGCTCCAAGGCTGGAGGACCACCCGTCAAAATCTCTCACCATGGAATTAATGATGTAGAAGATGAAGATGAAGAGAACAACTTTGCAGATTGGATCTTTCCAACTGTCGAAGGGGGTTTAAGCAACTAGGAAGCAAAGGATTTTATTCCCATCACCTTCATCAACCAGTAATTTTATCTTTGAACAATTTCCCATTTTTTGGTCTGTAATAACTAAACAATTCGTACACTATTTTCACCTCATGCCTTTCCCGGGGCATGTAGGTCCATTTGTAAGGGCTTGATTTTCTTCATTATCATATGCCATGTTTTAATGAATCATTGGACGTCTTCATCTATAAACTGTTGTGTTCATTTTCTTTCCTTTTGCATTTTGTTTTGTTTAAGGATGGTTATCCCTTACACACACCCACACTCACAAATGCAGGTACCCATCCACTCCGGATTCCATGGGTGACTATTCTGCTTTAGCCTTCGGTAACTCTGAAGATTTGGTCAATCATGCTGAGTACGAAGTTGACGAAGACTATGAAGTTCCGGGAGAGTTAGCCAGACTTTTGCAACAAGAAGAGAGGGTTATTCTGCCTCATGAAGAGTTGCTAGAAACCATCAACTTGGGGACAAAGGAAGACAACAAAGAGGTGAAAGTGGGTGCCAACCTGGAACCAAGTGTTAAAGAGCGCTTAGTGCAGTTGTTGAACGAATACGTTGAAATCTTCGCCTGGTCTTATGAAGACATGTCAGGACTAGACACAGATATCGTGGTCCACCGTCTCCCTACAAGAGAAGACTGTCCATTGGTCAAGCAAAAGGTCCGCCGAATGAGGCCCGACATGTTTGAGAAGATCAAAGTTGAGGTAATGAAGCAATTCAACGTTGGCTTTCTGGCTGTTACTTCCTATCCACAATGGGTTGCTAACATTGTGCCCGTGCCTAAGAAGGACGGCAAGGTCATAATGTGTGTGGACTATCAAGACTTAAACAGGGCTAGCCCTAAGGATGATTTTCCACTGCCACATATCGACATCTTGGTTGACAACACAGCTCAACACAAGGTATTTTCCTTCATGGATGGATTCTCGGGATACAACCAGATCAAAATGGCCCCCGAGGACATGGAGAAAACTACTTTTGTCACGTAATGGGGTACCTTCTGCTACAAAGTGATGTCATTCGGACTGAAGAATGCAGGGGAAACCTATCAACGTGCCATGGTAGCTTTGTTTCATGATATGATACATCATGAGATCGAAGTTTACGTAGACGACATGATAACTCGATCACAGACGGAAGAAGAACACCTTGATCATTTGCAAAAGTTGTTTGCCAGGTTGAAGGAATATAAGCTCAGACTGAACCCAAGCAAGTGCACTTTTGGAGTTAGGTCTGGTAAACTTTTGGGATTTATTGTCAGCAACAAAGGCATTGAGGTTGATCCAGCTAAAGTAAAGGCTATACAAGAAATGCCTTCCCCCCGCACTGAAAAGGAGGTTAGAGGATTCTTGGGACGCCTAAACTATAATGCGAGGTTCATCTCTCACCTGACATCTACCTGTGAGCCAATCTTCAAACTGTTGAAGAAAGATCAGGTAGTTGAATGGAACAATTATTGTCAAGTTGCTTTTGATAAGATCAAGGAGTATTTATTGGAACCTCCTATTTTGATGCCACCTATTGAAGGAAGGCCGTTAATCATGTATCTGACTATTTTGGATAACTCAATGGGGTGCGTACTGGGCCAACATGACGAGTCTGTCCGAAAAGAGCATGCCATTTATTACCTTAGCAAAAAGATTACCTACTGTGAGACTCGCTACTCACTGCTCGAGAAAACTTGATGCGCTTTGGTATGGGCTGCTCGCCGGCTAAGGCAGTATATGTTGACTCATACCACTTTGCTGATTTCCAAGATGGATCCGATCAAGTATATCTTCGAGAAGCCTGCTTTATCTGGAAGAATCGCTAGATGGCAAATGATCCTGACTGAGTATGACATCCAGTATACTACCCAAAAAGCTATAAAGGGGAGTGTACTAGCTGACCATCTAGCTCATCAAGCCGTCGAAGATTACCAATCTATTAGATTCGATTTCCCTAACGAGGACATCATGACATTGGACAACATTGAAGGTAAAAGACCGTATGACGGACCTGAACGAGGATCCTGATGGACCCTGTACTTTGATGGTGCTTCAAATGCACTTGGCAACGGTATCGGTGCGGTACTCATTTCTCCGGAAGGTTTCCATACACCCTTCACTACCCGACTTTGCTTCAGCTGTACTAACAACATGGCTGAATATGAAGCTTGCAACTTTGGTCTCAAGGCTGATATAGACTTGGGAATCAAATCTTTGGTCATATTTAGGGACTCGGCTTTGGTTATCAGTCAAGTCAAAGGAGAGTGGGACACCAAACATCCTAATCTTATCCCATACAAAGAACATGTCTTGACATTGTTGCCTCATTTCGAGCAGATTACCTTCGAGCATTTCCCGCGAGAAGAAAATCAGTTAGTCGATGCTCTGGCTACAATGTCTTCCATGTTTAAACTCAACTGGGATAACGAGGCTCCCCAAATTACCATCGAGCGAATGGACGAACCTGCGCACTGTCACGAGATTAACACCGAAGAAGTAATGGAACAACCTTGGTTTCATGAAATCAAAAGGTATCTCCAGACTCGAGAATACCCTGAAGGAGCTTCCGTCAGTGACAAAAAGTTCTTAAGGAGATTTGCTGCCAAGTTCTTCCTAAGCAATGGCATCCTTTATAAGCACATCCATGATTGTGTTCTACTTCGTTGTGTGGACAAGGTTGATGCAGAATTAATCATGACTGATATACATAGTGGCACATTTGGAACCCACTTGAGCGGACATACGATGGCTAAGAAGATTCTAAGGGAAGGCTACTACTGGTCTACCATGGAAGATGATTGTCATCAACATTCTCGCACTTGTCACAAATGCCAAAGTCTACGCCGACAAGGTACATATTCCTCCTGTTCCTCTCAACATTCTGACAGCTCCTTGGCCATTCGCAATGTGGGGCATTGACATGATTGGAGAGATCAAGCCTACGGCATCCAATGGACATCGCTTCATCTTGGTCACTATTGATTACTTCACCAAGTGGGTCGAAGCAGCTTCCTATGCCTCTGTTACAAAGAATGTGGTTGCCCGCTTCATCAACCAGAACCTCATATGCCAGTATGGTATCCCCGACAGGATCATCACAGACAACAATACAAATTTGAAAAACACTATGATCACTGCTCTATGTGAACAGTTCAAGATTTATCATCATAATTCATCTCCCTACCGGCCAAAGATGAACGATGCTGTTGAAGCCGCGAACAAAAATATCAAGAAGATCATTCAAAAAATGACAGTCACCTACAAGGACTGGTATGAGATGTTACTGTTTGCTCTGCATGGATATCGTACCACTGCACGTACTTCAACAGGGGCAACTCCATTTTCTTTGGTATATGGCATGGAAGTTGTTCTACCTATGGAGGTTCAGATCCCTTCCTTAAGGATTATGAAAGATGTCGGTTTGAGTGAAGACGATTGGATTTAGACCCGGCTTGATCAACTTAATTTGATCGACGAGAAGCGACTTACTGCTGTTTGTCATAGCCAGACGTATCAAAAACGGATGATCAAGGCCTTCAACAAGAAAGTCAGACGTCAGGTATATCGAGTCGGAGATCTTGTAATCAAGTGGATAATCTTGCCGCAAAGTGATCCCAGGGGCAAGTGGACTCCTACTTACGAAGGACCATTTATGATCAAGAGCATCTTTTCTGGTGGGGCAATGATTCTGACCACCATGGACGGCGACGACTTGCCGCACCCTGCGAATGCAGACATAGTCAAAAGATACTACGCATAAAACGACCCGACAAGTTGAAAATCCAAAAGGGCGACTTGGGCAAAAATGGGCATCCCGGTGAATTGAAAACCCGAAAGGGAGGTTCAGGAAAAAATTAGGGATAAAACAAAAAAATTTGTACACCCGGCAAGTTGAAAACCCGAAAGGGCGACTTGGGCAAAAAAAGGGTTTCCTGGTGGATCGAAAACCCAAAAGGGCGGTCCAGGCAAAAGTTAGGGAATTAAAGCGTATGATTATGTCTCGTCGGATCACTTTAAGAAAAATCTCTTCACCTACAAGCTCCAAGCTTCTGATCAATCCAGTCATCAGCGAACGAAGCAACGAATGGACAAGATATTCAAAGTTGTGAAGGCTATAGTAGAATGGGAATCCCATAGAATTGTTACACATAGCCATCTTTCTTTTGAATAAATTTTTTCAATTTTTACGACAACATTCTCTTACTAGGATGTTTGTCTCCTTTGTACAAAGATACTCACAAAAGTTAATACAAAGATTAGTTCAAAAATGCAGAAATTTGCTTGCCTTTCTTTCTTTTTTACACTTATGTTTTTATTTAAAAACGTCCAAAGTTTTGTTAAATATGCATATGCATTTGAATATAATCACTGCTTACAAATAAAACGAAATTGAGAAAGGATAATCACTGATAGGTTGAAGGTGTAGGAAGATATCTTTGTGCCATTCCAGAAGAAATCCCCTGCAATACATTGTTCAGATCCTCAACAAAGCCAAAGTCTTAAAGTATGTGTCCCCATCGGAGTTAAACTTCAAGATCCCTAGCGGAGCCCGAAAACCCTGAAGTACCTATCCCCAGTAGAGCCAGAATATTCTAAACTTTCTTCCCCAGTGAAGTCAAATTTCCAACTATCAACCCCCAGTGGGAACTGTTCAACTTTGTAGGTGTTTAGGTATTGGCTTGCATTTTTGGTAAATTCCAAGTGTATGTGTGAATGTCATGACTGATGTCATAACATTCTAGTTCAGGTTGTACTAACTCTTTAGGTACATATGCAGAAAAATATTGTAACTCAAATACTGATGTTTATAAGTGTGTATCTGAGCATGTTTGCAAAATGATCACATTTAGCTAATCAGTAGACAGGTTTTCTCAGATGTCATAACAGATGTTATGACATCCTGTTCTGAACTAGCAGGATTACAGGATTGGATAAGTCTGAGTTTTTTCAGGAAATAACTCAGTCCTTCCTAAACAGAATCCTGCGTTTTCTGAGGAGTAACCTCGCTCAATCCTAACCTGATCAACAAAGTACTGTGACCTGGTCTTTAGGTCAAAAGGAATCAACCCTAGGTTTTTGGAAACCCTAACTGAAGTTGCAGCTGCTATATATTCAACAGAGTTGCGGTTTTTGAAGTCATCCCTGCTGATTGATCAGAAGATCAAGTTTGTAATCTGTATAGATTTGTTTATTGTACTCCAAGCAATTATCATTGTGATAAGTGTCTTGGAATAGGTTTCAATTGTAAGGGTTGTGTAGCACTCAAAGCTTTGAAGCAAGAGTGTTTGAATGTTACTTGACTAAAGCTGTGAAGCAGAGTCAAGTTAGTTGTGTACATTACTCAAAGCTGTGAAGCACGAGTGATTGTGTTACTTGATTAAAAAGCTGTGAAGCTTAATCAAGAGTGTGTTTTGAAGAGTGTCTTCATCAATTCTCAAGTCAAATTGGTTTATGTATCACTGCTGTGATTGAGGGGGAGTGAGTAGGAACTCAGGTTTAAGTTGTACTTAGATTAGAATTGCATTGGGTAGGTCTTAAGTGAAGGAGATAAACTGGTTGGTTTATTCCTGAATTAACATCTCTTATAGTGGATTCTCTCCCTGGCTTGGTAGCCCCCAGAGTAGGTGTTGTTGCACACTGAACTGGGTAAACAATTGACTGTGTTGTTTTACTGCTTTTGTATTTACTGTCATATAGTAAGTCAGATACGGTGTCATAACATCGGACGTGACATTAAGTATCTGTAGCCAGAATTTTCAATTGGTATCAGAGCAGGCACCCTGCCTGTATTACTGGGTGAGATCTAGGGATATCACTTTCTGGCACTATGGACAAAGAAGGAGTTTTTGGAAATAGACCACCCATTCTGGATGGAACTAATTATGACTACTGGAAACCTCGTATGATTGCCTTCCTAAAATCTCTGGACAAAAAGGCTTGGAGAGCTGCTGACAAAGGATGGATTCATCCCACCATAACTGAAAGAGATGGGACAATCAGTCTGAAGCCTGAGGAAGAGTGGAGTAAAGAAGAAGATGAGTTAGCTCTGGGAAATTCAAAAGCCTTAAATGCCTTGTTCAATGGAATTGATAGAAACATCTTCAGATTAGTACATCAATATGAACTGGCCAAGGAAGTTTGGGACACCCTCAAAACTACTCATGAGGGCACTTCCAAAGTAAAGATGTCAAGGCTTCAGATGTTGACCACTAAGTTTGAGAATCTAAAAATGATGGAAGATGAAACCATCCATGAATTTCACATGAACATCTTGGAGATTGCCAACACCTCAGGAGCACTGGGAGAAAAAATGTCAGAAGAAAAACTGGTGAGGAAGATTCTCAGATCCTTGCCTAAAAGATTTGCAATGAAGGTAACTGCCATAGAGGAAGCCCAGGACATTAGCAAGTTAAAAGTGGATGAACTTATTGGGTCTCTTCAGACTTTTGAGATGGGGATCACTGATAATGGTGACAAGAAGAACAAAAGCATAGCACTTGTAACCAACACTGATGTTGAACACAAGGAGGATGAAGAAGAAAACATATCAGAAGCCATTGCCATGCTTGGAAGACAGTTCAACAGGCTCATCAAAAGAATGGACCCAAAGTCAAGGTCAAATGTTCATAACATTCCTTCTGACATTGACAGTTCCAGCAGAAGACCAAGATCAGAAGATAAGGAAAACCAAGGCAGAGGAATTCAATGCCATGGATGTGAAGGATATGGACATATTCGAGCTGAATGTCCTACCTTTCTTAAGAAGCAAAAGAAAGGAATGACTGTTACTTGGTCTGACTATGATTCAGAAAGCAATTCTGAAGAAGAATCTGCCAAACTAGTTACTGCCCTAACTAGTGTTTGTACTTCTGAAAGTGACACCAGTGATGAAGAAGTAACATTTGAAGAACTGGCTGATACCTACAAGAAATTGTGTATCAGAAGTGGTGAAGTCTGTGTGCAAAATGAGAAACAATCAAAACTCATTGTAAAGCTGGAGGCTGAAAAGAGAGCAAATCTTGAAACTATAAGTCATTTAGAAGGAGAAGTTCAACTGCTGAACTCACAACTGAATCAAATGACCAAATCAGTCAAGATGTTGACAAATGGAACAGACAAATTGGAAGAGATTCTTCAGGCTGGAAAAAATATGGGAAATAAATCTGGCCTAGGATTTGTGGAAACAAAGAAATTTGTTACCAGGAAGCAAATGTCAAACCAGATGTCTCAACATTACTCTCAACATCAGGGACAGAGACACATGAAGAAGAGGTACCAAAGATGGAGATGTCATCATTGTGGGAAATATGGTCACATAAAGCCCTTCTGCTACAGACTACATGGATATCCTAATCAGAAATCAGATGTCAAACCTAAGTCTAAAAAGGTACCACACGCTCCTCAATGGAAGAAAAAGGCTATTGCACTGATAGCACACACTTCCCTGAAGAACTCAGCAAAGGAAGATTGGTACTTTGACAGTGGATGTTCCAGACACATGACTGGATTCAAAAATCTCCTCAATAATGTTATGCCTCACACCACCAGTTTTGTGACCTTTGGAGATGGTGCTAAAGGAGAAATCAAAGGAGTTGGTAATTTGGACTACCCTGGAGTTCCAAGTCTGAATAAGGTACTGCTGGTAAAAGGGTTGACTACTAATCTCATCAGAATCAGTCAATTATGTGATCTAGGATTCATGGTCAACTTCTCAAGATCTGAATGTCTAGTGTTTAATGAAAAACTAGATATTGTAATAAGAGGAATAAAATCCAAAAATAACTGTTATGTGTGGCAGCCTGAGAACACTGATATCCCTACCTTGAGTCAAATCATCAAAGAAGAAAAAGATATGAAACAGTGGCAGCATAAACTTGAAGGAATGAAAAGAGCTATTCCTATGGAAGATGTCAGAAGAACTCCTAAACTACAGGCTGATAATATATGTGATGTGGCAAAGAACAAGTCTCATAAATTCTGTTCTCAAAAATTCTGGTCAACACAGATGCTACCTGAAGACAATGTTACACAAGATGTTGTGACATTGTGGTGTGATAATCTGAAAACATTCAACATTTCCTTAAACCCTATTGACTTTGGAGAGAAGAAATCATTTAAACTGAAACATAGTTTCTCTGAGCTTCAGCTAACTGATTCTTCTACCAAGGTGCTTGTTGGAAATCAACTTGAAAATTTGAGGGGCAGATTGGGCATTCACCAACATGAGAAATTATAGCAATTAGTTTTGCTGAAAACAAGGGTTAAAAGGATTAATTCTATTAAGTCTATATTTAGTGGGTTAATCATATTCACTCACAATTCCTTCAAAAGCCTTCAGAAGTTGAAAAGACTCCCTTGTACTCCCTATCTCTCTCATCCTTGCAACCTGTTTTCTCCTCTCAATCAAAGAGTTTTCTCAAACTGCTACTGCTACTCAACGTTAAACACAATGTCTCAAACATCATCTTCCACCATGGCGGCTTCGTCTCACTCATCATCATCATCATCTGATCAAGATTCTAGGGCAATCACTACATGCTTAGAATCTGAAGTTCTTGAGGTCACTCCTCTCAGGGAGATGGCAACTGACCCAACCAGAGTCAAAAAGCTCCGGACCAGACATGCAGGAAGAGCTCAAGCTACAATCTCTGGTAACTCTTCTCTTCCTTCGTCTTCTACACCTAATAAAGAAGGATCAGTTCAAGTACACCAAGCTATTGCTAGACTGGTTTCTAGCATTCTGAGTGGCAACCAATCTGTACCGGGGATTTCTATCCCTTTGAATCAATCAGAAAGTCCAAATGTGGAAGGTTCTGAAAATATAGATGTCACTAAGGATGTTGTGACACCAAAAGACAACATTCAAAAGGCTGCTGATCCACCTATCATTGATGTGGATGAAGATTACTCAGATAATGAACTGATTGCAAATGTGAACCCTAGCATTGCTAGGAGATTGATGAAAAGAAAGAGTAGTGAGACTGTTAAGCCTGATGTTAAGAAATCCAAGGCTGAAGGGTTGGCTGAGAAAATTCAGACTAAAGGGAAGAAAGCACAGGTGCAGACTGCTAGACAACCTGAAACTTCTGATTCTGAATCAGAATTTGAGGTTGACATTGACAATACTCCCATCAGAAGGAAGCTCCCCTCCAGCAAGATTGCTAGAGTGCCTGAAGTGCCAACAGACAACATCTCCTTTCATCATCCTGATAATGCAAACAGGTGGAAGTATGTTTGCTTGAAGAGAATAGCCTTGGAGAGAGAACTCAACAATGATGCTTTGGAGTGCAAAGACATCATGGAGCTGATCAGGAATGCTGGGCTAATAAAGACTGTGATGAAGTTTGGCAAATGCTATGAAAATCTGGTTAAAGAGTTTGTAGTAAACTTATCCAATGATTGTGCTGATGGGAGGTCAGCTGACTTTGAGAGTGTGTTTGTTAGAGGAAGAAGGGTCAAGTTCTCTCCATCAGAAATCAACAAGTTTCTTGGAAGAACAAATAAGGACTGTCCTGACCTAGAGGCAACTGACAATGAAGTATGCTTGACCATCACTGCCAGGCAAGTAAAGTGCTGGCCATTGAAAGGGAAGTTGAATGCTAGTAAACTCAGCATGAAATTTGCCATCTTGCATAAAATAGGTGCAGCAAACTGGGTGCCTACAAATCACAAATCAACCATCTCCACAGGATTGGGGAGATTCATCTATGCTGTAGGAACCAAGACTACCTTTGACTATGGAAGGTACATTTTTGAACAAACCTTGAAGCATGCTGGCAGTTATGCTGTCAAAGGACCAATTGCCTTTCCCTCCCTCATTTGTGGAATCATCCTTGCACAATATCCTGACATACTTGTAGCAAGAGATACAGTCTGCAAAAGAGCCCCTGCCCTTGGCCTGCACTACAAACTGTTTCAGGGATCCCATGCTCCAGACATTGTCATAACATCAGCTGAGACATCGTCTGCAAAGAGCCAGTCCAAAACATCAGATGTCATAGCTGTCTTAAAAGAAACTTGCAAAGATCTGGATGCTAGAAAAAGGACCCTAGAAGCACTAATTGCCAAGCTAGAAAAGGAAGAAGCTGAAGCAAGCATGAGGGAAGAAGATGAAGGACAACTCAACATTGAAGAAAGTGGCTCCTCTGAGTCTGATGACAGTACTTGAAGGATGATTGCTGCTTGGTGGTGTTGCTGGTGGAGTTTGGAAGTATGTTCTGCTGTTGTCTGCTGCTGATCTCATTATTTTGCCTTGGATAACTGTATTACTTTATAAACATGTAATCTTTGGCCCATTTGTGGCTAAAGTGGGGGAGAATATTTTTGGTACTGCTTAATTAGTACTTAACACTATATTTTTCTGCTGTCACTTATTTCTGCTGCTATCTATCTATCTCTGATTGTTTAGGGACTTTAGCCAAAAATCTGCCAAAGGGGGAGTTTGTAGGTGTTTAGGTATTGGCTTGCATTTTTGGTAAATTCCAAGTGTATGTGTGAATGTCATGACTGATGTCATAACATTCTAGTTCAGGTTGTACTAACTCTTTAGGTACATATGCAGAAAAATATTGTAACTCAAATACTGATGTTTATAAGTGTGTATCTGAGCATGTTTGCAAAATGATCACATTTAGCTAATCAGTAGACAGGTTTTCTCAGATGTCATAACAGATGTTATGACATCCTGTTCTGAACTAGCAGGATTACAGGATTGGATAGGTCTGAGTTTTTTCAGGAAATAACTCAGTCCTTCCTAAACAGAATCCTGCGTTTTCTGAGGAGTAACCTCGCTCAATCCTAACCTGATCAACAAAGTACTGTGACCTGGTCTTTAGGTCAAAAGGAATCAACCCTAGGTTTTTGGAAACCCTAACTGAAGTTGCAGCTGCTATATATTCAACAGAGCTGCGGTTTTTGAAGTCATCCCTGCTGATTGATCAGAAGATCAAGTTTGTAATCTGTATAGATTTGTTTATTGTACTCCAAGCAATTATCATTGTGATAAGTGTCTTGGAATAGGTTTCAATTGTAAGGGTTGTGTAGCACTCAAATCTTTGAAGCAAGAGTGTTTGAATGTTACTTGACTAAAGCTGTGAAGCAGAGTCAAGTTAGTTGTGTACATTACTCAAAGCTGTGAAGCACGAGTGATTGTGTTACTTGATTAAAAAGCTGTGAAGCTTAATCAAGAGTGTGTTTTGAAGAGTGTCTTCATCAATTCTCAAGTCAAATTGGTTTATGTATCACTGCTGTGATTGAGGGGGAGTGAGTAGGAACTCAGGTTTAAGTTGTACTTAGATTAGAATTGCATTGGGTAGGTCTTAAGTGAAGGAGATAAACTGGTTGGTTTATTCCTGAATTAACATCTCTTATAGTGGATTCTCTCCCTGGCTTGGTAGCCCCCAGAGTAGGTGTTGTTGCACACTGAACTGGGTAAACAATTGACTGTGTTGTTTTACTGCTTTTGTATTTACTGTCATATAGTAAGTCAGATACGGTGTCATAACATCGGACGTGACATTAAGTATTTGTAGCCAGAATTTTCAAACTTCCCCCAATTTCCCCAGCAGGCTATCTTAAAAGTCTGAGAACCAAGAAAATAACAGTTAACTTCTTGGCTTATCCCCAACTAGGATGCTTCCTCAGTAGTTTGGAATACAACCCGAAGCTCCTGATTTCACCAGCCAAGTAAACATTCGCCCTACAGAGTCATCTCCCAGCAAGATCGAAGATTCTCGGTCTCATTTATCCAAGCAGAAGCCTCCCAGGTTTTAATTCCCCAGTAGAGATTTTCAGAGTTTTCCCTATTTCCCAGGGAAGTCATGAAGGATTCTCATTCCCTGCAGAAGTTGTCAAAGGCCTTGTTAATTCCCACAAATCGCCAAGGATTTTCAATCTCCAGCAGTGGTCCCAGGATTTCTCCTTCTCAAACAATCAGAGATCTTTAATCCCCAAGCAATCAGCAAGGATTTCTCATCTTCAACAATCAAAGTTTTTCTTGAATCCTCAACATTGGTCAAGGATTTAGTTTCCCCAGCAGTAGTCAAAGACTTCATTATCTCCAGCAACCAAGGATTTATTTGCCTCAGCAAGACAGCTACTCAGCTTACATGCACATCCATTACATTCATATATCATGAACATTTATGAAACACATTTCATTGCATCATACATATCATGCAACATAATTTTGTGTTTTAGCTAACATTTTACCCTTTTCTGGATAAGATTAAAAGGCTATCGTTAAAGAATTATTCAGATACAGTATGGATACACCTCAGACACGGTGGTCATTCTATTACTCATTCATAATTTCAAATCAAAATACAGTACGGATACACCCCAGACACGGCGGTTATTCTACTACTCATTCAGACTTCAGCAATCTGATACAGACTAGATACGCTCCAAACATGGCAGCCATTCTATCTCTCATTCAGATTCAACTATCAACTACAAGTTCATATACGCTCCAAACACGGATGCCATTCTGGCCCTTACACCAGAAGTTTGATTCTCCCCAGTGCAGTGACCACGGAAGTCATTCTTCACTTATTCAGATCCCAGTTACAGTCTCAGATACACTCCAGACACGGAAGTCATTCTTCACTTATTCAGATCCCAGTTACAGTCTCAGATACACTCCAGACACAGAAGTCATTCTGCTACTCATACAGATCTCAACTTCATATACAATACAGATACACTCTAGACACGACAGTCATTCTGATATTCATTCAGAGTTTAAATACAGTTACAACTCAGATACGCTCCAGACACGAATGTTATTCTTTTGCTCATACAGACTCAGTCTCCAGATACAGTTCAAATGCATTCCAGACACGGATACCATTTTGATGCTCATTCTTCTGACCTACAATATTGCAATTCAACAAACATTCTTGGATGGCATCTTTAAGCCCATCTCCAGCAAGATTCCACCATCTCCAAATGGCATCTTTAAGCCCATTTCCTCAGCTATATTTTGACGAGTGCAAATTTACGGGCACTCTAGTGTATAATCCTCTTTTACCTTCGAGTCGCGAAAGGCAAACTTGCCAATCTAACTCTTTAGGTTCAAGAAGATTGAACAGGGGAAACTGTTGTACCCCGAAATTTTCTCTCTCATTTCATCAACATTCCTCATCACAAGACTCTTGGAATTCAAGATCAAGCTAGGGTTTGCTCTGCTCAAGACACCTCCTTGCACTGTTGACCTAAATTATGGTTTGAGTTTGCACAGGGATGTTTTGACCTACAATATCCAAAGTGACTTTCATAATTCATTTTGGACTCACAAGTTTATCCATACCAAGTTTCAAGCCTTGAATCAAATTTTTGCCCAGTCAATTGGACAATTGACCTAGAAATCAGTTGTATTGGGGAAAAAGTCAACACTGGCCAATTGACAGTCAAACCTCGTGAATTTTGACCCAGGTCAACATTATGAACTCATATGAACCATTTGATCAAGTTTGGATCACAATTCCATAAGAAATTTGATCAGACCACCAAAAGGGCAAAATGGTCATTTTTAGGGTTTTGACTGCACAAGGGCAATTTCTGACTGTTTGACCTAACCAATGGAAAATCAAGATCAACCATGGATACAAGGACTCAATTACATTGTCTTTACCCATTCAACAAGTTCAAAAGATCTCAAATGCATAGGATTGACAGATGAATTTTTCAGTCAACTGATCAAAATTTGATTGTACACTAAAAAGTCAAACTTTGACTTTTTGGTCAAAATCAAGTGCCAAGGGTCATTTTTCATCAAGACATGTCAAATTATGAAACTTGTTCATCAAGAAACCCAAAATTGCAAATTAGGGTTTAAAATGGAAAAATTTCATAACTTAGAAATTTTCTAAGTTATAAAATTCTTATTTTTCCTAACTTTGCCCCAAATTTTCACCAAGATGCAAAGGGATTCAATCAAAACTTACAACATGAAAGTTGTATTCCATCACAAAGTCTACAACTTTGATTCAAAAAGTTTTCTCAAAAGAAGCTTGGATCTCAAGTTATGATTTTTGGAACAAGGGTACCTAAAACTTTTAACCTAGAGAAATTTTGCCCTAGTTTAGGCAGGATTTTGTCCCATCTTCTTGGCCATTTTTCACATAGTTCCACTTGGAGTCTTGAGTTTCATTTCAAATATGGATTATATTACATGTTGCAATCTTTCCAAATTGTCCAAGAACTCTTCAAACACCTTTGTGGTTAGGGAGAATCGAATGCTTTAAGTTGGAAAAAACTCACTTTGTAACCATGGCCAATACATGTTCATACCAAGTTGCAAATATGACCAAACTAGCTTAGTACATAATTACAGGTCTCTAAACCCTTCAAAACTCAAAAATTTAATGCAAATACATTGGTTAGAGGTATTGTCCTGATCAAGGGAGCATTTTACATTGAATAATTCCACTTTGGGCATAAAGATCACACTTCCATTTTCATAAAGCATAACTTTTGCAAAGTTGTCTTTCTTGAGCTTTGAACTTCTTTCTTTGCAGCAAACAAGTTCCACAAACTTAGGCAAAGGTACAAGAAATTGGTGCATGCTTGGAGATAGCCTGTACAGGCCTATCTCATTTCACTTCAAACTTTGCTTTCAAAACAAGTCAAATGGCCAAAAGCTCATAACTCACACATCTGATATATTAAACTCAAGCCATGTTTTAAAACAAGTTTTGCATACCCTTGTAAGCCAGAAGCACGAGCCTTTGACCTCTCAAACCTCCTCATACTCAAAAACCACATTTTCTTGCAAAACAGGGTCAGTTCTGCAAATCACAAGCCACCATCAAATCCCCTCGTGCGTTTTGTCCAAAATCATTTCAAACACATTCCAAACCATATACCTAAGATGTCCAGACCATTCACAAGTTGTTGTAACTCCATTTACACACATCACCGTTTTTGTTTGGAAGCTTTGCAGGTTGAGTTCTGTAGCACGATTCAGGCCACTTCAAAACAAACTAAGCATTGGGAAAGGTTCAGGGGACATCAGGCAAGCTCAAAAGAACCTCAGGCCCCATTGAAAGTTGCTGCATTTTCCAGCTCGAACTCAACTGAAACATGTATTTCATGAACTTCTATCTCTCTATTTAGGAACATTTAGCCTTAGGTTTGTGAATGAAAGATGTTGTACTCATTTCCCTGAAACCATACATATGCTCAGTTTTCATTTATATTAATCGTGCTAGGAGAATTTCATCCATGAACTTTCTGAAAAAACTAGGTTAGAAATTAGGGCCAGAGAAATTCTCTCTGGTCTTTGAGAGTTAGATTAAGTTTTTTATATGGTTAGAATCGTGGTTTGATGCTCTACAAGTTTCATGTTTTGAGTTTTGTCAAAAGATCACAAATACAGGAGATACGAGTTTGTGTAGCAAGCGCGCGTTTTTTCAAAGTCTGGAGGAAGAAAATGAAGTTGATGGGCTAGGCTGGCTTGTTTTTGCTTCTAACACTTACTTTTTCAGTTTCACACCCCCTGGCCCATTTCTTTGTATATTTATTATTTTTGCATTTTAATTTCATTTCTGACTTTATTATTTTATTTCCAAACATAAAAAATGCCTAAAAAATATTTTCATAAATTTTTACATTTTATTTGGTATTTATTTTAATTATTTCCAACATTAAAATGTTTAAATACTTTATATTATTTTGTTAAAACTTAAAAATAATGTAAAAAGTATTTTTATTTTCATTTATTATTTTTATTCACATTTGAAATATTTTCTTGAATATATATATATATATATATATATATATATATATATATATATATATATATATATATATATATATATATATATATATATATATATATATATATATATATATATATATATATATATATATATATATATATATTTTTGTAAATAATTTATTTTATTTTTTACACACTTAATATATTCAATATATATATATATATATATATATATATATATATATATATATATATATATATATATATATATATATATATATATATATATATATATATATATATATATATATATATATATATATATATATATATATATATATATATATATATATATATATATATATACTTTATTTTATTAAAAGAATGGAATAAAAAACACAACAATAATACATTTTATTTTTATTGATATTTTATACTAAAAAATACCTTTATTTTAATATACTTTTATTTTTTGTACATATTGATACATTTTTGTACATAAATAATAAATAATACTATTTCTTTAAGGAATTAGGGTTTACCCTAAAAATAATTAAAATTGACTTTTTATTTATTTCTTTGCATTTTTTTTCCATTGAAAATATTTTACATACCTAAAAAACCTTTTTTTTACATAATACATTTTGTTTAATATTTATTTATTGTATTTATTTAAATATTGTACATTTAAATATTATGCCTTGCAAATTCAATTTGGTTGTAATAATTTAGGGTTTAATTTCTTGCCAAATAATCCCCTATTCAAATTTGTACCCCCTCCCTATATCATGTTGTAATAGTTTAGAACTTAAATTCTCGCACCTTTAAGATTTCAATTATGCCATGATTAGAGAATTAGGGTTTGTATGCAAAATCAAAATCAACAAATAGTTTGACCTAATCAAAGACAAAAAATGCATGAAAAACAAACACAATGCACACTTGCACCCCTAGGGTTACAATCCACTTGTTGCCTTCAAAAATGGGCCATGGTATGCATGTCAAGTACTTTGGCAAAGCAAAAACAAAACAAAAGATCATAGTCCCTCGATGATGCTATCTAGGTTTCCTAAATAAAATGATCAAGTCCCTCAAGAAAATTGTCAAAAATACTTGACACTGTTGCTATCATGGTCTATACGATGACCCGCGCCTGTCCCGTTTAACATCCTAACACAAGGTTGTCCACCAAATACAATGGTGAAGCAACACTGTTAAAAGGGTTAAAAACATAAGAAATATCTTTGAGTAAAATAGGGTAGATAACTCTTAGTTCCTTGATCAAAGCTTGCAAAAACATCCTTGCTATCTTCAAAACACACTTCACCACACAATTTCAAAACCCTACTTTCAAACATTGAAAAATTTTCAAAAGACAAAAACACCTTTGTATACATTCAAACAAGAATCATTATAAAGGTTGCCACAATGATGGCCTCTTTTAAAAATATCTTTCCAAATCACACACAAAGCACCATTTCAAACAATTGAAGAGCACCATTTCAAACAATTGAAAAGCAAAGTAAGTGATCTAAACAAGTAACTAAGAGCCCATGGATAACCATAGATAGAAAGGGTGCTAATACCTTCCCTTTCTATAATCTACTCCCCGAACCCAAGAAAACATCTCAAAGGTCTTTCCTGTGCTTTTTGACCGAAACATTTGCGACCACAAACGCAAAATCCCAAGTCAGTTCTCTCACCGTATCACATGATGCACATGTGATCACACTTTCTTCATGATCACAAGTGTGCACGAATTCCCTCCAAATTGCATCATCCACCCCTCCTCTTGATCCCATTCACTTATCCTATAAATATAGGCTCTATTCCACTCATTTTCCTCAAGCTTGAATAGCCAAAATCACTCTGCCAAACTCTCTTCATAGCTCACTTTTCTACAACTTCGAACTCACTGTTCTAGCATTATTTAATCCATTTTATTTATCAATTCACCTTCCTTGAACCTAACTAAAGCTAATAGAAGAAGAATAAAGTACTAAATATCCCTGAATCATGCTAGCCAAGTCCAATTTCAGAGCTCTGCAACTTAACTTCAATAAGTAGATTCCTCCATCAATTCTCTCAAACTTTGATACTATTGTGAACCTCTTGTCATCCTGGTTCTAGTCGTAACACTTGCTTTTAATTGGAAACATGTTTTGACCATTAAATTTCAAATCCTTTTTCAAAACTTCTCTTACAAATTGTTGGAGTTACAATTTATATAAATTTTTCGCGAATGTGTGGTTGTCTTTGTCTTGATGAGACGAAGCGAATGGCATAGGTCTGAGCTTCTAATTTTATAGTTTGAGAGACATGTGTTTCATGGTGGCTGGACGTTGAAGATGACTAACGTGTCATCTTCCAACCAATGATGGATTGCCATTTATTTTTTTGAAAATCTAATTTTATATGTGATTCAGTGCTTTATTCAGTAATGACCATGATATGCACAACGCGCCAGATCCCTTAGATTTGATTAATAACGTGTTTTTACTCTCATCCAATGGTCCACATATTTTTGACTTTATTTTTTGTTTCTGATTTTTATATTTAATTATTTTAAATTTCAAAAATTCATAGAAAACTCATTTTAACTCTAAAAAATCTAAAAAAAATATGAGAAATACTTTTGATTTTGCTCTTTCTGATTTTTAGTTTTTCACAATTTTATTGTGTTTTGATATTTTTTTTTATAATTTTTCACTTTATTTGATATGTTTTAAATGTTTAAAAATACTTTTATTCATTTTTAAATTCAGAAAAAAATAGGGAAGGATCCAATGACATTTTGACAAATATTGGTAACCTCATTTATTTTTTATTTATTTCTGACTATGTTATTTTTTTAATCATTTTTTATTTATTTTACCCATTTCTTTTAATTTTAAAAATAGTCCTGACCTTAAAAAATTGCCAATAAATTTATAAAAATATTTGAGTTCATTTCTGATTTTTATATGGCCTTACTTAATTTTTCTTGATTAATTTAAATATAGTTGCTATTTTTCCTCTATTATTTTCATATTATAATCATTTTAAAATCCTTATTTTTTTATTTTTAATACAATTCTATTTTTGCATATTTTGTGGCTGATCTTGGGTTGAAATTTTGATCATCAACTTTATTAACATTATTGGATCCATGGTGTTGAGTCTAACTCCATAAAAATTGATGAATGATTTTAATAATAGTTTAATTAAAATTTTGGTTCAAATGTGGTGTTCATTTTCTCCATCCCTCTTCATCTTACCTCCCTTCTTATTATATTACATGTTACGGGATAATGGTCTTTATATCATTTATGCAAACATGAAGTACATAGATTGCTATTGACTGACCTTAAAATAGGTGTGACTTCTATATAAGTCCCCTTACGATTGCTTAACATAGCACTAAATTTTGTCCCGGTTTGAGAAAATGATCATTCGTGGCCCAAACCTATGTTTACAAGCCCAAGTATGTTAATTTAAATCCTTTGATCCAATAACTTTGAGATCCATTGTTAGGAGGCTTTGGTTCTACCAATCATCTAATGGAACTACATTAATTTTGGTCAAAGTGGATCACTTAAACATCATTGATCATTAAGTGTTACTTTGATATTTTTAAATGGATGATATACTTGACAAAAAGCAAATGCAACTTATTATTGAGAGGCTTTGGTTCTACCAATCCTCTCATGAGTTCCAAATGCAAGTTTCAAGATGGTCATCCAACTAACCATTAACTTCTAACAGTTAACTTTATTTTATGCTTTTACTTTATGTACCATTTACTTTAGCATTTATATTTCATGTTATTTTCATCTTTGCTCACTTGAGCCTTTATCTTTTATGTCTTTTTTATTTGCTCACTTGAGCTTTTCATTTCTTTTTGAAGATACCTAATAATCAACTTAAACCTAAAAAAACTTTAATGTTACTTGGACTACTTGGTTACTATCTTTGGCATTATGGAGTGATGGACTTCTTGGACTTAGGAGTAGAAACCTTGGCCTATGTTGAAGACCTTGTGACCTTGATTGTTATTTTGTCTGGAGTTCTTGGGGTTTACCCCAAGACATTGGGTTGTTTGTTTGTTTTGTGTGCAGGTTATTGTGATTACATGTTTTGTCAGTGATCTGGAATTCATCTGTATACAACTGTTACTCTGCCTAATTTTTGTGAAGACTTAATGCAATTAAAGTTTGGTATTCTCAAGAGGTTTATTAATTGTTTGCTTGGTTTCAAATCCAAAGGATGGGATTCTACATTGACTCATTATGACAAATGTTAGCTTCTTGTTTGGTTAGATGGTTCTTCTCCTTAACTTTTACCTTATGCTTTCAGATAGTCTCTTCATCTCCTCCCATCTTCTTTAATTTCAAAAATCTTCTCCCTCCTTTCGAAAAAATTTATTGTTTCTAAACTTGAACCACTTTCATAATAAACTTTGAGTTAGGTCCATGCATTTTCAAAATATTTTCTTAATCAAACATTAATCAATTTAACAATACTTAGACATTTTTTGTGAGAAGACTAAAAGTCAATCAATCTCATTTAAACCATGTTTTCCACTTTGGCTTTTGCTTTGAAACTTTTCTCAAAATATTAGACTCTTGTCAATCCTTGTAGTGATGCAAACAACTATACTTCTACAATATATGGTGAAGAGATATATTTTCCAATTGGGTGTTGAGTGAGGTTTTGTTGATTTTAAAATCCAAGCCATATCCTCCACTTTGAGATGAAGCAAATTCTCCTTTCTCATGATTGTGGGTAGTTAGTATGTTTTCCAGACGGACAATGACGATGACGTTTAATCTCATAAAATTAACCAAAACACTTGTGTTTTTGTTTCAAAATATTTCAAAGAGGAACTACGTGTACCCTGATCCCTTATTGCACGGAAGGTGGTACATAGGCACTAAAGGTTCGCAACCGCGACGGGTGCAAAAATCATAAAAAAATATACTTATTTTTCTCATCCCCACAATCTATTTTACATACAACGTTTTATAGTTGCAACCGAAGTCACGCGCCTTTAAGTCAGAACACAAACCATAAATATATTTTTGGTTGCCACTGTAAATTTAATTCGGGTTTATATCTTGATTGAAGCTTAGATTTCAAGGCCAGGCCATTGTGTATGTTTGGGGTGCAATCGAAAATATATTTACAGTTGCAACTGAAGGTGTATTTCCAATTTGTATCCAACTTTTATATACCATATATGTCTTGGGAAAGTGCGTACAGAAAATACATTTCTGATTTTAAAGTGTTGTACCCCAAAATTTCCCTCTTATTTCTCAAGACATTTCTCCACAAGGATTTTCAAAAGTTCAAATTTGCACAAGTACAATTGGGCTTTCAAACATCAAATCAAAAAAAGAGCGTGCCTGCTTCGATTTCACATCCTTCGATTGGACTTTTGGCCTCTTTCAATGCAAGCTTGGCTTGCATCCTTCGATTGAGTGTTTTCTTCTGACACGCTGGCTTCGATTCACAAAGCAGGAGCTTCCTACATGAAACCTTCGATTGGACCTTGGCTCTTCATGCAAACCTTCATTCGAGCGATGGTATCTTATATTCTTTCCTGGAGTCACAAGGCAGTGACCTCCTACATGCAAGCTTTGATTGGACAAATAGCTGCCTTCATGTAAGCTTCGATTGCACCATTGGCCTCACATGGTTCACAATGCAACGGTTGCTTGCATGCCTGCTTCGATTGGACATTTGATGCATGCATGCCTATTTTGATTGGACAACTAATTCCCTCCATGTTTGCTTTGATTCACAAAGTAATGGCTAGTTGCATACAACCTTCGATTGAGCAATAGCTTCCGTCTTGCATGCTTCAAAGCAAGAGGCTCCCACCAGGCCAACAGGCACAAGGAAAAGAGTCTCTTGTAACCTCCTTCAATCCAAAGGGGAAAAGCCTCCTATTGATATCCTTTGATTCAGAAGTTGGTGATTTCCTACTGGCTTCCTTCGATTCAGAAGACAAGTGCCTTTTTTACGCTTGCTCACAATTCACAAGGCAAGGATCTTCTTCAGGCAGTAGGCACAAGGTAAAAGCCTCCTACAACTATCCTTTGACTCAGAAGCCAATGTCTTGCATGTATGCCAAATTCACAAAGCAATGGTTTCCCTTCATTCTAGCGCCCATAAATCATTGGCCATTTTTCATGCTAGCTTCGAATGGGCAATATTTCCTTTGGAAACAGTCTGTTTCAATCACACATAGATCCTACACTATGGCATACAATGGGTGTCCCATTCAAAAGACATGTCTGGGTGTCCCATTTGAAATACTTGTCTGGGTGTCCCATTCGAAAGACGTGTCTTGGTAGTCCATTCTAAGAAATGCAAATGGTGCACATAAATGATGCATATGTTCCAATTAAAGGACACATATTTGGCCCTTTCAAAGATACACGTATGATCCATACGAAGGACACACTATGGGTGGAAGTAAACAGTTTTTTATGAAGAGAGTTTCTGGTTGAAGGTTGGACCCATGAATTCAAATCGAAGGATATGAAATATTCAAAGATGCTTACTGCAAAATTCAGACCTGCTGCAATAGTAATAACGATCCAAAACTACTGCACAACAGTCCTGCTACACTGCTCCTGTATTTGCACCAATTTGTCATACCGATACCGCCCCTTGAAAGCTACAAAAACAGTATACCCAATTTTTTCAAATTATTTTGTTTTCCCTCCTAAACCTCAGCCAACTTCACCTATAAATAAGAGGCTTTATAACATGTCTAAGGGGATGGACAACACACCCAGAGGCTTTTGATAACTAGAGAAACTTTGAGTGTGTAAAAATCATCAAACTCTTAGCACATCCTCAAACCCATAATCAAAAGACCATACCTTTGTTCCCTTCCCTTTCGAATCCAACACTAGAAGCACAACACATGTTTCTTTTTCCTTTCGAATCCAGGAGCAACCCCCACGCTTTGTTTTTCTTTCGAATCCAGCAGAAGGAACACCACACCTATTCTTCTCCTTTGAATCCAGAAACAACAAGCACAACCCCACTCTCCTTGACCTTAGAATCCAGTTAAAGAAACACCACACCTGTTTTTTCCTTCGAATCCAAGAGCACCCAGGGCAGCAGCTCAAGGTCCAACACTTACATTCCAACGTCAAGAAAGGTAAGTCCTCTTAACCTTAAGATTTTAAATTCAAACATATCATGTAAATAACATTTGTTCACTTTTTATTTCTATACTTTCGATTGCATGCTTTTTCTTGTCCAAGTATACGTTAAAGCTAACTTGTACAGACCCTAAACGAAAGAAAAAGTCTTGTGTGAAACGAAGCTTTAGGCTTCACCCCTGGCTACTTCACAGTTGCAAGCAAAACAAAGAGTGTGACCTTAGGCTTTGCCACACACTTGACTTCCAGACCATTCGAAGGAAGCAAAAAATGACGTAATCGAAGGATACATTCACACTAACCGCCAGGCCTAATCAGAGGAAGTAGCCAGAAAGATGAATCGAAGGCTGCCTGCACATGCTGACTTCCAGGTAAAATTGAAAGAATCCAGGAAGAGCAGAATCTTTGGTTCCGACCAAAGATTGATTGATACTCGATGCTATACTCATTGAAATTAGACTTTTGAGATATTCTGGCTGCAATACTTTGGTGCTTGAGCTAGAACAATGCCTAAAGGAAAAGTCAGTGATATGAGACTCCTTAGAACCTGATCACTTTCTAAGACAGGTTGAGCCAACTAAACTTCAAGAGGGTACTTACCTACAAACTCCATGCAAGCCTGAACCTAAGGACTTGTCTGCTTTGTGTGTACATGACTATTTGTACATAACGAATTGCTTGCTTTGCATACTTGTACATAACATCATGACATCATACCATAGCATTTTTCAATAACCATTTCAAGGATCTCAAGGGCCTATAATGCAGGTTCATGTTGAACTGGACGCATATCAAGGGGCAAGAGGATTCATTCTATAATCAAACACTGTCAAAGACCAAAGCATGGTAACTTGAGTCAAGGGCTATGACCCACTTGACATGGTAAGCTTGATTCTCGTGGAAGGACATCCACCAATACAAAGTTCTCCAATCAAAGCTGTGATCAAAATTCAACTTCTAACATCTTCTTGTGTTTACTCTGTGAGATCCTTGAAAACATGCATCCATATACGATGCATCATATCATGGCAAGTCTTCCTCACACGGGTTTCTCATCTGCTTACTATTTGTTTCAAGAGATGGCTCTAGAACAAACTATCAAGGACATTTAGACTTAAAATGCTCAGCTTCAAGTAATGTTCCTGAACCTGTCCAAGGGGCAAGAAGAAGTGAAAGCACTCCTCACTAGGGGCATGGCTATGAAGAATATCAAGGACAATAAGGATGACCAGTTGGGGCAGCTACAAAATGAGGTAACTACAATGAAGATCCAGATGATAGGGTAGATGGTAGGCCAGATGGATCTTATCCAAAACTTGGCTCAGGGACAAGAAGAGCTGAGAGCCTTCGCCAACAAGATTCCTTAAGATGGACACAACCGTATGAAACAAACATCCGAGTCTGGGGATCAAGTCATTATTCAGCCTCCCATGAGACAAGAAGTCGGTTTAGTGGAGAGTAGACCTTTCAAGATTGCTACTACCTCGCGAGCCCAACAACAACCTCGCCAACAACAAGAACAGGGTAATCAGCGTAAGCGGGATGCGTCCAATAGGAAATATACCAAACTCAACATGCCAATGTCGCAAGTATTGCTACACATGTTGAATTTGAATTTGGTCACATTGAAGGATCCTCCTCGGAATCCTAATACTGCTTCTCCCCATTACAATCAAGGAGAAAGGTGTGCGTACCACTTCAACAGTCCTGGACACGACACTAACCATTGTTGAACATTGAAAAACAAGATTCAAGACCTAATCGATGAAAGAGTGTTGGAGTTTGCACAAGACGGTCAACTGGAGCTCTTTTATCACCCCTCAAGGGAATCCATATGAAGTGACGGTCTAGGCGGAAGAATTTTATGTTTATTTGAATTTTAAGTTGTAATTTTTTTGTTTTCTTAAACACTTATCTTTATGTCAGACTTTGGTTATTCTTATTAATGCATTAAATATGTTTGTCTTGAATCAGTCCATTCATTTTCACTCTATTTAAACTATGCTTTTTACTCCTTTTATGATGTTTAACTCTCGTTTCAAAGAGTTGCAAACCTTTAGAGGGAGGATGACAAAAACAATGCCATAATCTCATACAATATGCTTTTTAATAGACCTTGCTGACGATGTACATGTGTTTATTACAAACCCTAAACACTGGATCTATAAGGAAGATAATCCATAGTCAACCCCATTGAGCCAAAGAAGTAGCAGTTTTCTTTTTCACACAAATTGAAACCTTTGATCATAAACCTGGGGCAGAGTAGTCTTTCAGTTAATTCAAATGCGCGTTCAGACGCAAGCTTTCACTTTGTACACAACGAATGACATCAAAAACATCCTTCTGAATCAAAAGACGGTGATGGTTCCCCATGAAGTAGGCAGTCATTATCTCTTAAAAGAAAAGCCCATTGAGTCAAAACCTATGAAGGGAACTTAAAAAAATGAGGCATCCCGCTGGTTGTACTCTCAAAACAAGAACAGTCAGGCAAAAATTAGGGACAATAAATTAAAAAAGAAGTTGCTACAAATCCTCGACAACATGAAAAATGTTGCAAAGATGACTAACTTCCAACAAACTTAACTTGTCTGAACCATCACCAAAATGTCATTCCATACTCAATTGGAGTTCAAACGTACAATTAACTGAGTTTAGGACTGGAGAATGTCATGAAGAATGGGTTGAGTAAGAATATACTTTGAGCCTTATCCTTTGTTTCTTAAATTGTGAACCAGACCACGCTACAACCCTTCAAAAGACCCAATTGAATCATGGGTTAGTTCGAAAGCGTACTATTACAAAAGGTATCCTGACTCCTGTAAGGCTTACTATACATCCTGAGTTGAATTCAAATTCTTACAAAACTCTTTACTTGCTAAAACGCATTTTCAAAACTTCAAGACAAGCATAAAATTTGCACTATTTTGAATACCACTGTTTGCATATAGATATTTGTTTGACAACAGAGAAATTCACATGACAAACATCCAATGAGCGGAAATTCTCTCAAGAAACAGAATCATTTCAAAAGGGAAGACACTTCCAATGATAAGTCTCCTATAAGCAAGGGGGCATGAGGTGTCTCTGTCCAACTCGTCTGGGGAAGTCATGTCGAGATTCTAAGAAATCTCTCAAGAAATACTGAATAACCAAGGGTAGGTCTGTATATGAATCACTTGGGGCATTGAACATGAATTCCAATAAAGGGTTACGTATGACCAAGCAAACATTTCCTGGAAGTACTACAACGCTTACTACTAGGGGCAGTGACAAAATTCCCACAAAGCCCTTTTCATAGGGTAATCCCTAGTCAAGTCCCCATAGAGTCATCTCTATAAGGTTATCCCCACAGAATAATCTTCACAGACTAGGGTCTAAAACCCTCAAGGTCAAATTCATGGATATCCCTATAAAATTGGATCCATGCAATCCCCGGTCAGAGTTTTAAATCTCCAAAAAACCTCTCCCCAACTGAGTTGATCTCAAGAATCCTCAAGGAGTTCTGCCAAAAGAAAAAACCTCTCCAAAAGATTGGAAACAGGGTTTATTTCCCCAACAAACGACAGATTCCCCAGCTTGAATTTGCCTCTCAGACTATCACAAATCAAGGGACCATAACCCCTCTTCCCCAATAGACTTTTCTATAATCCCCAGTAAGTTGTTGCAAAGCCTGGGAGACAACAAGATAACAAATAACTCCTTTATCCTTAACAAGTTGTTAACTTCCATCAAGAAATAGCTCCCAGTAGAGTAACGAACAGCTAAAACTCCTGAACTCTTTTCCCCAAGCAGGAACAAAGACTCCCCACAAAGTTTCCCTCAAGCAAAATCTATGTCCCCCAGCAGAGTTCTCCTCAAAACAACAAAAATGGGAATCCCCAGCAGAAACATTCTAAACAAAGTTCGAGGATGCACATACTCTTTATCTCCAACAGCAGTCCGGGATTTAACTTCCTAAGGCTCCACAACATTTGTCAAGGATTTATTTTCCAAGACAAAGATACATTTCAACAACATTCATAGCATATGCATACGAAACACATATAGAAAAATCTCATTTATTTTTAGAAACATCATTACGCCATGTATCTCATACATCATGACATTTCATACAACTAACTCTTTACCTTTTCAGCAAATATCAATCAACAGATAATTATCATCAAAAATTTTCAACAAGTTCCAGATTAATACCTGTAACAAGACAGGACAACTATCTGAGAACAACTGATTGTAGATTAATACCTGTAACAAGCCAGGAAAGATATCTACATGAGCAGATTGAAGATTAATACCTTTAACAAGCTAGGAAAACTATCTTTCTTTCTAAGGTAAGAGATTAATACCTGAAACCAGACAGAACAACTATCTTAACGACCAACAAAAACAAGTTCCAGATTAATACCTGGAACAAGACAGGACAACTATCTGAGGACAGCGGATTATAGATTAATTCCTGAAATAAGCCAGGGAAACTATCTACACGACCAGCTAAAGCAACCCTATCCAGATGAAGTTTTACACAGACTCATCCTGAAGCAACCCTACACAGGTTCCTTCTCATTTTCAAATGAAGTTTTACACGGACTTATCCTGAAGCAACCCTACCCAGGTTCCTTCTCATACATTTCCAGATGAAGCTTTACACTGACTTATCATGAAGAAACCCTACCCAGGTTCCTTCTCATACATTTCTAGATGAAGTTTTACACTGACTCATCCTGAAGAAACCCTACTCAGGTTCCTTCTCATTTTCAAATGAAGTTTTACATGGACTCATCCTGAAGCAACCCTACCCGGGGTCCTTCTCATACATTTCCAGATGAAGTTTTACACTGACTCATCATGAAGCAACCCTACCCAGGTTCCTTCTAATTTTTAGATTTAGTTTCATACGGACTCAGCCTGAAGCAACCCTGCCTAGGTTCCTTCTCATTTCCAAATGAAGTTTCACTTGGATTCATCCTGAAGCAGCCTTACCCGGGCTTCCCTCTCATATATATCCTAAATCAGCCCTACACAGGCTCATCATAAAGTAATATTACACAGATTCCTTCTAATACATTTCCAGACACGGCCTAACACGGGTCCATTCCAGCATACCATTCAGATAAATCGCTCCAAAGATTTATTCTGATTCTTTTCCAGTTAAAGAATATTTAATACCTATGTTGGTTCAGTTTAAATCGATCAATAATTTATCCAGATTCCTTTCGGGTAGACACTTTCTCTGGTTCAGATAAATCGCTCCAAAAATTTATTCTGATTATTTTCCAGTTAAAAATTATCCAAGGCCTCTGCTGGTTCAGTTTAAATCGATCAATAGTTTATCCTGATTCCTTTCCAATAGACACTTTCTCTGGTTCAGATAAATCGCTCCAAAGATTTATTCTTATGCTTTTCCAGTTGAAGTCAAGCTTAGACTTAGTATAATTACTGTCAACAATCACCTTTGGATGGCATCTATAAGCCCATCTCCAACAACTCTCCATCATCTCTCTAAATGGCATCTTTAAGCCCATTCCCTACAATCAACAACCACATCATCGAGTGCAAATTTCTGGGCACTCTAGTGTTCAATCATCTTCTACCTTCAAGCTACGAACGACAACATGCCATACTCATTTTTCAGGTTTAAGAAGATTGAACAGGGGAAGCTTTTGTACCCCAAAATTTACCCTCTCATTTCTCAAGACATTTCCCCACAAGGATTTTCAAAAGTTCAAATTTGCACAAGTACAATTGGGATTTCAAACATCAAATCAGAAAAAGAGCATGCCTGCTTCGATTTAACATCCTTCGATTTGACTTTTGGCCTCTTTCGATGCAAGCTTGGCTTGCGTCCTTTGATTGAGCGTTAGCCTCTGTCACGCTGGCTTCGATTCACAAATCAGGAGCTTCATGCATGCAACCTTCGATTGGACATTGGCTCTTAATGCAAACCTTCGTTCAAAAGACATGTATCGGTGGCCCATTCGAAGAATTGCAAATGTTGCACGCAAATGATGCATATGGTCCAATCTAAGCACACATATTTGGCTCTTTAAAAGATACACATATGATTCATTCGAAGGACACACTTTAGGCAGAAGAAAACAGTGTTGTCTGAAGAGAGTTTCTGGTCAAAGGTTGGACCCATGAAGTCAAATAAAACGATATGAAATATTCAAAGATGTTTACTGCCAAGGTCATACTTGTTGCACTGACCATAACGCTCCAAAACTGCTGCACAACAGTCCTGCTACACTGCTCCTGTATTTGCACCAATTTGGAATACAGATACTTCCCTCGAAAGCTGCCTAAACAGTATACCCAATTTGATCAAATTCGTTTGTTTTCCCTCCTAAACCTCATCCAACTTCACCTATAAATAAGAGCCTCCATAACATGTCTAAGGGGATGGACAACACATTCAGAGGATTTTGATAACTAGAGAAACTTTGAGTGTGTGAAAATCATCAAACACTTAACACATCCTCAAACCCAGAATCAAAAGACCATGCCTTTATTCCTGTCCCTTTCAAATCCAAAACTAGAAGCATAACACCTGTTTCTTTTCCCTTTCGTATCCAAGAGCAACCCCGACACTTTATTTTTATTTCAAATCCAGCTGAAGAAACACCACACTTGTTCTTCTCCTTCGAATCCATAAACAACAGGCGCAACCCCACTCTCCTTGACCTTCCAATCCAGTCAAAGAAACATCACACATGTTTCTTTCCTTTAAATCCACGAGCACCCAGGGCAGCAGCTCAAGGTCCAACACTTACATTCCAATGTCAAGCAAGGTAAGTCCTCTTAACCTTAAGCTTTTCTTTTCAAACATAACATGTAAATAACATTTGTTCACTTTTTATTTCTATACTTTCGATTACATGCTTTTTCTTGTCCAAGTATACGTTAAAGCTAACCTGTACAGACCCTAAATGAAAGAAAAAGTCTTGTATGAAACAAAGCTTTAGGCTTCACCCTGGCTGCTTCACAGTTGCAAGCATAACAAAGAGTGTGGCCTTAGGCTTCACCACACACTAACTTCCAGGCCATTCGAAGGAAGTAGAAAATAACATAGTCGAAGGATACATTCACACTGACTGCCAGGCCCAATCGATGGAAGCAGCTAGGAAGCTGAATCGAAGGCTGCTTGCACATGCTGACTTCCAGGCCAAATCGAAAGAAGCCTGGAAGAGCAGAATCAAAGGGTGTTGCTTCCTGAATTGAAAAGCTTGTCTTCCCTTATTTTATTTTGTTTTATCGTTACATTTTCTTACTATTCAATATGGTTGTAATAGTGTAGGATATTTATTTTCTACATTTTTATTGCTTTATACAAATGTTAGTAATTAGGATGTATGGAAAGATAAAACCAATAAGTAGACAACCCCAAATCAAAAGACTAAATGCATGCAATCAAACACACTATTCACACATGCACCTCTAGGATAATCTCACTTGTTGCCTCGGAAAAATAGTCATGTCCCTCGAATATGGGCGTTTTAGTAAAGACTCTCGATAAAAGATCGTAGTCCCTCGATGACCCTCGATGTTGCCTACGGTAAACAATCTAGTCCCTATATGAAATTGCTAAAACGTCTCGTAGGTTGCCTTCTATGACTATACAAACAATCCACACTTATCCCTTCACATCCAATGATGGGGCTTCTTACCAAATCAATGGTAAGATAGCAACATCTAAAGGAGGAGGAAAAGAACGATGACCTTTCGAGTAGGTATGACGCTCGTAATTGCTCGCTTGCTCACAACAAAAACATTTTTCACGTCAAAAAATTCAATTGAAACATTTTAAAAAGTTAAAACACTTTGTACACATTCTTATAGAGACGAGAATCATTACAAAGACACTTTTCAAAATCACTTTCAAAAAACATCTTCCACAAACATCTCTTTGAACTATTTTCAAAACTAACACTTTGTACGCATTCTTATAGACACAAGAATCATTACAAAGAAGTTTTCAAAATATCTTTAAACCCACACCACAAGCACATTTTCAAACAAAAGCAAGTGATCTAGCAAGCAACTAAGAGCTCGTAGATAACTATGAATGAAAAGGGTGGTAACACCTCCCCTTTTTATAACCTACCCCCTGAACTCAAGAAAATAATCTCAAAGGTCTTTCCTGTTCTTTTCTACCTTTCCTTATTGGATAAAATAAAAGTCGGTGGCGACTCATGCTATCCGCAACAATTGCGATCAAACGCAAAACACCCAAGTCATTTCTATTACCGTGTTACAAAACTAGCGACTCTGATGGGGAGCTAAAAACTCAAATGTGGGGTTACCTTAGGGCAAGATCACCTTTAATTTATTTCCTTGTTGGACTTGCTTGTTTTACATTTTTGGGTCCTTGTTTGAGTTATTCTTAAAGATCTTACACCCAGATCTGGGGAACCTTTTTAGGTAAGTAGAAATAAATCATGGAGGCTGTACGGTGTAGACCGATATGGGCAAAGTGATAACTACGTTAACGTGATACTCTGGCTTGTAATAATGTTCCTTGAGTCAGTCAAGGATAACATTAGGCTTTCTTATAGTTTCATTAAGGGCTAACTGACCTTTATAACCTTTATTTGACTCATTCTAAGCCACTAGAAAGTAGTGAGATGGCTGGCTTTGGTTCCGGCCTAAGATTGGTTGTGTTGTACCCCAATTTTTGCCATAATAAGATCACATTAGGGCTTTTGGTTCTCCCCCTATCTTTAGCTTTTCTCTTTGAGGAATCCCCAAGCACCTTGACTTGTTTTATTTGTGATCATTAATATTTTGTCTTGATTTTTATTTTTATTAATAAAATTCAATGTTGGTTTGTCTTACTTGTTAATAATGTAGGTAAAGGCAATGAGGCTTAGCAAGTTGCTCCATGGGTTCATGAGTTTATTTCCATGCCCTAGTCAATAAAGCTTGAGAAGTCTAAACCTCACCATTTAAGTTGTTTTGGAAGGGATGGAATGGCAAGGTTATTTTGGTTCACTACATTTTCGAGTTATCAAGATTGATTCAATAATACAAGGGGTTGATTGAAGAAGTTGTCATGGTTGGACAAGGTCTTGTTCCCATTAGTCACAAGTGCATATTTCTCTCAATTCTCAAGATATGGAAGTGGTTTGGGTTTCTATGAGTTCTCATTATCATCCTCAACAATTTATATCTACAAAGCAAGAGTGTTGGTACAAGAAGGTTGTTCAAATTTGTCAAAGTTCCTCAAAGCATTTTCACGATCTAGGAGCTATGGTTTTGAACTTTAAAGAAGTATATCTTGCTCATATTTTGGTATTTTTGAGTGATTCTAAAAACATCCTTCTCTTTAAAGGGTTATTAACAAATCACTTCAAAGGTTTCAAGGAGTTTTCATGTGGAAGAAACTTTATGATGAAGAAAGATTACAAGTCCTCTAGATGAACCCCCAACTTCCCATGTGTGACTTCAAATGATCATAACTTGGTCAATTTTTATATGCAAAGTGAGAAAATAGATGGAAGATTCCCTTTGGATGCAAAAGATTATAGGCCATTTCATGAATATTCTCCAAATTCAACAATTCATAACTCTCTCAATTTTTGGAGATTTTGGATGGTTCAAATCTCAAAATGTCGTTTAAAAGGTATATTTCATACCGTCTTCTTTGGTCAAGAGAAAATTCCAAGTGGAAGGCCATGTTTGGATGCAAAACATTATATGTCACTTTTGAAGAAAAATTTGAAATATTTCTAAGTATGGAAAGTCAACCCTTTTTCTCCAACTTTGACTCAATGCAGCTTTCAGCTTAAGCATCCATTTGATTCCATTCTTTTTACATTTCAAAGCTTGTAACCTCATCTTTCTAAAGCATCAATAATCATGTCCTAAGACCCCTTGAGCTGAAAATGCCATTATTTTGAAATTGGCAGCTTGAAACTGAAGTTTCATCACAAGTCAGATTTTGAAATCTTTGCTTTGGCTTCTAATCACAAGTTTCCCATGCGTTTTTGCTTATAATCATGTTTAGCAACTTTCAAAAGGTGTTTAGCATCATGAAATACACGATTTAGCTGAGTTTTGATGCTAAACAAGTCACACTTTGTTCATGCTACAGAGCCCCACGATTTCCCTCCAAACCTCATCATTTCACACGCTTGATGATCCCATTTATTCTCCTATAAATAGAGGGTCATCCCCATTCATTTCCTCAAGCTTTGATAGCCAGAATCACCCTGCCAAACTTGTTCCATAAATCAAATTTCTGCAACTTTGAAATCTGTTTTCAAGCATTTTTTAATCCAACTTTTCTATCAAGAATCGTGCCCTATATTGCTCCACCGAAGTCCAGTTTCAGAGCTCTGCAACTTAACTCCAATAGGTAGATTTCTCCATAAATTATTCAAAACTTAGATATCATTGTGATGCTCTCATTACCCTGGTTCTAGTCGCAACACTTACTTTTATCTGGAAACTTGTTTTGACCATGAAATTTCAAATCCCTTTTCAAGACTTTCCTTCCAAATAGCTTGAGTTACAGTTTACATGAATTTATCGCGAAGGTGTGGTTGTCTTTTGTAATCTCAAGCCTCAACTCAACTTTAGTTTTGATGAAAGACAAACAAGCTAGTTTGATGAAAGACAAACAAGCATTATGGAAAGAAGGAAAAGAAGTGGAAATCATCTTAAAGCATCATTCACTCAAAGCTTCAAGGAACTTGGCAAGAAATCAAGTATATCAATTCTCAATTAAACTACATTGATTAGAAATGCTCAAAAATGATATACACACTTGCCACATCACTTCAATTATATTTCAAAACAATTTTTAAGTTTTTCTCTGCTGTAAATCGATTAACATCTTGTGTAAATCGATTTACACATGTTTTTTCAAAAACTGTTTGCTCCTGCCAGCAATCGATTGACATGTTGTGTAAATCGATTGATCACAGAACAAACTGATTTTTTAACACATGTAAATCGATTGACACAACATGCTAATCGATTTACACTTCAAACTTTTTGAAATTCTGAACGTTACAAACACGTGCAATCGATTTGCATATTATGTTAATCGATTTGCACATTGAAAATTTTGAAAAATCTGAAATGGTTTCAAGATATCCTTCATACCTTTTCTCCAATAGTTGCATGATCAAACATTGCATCTTGTCAAGTTTCACAAACAGAAAAGTGTCCTTCTGGAAAGGTATCTTGATTACTATATATTGCAAAATATTTTCAAATCAAAAACATCTCTTCTCTTGCAATAAAATCTGAACTTTGTAAAATATTCAAACTTCATATTTCTTAACTTTTAAGAACAAAGATTTTCTGCACTTTCACACATATAAAGAACAGAAATCTTTGAGCATTATCTAACCATTGTGTTACAGTTTGAATTGCTTACAAGAGAAGAAAGAAGAAACTTCAAAGAAGTCACTCTAAGTGATCAACATCTTTCAAGAAATCATACTTCATAAAAACATACAAAGTGTAACTTATTTCCAGGATTGTTGGAATTAAGTATTAGATTACTTTTGTTCCTTGTTGTCCATTATTGGAAACAAGAGGTATCTTTTGAGAGGATTGTTCTCATTAGACTTATTGGAAATCCAAGAGGGTGTTCTTGGTTATTTGTTAGGTTCTTTAGTGGATAAGACTAGGAAGAGTCTTGTAAAAGTTCTAACAATATAGTAAAATCTCTTGCGTGTTTGCAAGGGGACTGGACGTACTTCCGGGTTGTGGAAGGAACCAGGATAATTCTCCGTGTCTCTTTACTTTCTGCAATTTACAGTTTTCAAAGCACTAAATCAAAACCAGAAAGTATAAAATAAGTCAAAAATCGACCATCACCTAATTCACCCCCCCTCTTAGGCGCAATCTTAATCTTACAATTGGTATCAGAGCAGGTTATAGGTAACCTGCTCCTAGAGATCCAGTATGGCTTCCGCAAATCATCAACCAGTTTTCAGAGATGGTGGTAGTAACAACAAGCCTCCTCTATTTTGTGGTGAATATTTTGACTTTTGGAAAATACGCATGAAGGCGCATTTAGAAGCACAAGGAGAGGAAGTATGGGATGCTGTTGAAAATGGTCCATTTATCCCAATAACGGTAATCAATGGCGTTGGGTCTGCAAAGCCCAAAACTGTATGGGACGACGATGACAAAAAGAAAGTTCTCTATGACAAAAAGGCAATAAACCTTCTTCAAGGTGCTCTCAGTATGGACGAATTTTTTCGTGTCTCAAACTGCACAACAGCAAAGGAAATTTGGGATACCTTGGTTCAAACTCATGAAGGAACGGCTGAAGTAAAAAGATCAAGGCTAAATACCTTGAGTCAAGAATATGAACTATTTCGAATGCAGCCCGGAGAATCCATTCTTGACTTACAAAAGAGATTTGTGCATTTGACAAATCACTTAATTGCTCTTGGTAAAACCTTGCCAAATGATGAACTCAACTTGAAAATCCTTAGATCATTGACTAGGGAATGGCAACCAAAGGTAACGGCAATCTCGGAAAAGAAGAGTCTCTCCGCAATGACTTCCGCTACATTATTCGGCAAACTTCAGGAATACGAAACGGAACTCGGTAGACTTGAAAAACATGAGAATCTAGAAAAGAAGTCCAAAAACATTGCCTTAAAAATTGATTCAAAAGAAGTGGTAAAAGAAGACAATCCGGAAGAAGATGAAAATTTCATGCTTCTAGTGAAAAGACTTGGAAAGTTTTTTGGCAGAAATGACAAAGGCGGATCTCATGCATATAAGAGAAAGCACTTCAAGAAAAGAGAAGCCTCCACATCAACTCAAGATGTCTCATGTTATGAATGTGGAAAGCAAGGACATATCAAGCCAAACTGTCCAAATCTCCCAAAGAAAAATGGATTCAAAGGAAAGGACTCAAAACAAAAGAAAGCCTACATAGCATGGGAAGATAATGATATGAGCAGTTCATCGGAATCGGAAAGCGACGAATGTGCAAACTTAGCCTTAATGGCATCGCATCACTCCGACAATGAAGAAGAGGTTAGTAATGAATTTAATCTTTTTGATGATGATGTTCAAGGTGCAATTGATGAACTCTTGAAAGAATGCAAAAGTTTATACAAAAAGGTGTCAAAACAAGAAAAAGAACTTCTAAGTTGTCTAGAAAAAATTGACACCATGACTAAAGATTTTGATCTTCAAAAACAAAATTTTATAAAAGAAAAGGAAAACTTTGCATGCTCCAAGTGTGAATCAAATGTCTTTCAAATTGTTCAATTGAAAAGAGTCATTGAACGATATGAAAAAGGACAAATAGGATTGGAAGGATTACTAAGCCAACAACGTTATCCTAATGATAAAAGAGGTCTTGGTTATGTGAATACTAAGAAACCAAGTAACAATCCCACTGTTTTTGTAAAGGCTAGTAATAGTTCCAATCCCAAGAAAGTAGAAAAGAAGCAAGTTGTTCATAATCATCAAAAGAAAAAGGCAAATGTATCTAAAAGAAAACAAATTCCTAGATACAAGAGCAAATTTGTTCCAAACTGTTTTTACTGTGGTATTATTGGACACACACCAAATGCATGCTATATTAGAAATTTCAGTATGGCTAGTGGACATTATGCATGGGTGAAAAAGGGAACTAACTATGAAGGACCCAAGGCAACTTGGGTACCTAACAAGAAATAATTTGTTTTTGTAGGTATGCTTGAAATCCACTTCAAATGTTTGGTATCTTGATAGTGGATGTTCAAAGCATATGACAGGAGATGTACACCAATTTTCATATCTAGTACATAAAGCCAAAGGGTATGTCACCTATGGAGACAACACCAAAGGAAAGATTCTTGGCGTTGGAATAGTTGGCACACCTCCATCCATTCAAATTGAGGATGTTCTCTATGTTGAAGGATTAAAGCACAACCTTCTTAGCATAAGTCAACTTTGCGATAGAGGGTTCAAGATCAAATTCAACAAAGAAGAATGCCTTATTATGGATGAGGCAACCAATGAGGTAAAACTCAAAGGTATAAGATCTAACAATATTTTTGTGATTACTCTAGATGATTTGTCTATGAAGGTACAATGTCTTATGGTAAACAACAATGACGCTTGGTTATGGCATAAGAGGATTGCTCACATCCACATGGAGCACTTGAACAAATTGGTTAAGCATGACTTAGTTATTGGTCTACCAAAGATGAAGTTCATCAAAGACAAATTATGTAGTGCATGCCAAAAGGGCAAACAGACCAAATCAACTTTCAAACCAAAGAATGTAGTTTCAACAACAAGACCACTTCAATTGTTGCACATGGATCTTTTTGGTCCATCTAGAACAAGAAGCTTCAGAGGTAACATTTATGCATTAGTTATTGTAGATGATTTTTCCCGTTTCACTTGGACTTTGTTTTTAGTGCACAAGAATGAAGCATTCAAGGCATTCAAGAGATATGCAAAACAAGTTCAAAATGAGAAGTCATCAAAGATAACATCAATCCGAAGTGATCACGGTGGAGAGTTCCAAAACAGTCTATTTGAAGAATTTTGTGAAGAAAATGGGATCTTCCACAATTTTTCAGCACCAAGAACTCCACAACAAAATGGAGTAGTTGAAAGGAAAAATAGGTCTTTGGTGGAACTTGCTAGAACCATGCTAAGTGACTCAAGTTTGCCTAAATATTTTTGGGCGGATGCGGTAAGCACGGCATGTTATGTAAGCAATCGCGTGATCATAAGACCTATACTAAAGAAAACTCCATATGAGATCTACAAAGGAAGAAAACCAAATATCTCTCACTTTCATATTTTCGGGTGCAAATGTTTTGTCCTTAACAACGACAAAGACAATCTCGGTAAGTTCGATGAAAAATCGGATGAAGGTATCTTTCTTGGTTACTCCCTTTCTAGCAAAGCTTTTAGAATTTACAATAAAAGAACTTTAACTATAGAAGAATCAATGCATGTTTCTTTTGATGAATCTAACACCTCCAAGGAGGAAGTTGCTATTTGTGATGATGATGATTCTATAGATTTATCTCATGAGATTTCCTGCGGAGATGGCAAAATTGTCAATCCGGAACAAACACATGAACTTTCACATCAAAATGAAAATGATGATGATCTTCCTCAAGAATGGAGAACTCATCGTGATCATCCAATTGACAATATAATTGGAGATATTAGCAAAGGAGTATCTACTCGACTAAATCTTAAGGATGCATGCTTAAATATGGCGTTTGTATCTCAAGTTGAACCTACTAAAGTGGCTCAAGCACTAGAAGATGATCAATGGATCCTTGCCATGCAAGAAGAGTTAAACCAATTCGAGCGGAATGAAGTTTGGGAACTTGTTCCTAATCCAGGAAATAAACGTATCATTGGAACCAAATGGGTTTTCAAAAACAAGATGGATGAAAATGGAATAATCACTCGAAACAAGGCAAGACTAGTTGCTCAAGGATACAACCAAGAGGAAGGAATTGATTTTGAAGAAACTTTTGCTCCGGTAGCATGTTTGGAAGCAATAAGACTATTACTTGCATATGCATGCTCATTGGACTTTGAACTTTTTCAAATGGATGTAAAAAGCGCATTTCTCAACGGATTCATAAATGAAGAAGTCTATGTAAAGCAACCTCCCGGATTTGAAGACTTCAAACATCCTAATCATGTCTTCAAACTGAAGAAAGCTCTCTATGGGCTGAAGCAAGCACCAAGGGCTTGGTATGATAGACTAAGCGCATTCCTATGTGAAAAAGGGTTTGTAAAGGGTAAAGTTGATACCACTCTCTTCATAAAAAATGTTAATCATCATACCTTACTTGTACAAATCTATGTAGATGATATTGTTTTTGGTTCAACTAACCAAAATATGTGCAAGGAATTCTCGTCTATGATGCAAGGAGAGTTTGAGATGTCTATGATGGGAAGATTGAATTTCTTTCTTGGTCTTCAAATTAAGCAACTCAAACATGGTATCTTCGTAAACCAATCAAAATATTGCAAAGACCTTATAAAGAAGTTTGAGATGGAAAGTAGCAAAGAAAGTGCAATTCCTATGGGATCCGGCACCTATCTTGACCCAGATGAATCAGGAAATTCTATTGACATAACTAAGTATCGTGGAATGATTGGCTCACTCCTTTATTTAACAGCAAGTAGACCTGACATTATGTTCAGCGTTTGCCTATGTGCAAGATATCAAGCCAATCCTAAAGAGTCTCACCTTGCAGCAGTCAAGCGCATAATAAAATATCTCAAAGGAACAACCAACGTCGGATTATGGTATCCAAAAGGTAGTATGTGCAATCTAGTTGGTTATTCTGATGCTGACTATGCAGGTTGCAAAACTGATCGCAAAAGTACAAGTGGAACATGTCACATTCTTGGAAATGCCTTGGTTTCATGGTCATGCAAAAAGCAAGCAAGCGTAGCTCTCAGCACTGCCGAAGCAGAATACATTGCGGCTGGAAGTGGATGCGCTCAAATTCTTTGGCTAAAACAACAATTACTTGACTATGGAGTAAACCTTGGATGCATTCCTCTTCGATGTGATAACACAAGCGCGATCAATATTACGAAAAATCCAGTTATGCATTCCCGGACGAAACACATTGACATCAGACATCATTTCATCCGAGACCATGTACTCAAAGGAGATGTCGAGATCACATTTGTGGACACTCAAAATCAACTCGCGGACATCTTCACAAAACCACTTGCAAAGGATGCATTTTTCAAAATTCGTCGTGAACTTGGAATCCTCGATGAACAAGATATTTAAGGTGCACTCAATCCTTGACTATACCTTAATGTACATATATATGTGGTTAGACATTGTTTCATATGTTAAAAATAATGATGTTTTAAATTTTCTCTTTAAGTAAATCGATTTACACCATATGTCAATCGATTTACTACTGAAGCAAATCATTTCTTTTTATAAAATCTTCTGTGTAAATCGATTTACACAATATGTCAATCGATTTACTACTGAAGCAAATCAATTTTTTTAATAAAATCTTGTGTGTAAATCGATTTACACAACATGTAAATCGATTTACCACTGAACGAAAATTATTTTTTATGATAATTTTGAAAGATTTGTGTTTTTCATTCATGTTCCTATACATTTCTTTCTGGTATACTTTCTTGTTGCATCTTTCCCTTCTTTTTGATAATGTCAAAGGGGGAGAAGGATGTAATAGCACTTTATGGTTGTTTGTTTTCATTGTCTTTACAGAGCAAATTTTCAAAGCTTTTTCTCCATAGGGGGAGAAATCTTCTCAGGGGGAGAAAACACCTTTTGCTCAAATTCTGATCAACACATAAAGGAAAATGGTTTGTCATCATCAAAAAGGGGGAGAATGTAATCTCAAGCCTCAACTCAACTTTAGTTTTGATGAAAGACAAACAAGCTAGTTTGATGAAAGACAAACAAGCATTATGGAAAGAAGGAAAAGAAGTGGAAATCATCTTAAAGCATCATTCACTCAAAGCTTCAAGGAACTTGGCAAGAAATCAAGTATATCAATTCTCAATTAAACTACATTGATTAGAAATGCTCAAAAATGATATACACACTTGCCACATCACTTCAATTATATTTCAAAACAATTTTTAAGTTTTTCTCTGCTGTAAATCGATTAACATCTTGTGTAAATCGATTTACACATGTTTTTTCAAAAACTGTTTGCTCCTGCCAGCAATCGATTGACATGTTGTGTAAATCGATTGATCACAGAACAAACTGATTTTTTAACACATGTAAATCGATTGACACAACATGCTAATCGATTTACACTTCAAACTTTTTGAAATTCTGAACGTTACAAACACGTGCAATCGATTTGCATATTATGTTAATCGATTTGCACATTGAAAATTTTGAAAAATCTGAAATGGTTTCAAGATATCCTTCATACCTTTTCTCCAATAGTTGCATGATCAAACATTGCATCTTGTCAAGTTTCACAAACAGAAAAGTGTCCTTCTGGAAAGGTATCTTGATTACTATATATTGCAAAATATTTTCAAATCAAAAACATCTCTTCTCTTGCAATAAAATCTGAACTTTGTAAAATATTCAAACTTCATATTTCTTAACTTTTAAGAACAAAGATTTTCTGCACTTTCACACATATAAAGAACAGAAATCTTTGAGCATTATCTAACCATTGTGTTACAGTTTGAATTGCTTACAAGAGAAGAAAGAAGAAACTTCAAAGAAGTCACTCTAAGTGATCAACATCTTTCAAGAAATCATACTTCATAAAAACATACAAAGTGTAACTTATTTCCAGGATTGTTGGAATTAAGTATTAGATTACTTTTGTTCCTTGTTGTCCATTATTGGAAACAAGAGGTATCTTTTGAGAGGATTGTTCTCATTAGACTTATTGGAAATCCAAGAGGGTGTTCTTGGTTATTTGTTAGGTTCTTTAGTGGATAAGACTAGGAAGAGTCTTGTAAAAGTTCTAACAATATAGTAAAATCTCTTGCGTGTTTGCAAGGGGACTGGACGTACTTCCGGGTTGTGGAAGGAACCAGGATAATTCTCCGTGTCTCTTTACTTTCTGCAATTTACAGTTTTCAAAGCACTAAATCAAAACCAGAAAGTATAAAATAAGTCAAAAATCGACCATCACCTAATTCACCCCCCCTCTTAGGCGCAATCTTAATCTTACATCTTTGTCTTGAAGAGACAAAGAGAATGGCATGGGTCTCGTGCTCTAATTTTATAGATTGAGCAACCTGGTTTTCGGACTGGTTGGAGGTTGAAGATGACCAACGTGTCATCCTTCAACCAATGAAACAACGTCATTTGTATTTTTTGAATTTCAGATTTACATTTGATTCAATGCTTTATTCACTAATGACCATGATATGCACAGTGCTCCAGATCCTTTGGATTGGATTACTAACGCGTTTTGACTCTCATCCAATGGCCCACATATTTTTGACTTTATTTTTCTTTTCTGATTTTTATATTTAATTGTTTTAAATTTCAAAAAATCATAGAAAATTTATTTTTAGTCCAAAAAATCTGAAAATATTATGAAAAATATTTTTGATTTTTCTCTTTCTGATTTTTATTTTTTCACAATTTTATTGTGTTTTGATATTTTTTTATAAATTTTCACTTTATTTGAAGTGTTTTAAATGTTTAAAAATAATTTTATGCATTTTTAAATTCTGAAAAAAATATGGAATGATCCAATGATATTGTGACAAATATTGGTGACTTCATTTATTTTTTATTTCTTAATTTGGATTTTTTTTATCATTTTTGGTTTATTTTACTCATTTCTTTAAATTTTAAAATAGTTTCTGACTTTAAAAAATTACCAAAATTTTAATAAAAATATTTGAGTTTATTTCTGATTTTTCTATGGTCTTACTTTTTATTTCATGATTAATTCGAACTAGTTGATATTTTTATCCCTTATTTCTATTTTAAATATTTTTTAAAACCTCTTTTAATGTATATATTAAATGCAATATTATTTTGTGATTATTTTCTGGCTGATCTTGGATTGAATTTTTGATTATGAACTTTGTTAACATCATTAGATCCATGGTGTTGAGTTTAACTCCATAAAAATGGATGAATGATTTTAATAATAGTTTAATTGAAATTTAATTCAAATGTGGTTTGTATGTTCTTTCTCACCGCTCTCCATCTTATCGCTTTCTTATTGCACTAAGTCTTATTGGATCATGATCTCTATATCTTGTCTCAAAATAAATGGTGCATAGATTTCTATTGACTGGCCTCAAAATAGGTGTGACTTCTACATAAGTCCACTTACGATTGCTTAACATAGCGCTAAATTTTGTCCCGATTTGAATAAATGACCATTCGTGGCCCACACCTATGTTTGCAAGCCCAAGTATATTAATTTGATCTCTTTGATCCAATAAACTTGAGATTCATTTTGTGGAGGCTTTGGATCTACCAATCCTCTAACGGATCTATGACACTTTTGGTCAACGCGGATCACTTAAACATCATTGGTCATTAAATGGTACTTTTGAGGATCCCAAATGGATAATATACTTGACAAAAAGCTAATGAAACTTGTTGTGTGGAGGCTTTGGATCTACCAATCCTCTAATGAGTTACAAATGCAAGTTTCAAGATGGTCATCCAACTAACCACTAATTATTAAATTGTTTTTACTTTGTGCCCTTTTATTTTTTATGCTTTATATACTTTTGTACCCCAAAATTTGCCCTCCCATTTCCTCAACATTTTCTCATCACAAGACCCTTGGAGCTCAAGATCAAGCTAGGGTTTGCTCTGCTCAAGACTCCTCCTTGCACTGTTGACCCAAATTAGGGTTTGAGTTTGCACAAAGATGTTTTGACCTAAAATTCCCAAAATGACTTTCATGCTTCATGTTGGACTCACAAGTTTATCCATACCAAGTTTCAAGCCTTGATTCCAATCTTTGCCCAGTCAATTGGACAGTTGACCTAGAAATCAGTTGTATTGGGGAAAAAGTCAACTGTGGTCAATTGACAGTCAAACCTCATGATTTTTTACCCACATCAACATTATGAACTCATATGGACCATTTGGTCAAGTTTGGATCACAATTCCACAAGAAATTTGATCAGATCACCAAAAGGGCAAAATGGTCATTTTTAGGGTTTTGACTGCACAAAGGCAATTTTTGACTGTTTAACCTAACCAATGGCAAACCAAACTCACATATGGGCTCAAGGGCTCAATGACATGGTCTTGACACATTCAACAAGTTCAAAAGGTCCCAAATGCACAGGATTGACAGATGAATTTTCCAGTCCAACTGATCAAAATTTGACTGTACTGAAAAGTCAAACTTTGACTTTTTGATCAAAATCAAGTGTCAAGATTCATTTTTCATCAAAACATGTCAAATTACGAAACTTGTTCATCAAGAAATCAAAAATTACAAATTAGGGTTTAAAATGAAGAAATTTCATAACTTAGAATTTTTCTAAGTTATGAAATTCCCTTATTTTTTCCTAACTTTGTCCCATCTTTCCATCAAGATACATTTGGATTCAAACAAAACTCAAAACATGAAAGTTATAGTCCATTGCAAAATCTACAACTTTTATTCACAAAGTTTCCTCAAAAGAAGCTTGTAGCTCAAGTTATGATTATTGGAATAGGGGTGCAAATCATTCTTAACTTAGAAATTTTTTGACCTATTTTAGGCAGGATTTTTGCCTAACTTCATGGCCACTTTTCACATGTTTCCACTTGGAATTTCAAATTTCATTACAAAGATGGATTGTAGTACACATTCCAAGCTTTCAAAATTGTCCAAGAACTTCTCAAACACCCTTGTGGTTAGGGAGAATCGAATTGGCAAAGTTGGGCAAAAGTCACTTTTGTTCATGACCAAATGCATGTTCATAACATGGACATTTTTGAAATCAGCTTGTACAAGCTAGATTGCAGGCCTCTAATCCTTCTTACACTCAATAATTAAATGCATATCCTTTGTGTTAGAGTGTTATTTTGTGCATTTGGACAATACACACAAAATCAAGCCATATTTGGAAAAAGCATTTTATCCATTCTTGTAAAGAGGTGCTTTATGTCAAAAGCAAATCAAAGAAGTACCAAAGCAGATCTTTGAGGCACAGGTTCATGAACAAAGTCCACTGATCAAGAGTGATTTATGCAGCATAGATTGAGGGGAGTAGGGGCCTGCATGGTCAAGACACATTTTCTTACTTATCAAAGAAGAAACTTGGCAAAACTGATCACAACTCACACTACTGCAAGAACCAACTAAAACAAACTTCCTCCACACATTGCATACTCCCTAACAGACCTAAAACACGACCAAAATACCCTTGATCCCTCCTCATAAAGAAAATCACCATTTTGCTGCACAAAACAGGGCATTCTGCATTTTGATTTGGCCAGCTCAATCCATTCGTGCGCCTTGGCCAAAACCACTTCATACACACTCCATACCATCCATACAAACTATCCCAAGCCCTAGCTATAGACTGTAACACCTCTAACCAAGTTCACCATTTTCATTTTTTCAGTTGTGCAGGTTGAGTTCCATAGCTCGATTCAGTCAGTTTCAAAGCAAGCTAGAGGTTGGAGAAACATCCCTGAACTTCAAGCAAGCTGTACAAGTCCTCAAAATCCATTGAAAGTACCTCCATTGGTGTACACGATTCAAGCTGAACAGGTAAAAGTTTGAACTTCTATCTCTCTATCCAGGCATATCTAGGCTTAGGTTTGTGAAGAAGTTATGTCCTACTCATGGTCCTGAAGCTACCCATGTCATTACTTTTCATTTATGTTGTGTGTATTGAGAGAATTTTGAAACTGAATATCTGAAAAAAAGCTAGGTCAGGAATTGGGGGAGAAGAAATTCTCTCTCATTTCTGAGAGTTAGATCAACTTTTTTATATATTTGAAATCGTGGCTTCAAGCTCTACAAGTTTCATGTTTTAAGATTTGTCAAAAGATCAAAGAATCAGAAGTTAGTGTGATGAACAAGAAGGCGCGCGTTTTTGTTTGAAATGGCTGGAGGTTGAAGACAAAGTCCTTGGGGCTGGGCCTGGCTTATTTTTTCTGTTTGCACCACTATTTCACACATACACCCCCTTGGCCCATTGTGTGTTATTTTTATCATTTTTGACTTTTTCTTTTTGTTTCTGACTTGTTATTTTTTGTTAAAATATAAAAAAACATTAAAAATATTTTTCACCTTTTTTTGTATTTATTAGGCATTTATTTGTTTTATTTGATATGTGTATGTAAATAAATATATATATACTTTTATTTAAAATGCTAAAAATAATACAAATACATTTTATTTTCTGATTTTATTTTATTTTATCTTTTGAAAACATTTTCTAAAAAATATACTTTTTTTGTAAATAATAAATTTTTTTATTTTTTTGTATATATTTAATATATTTAACACATAATATAAATATTTATATATTTAAAGTATTTAGGATAAAAATACAAGAATAATACATTTTTTTCTTTTATTAATATTTGACCTCAAAAATTACTTTTTCATAATATACTTCTCTTTTATTTATTTTTGTATATAATTAATAAATATTTTTTATTTAGCAAATTAGGGTTTTGCCCTAAACCATGAAAATACCTAAAAATTAACCTTTTATTTTTGTTTATTTGTCACAAGAAAAATACTTTTACATACATATAAAAATCATTTTTTGCATCTTGCATATTTATTGTATTTTTATTCAATTATTGTACAATTAAAATAACTTGTATATTCAATTTGGATGTAATAGTTTAGATTTAAATTTCTTGCTAAATATCCCCATTTGAACATTTGTACCCCCCATCCCCTAATTATGTTGTAATAACTTAGGATTTTATTTTCCGCACTTTAAAGCTTTCTAAATATGCCATGATAGACTTAGGGTTTGTATGTGAAAATCAAATAACAAATAGCTTGACCTAATTCAAAGATAAAAAAGCATGAAAATGGACAACACCAATCACACTTGCACCCCTAGGGTTACTCCACTTGTTGCCTTCAATAATGGGCCATGTTGCATGTTGTGTGTCTTTGGCAAAACAAAACAATTCAAATGATCATAGTCCCTCGATGACGCTTTCGAAAGTTGCCTAAAAATGATCAAGTCCCTTAAAGGAAAAATTGCCAAAGACACTTGGCACTATTGCAATCATGGTCTAAACGATGACCCGCGCTCGTCCCGTTAACATCCTAACACAAGATTGTCCACCAAATACAATGGTGGAACAATACTGTTAAAAGGGTTAAAACATAGGAAAGATCTTTGAGAAATTTAGGGTAGATAGCTCTTGGTTGCTTGACCAACCTTGCAAAAACAATCCTTGCCATTTTTTAAAACACACATCACACTTTCAAAACAACTTTCAAAAACATTGAAAACCTTTCAAAAGACAAGTACACCTTTGTATACATTCAAACATGGATCATTACAAAGGTTGCCACAACAAATGGCCTCTTTTCAAAACATTTTCAAACCCACACACAAAGCACCATTTCAAACAATTGAAAATGCAAGGCAAGTGATCTAAGCAAGTAACTAAGAGCCCATGGATAACCATGGATAGAAAGGGTGCTAATACCTTCCCTTTCTATAATCTACTCCCTGAACCCAAGAAAACATCTCAAAGGTTTTTGCTGTGCTTTTTAACCTTTCCTTAGGATAAAATAAAAAGTTGGTGGCGACTCTTGCTAAACTGAAACATTTGCAAAAACAAACGCAAAACCCAAGTCAGTTCTCCCACCGTATCACAGAACTGGCGACTCTGCTGGGGAGAATTTTAAAAATGGAGTAACCTTAGGGCTTAGATCACCCTCTTGCATGACTAATTGTTTGCTTTGATTGCTTTATATTTTGGTTCTCTTGTTTGGGCTTGAAATCCTACACCCGGATTTGGGGAAACATTCATAGATAGCAATACGTTGTGGAAACTGTGCGGGGTATACCGACACGGTTGAAGCAATAGCTATATTATTGCGACATATTTGTGAGTATCGGTAACCCTTGAGTTCAATCAAGGAGAGTACGGGGCCGCTGAGTGATGTCACTAAGCACTAATGACCTAGAACCTTACTTGACCATCTTGGCCTTTTATTAGGGGTAGTGAGATGACCGGCTTTGGTGCAGTCCGAAGTTGGTAGATACTCGATACTACACTCATTGGGGGTTATTTTCTTGGAATATTTTGGTCGCTAGTTAAGTGTCTAAACCAAAACAATGAACATGGAAAACAATCTAGTGATATTGAGCTTCTTAGAACCCGGTTACTATTTATAGGACAGGTTTTAAAGCCAACTTCACTCAAGAGGGTACTTACCTATGAAACCCCATGCAAGCCTGAAACTAGGGTTTTGTGTGAATTGCTTGTACATATGTTTGTGCATGCATCATAAACATCATAAAGCATCATATGCATCCACTAACCATTTCAAGGGTTTGGATCTTCATCTTTGTTCTTGTTTTGTAGGTCATGGAATTTCTTCGCAAGAAAACTATCCAAGTCAACCTTGTAAGAATCCCTCCTCAACTCAAGGAGCTCACATCCAGAATTCCGGAAAGCTCTCCCTTCAGTGAAAGACATGGTAGACTTCTCAGCCTAGTCAACACCAGCATTGAAGAAGACATGGTAAAGGTGTTGTTCCAGTTCTATGACCCCCTTCACCATTGTTTCACATTCCCCGACTACCAATTGGTGCCCACTTTGGAAGAATTTTCTTAACTCTTGAGAATTCCTATTCTTAATCAACTACCCTACAACGGTACGGAAAAAGAACCAAAGCCTGAAGATGTTGCTCAAGCACTACACTTGCAACCATCTGACATCAAGGGGCATTGGGAAACTAGAAGCGGTGTCAAAGGCTTCTTGGCAAAATTCTTGTTTGAGAAGGTACAAGAGTGTTGGAATTCATTGGATCTACAAGCCTTTGAAGAAATTGTGTCACTCCTCATTTATGGCTTGGTCCTGTTCCCAAATCCTGACCAGCTTATAGATGTCAACACCGTCAAGATCTTCTTATCCAGGAATCCAATACCAACATTGCTTGGGGACATCCTCCACTTATTTTAAACACGAACAATGAGAAAGAGGGGTGTTCTCATGTGCTGTACTCCTCTCCTTGCAAGGTGGTTTATTTTGCACCTTCCATAATCTGTTTTGAAGAATGACCAAGGCTTAAGGTGGTCACAACGGTTGATGACCCTCACTCACTCTGATGTACATTGGTGTTCTCGGTCTAGAGAAAATGTCATCATCGTCGATCGTTGTGGAGAGTTCCCTAATGTTCCATTTCTTGGCATTAGAGGAGGCATTACTTACAACCCTTGTCTAGATTTGAGACAATTTGGATATGCACGGAGGGATGGCCCTCATGACATGTTGATTCTTGACCTAGTTTTTGACTTCGACAACGATGCGCAAGGACTTCGCGAAAGATTCATCAGAGCTTGGAGGATGCCTAACAAGGTAGACAGCAAGACACTGGGGAACAAGAACTCCATCCCTCTTGAGCCTTATCTCAAGTGGGTACGAACCCGAGCCCAGAGTCTAATGATGCCTTACCCTCATGTTCTCCCTGTGATTAAAGATCCCGTTAAGGAAGGGGAGGTTCCCTACACCATCCTATATCCTGACATGCCAACATCATGGGAGGAGATGCAGAAGAGCTGGATCCAACTCAAGGAGGAACGAAATACTTTTGAAGTCAGCTTCTACGCCAGTGAGAAGAAGGTTTTGGAGCTTACCCGCCGACTCCATGAGGAAGAGACCCTCAACACCTACATCGCACCAAAGAGGATGCGCAACGTCTTTTTACCTTGAGAAGTTTTTTGTAATATTTGGCCCATGGGGCATTTATGTACTGACAAAATTTCTTCTTATTAATATGACGTGCGTTCTTTTTGTTTGCAACAATTTTGAATTTTATAAATCCTTGAATGCATTGCATAAATAAGAATATCATTCATCATATGCATAAAAGGTACCCTTCTTCTACAGGTTGCTTAATCTTCTTCGCTGTTTATTTTAGCACTCAATCATCATGTCTTCCGAGCCTACTACCGAACAAGCTATCAAGGATCTCCAGGCCCAGAACGCCCAATTTCAGGAGCTGGTCATGAGCTTAGCCCAGGGTCAACAGGAGTTGAAGACTCTGCTCTTGAAAAAGAAGAAGAAGAAGAGGACTGCGTTGTTTAACACTGGACGAAGGTTTGGGAATACACTGCATAATGAGGCTGATCAGGCTACTTCCTCTGCAGAGAAAGACAGTCCCCAAGGGGGAAGGGCTCCTAGTCCTGTGGTCTCCGACAATGAGACGGATTACAATGATGAACAATACCCTCCCGCTGAAGACAGGTACAAGCAACTAGAGGACCGTTTAAGTGCCATGGAGATCCAACATGTGCCGGGGTTGGATTTTGGAGATCTAGGTTTATCTTCTGGGGTGGTGATCCCACACAAGTTCAAGGCACCTGCCTTTGCGAAGTACGACGGGGCTTCCTGCCCTAAGCTGCATCTCAGATCATATGTAAGGAAGATCCAACCTTACACTGCAGACAAGAACCTATGGATCCATTTCTTTCAGGATAGCCTTTCAGGGGCTCAACTCGAATGGTTCTATCAGCTGGATGGAGCCAGTATTCGAAACTGGGAGGACTTGGCTACCGCATTTTATAAAAAGTATCAGTACAATTCCGACCTTGCTCCCACGCGTACCCAACTCCAGGGTATGTCACTTTGGACGGGAGAAGGATTCAAGGAGTATGCGCAAAAGTGGAGAGACCTGGCTGGCAGGGTGCAGCCACCGCTGACTGACCGTGAGCTTGTGGACATGTTCCTAGGGACCCTGTCTGGTCCGTTCTTCAACCACCTGATTGGTAATTCTTCTGCTGGGTTTACAGATCTGATCTTAACCGGTGAGAGGATAGAAGCTGGTATCAAGTCGGGGAAGATACAGAAAGGTGCCTCCTCGAGTACTGAAAAGAAGCCTTTCAAGAAGGAAGCTAGTGTTGTTTATGGTCCCAGAAGACAAATTAAACTGGAATGTTGCCAAGCTGTCAGCGCGTTGGTAATTTCAAAGCCTGCTACTGCTCCTCAGCAGTATAACCAACCAAGGGGTGAGAGACCCAAAAGACAGTACACTCGACTCAGCATGACCCTGTCTCAGATTTTGTCGTAACTACTGTCAACCAATCTGGTAACTGTCAAAGAAGCTCCGAAGGTAGTGAACACAACTTCTCCAAAGTACAACCCCAACGCCCGCTGTGCTTATCACTCTGATAGCCCGGGGCATACTACGGACGATTGCTGGGCTCTGAGGAATAAGGTTCAGGACCTTATTGATGCTAAAGAAATACAGTTCGAGGCGCCCGAAAGGCCCAATGTTGTAACTGCTCCCATGCCCCAGCATGGAGTGAATGTTGTGGAAGAAGACCTGTATGTGGCCTCCGTGGATGATATTGTTACTCCGTTGTTGACTGTCAAGAGGAACTTGTTGCTAGCCGGTTTATTTCCGGGATGTGGTAAAGGTTGCCTTCTATGTGCTGTTTCACGTGTTGGTTGTCCTTTGCTGAAATCAGGTATCCAAAGCCTGATGGATAGCAAAGAAATCTTGTTCGAGAAGATTGTCGTTCCTGCAGTCCCTGCTGAAGAAGTGTCTATTGTTACTATTTTCAACAACCCTCCTAAGGCTCCTTCGAAGAAGCCTGTCCAAATCATGTCCACTCAGAAGATTGCTCCTATCATCATTACTGTTCTGAGGCCTCTCCCTTATACATCCGACAAAGTTGTCCCATGGCACTATAGGGCAGATGTTTATGTTCTTGGAGTAAAGCAAGAGTTTGATACTAGTATCGGCGTCAGTAACATCACCGGGCCTTCCAAAGTTACTCGTAGTGGTAGGCTGTTCTCACCAGATATTGTGCCACTAGCTATTCAGAGACCTCTTATCATCACACCTTCAAGTGTGCCTGCTCCCCTTCCTGGTCAAGTTCCTGTTTCTACCCCTGCTGCCGAGTCATCTGACGCTCGGGGCAAAGGGATTGCTACTAATTTTCCTGCCCTGACGGAGGCACCAAAGACAACTAATATTGAAGCTTCCCAACAAGAGATGGAAGAGATTCTCAAGATCATTAAGAAGAGTGATTTCAACGTAGTTGAGCAGTTGGGGCACACCCCATCAAAGATTTATATGCTATCACTGTTGTTGTGTTCAGAGGCCCATGTCAAGGCCCTAATTTCCTTCCTGAAGACGGCCCATGTGCCACAAGAGACGTCTGCTGATCAATTTACTGATTGTGTGGCCAACTTGACTGCCGATAATGGGTTGGGCTTCTCTGACGCCGATCTAACTGCCAAAGGAAAGAACCATAACGATGCTCTGCATGTCTCCATTGAATGCAGAGGCACTACTCTTGCCCATGTGTTGGTAGACACTGGTTCTTCATTGAACGTATTACCCAAGAAAGCTTTAGACAGGCTGGATTGTGAGGGTTTAGAGCTCAAGCCAAGTAACATTGTTGTCCGGGCCTTTGACAGTTCGAAAAGGATGGTACACCGTGAAGTTGACATTCCAATCAGGGTTGGTTCTCAAGTTTTTTATTCTACTTTCTATGTGATGGACATCCGACCATCCTATTCTTGTTTTCTGGGTCATCCATGGATCCACAAGGCTGGAGCTGTAACCTCCATACTACATCAGAAGCTTAAGTACCCGGTTGGAGGGAAAATTGTTACAGTTCAGGGGGAGGAAGAATACATGGTCAGCCACCTCAATTCGTTCTGGTACATAGAAATGGATGGGGAATTCATTGAGACCCCCTTTCAACACTTTGAAGAGGTGCCTCAGACACTGGCATCAGCTGAAACTGTGATTGAAGACCCTCCTTTGAAGATGGCTTCCTTAAAGGATGTTCGGGTTGTTATTGAGAAGGGTGAGTGCACAAACTGGGGCCGACTTCCTGACTTCACTCCAAAGACCGACAAGTTTGGTTTGGGTTTCACTGCAGAGGCTTAGAGGGCTGTTCGTAAGGCAAGGATTGGAGGACCTCCTGTGTTCATCACAATCTCGGGAGTAAATGCTATTGAAGACAACATGGAGGAATCTGAATTCGACAGCTGGATCTACCCCAACAACCAATGGTGGACCAAGCAACTGGACTGCCAAAGACTTCACGCCTATTAATTTTGTCACTCAGTAATGAACTCTTTTGTTTTGAATTTGTAACAGACAATATTTTGAAACTTTATGGCCCGGTGTCTTACCCGGGGCACCGTGGCTTCATTTGTGAGGGCTTTTGTTTGTCACTCTCATATATCATTAATGAAAGCATTGGACGTTTTTACATTTCAAATCTTGCGCTCTTTGTCTTTCTTTATTATATATTGAAAAACAGCTATATTTACACACACACCTATACAGGTTCCAATCCACTCTGGATCTCACTGGTAACGACTCTGCTACTGCCAGTTATGACTTCGAAAATCCGATCAACTTAGCCAAAGACGAAGGTGAAGATGATTGCGAAGTGCCTGGTGAGCTTGCAAGACTCTTACTCCAGGAAGAGAGGGCCATTCAGCCACATGAAGAGCCAGTGGAAACGGTAAATCTGGGTATTGAGACAGACAGAAAGGAAGTCAAGATTGGTGCCAATCTAGAGCTCAATGTGAAACAACGGTTGATTCAGATGCTGCATGACTATGTGGAAACCTTTGCCTGGTCTTACGAAGACATGCCTGGGTTGGATACCGACATTGTGGTTCATCACCTGCCTACCAAGGAAGAATGCCCTCTGGTAAAACAGAAGGTCCGCCGTATGCGTCCAGAAATGTCCGAGAAAATCAAAGCTGAGGTTATGAAACAATTTGATGCCAGGTTTCTAGCAGTGACTTCTTACGCTCAGTGGATTGCCAACGTGGTTCCAGTGCCGAAGAAGGATGGTAAGGTCCGAATGTGCGTTGATTACAGGGATTTCAACAGGGCGAGCCCTAAGGATGATTTCCCTCTGCCTCATATCGACGTTCTGGTTGACAACACTGCTCAGCATAAAGTATTCTCCTTTATGGATGACTTCTCCAGTTATAATCAGATCAAGATAGCTCCTGAAGACATGGAGAAGACCACTTTTGTTACTCAGTGGGGAACCTTTTGCTACAAGGTCATGCCTTTTGGGTTGAAAAATGCTGGGGCAACCTACCAACGTGCCATGGTTGTGTTGTTTCATGACATGATCCATCACGAGATAGAAGTATACATCGACGATATGATTGCAAGGTCCCAAACTGAGGAGGAACACCTTGACCATCTACGGAAGCTGTTTGACCGTCTGAAGTTGTACAAGCTGAGGTTGAACCCAAACAAGTGCACCTTTGGGGTGAGATCTCGAAAATTGCTAGGCTTCATCGTAAGTGACAAAGGTATTCAAGTGGACCCTGCCAAAGTGAAAGCCATACAAGAGATGCCAACTCCCAAGACAGAGAAAGAAGTCAGAGGCTTTCTAGGACGGTTGAACTACATTGCCCGATTCATCTCGCATCTAACTGCTACCTGTGAGCCAATCTTCAAGCTGCTGAAGAAAGATCAAGTAGTACGTTGGAATGATGAATGTCAGGCCTCTTTCGAAAAGATCAAAGAGTATCTCCAAGAACCACCTATTCTGATGCCGCCGGTTGAAGGGAGACCTCTAATCTTATACTTGACAGTACTGGACAACTCAATGGGGTGTGTGCTGGGGCAGCATGACGAGTCTGGCCGAAAAGAACACGCCATTTGTTACCTTAGCAAAAAGTTTACCGACTGTGAGACCCGATACTCACTGCTCAAGAAAACTTGTTGCGCTTTGGTATGGGCTGCTCGCCGGCTGAGACAGTATATGTTGACTCACACTACTCTGTTGATTTCAAAAATGGATCCGATAAAGTACATTTTCGAAAAGCCTGCTTTGTCCGGAAGAATAGCAAGATGGCAGATGATCTTGACAGAATACGACATCCAGTACACGACTCAGAAAGCAATCAAGGGAAGTGTATTGGCAGACCATTTGGCACACTAGGCAGTGGACGATTACCAGTCGATGAACTTTGAATTTCCAGACGAGGATATCATGGTAGTGAGTGATTGTGAAATGCCTGGACCGGATGAAGGACCTGAGGAAGGATCCCGATGGTCTATGCACTTTGACGGAGCCTCGAACGCTTTGGGTAATGGTATCGGCGCTGTGATCATATCCCCTAAAGGCACTCATACTCCACTCACCGCCCAGCTATGTTTCAACTGCACCAACAACATGGCAGAGTATGAGGCATGTATCATGGGTCTTCAAGCTGCAATTGACTTAAGGATCAAGTTTCTGAGTGTCTTCGGAGATTCCGCTCTCGTGATCAATCAGATCAAAGGCGAGTGGGATATGAAACACCCAAATCTTATTCCTTACAAAGAGTATGTACTGACATTGCTTCCCCACTTCGAGGAGATAACTTTTGAACACTTCCCAAGGGAGGAGAATCAGTTAGAGGACGCGTTGGTTACGATTTCTTCTATGTTCAAAGTCAAATGGGACAACGAGGATACCCAAATCATTATCTGGAAATTGGATGAACCTGCACATTGCTGCGATCTCGAGACCGAGGAGGTAACTGAAAAACCCTGGTATCATGAAGTGAAGAGGTACCTTGAAGCTCGAGAATACCCCGAAGGCGCATCTGTTAATGACAAGAAGTTCCTGAGAAGGTTTGCGGAAAAATTCTTCCTCAACAACGACATTCTCTACAAGCGAAACCATGATTCAACCTTATTGCGTTGTGTGGATAAGACTGAAGCAGAAAGGATCATGGCAGAGCTATATGAAGGTACCTTCGGAACACATTCCAGTGGACATACCATGGCAAAGAAAATCCTTCGGGCAGGATATTTCTGGTCCACAATGGAAGCCGACTGTTATCAGCATTCTCGAACTTGTCATAAATGCCAGATCTATGCTGATAAGGTGCACATTCCTCTGGTTCCTCTGAACGTCTTGACAACACCTTGGCCTTTTGCAATGTGGGGCATTGATATGATCGGCGAAATCAGACCTACGGCATCCAACGGGCATCGCTTCATCTTGGTAGCAATTGATTACTTCACAAAGTGGGTCGAGGCAGCTTCTTATGCTACGGTAACCAAGAATGTCGTGGCACGGTTCATTCGGCACAACCTGATCTGTCGATACGGTGTACCTGAGAGGATCATTACGGACAATGGTACCAATCTTAACAACAAGATGATCACTGAGCTCTGCGAGCAATTCAAGATACAACACCACAACTCTTCACCTTATCGGCCGAAGATGAACGGGGCTATAGAAGCGGCGAATAAGAATATCAAGAAGATTGTGCAGAAGATGACAGTGACCTACAAATATTGGCACGAAATGTTACCATTTTCTCTTCATGGGTATCGTACCTCAGCGCGGACGTCAACAGGGGCAACTCCCTTTTCCTTGGTTTATGGCATGGAGGCAGTCCTGCCTTTTGAAGTCCAGATACCCTCTCTCCGGATAATGAAGGATACAGGTTTGAGCGAAGATGACTGGATCCAGACTCGGCTTGATCAATTAAACCTAATTGACGAAAAGAGACTCACTGCTATTTGTCATGGTCAGACGTATCAAAAATGGATGATCAGGGCATTTAACAAGAAGGTCAGACGACAAGACTATCAAGTCGGAGATCTGGTAATCAAGCGCATCATTCTTCCTCAAAGTGATCCCAGGGGCAAATGGACCCCTACGTACGAAGGGCCATTTGTGGTTAAACATATCTTCTCAGGAGAAGCTATGATTCTAACCACCATGGATGGTGACGACCTTCCTCACCCCGCCAATGTAGACATAGTAAAAAGATACTACGCATGAATTAAAGACCCGCTAGGTTGACACACCTAGGAAAAAATAAGGGCTTCCCGGCGAACCAAAAAGGTTCGGGCAAAAATAAGGGACGAAATGAAAAAAAATCTGTACACCCGGCAAGTTGAAAACCTGAAAAGGCGGCTTGGGCAAAAATGGGTATCCCGGTGGACTGAAAACCCAAAAGGGCGGTCCAGGCAAAAGTTAGGGATAAAGCGTAATACTATGTCTCATTGGATCACCTTGCATCCAGAATTCGGCATCAACTATCGGGCTCAGACGACACAATCAATCAGCTTCATCTTCAACTAAGCAGCAAAGTGATGAGACGCTTGAAGACATAAAGGCGATAGCAGAGTTGGAACCCAGTGGGATTATTTTTCACATAGCTGTTTTGTTTCCTTTTCATAAAATTGTATAAACTCTACTTTTCTCGGCGGCGTTCTCTTACTAGGACGTCAACCTCTTGTACAAAAACGCCTATTACAGGCAAATTTCAAAATCAATACAAGTTCAATTTTTCAGACAAATTACCCATCGTTTTTTTTCCTTTTTCTGTTTTGTTTTGCAAAGAACGTCCAATGTTCATTTTTGATATATGCATTTGACATTAATTGCTAATCATGAATATTTTCATGCGAAACAAAGGACTAATTACAGATGACATCAGAAACAGGGGCAATAAAGAATTGTCTAAGCGATCTAGTTGCTCTGTCCACCAAGGTACCAAAGTAGGTTCGGCTGAAGAACGTAACCAGGATACCTTCAACTCCCCACAGAGTAAGACAAGATTCAGCAATACTCTCCCCAGGAAGAGTTGATCCCCCATCAGCCCTAAAAAGGCACAGTATCTCCAGCAAGTCAGCGATACTCTCCCCAAGCAGAGTTAGTCTACTGTCAGCCCTAAGAAAGTTGGGTATCCCCAGAAGATCTCAACATTTCCCAGTAGAATATAGACATTCCTCAGCAAGCATCCCCGATAGTCTTAATATAAGATTTGTTCCCCGGCGGAATACAGACACCCCAGTGGAACCATTCCCCAATACAATCCAAAGTTTCCCCAGGAAAATGGAATCCATATCCCCAGTAGATTCTAGAAGCTTATCACCTGCAGAGTACATACGTCTCTCCCCGACTTTATTCAAAGGTTATTTCCCCACCAGGGTATAACTGGGTTATCCTCAGCTAATTACCACGGAAAGATCGTCCTCGGCGAAGTTCTTTCTATTCCCCAGCGGAGTTCATCAAATTCCCCAACATAACATATCAGTGGAATCCCCAGCGGAGATCTCATCAAAACCTCAGCGAAGTATCTATTCCCACAGAGTAATTCCCCGCAGAGTAATCTCTCCAACAAGCTTATTCCCCGATGGAGTCATCTTCTCCTACCGGTTTATTCTTGCAACCATCATCCCCAGCGGAAGCGAAGAACTCTACTCTTCAACATCAGCCCAGGATTCCACAAACTCCCGGCAGTCGTCAAGGATTTATTTTCCTAGACAAAAATACATTCATCACATTATCATACACCATGACGCATGCATATACGCATCATATCACATAATCTCATTTTAAGCATCATGACATCATGCATTTCATACATCATGACATTGCATACAACTGATGTTTTGCCTTTTCAGGAAAAGGTCAATCCAAAGATGATTATTATCAACTGTCACAATTCCAGATTCGATTCTTGTATCTAGCCAGGGCATATGTGTGAGTGATTGATTGTAGATTCGATACCTGTATCCAGCCAGGGCATATCTGCATGAAGAGTTTCCAGATTCGATACCTGTATCCTGCCAGGGCATATCTGTAGACGACAAATTCCAGATTCGATACCTGTATCCAGCCATGGCATATCTGTAGACGACAAATTCCAGATTCGATACCTGTATCCAGCCAGGGCATATCTGTAGACGACCAATTCCAGATTCGATTCCTATATCCAGCCAGGGCATATCTGTGAGTATTTGATTGTGGATTCGACACCTGTATCTAGCCAGGGCATATCTGCATGAATAGTTTAGAGATTTGATACCTGTATCCAGCCAGGGCACGTCTGTAAGCAACCTTTTGAAGTTCCGGATTCGATTCCTGTATCTAGCCAGGGCATATCTGTGAGCAATTGATTGTAGATTCGATACCTATACCTAGCCAGGGCATATCTGCATGAAGAGTTTGAAGATCAACACTTGTAACAGGCTAGGAAACCATCTTTCTTTCTCAGGTACGCAAGTTCTCGCTAAGGAATCTCTTACGCGATTGACACCTCCAAATGGCATCTATAAGCCCATTCCCGACAAGGTTCTGTCACACCCCGGATGGCATCTATAAGCCCATCCTCCTATCCACCATCTCCCCAAATGGCATCTATAAGCCCACTCCCGACATCACATTGCTGATACTCCACTATGCGAGTGCAAATTTTTGGGCACTTTAGTGTTCAATCATCTTCCACCTTCGGATCACGAAAGGCACGCAAGCCAATCTACATCCTCAGGTCTAAGAAGATTGAATAGGGGCAACTGTTGTACCCCAAAATTTTCCCTCCCATTTCCTCAACATTTTCTCATCACAAGACCCTTGGAGCTCAAGATCAAGCTAGGGTTTGCTCTACTCAAGACTCCTCCTTGCACTGTTGACCCAAATTAGGGTTTGAGTTTGCACAAAGATGTTTTGACCTAAAATTCCCAAAATGACTTTCATGCTTCATGTTGGACTCACAAGTTTATCCATACCAAGTTTCAAGCCTTGATTCCAATCTTTGCCCAGTCAATTGGACAGTTGACCTATAAATCAGCTGTATTGGGGAAAAAGTCAATTGTGGTCAATTGACAGTCAAACCTCATGATTTTTGACCCACATCAACATTATGAACTCATATGGACCATTTGGTCAAGTTTGGATCACAATTCCATAAGAAATTTGATCAGATCACCAAAAGGGTAAAATGGTCATTTTTAGGGTTTTGACTGCACAAAGGCAATTTTTGACTGTTTAACCTAACCAATGGCAAACCAAACACACATATGGGCTCAAGGTCTCAATGACATGGTCTTGACACATTCAACAAGTTCAAAAGGTCCCAAATGCACAGGATTGACAGATGAATTTTCTAGTCCAACTGATCAAAATTTGACTGTAATGAAAAGTCAAACTTTGACTTTTTGATCAAAATCAAGTGTCAAGATTCATTTTTCATCAAAACATGTCAAATTATGAAACTTGTTCATCAAGAAATCAAAAATTACAAATTAGGGTTTAAAATGAAGAAATTTCATAACTTAGAATTTTTCTAAGTTATGAAATTCCCTTATTTTTTCCTAACTTTGTCCCATTTTTCCATCAAGATACATTTGGATTCAAACAAAACTCAAAACATGAAAGTTATACTCCATTGCAAAATCTACAACTTTGAATCACAAAGTTTCCTCAAAAGAAGCTTGTAGCTCAAGTTATGATTTTTGGAATAGGGGTGCAAATCATTCTTAACTTAGAAATTTTTTGACCTATTTTAGGCAGGATTTTTTCCTAACTTCATGGCCACTTTTCACATGCTTCCACTTGGAATTTCAACTTGCATTACAAATATGGATTGTAGTACACATTCCAAGCTTTCCAAATTATCCAAGAACTTCTCAAACACCCTTGTGGTTAGGGAGAATCGAATTGGCAAAGTTGGGCAAAAGTCACTTTTGTTCATGACCAAATGCATGTTCATAACATGGGCATTTTTGAAATCAGCTTGTACAAGCTAGATTGCAGGCCTCTAATCCTTCTTACACTCAATAATTAAATGCATATCCTTTGTGTTAGAGTGTTATTTTGTGCATTTGGACAATACACACAAAATCAAGCCATATTTGGAAAAAGCATTTTATCCATTCTTGTAAAGAGGTGCTTTATGTCAAAAGCAAATCAAAGAAGTACCAAAGAAGATCTTTGAGGCACAGGTTCATGAACAAAGTCCACTGATCAAGAGTGATTTATGCAGCATAGATTGAGGGGAGTAGGGGCCTGCATGGTCAAGACACATTTTCTTACTTATCAAAGAAGAAACTTGGCAAAACTGATCACAACTCACACTACTGCAAGAACCAACTAAAACAAACTTCCTCCACACATTGCATACTCCCTAACAGACCTAAAACACGACCAAAATACCCTTGATCCCTCCTCATACAGAAAATCACCATTTTGCTGCACAAAACAGGGCATTCTGCATTTTAATTTGGCCAGCTCAATCCATTCGTGCGCCTTGGCCAAAACCACTTTATACACACTCCATACCATCCATACAAACTATCCCAAGCCCTAGCTACAGACTGTAACACCTCTAACCAAGTTCACCATTTTCATTTTTTTCAGTTGTGCAGGTTGAGTTCCATAGCTCGATTCAGTCAGTTTCAAAGCAAGCTAGAGGTTGGAGAAGCATCCCTGAACTTCAAGCAAGCTGTACAAGTCCTCAAAATCCATTGAAAGTACCTCCATTGGTGTACACGATTCAAGCTGAACAGGTAAAATTTTGAACTTCTATCTCTCTATCCAGGCATATCTAGGCTTAGGTTTGTGAAGAAGTTATGTCATACTCATGGCCCTGGAGCTACCCATGTCATTACTTTTCATTTATGTTGTGTGTATTGAGAGAATTTTGAAACTGAATATCTGAAAAAAAGCTAGGTCAGGAATTGGGGGAGAAGAAATTCTCTCTCATTTCTGAGAGTTAGATCAACTTTTTTATATATTTGAAATCGTGGCTTCAAGCTCTACAAGTTTCATGTTTTAAGATTTGTCAAAAGATCAAAGAATCAGAAGTTAGTGTGATGAACAAGAAGGCGCGCGTTTTTGTTTGAAAATGGCTGGAGGTTGAAGACAAAGTCCTTTGGGTTGGGCCTGGCTTATTTTTTTTGTTTGCACCACTATTTCACACATACACCCCTTTGGCCCATTGTGTGTTATTTTTATCATTTTTGACTTTTTCTTTTTGTTTCTGACTTGTTATTTTTTGTCAAAATATAAAAAAACATTAAAAATATTTTTCACCTTTTTTTTGTATTTATTAGGCATTTATTTGTTTTATTTGATATGTGTATGTAAATAAATATATATATATATATACTTTTATTTAAAATACTAAAAATAATACAAATACATTTTATTTTTTTGATTTTATTTTATTTTATCTTTTGAAAACATTTTCTAAAAAACATGCTTTTTTTGTAAATAATAAGTATTTTTATTTTTTTGTATATATTTAATATATTTAACACATAATATAAATATTTATATATTTAGAATATTTAGGATAAAAATACAAGAATAATACATTTTTTTCTTTTATTAATATTTGACCTCAAAAATTACTTTTTCATAATATACTTCTCTTTTATTTATTTTTGTATATAATTAATAAATATTGTATATAATAAATAATAAATATTTTTTATTTAGCAAATTAGGGTTTTGTCCTAAACCATGAAAATACCTAAAAATTAACCTTTTTATTTTTGTTTATTTGTCACATGAAAAATACTTTTACATACATATAAAAATCATTTTTTGCATCTTGCATATTTATTGTATTTTTATTCAATTATTGTACAATTAAAATAACTTGTATATTCAATTTGGATGTAATAGTTTAGATTTAAATTTATTGCTAAATATCCCCATTTGAACATTTGTACCCCCCATCCCCTAATTATGTTGTAATAACTTAGGATTTTATTTTCTGCAATTTAAAGCTTTCTAAATATGCCATGATAGACTTAGGGTTTGTATGCGAAAATCAAATAACAAATAGCTTGACCTAATTCAAAGATAAAAAAGCATGAAAACGGATAACACCAATCACACTTGCACCCCTAGGGTTACTCCACTTGTTGCCTTCAATAATGGGCCATGTTGCATGTTGGGTGTCTTTGGCAAAACAAAACAATTCAAATGATCATAGTCCCTCGATGACGCTTTCGAAAGTTGCCTAAAAATGATCAAGTCCCTTAAAGGAAAAATTGCCAAAGACACTTGGCACTATTGCAATCATGGTCTAAACGATGACCCGCGCTCGTCCCGTTAACATCCTAACACAAGATTGTCCACCAAATACAATGGTGGAACAATACTGTTAAAAGGGTTAAAACATAGGAAAGATCTTTGAGAAATTTAGGGTAGATAGCTCTTGGTTGCTTGACCAACCTTGCAAAAATAATCCTTGCCATTTTTTAAAACACACATCACACTTTCAAAACAACTTTCAAAAACATTGAAAACATTTCAAAAGACAAGTACACCTTTGTATACATTCAAACATGGATCATTACAAAGGTTGCCACAACAAATGGCCTCTTTTCAAAACATTTTCAAACCCACACACAAAGCACCATTTTAAACAATTGAAAATGCAAGGCAAGTGATCTATGCAAGTAACTAAGAGCCCATGGATAACCATGGATAGAAAGGGTGCTAATACCTTCCCTTTCTATAATCTACTCCCCGAACCCAAGAAAACATCTCAAAGGTTTTTGTTGTGCTTTTTAACCTTTCCTTAGGATAAAATAAAAAGTCGGTGGTGACTCTTGCTAAACCGAAACATTTGCGAAAACAAACGCAAAACCCAAGTCAGTTCTCCCACCGTATCACATATACCATTTACTTTAAGCATTACATTTCATGTCATTTTTATTTTGCTCATTTGAGCTTTTATTTTCTCTTCTAAAACACCTAATAATCAACATGAACCATAAAAACCTTTAATGATACTTGGAATATTTGGTTACTATCCTTGACATTATGGAGTATTGGACTTCTTGGACCTAGGAATAAAAACTTTGGCCTATGTTGGAGACCTTGTGATCTTAATTGATGTTTTTGTCTGGAGTTCTTGAGGTTTACCTTAAGACATTGGGTTGTTTATTTGTTTTGTGTGCATGTTATTGTGATTACATGCTTTGTTTGTAATATGGAATTCACCTGTATACAATTGTTACTCTGCCCAATTTTTGTGAAGACCTAATACACTTGAAGTTTGGTTCTCTCAAGAGGTCTAGTATCTTTGCTTTCTAGGTTTCAATTCAAAGAATGGGAATTCTATCTTGGCTCATAATGTCAAGTATTAGCTTCTTGTTGGTTATATGTTTCTTATCCCTAGCTTTTACCTTATGTTCTAGGATAGTCTCTTCTTATCCTTCCATCATCTTTAATTTAAAAAATCTTCTCTCTCTCTTTTTGAAAACTCTTCTTGTTTTCTAAACTTAAACCACTTTCATAATAAACTTGGACTTAGGTCTATGAATTTTCAAAACCTTTTTCATAAACAAACTTCAATCAACTTAATAATACCTTGACATTTTTTTGTGAGAACACTAAAAGTCAATCAATCTCATTTCAAACCATTTTGCCACTTTGGCTTTTTATTTTGAAACCTTTCTCAAAAGGTTAGACTATTGTCAATCCTTGTAGTGATGCAAACAAATATACTTCTACAATATATAGTGAAGAGAGATATTTTCCACTTGGGTGTTGAGTGAGGCATTGTTGATTTTAAAGTCCAAGCCATATCCTACACTTTGAGATGATGCAAATTCTTCTTTCTCATGATTGTGGGTAGTAAGTATGTTTTCCAACACGAACAATGACGATGATGTCTTACCTTATAAAAATAAATTAACACACTTGTGTTTTAAAATTTTTAAAGGTGAACTACGTGTACCCTAATCCCCTATTGCATGTGTAAGTTTAAGATTGCGCCTAAGAGGGGGGGTGAATTAGGTGGTGGTCGATTTTTGACTTATTTTATACTTTCTGGTTTTGATTTAGTGCTTTGAAAACTATAAGGTACAGAAAGTAAAGAGACACGGAGAATTATCCTGGTTCCTTCCACACCCCGGAAGTACGTCCAGTCCCCTTGCAAACACGCAAGAGATTTTACTATTTTGTTAGAACTTTTAGAAGACTCTTCCTAGTCTTATCAACTAAAGAACCTAACAAATAACCAAGAAAACCCTCTTGGATTTCCAATAAGTATAATGAGAACAATTCTCTCAAAAGATACCTCTTGTTTCCAACAATGGACAACAAGGAACAAAAGTAATCTAATACTTAATTCCAACAATCCTGGAAATAAGTTACACTTTGTATGATTTTATGAAGTATGATTTATTGAAAGATGTTGATCACATAGAGTGACTTCTTTGATGTTTCTTCTTTCTTCTCTTGTAAGAAATTCAAACTGTAACACAATGGTTAGATAATGCTCAAAGATTTCTGTTCTTTATATGTGTGAAAGTGCAGAAAATCTTTGTTCTTAAAAGTTAAGAAATATGAAGTTTGAATATTTTACAAAGTTCATATTTTATTGCATAAGAGAAGAGTTGTTTTTTGTTTTGAAAGATTTTGTAATATATAGTAATCAAGATACCTTTCCAAATGGACACTTTTCTATTTGAAAAACTTGACAAGATGCAATGTTTGATCATGCAACTATTGGAGAAAAGGTGTGAAGGATATCTTGAAACTAGTTCAGATTTTTCAAAATTTTCAATGTGCAAATCGATTAACATAAGATGCAAATCGATTGCACGGGTTTGTAACATTCAGAATTTCAAAAAATTTGCAGTGTAAATCGATTAGCATGTTATGTCAATCGATTTACAAGAGTTAAAAAAATCAGTTTGTTCTGTGATCAATCAATTTACACAACATGTAAATCGATTGTTGGCAAGAGCAATCAGTTTTTTGAAAAAGCATGTGTAAATCGATTTACACAAGATGTTAATCGATTTACAGCAGAGAAAAACTTAAAAATTGTTTTGAAATATAATTTAAGTGTTGTGGCAAGTGTGTATATCATTTTTGAGCATTTCTAATCAATGTAGTTCTATTGAGAATTGATATACTTGATTGCTTGCCATGATCCTTGAAGCTTTGAGTGAATGATGCTTTAAGTTAATTTCCACTTCTTTTCCTTCTTGCCATAATGCTTGTTTGTCTTTCATCAAACTAGCTTGTTTGTCTTTCATCAAAACTAAAGTTGAGTTGAGGCTTGAGATTACATTCTCCCCCTTTTTGATGATGACAAACCATTTTCCTTTATGTGTTGTTCAGAATTTGAGCAGAATGTGTTTTCTCCCCCTGAGAAGATTTCTCCCTCTATGGAGAAAAAGATTTGAAAGCTTGCTATGTAAAGACAATGAAAACAAACAACCATAAAGTGCTATTACATCCTTCTCCCCCTTTGACATTATCAAAAAGAAGGGAAAGATGCAACAAGAAATGATAACAGAAAGAAATATATATGAACATGAATGAAAAAACAAAAACTTCTAAGATTATCGAACAAAGTTTAAGAACATAATACATAAAACGAACACTTGAAATACAACAAGACAAAAACCATAATGATACTTATAACAAGAATTTAATAACATTGATCAAGAACATTTTAGAAAGGTCCTTGATATGGAAATTGTTGTTGAAGAGGTGGTTCGGTGTATTGAGGAGGCGGAGGTGCAGGATTGGTTGGGTCGTATGGAGGGATATGAAGATGTGAATAGAGATATGAAAATTGTTGGTTCACATCATTCTGAAAAGCATTTATTCGAGATGAGGTAGAGTCATTTATCTCAGTCCATCGAGCATTGATGTTAGAATTGAGAGAAGCAAACTTTTGCGTCATGAAATCCATAACATCTTGATTTGTTGGACCAGAAGAAGAAGTAGAAGGAGGAACTTCATGGTCTTCTTCATCTGCATTATTACCTTCATCGCCGACAACATCCTCTCCAATGTAAGTGATGGTCTTTGCTTCAGCATTGAAATGAACACCCATCCTTGAATCAACATTTTTGATGGAGATCCTAGTGGTGATTGGATCCATTTCAATCCGCTCAAATCCAGTGAAATCTATATCAAAAGCTTCCATAATCCTTGTAATGAAATATGCATATGGTAGAAAGGTGGCCCTTGCGGCAACTTTTAGCATACGCACCACAATCAATTTTACCCAGTTAACCGGAATTCCATTTTTCCTTGCATAGATGATTTGCAGTCTAGGAAACAGAATATACACCAGAAAATAGTGAAACAACCTATCATCAATATGAAAATTTCCAGCACTCCATGTGTCCCTAGCTGGAATAACCCCGCCAGGACTTCGAATCCGCTTGGCACGGTATTCAGATTCTGATAACCTTCCAATGCTATAGAAAAATTCTCGCTTCTGATAATTTTCCCAAGCAGCATCTTCTGGATCATAGAGGGTACTTCCAGAATATGGAATGTTCAAAATTCTGCCAATAGTTTTGGAATGCAGAGGGATTCTTTTTCCAAGGACATAGGTATAACATTTGTTGTTGTCATAGCACATATTGTTGTAGAAAATTCTAACCAGATCCGGGTAATAGAAACCATGTGAAGATATTAATGGTTCTAAACCATAAGCAATTAAATCTCTTTGAAACGAGAAGCATTCATCTAGAAAAGTAGATAACATACCAAACTTTGGAGCCGAGAGGTATTCGAGCACAGAGTTTTCAGATGTTGAAGCAACTTGCTTCTTTCCTTTCTATGAGGCAGATGCTTTTCTCTTGGGAGCCATGGATCTTGTTAGGGTTTTGAAAAGAGAGATATATAGTTCTTTGTGTTGTTATGAGAGAGAGTGTGTTGGTGTTATGAGATAGTTTTGGTGAGTTTAAATAATAGAGAGAGTAAGTGAGGTCTTTATGAGGTTTTAATTTGGTGATTTGGTCAAGGTTTCATTGATTGGTCAATAGTAAGGTGGGAGGTTGAGAGACAATGAAAGTTTGACCAATATATTAAAAGCTCATACAAGTATCACATGTTAAAAATTAAATTGCATAGAAAAAATACACAGAAAATGCTTCAGATTCTGTGGTAAATCGATTTGCCCCTTGGTTAAATCAATTTACACAGAACATTTTTATGAAAAAATAATTTTCGTTAAGTGGTAAATCGATTTACATATTGTGTAAATCGATTTACACAAAAGATTTTATTAAAAAAATGATTTGCTTCAGTGGTAAATCGATTGACATATGGTGTAAATCGATTTACTTAAAGAAAAATTTAAAAAATCATTATTTTTAACATTTGAAACAATGTCTAACCACATATATATGTACATTACAGTATAGTTAAGGATTGAGTGCACCTTATATATCTTGTTCATCGAGGATTCCAAGTTCACGACGAATTTTAAAAAATGCATCCTTTACAAGTGGTTTTGTGAAGATGTCCGTGAGTTGATTTTGAGTGTCCACGAAAGTGATCTCGACATCTCCTTTGAGTACATGATCTCAGATGAAATGATGTCTGATGTCAATGTGTTTTGTCTGGGAATGCATAACTGGATTTTTCGTAATATTGATCGCGCTTGCGTTATCACATCGAAGAGGAATGCATCCAAGGTTTACTCCATAGTCAAGTAATTGTTGTTTTAGCCAAAGAATTTGAGCGCATCCACTTCCAGCCGCAATGTATTCTGCTTCGGCAGTGCTGAGAGCTACGCTTGCTTGCTTTTTGCATGACCATGAAACCAAGGCATTTCCAAGAATGTGACATGTTCCACTTGTACTTTTGCGATCAGTTTTGCAACCTGCATAGTCATCATCAAAATAACCAACTAGATTGCACATACTACATTTTGGATACCATAATTCGACGTTGGTTGTTCCTTTGAGATATTTTATTATGCGCTTGACTGCTGCAAGGTGAGACTCTTTAGGATTGGCTTGATATCTTGCACATAGGCAAACGCTGAACATAATTTCAGGTCTACTTGCAGTTAAATAGAGGAGTGATCCAATCATTCCACGATACTTAGTTATGTTAATAGAATTCCCTGATTCATCTGGATCAAGATAGGTGTCGGATCCCATAGGAATTTCACTTTCTTTGCTACTTTCCATCTCAAACTTCTTTATAAGGTCTTTGCAATATTTTGATTGGTTTACGAAGATACCATGTTTGAGTTGCTTAATTTGAAGACCGAGAAAGAAATTCAATCTTCCCATCATAGACATCTCAAACTCTCCTTGCATCATAGACGAAAATTCCTTGCACATATTTTGGTTAGTTGAACCGAAAACAATATCATCTACATAGATTTGTACAAGTAAGGTATGATGATTAACATTTTTTATGAAGAGAGTGGTATCAACTTTACCCTTTACAAACCCTTTTTCACATAGGAATGCACTTAGTCTATCATACCAAGCCCTTGGTGCTTGCTTCAGCCCATAGAGAGCTTTCTTTAGTTTGAAGACATGATTAGGATGTTTGAAGTCTTCAAATCCGGGAGGTTGCTTTACATAAACTTCTTCATTTATGAATCCGTTGAGAAATGCACTTTTTACATCCATTTGAAAAAGTTCAAAGTCCAATGAGCATGCATATGCAAGTAATAATCTTATTGCTTCCAAACGTGCTACCGGAGCAAAAGTTTCTTAAAAATCAATTCCGTCCTCTTGGTTGTATCCTTGAGCAACTAGTCTTGCCTTGTTTCGAGTGATTATTCCATTTTCATCCATCTTGTTTTTGAAAACCCATTTTGTTCCAATGATACGTTTATTTCCTGGATTAGGAACAAGTTCCCAAACTTCGTTCCGCTCGAATTGGTTTAACTCCTCTTGCATGGCAAGGATCCATTGATCATCTTCTAGTGCTTGAGCCACTTTAGTAGGTTCAACTTGAGATACAAACGCCATATTTAAGCATGCATCCTTAAGATTTAGCCGTGTAGATACTCCTTTGCTAATATCTCCAATTATGTTGTCAATTGGATGATCACGATGAGTTCTCCATTCTTGAGGAAGATCATCATCATTTTCATTTTGATGTGAAAGTTCATGTGTTTGTTCCGGATTGACAATTTTGCCATCTCCGCAGGAATTCTCATGAGATAGATCTATAGAATCATCATCATCACAAATAACAACTTCCTCCTTGGAGGTGTTAGATTCATCAAAAGAAACATGCATTGATTCTTCTATAGTTAAAGTTCTTTTATTGTAAATTCTAAAAGCTTTGCTAGAAAGGGAGTAACCAAGAAAAATACCTTCATCCGATTTTTCATTGAACTTACTGAGATTGTCTTTGTCGTTGTTAAGGACAAAACATTTGCACCCGAAAATATGAAAGTGAGAGATATTTGGTTTTCTTCCTTTGTAAATCTCATATGGAGTTTTCTTTAGTATAGGTCTTATGATCACGCGATTTCTTACATAACATGCCGTGCTTACCGCATCCGCCCAAAAATATTTAGGCAAACTTGAGTCACTTAGCATGGTTCTAGCAAGCTCCACCAAAGACCTATTTTTCCTTCCAACTACTCCATTTTGTTGTGGAGTTCTTGGTGCTGAAAAATTGTGGAAGATCCCATTTTCTTCACAAAATTCTTCAAATAGACTGTTTTGGAACTCTCCACCATGATCACTTCGGATTGATGTTATCTTTAATGACTTCTCATTTTAAACTTGTTTTGCATATCTCTTGAATGCCTTGAATGCTTCATTCTTGTGCACTAAAAACAAAGTACAAGTGAAACGGGAAAAATCATCTACAATAACTAAAGCATAAATGTTACCTCCGAAGCTTCTTGTTCTAGATGGACCAAAAAGATCCATGTGCAACAATTGAAGTGGTATTGTTGTTGAAACCACATTCTTTGGTTTGAAAGTTGATTTGGTCTGTTTTCCCTTTTGGCATGCACTACATAATTTGTCTTTGATGAACTTTATCTTTGGTAGACCAATAACTAAGTCATGCTTAACCAATTTGTTCAAGTGCTCCATGTGAATGTGAGCAATCCTCTTGTGCCATAACCAAGTGTCATTGTTGTTTACCATAAGACATTGTACCTTCATAGACAAATCATCTAGAGTAATCATAAAAATATTGTTAGATCTTATACCTTTGAGTTTTACCTCATTGGTTGCCTCATCCATAATAAGGCATTCTTCTTTGTTGAATTTGATCTTGAACCCTCTATTGCAAAGTTGACTTATGCTAAGAAGGTTGTGCTTTAATCCTTCAACATAGAGAACATCCTCAATTTGAATGGATAGAGGTGTGCCAACTATTCCAACGCGAAGAATATTTCCTTTGGTGTTGTCTCCATAGGTGACATACCCTTTGGCTTTATGTACTAGATATGAAAATTGGTGTACATCTCCTGTCATATGCTTTGAACATCCACTGTCAAGATACCAAACATTTGATGTGGATTTCAAGCATACCTACAAAAATAAATTATTTCTTGTTAGGTACCCAAGTTGCCTTGGGTCCTTCATAGTTAGTTCCCTTTTTCACCCATGCATAGTGTCCACTAGCCATACTGAAATTTCTAATATAGCATGCATTGGGTGTGTGTCCAATAATACCACAGTAAAAACAGTTTGGAACAAATTTGCTCTTGTATCTAGGAATTTGTTTTCTTTTAGATACATTAGCCTTTTTCTTTTGATGATTATGAACAACTTGCTTCTTTTCTACTTTCTTGGGATTGGAACTATTACTAGCCTTTACAAAAACAGTGGGATTGTTACTTGGTTTCTTAGTATTCACATAACCAAGACCTCTTTTATCATTTGGATAACGTTGTTGGCTTAGTAATCCTTCCAATCCTATTTGTCCTTTTTCATATCGTTCAATGACTCTTTTCAATTGAACAATTTGAAAGACATTTGATTCACACTTGGAGCATGCAAAGTTTTCCTTTTCTTTAATAAAATTCTGTTTTTGAAGATCAAAATCTTTAGTCATGGTGTCAATTTTTTCTAGACAAATTAGAAGTTCTTTTTCTTGTTTTGACACCTTTTTGTATAAACTTTTGCATTCTTTCAAGAGTTCATCAATTGCACCTTGAACATCATCATCAAAAAGATTAAATTCATTACTAACCTCTTCTTCATCGTCGGAGTGATGCGATGCCATTAAGGCTAAGTTTGCACATTCGTCGCTTTCCGATTCTGATGAACTGCTCATATCATTATCTTCCCATGCTATGTAGGCTTTCTTTTGTTTTGAGTCCTTTCCTTTGAATCCATTTTTCTTTGGGAGATTTGGACAGTTTGGCTTGATGTGTCCTTGCTTTCCACATTCATAACATGAGACATCTTGTGTTGATGTGGAGGCTTCTCTTTTCTTGAAGTGCTTTCTCTTATGTGCATGAGATCCTCCTTTGTCATTTCTGCCAAAAAACTTCCCAAGTCTTTTCACAAGAAGCATGAAATTTTAATCTTCTTCCCGATTGTCTTCTTTTACCACTTCCTTTGAATCAATTTTTAAAGCAATGTTTTTGGACTTCTTTTCTAGATTCTCATGTTTTTCAAGTCTACCGAGTTCCGTTTCGTATTCTTGAAGTTTGCCAAATAATGTAGCGGAAGTCATTGCGGAGAGACTCTTCTTTTCCGAGATTGCCGTTACCTTTGGTTGCCATTCCCTAGTCAATGATCTAAGGATTTTCAAGTTGAGTTCATCATTTGTCAAGGTTTTACCAAGAGCATTTAAGTGATTTGTCAAATGCACAAATCTCTTTTGTAAGTCAAGAATGGATTCTCCGGGCTGCATTCGAAATAGTTCATATTCTTGACTCAAGGTATTTAGCCTTGATCTTTTTACTTCAGCCGTTCCTTCATGAGTTTGAACCAAGGTATCCCAAATTTCCTTTGCTGTTATGCAGTTTGAGACACGGAAAAATTCATCCTTACTGAGTGCACCTTGAAGAAGGTTTATTGCCTTTTTGTCATAGAGAACTTTCTTTTTATCATCGTCCTCCCATGCAGTTTTGGGCTTTGCAGACCCAACGCCATTGATTACCGTTATCGGGATAAATGGACCATTTTTAACAGCATCCCATACTTCCTCTCCTTGTGCTTCTAAATGCGCCTTCATGCGTATTTTCCAAAAGTCAAAATATTCACCACAGAATAGAGGAGGCTTGTTGTTACTACCACCATCTCTGAAAACGGGTTGATGATTTGCGGAAGCCATTCTGGATCTCTAGGAGCAGGTTACCTATAACCTGCTCTGATACCAATTGTAAGTTTAAGATTGCGCCTAAGAGGGGAATGAATTAGGTGGTGGTCGATTTTTGACTTATTTTATACTTTCTGGTTTTGATTTAGTGCTTTGAAAACTGTAAGGTACAGAAAGTAAAGAGACACGGAGAATTATCTTGGTTCCTTCCACACCCCGGACGTACGTCCAGTCCCCTTGCAAACACGCAAGAGATTTTACTATTTTGTTAGAACTTTTACAAGACTCTTCCTAGTCTTATCAACTAAAGAACCTAACAAATAACCAAGAACACCCTCTTGGATTTCCAATAAGTCTAATGAGAACAATCCTCTCAAAAGATACCTCTTGTTTCCAACAATGGACAACAAGGAACAAAAGTAATCTAATACTTAATTCCAACAATCCTGGAAATAAGTTACACTTTGTATGATTTTATGAAGTATGATTTCTTGAAAGATGTTGATCACATAGAGTGACTTCTTTGAAGTTTCTTCTTTCTTCTCTTGTAAGCAATTCAAACTTTAACACAATGGTTAGATAATGCTCAAAGATTTCTGTTATTTATATGTGTGAAAGTGTAGAAAATCTTTGTTCTTAAAAGTTAAGAAATATGAAGTTTGAATATTTTACAAAGTTCAGATTTTATTGCATAAGAGAAGAGTTTTTTTTTTGTTTTGAAAGATTTTGTAATATATAGTAATCAAGATACCTTTCCAAATGGACACTTTTCTGTTTGAAAACCTTGACAAGATGCAATGTTTGATCATGCAACTATTGGAGAAAAGGTGTGAAGGATATCTTGAAACCAGTTCAGATTTTTCAAAATTTTCAATGTGCAAATCGATTAACATAAGATGCAAATCGATTGCACGGGTTTGTAACGTTCAGAATTTCAAAAAATTTGAAGTGTAAATCGATTAGCATGTTATGTCAATCGATTTACAAGAGTTAAAAAAATCAGTTTGTTCTGTGATCAATCAATTTACACAACATGTAAATCAATTGCTGGCAAGAGCAATCAGTTTTTTGAAAAAGCATGTGTAAATCGATTTACACAAGATGTTAATCGATTTACAGCAGAGAAAAAATTAAAAATTATTTTGAAATATAATTGAAGTGTTGTGGCAAGTGTGTATATCATTTTTGAGCATTTCTAATTAATGTAGTTCAATTGAGAATTGATATACTTGATTGCTTGCCATGATCCTTGAAGCTTTGAGTGAATGATGCTTTAAGTTAATTTCCACTCCTTTTCCTTCTTACCATAATGCTTGTTTGTCTTTCATCAAACTAGCTTGTTTGTCTTTCATCAAAACTAAAGTTGAGTTAAGGCTTGAGATTACAGCACGAAAGGTGGTACATAGGCACTAAAGGTTCAAAACCGCGGCGGGTGCAAAAATCATAAAAAATACATTTCTTTTCTCACCTCCACCATCCTTTTTCATATAACATTTTATAGCCAAAATATACAGATTTTACAAAGAGGTTCCTACGGAGTACCGTAGATGTTTAGGGTACTAATACCTTCCCTTTTCATAACCAACCCCCTTACCTTGAATCTTTCCCCATCTTTTTGGGTTACTCTATCTTTTCCCATTCCTTTGGAAACAATAAAATGCGGTGGCCATTTTTATTTTGATCTGTATAAGTCTAGTCAATCCAATGGCTTAGTCTTAAACATTTTTACCGCTACAGAAAAAATGGCGACTTCACTAGGGAAATATTGACCTATTGTTGGTCCATCCCTAAGTGGGTTAAGCTTATCTTTGTTTATAACTATATATGAGCTATTGTTGTTTATGTGTTATATGTTGTATATATGTTTGTCTGGATTTTCCTGGTTTTCTGGGTGCTTGTTGATTACTTATAAGTCCTATACCCGGACATGGGCAAGCTTTAAGATAGGATGGGCTGTATAGTCATTGTTGTACCCTAAAATTTTCCCTCTAATTTATCAAAAAATTTCTCACAAGACTCCTTGGACTCAAGACAGGATTAGGGTTTGCTCAGCTCAAGACATCTCATCTTGCACTGATAAACCAAAATTAGGGTTTGAGTTTGCACAAGGATGTTTGGACCACCAATGCTTAATGTAACTTTCATAGATCATTTTGGACCCCTAAGATTGCTCATGTTAAGTTTCAAGACTTGAACCACATTTTTGATCAGTCAATTGGACAGTTGACCTAAAAATCAACTGTATTGGGGGAAAAGTCAACTATGGACAATTTACAGTCAAACTTCATAATTTTAGATCCACGTCAACATTTTAGACTCATATTTACCATTTGATCAAGTTTGGACCATAACTCCTCAAGAAATTTAATCAAATCTCCAAAAGGGCAAAATAGTCAAAATTAGGGTTTTGACTGGGAAAGGGCAATTTCTGATTTTTGACCTAGCAAATGGTCAATTGGTTTAAGACATGATTTCAAGAGTTCAATGGAATCATCTTGACCTAATCACATAGTTCAAAAGATCTCAAGTTCATTGGATTGACAGATGAATTTTCCAGTCAACTGATCAAAATTCAATTGTACACTGAAAAGTCAAGCTTTGACTTTTTCGTCAAAATCAAATTCCAAGGGTCATAATTCATCAAGATATGTCAAAATATGAAACTTGTTCACCAAGAAAACCAATTTTGAAAATTAGGGTTTTGAATTTGAAAATTTTCATAACTTAGAATTTTTCTAAGTATGGAAATTTTCTTATTCTTTCCCAACTTTTCACCACTTTTTCACCATGATGCAATTTGATTCAAAGAAAACTTCCAACATGAAAGTTGTAGTCCTCCATAAACTCTATAACATTTCTTCATAAAATTTTACAAAAAGATGCTTGGATCTCAAGTTATGAATTTGTAAATATAGGTCCATGAACTAAATAACTTAGTGAAATTTTGCCCTAATTTAGGCAGGTTTTGGACCCAACTTAATGGCAATTTTTCACCTAGTTCCAAGAGGTATCTCAAATTTCATTTCAAACATGGATTATAGATCACATTGCAAGATTTCCAAAATGTCCAAGAACTCTCCAAGATCATTTTTGGTTAAGGAGAATCAAAGAAGGGAAATTGTCATTTTATCACTTTTGATCAAGCCATTTTTACAAAGCATCAAGTTGCAAATCAGATCTTTGATGTTTGAATCTTGATTTACAGGTCCTAAACTCATTATACACTCCATAATTAAATGCAAACTCAGAAGCTAAAGGAATTATCTTGGCTTTTGAAGCATTGTACAAGAGAATATTCCATTTTAAGCATAAAGGTTACAATGCCACTTTCATAAAGTGAGCTTTTGTAACTTTATCAATCTTGAGCCTTGGACCTGTCCCTTTGGTGCAAGCAACTTCCACAGGTCTTAAGAAATTTGTACAAGCCCTTTGCAGCCCTCAAACTATCCAGTACAAGCATGTTAGCATAAGTCACTTCACTTTGCTTCAAAAGCAAGAAAGTTGGTGAAAAGGTAAAAGCTTGCACATCTGTTGAGAAGCTGGCTTTGTATCCATTCTATACAAGTATACAAACTTGTCACAATAAAATACACGATGGCTTGACAACTGAAACACTCTCAAACTCAAAAACTCCATTTTTCTGTCCAAACACAGCAGTTCTGCAAAACCAAAGCCAACTAATATTTGGCTCGCGCGTTTTGCATTTTAACACTTGAAACACTTCATACATATCAAACCAAAGAAAGCTAAGCCCTTACCCTGGTTCTGTAACCCCTGTTTCAGCCATTGCCATTTTCACTTTGGTGGCTTGCAACTTGACTTGTGCAAAGAGTTTCAGCCATCCTCATAGAAAACTAAGCATTGGAATAGCTTCAGGGAAGTACAAGGAAGCTTAATCAATCCTCAAGCCTCCATTAAAGTCCCTACATTGCTCTATCCAAATCCAACTGAAGGAGGTATTTTCTTGAAATCTATCTCTTTGAATAGGCATCTTCAAGCCACAATTTGTGAAGGAAAAATGCAGTCCATAACATGGTGAAGTTGTACATATGCATACTTTTCATTTATATTAACTATGTTGTGAGAATTTGAAGCTTGAAGTTCCTGATTTTTCTAGGTCACGAATTAGGGCTGCCAAAATTCTCCCTGATCTTTTAGAGTTAGTATACAAATTTTATATGGTTGGAATCGTGAGCTCAAATGCCATAAGTTTCATGTTATAAGTTTTTGTTTTTGTGCAAGCATTAGCAAGTTACAGTTTGAACCATGAAGCGCGTGCAGAAGAGATGGCTGGAGGACAGGGATGAGTGTCTTGGGCTTTTTGGCGCCTGGGCCCTTTTTGTTTTTGCTTTTTACACCTCCTGACATACTATTTGCACCCCCTGACTTATTTCTTATATTTTTGCATTTTTTTGCATTTTTTTATATTTATTACTTACATTTATTTTTTTAATGACAAAAAATACCCAAAAATAATTTATTTATTTTCACATTTTTATTATTATTTTTTTTCATAAAAAATAGTTTATTTAATAGAATAGAACTTATTTTCTTAAAATAACTTATAAATATATTTAGAAATACTTAATAATTTTTTATATATTATTTACACTCATAAATATTTATTTCTATACATATTTAATTTTTAATATTTAAACATAATATTATTTATTATTTCCTTGTACAAAAAATGGACAAAATAATAATAGGAAACATTATTTTCTTTTAATTAAAAAACTAGGGTTTCACCCTTCCAAAAATAAATAATATTTTTTTCCCTTTTTCTAGGGTTTAAATTAAATTATTTTCTCATACAAAAAACAATACCAAAACATTTTTCATATAATTACATTGCATTGCATTTTAAATACTTGTATATTTATTTAATTCGCACAATATTCGATTGGGTTGTAATAATATTTTAGGTTTATATTTGTGCAAATTCCCCATTCAAAACTTGTATCTCCCCTCCCATAATAATTGTTGTAATAACTTAGTTTATTTTACACAATTTATTGCTTTATATACTATGCTTAGTAAACTAGGGTTTGCATGACAAGAACAAAAACAAAACAAATAGAAAAAACCTAAATGCAAGTCAAAAGCATGAAAAATGACACACTTTGCACACAAGCACCCTTAGGGTTTCTCCCACTTGGTTGCCTAAATTAAAATGGCCATGTTACGCACGCAAAGTATCTTGGAAAAATAAAACAAAATAAGATCATAGTCCCTCGATGACGCTATACAAAGGTTGCCTAAAACAAAATGATATTGGTCCCTCAAACATGCTAAGATACTTGGCATTATTGCTATCATGGTTATACGATGACCCACGCCCGTCCCATTTACATCCAAAGATAGGTTTTCTTACCAAATCAATGGTAAGTCAACAATTTCAAAGGAATAAAAATGCACAAGAAAGACAGTTGAGTAGGTAGATAGCTTCTAGTTACTTGTTACATTTCAAAACAATCCTTGCTATTTTCAAAAACAAACACACACACATTTCAAAACATCTTACAAATAATTGAAAACATTTTCAAAAAAAACAAACATCTTTGTATACATTCTTACGAATGAGAATCATTACAAATATCGCCTAAACGAATGGCCTCTTTTCAAAACATTTTCAAAACCACACTAAGCACCATTTCAAACAAAACAAAGCAAAGCAAGTGATCTAAACAAGTAACTAAGAGCCCATGGAAAACCATGGATGAAAAGGGTGCTAGCACCTTCCCTTTTCATAATCTACCCCCCGAACTCAAGAAAACATCTCAAAGGTATTTCCTGTGCTTTTTTACCTTTCCTTTTGGATAAAAGAAAAGTAGGTGGAGACTCTTGCTAACCGCAACATTTGCGAACACAAATGCAAAACCTTAAGTCAGTTCTCCCACCGCATCACAGAACTGGCGACTCTGCTGGGGAGTATTCTAAAAGTGGGGTTACCTTAGGGTTTAGATCACCTTTATTTGCTTACATTGTTTGACTTGTTTGATTTACAATTATGGTTCTTTATTTGGGTTTGAATCCTCCACCCGGATTTGGGGAAACATTATAGGTAAATAGCAATACATTGTGGAAACTGTGTGGGGTATACCGACATGGTCTAAGCAATAGCTATATTAGTGTGACATATTTGTGGGTATCGGTAGCCTTTGAGTCAATCAAAGAGAATACGGGGCCGCTGAGTGATGTCATGAAGCACTAATGAACTTCTAGAACCTTTACTTAACCAACTTGGCCTTTTAGGATGTAGTAAGATGACCGACTTTGGTGCAGTCCGAAGTTGGTAGATACTCGATAGTACACTCATTGAGGGTTGTTTCCTTGGAATATTTCGGTCGCCGGTAAAGATGCTTGAATTGAAACAATGAACAAGGAAACAATCCAGTGATATTGAGCTCCTTAGAACCCGGTTACTATTTCTAGGACAGGTTGATCCAACTAAACTTCAAGAGGGTACTTACCTATGAAACCCCATGCAAGCCTAAACTAGGAACTTGTGTGATTTTCTTGTACACATATACTTGTGCATAACATCATGGGCATCATGAACATCATATGCATTCACTAACCATTTCAAGGATTTTGGAGATTCATCTTTGTTCTTGTTTTGTAGGTTATGGATTCACTTCGCAGGAAAACTATCCAAATCAATCTTGTAATAATTCCTCCACAACTCAAGGAGCTAGCTTCAAGGATTCCTGAGAATTCTCCATTCACCGAGAGACATGGTCGTCTACTCAACTTGGTCACTTCCAACACAGAGGAGGATATGATGAAAGTTCTCTTCCAGTTCTTTGACCCTTTGCATCATTGCTTCACATTTCTTGACTATCAACTTGTACCCACTTTAGAAGAATTCTCTCAACTTCTGAGGATTCCTATTCTCAATCAACTACCCTTAAACAGTACGAAAAGAGATCCAAAGCCAGAGGAGATTGCTCAAGCCTTGCACTTGCACTCATCTGATGTCACAACTCATTGGGAAACTAGAAGTGGTGTCAAAGGCTTATTGGCAAAGTTTCTGTTTGAGAAGGCCCAAAGTTGTTGGAATTCCCTAGACTTGCAAGCTTTTGAGGAGATTGTAGCTCTTCTCATCTATGGGATGGTCTTGTTCCCTAATCCTGACCAACTCATAGATGTGAGCGCTGTTAAAATATTCATGTCTCGCAACCGGTACCAACATTGCTTGGGGATATCCTCCACTATTTTCACACTCGTACAATGAGGAAAAGAGGTGTTCTCATGTGTTGCACTCCTCTCCTGGAAAGATGGTTTATTTCTCATCTTCCCCAATCAGTCTTGAAGAATGAGCAAGGTTTGAGGTGGTCACAAAGGTTAATGACACTTAACCATTCAGATATTCATTGGTGTTCTCGATCCAAAGAGAATGTTATCATCATTGACCGTTGTGGGGAATTACCTAATGTCCCTCTACTTGGCATTAGGGGAGGCATCACCTACAACCCGTGCTTGGCTCTAAGACAGTTTGGTTATGCCCGAAGGGATTGCCCCCATGACATGTTGATTCAAGGATTGGTTTTCGACTACGACAACGACGACCAAGGACTCCGCCAGAGATTCATCCGAGCTTGGAGGATGCCAAACAAGGTGGATAGAAAGACTTTGGGACACAAGAATTCCATCCCTCTTGAGCCTTACCTCAAGTGGGTACAAACCCGCGCCCAAAGTCTTATGATGCCTTATCCCTCCATTCTCCCAGTGATTATAGAGCCTGTTAAGGAAGGAGAGGTTTCATACACCATCCTACATCCTGACATGCCGACATCACTCGGAGACCTACAAAGGAGTTGGATACAACTCAAGGGAGAGCGCGATACTTTTGAAGCCCAATTCTACGCAAGCGAGAAGAAGGTTTTGGAACTCACTAGGCTACTTCATGAAGAGAAGACTCTCAGCACCTACATTGCACCAAAGAGGATGCACAACGTCTTTTTACCTTAGAGTTTTGTATTATTTTGCCCAAGGGGCATTGATGTACTCACAATTCTATCTTATTAATATGACGTGTGTTTCTTTTTTGTTTAAAACAAATTTGAATTTCTAATCCTTGAAAGCATTACATGAATACATATCATTCATCATAAGCATAAACAGGTCTTTGAAACAAGTTTCCTCATCTCTCTATTGTTTATTTCAGTACGATAGATCTAGAACAAACGGTCAAAGATCTGCAAGCTCAAAACTCACAATTTCAACAGTTGCTCATGACCTTAGCCAAGGGGCAAGAGGAGCTGAAGACTCTGCTAGAAAAAGAAAAGGAGAAAAAGAAGAAGAAGCCAACTGGTGTGATAATCATGGGCAAAAGATTTCAGGGACAAGCCAGAAGGACCTTGGAATTTCCAACAACATCTGAAGAAGGGGAAAGAAAAGGAAAAGGAACAGCAATGCCATCAGATTCTGAAGAAGAAGAAGAAGAAGAACAGGACTACTCTAAACAACAATACCCTCCGGCTGATGACAAGTACAAACACCTTGAAGAGCGACTAAGCGCTATGGAAATCCAGAGAGTACCAGGGCTAGATTTTGAGGAATTGGGGCTGGTGTCAGGAATTGTAATCCCGCCAAAGTTTAAAGTGCCACTATTTTCCAAGTATGATGGGGTGTCCTGCCCTAAAATGCACCTCATATCATATGTCAGGAAGATTCAGCCACATTCTGCCGACAAAGACCTGTGGGTCCACTTTTTCCAAGACAGTTTATCAGGAACGCAACTTGATTGGTTCTACCAATTAGAAAGGGATGATGTCCATAATTGGGAATACTTGGAAGCTGCTTTCTATAAACAATATCAATACAACGCCGACTTGGCGCCGACCCGTACTCAGCTGCAGAGTATGGCTATGGCTTCCAATGAGGGCTTTAAAGATTACGCGCAAAAGTGGAGAGACCTAGCCGGAAGGATGAAACCCCCTCTATCTGAGAGGGAGTTGGTGGACATGTTCTTGGGAACTCTATCAGGTCCTTTCTTCAATCACCTGATTGGGAGTTCTTCTGCAAGGTTTACTGAATTGATTTTAACCGGAGAAAGGGTAGAGGCTGGTATAAGAAGTGGGAAAATTCAGAAGGACGCGTCTGCCTCAACATCTATAAAAAAGCCCTTCACTGGAAGAAAGGAAGTATCTGCTGTGTATTCTCAGAGGAACCAGGGAAGAACTGAGCGCCGACCAATAGTGGGGGCCGTTATGTTTCCGAAGCCTGCATCAGACCAGCCAAGAACTAACCAGCAAAAGGTGGAAAGGCCAGTTCGGCAATTTACCAAGATTATCATGACTCCATCCCAAGTTCTACCACATCTCCTAAAGTTGAATCTGGCCACTTTGAAAGAGGCCCCAAAGAATCCTAATACTACTTCACCATATTACCATCAGAACGCCAGATGTGCGTACCATTCTAAAATTCCAGGGCACGACACCAACAACTGTTGGGCTCTAAAGAACAAGATTTAAGATCTGATAGAGGCGAAGGAAGTTGAGTTTGAAGCGCCTGAGAAACCCAATATTATTTCTGCTCCAATTCCGAGGCGTGGTCACAATGCCAACGCTATTGAGAAAGATCTGTTTGTTGCTACCGTGGATAAACTGTTGACTCCGCTCCCGATTATTAAGTTGAATTTGTTGAAAGCTGGTATTTTCCCAGGTTCTAACAAAGATTGCCATGTTTGCCTGTCCTCATCATTTGACTTCCCTCTGTTGAAGAAAGGTATCCAACGACTGATGGATAACCAAGAAATTTTGTTTGAGAATGCTCCTGTTTCACCCGTTCCAGTGAAATAAGTTTCAATAATAACCATCTACGCCAATCCTTCCAGGGCCCCTAAAAGACCCGTTAGGATTACACCTGCTCCAAAGACTGCTCCACTTAAGATTACAATGCTCGGGCCTGCCCCATACAAATCAGATAAAACAGTACCATGGAACTATGGTGGAGAAATCTACTACCATGGTATTAAACAAATTGAACTGACTGCCGAAGAAGAAAGATCCGAAGAGGACAGTTCCGACATTAGCAATATTGTTGGAACTAGAAAAATCACCCGTAGTGGTAGGATCTTTTCTCCAGAGATTGCTCCTCCAACAGCAGTCTTTGGACCCATGGTTGTTCCGAAGATTACCTCTACACCAGTAATTGTACCCGCAAGCATACCCACCAACAAAGACAATACAATTCCTATCCCTATTTCCACTGCTGAGAATAAAGGAAAGAACGTTCAAGAGGAGCCTTTCCAGACGAAGGCTCAATCACTAGCTATTCCTGAAACATCCAAGAAGGAGATGGAAGAAATCCTGAGGATAATTAAGAAGAGTGATTATGATGTGGTTGAATAGTTGGGGCAGACCCCTTCCAAGATCTTTATGCTAGCCCTGCTACTGTGCTCTGAAGCACATGCCAAAGCTTTGGTAAAATTTCTGAAGACAACTCATGTGCCACAAGAAACGTCTGCTGACCAGTTCCAGGACTGTGTAGCCAGTTTGACAGCTGATAATGGTTTGGGTTTCTCTGATGCTGACTTGACACCCAGAGGGAGAATACACAATGATGCATTACATGTCTCAGTGGAGTGCAGAGGAACAACCCTAGCTCATGTCTTGGTTGATATTGGGTCATCTCTGAATGTATTGCCGAAAAAGGCCCTTGATAGATTGGACTGCGAGGGGATGACTTTAAAACCCAGCAACATAGTGGTCACAGCTTTCGATGGGTCTAAAAGGATGGTCCACGGGGAGGTGGAGATCCCAATCAAGGTGGGTACTCAGGTTTTTAACTCGACCTTCTATGTGATGGACATCCGTCCTTCTTATTCCTGTCTGTTGGGACGCCCCTGGATCCATGATGTCGGTGCTGTCACCTCCACTTTACATCAGATGCTAAAGTACCCCGTCCAAGGGAAAATCATAACTTTCCATGGGGAGGAGGAGTATATGATTAGTCATCTGAATTCCTTCCGTTATGTGGAGTTAGATCGCGAGTTCATTGAGACCCCGTTCCAACATTTTGAAGAAGTCTCTCCAGAAGTAGTAGCGACCAAGGCGGTATCTTCGACTCCAAAGATCACAAGACCTCCACCTCAGATGACATCTTTAAAGGATGCAAGGGCAGTAATGGAAGAACGGGGGGTGCACAATCTGGGGGCAGCTTCCAGACATTCCATACAAATTAGACAAGTTCGGCTTGGGGTTTACTTCAACTGGTCAGAAGGTTATGCGCCGTGCCCATGCTGGGGCCACCTGTGAAGATTAGCAACCAAAGCGTCAATGCGGTAGAAGACAACAAAGAGGATGGCAGGTTGGAAGATTGGATATTTCCTACTGTCAGCGGAGGACTGCGCAACTGAGAAGCCAGAGACTTCATTCCGATAACTTTCATATCTCAGTAATTTATCTTTCACATTTCTATTGGACTGTAATAATTCACAAACAATTCGTACTTTAAAAACCTTGTGTCTTACCCGAGGCACAATGGTCCATTTGTAAGGGTTTTTATTTCATCTACATATGTCATTCAATGAATCATGGACGCTTTTTCACATATAAACCTTTTGTGCTCATTGTCTTTCTTTTACATTTTATTGTTTTAAGATGGCTATACCCTTACACACACCCACACTCACAAATGCAGGTACCCTTCCATTCCGGATCCCATGGGTAACGATACTGCTATAGCCTTCAGTGATTCTGAAGATCTGATCTACCAAGCCGAATACGAAGGTGAGGAAGATTGTGAAGTGCCAGGGGAATTGGCCAGACCGTTACAACAAGAGGAAAGAGCAATTCAACCTCGTGAGGAGCTATTGGATACAATCAACTTGGGAACCGAGGAAGATAAAAAGGAAATCAAAGTGGGTGCCAATCTAGAGCCGAGTGTCAAGGAGTGCCTAATTCAGCTGTTGCATGATTATGTTGAGATCTTTTCCTGGTCATATGAAGACATGTCGGGACTCGATACAGACATCATGGTACACCATCTACCCACAAGAAAAGACTGTCCACCAGTGAAACAAAAAGTCCGTCGCATGAGACCTGACATGTACGAGAAGATCAAAGCAGAAGTTTTGAAACAGTTCAATGTTGGATTTCTGGTTGTTACTTCTTATCCTCAATGGGTGGCCAACATTGTTCCCGTGCCTAAAAAGGACGGAAAAGTGAGAATGTGCATGGATTATAAAGATTTAAACAGGGCCAGCCCTAAAGATGATTTTCCACTTCCACACATCGACATCCTGGTCGACAATACAACCCAGCACAAAGTATTTTCTTTCATGGACGGATTCTCAGGCTATAACCAGATCAAAATGGCACCTGAGGACATGGAGAAAACTACTTTTGTCACACAGTGGGGTGCGTTCTGCTACAAAGTGATGCCATTTGGACTGAAGAATGTCGGGGCAACCTATCAACGTGCCATGGTAGCTTTGTTTCCTGATATGATACATCATGAGATAAAGGTCTACGTAGATGACATGATAGCCCGATCACAAACTGAAGAAGAACACCTTGATCACTTGCAAAAGCTATTTGTCAGGTTGAAGGAGTACAAGTTAAGATTGAATCCAAACAAGTGTACATTCGGAGTCCGGTCCTGTAAACTCTTAGGGTTCATTGTTAGCAACAAAGGCATCGAGGTTGATCCTGCCAAAGTTAAAGAGATACAAGAAATGCCTGCTCCTCGCACTGAGAAGGAAGTCAGAGGTTTTTTGGGACGCCTAAACTATATTTCCAGATTCATTTCTCACCTAACGTCTACTTGTGAACCAATCTTCAAGATGTTGAAGAAAGATCAGGTAGTCAGATGGAACGACGAATGTCAGGTTGCTTTCGATAAAATCAAGGAGTATTTACTAGAACCTCCTGTCTTGATGCCACCCGTTGAGAGAAGACCGCTAATCATGTATCTGACTGTCTTAGAGAATTCAATGGGGTGCATACTGGGGCAGCATGACGAGTCTGGCCGAAAAGAGCATGCTATTTATTACCTAAGCAAAAAGTTTACCGACTGTGAAACCAGATATTCACTGCTCGAGAAAACTTGTTGCGCTTTGGTATGGGCTACTCGCCGGATAAGGCAGTATATGTTGACTCATACCACTTTGCTGATATCTAAGATGGATCTGATAAAGTACATCTTTGAGAAGCCTGCTCTGTCTGGGAGGATAGCTAGATGGCAGATGATCCTAACGGAATATGACATACAGTACACGACCCAAAAAGCTATAAAGGGCATTGTGCTAGCTGATCATCTGGCCCATCAAGCTGTAGAAGATTATCAATCCATGAAGTTTGACTTCCCTGACGAAGACATCATGACAGTAGACAACAATGAAGAAATCAGGCCATATGACGGACCTGAACAAGGATCCCGATGGACCCTTTACTTTGATGGGGCATCCAATGCACTTGGTAACTGTATTGGCACTGTGCTCATATCCCCGGAAGGATGCCATACTCCTTTCACTTCCAGACTTTGCTTCAACTGTACGAACAACATGGCAGAGTACGAAGCATGCATTTTTGGTCTTAAGGCTGACATAGACTTGGGAATCAAATCTTTAGATGTGTTTGGGGACTCGACTTTGGTCATCAGTCAGATCAAAGGAGAGTGGGACACTAAGCATCCAAACCTCATCCCTTACAAAGAACATGTTTTGACATTGTTACCAAATTTTGAGCAGATTACCTTCGAGCACTTCCCGCGAGAAGAAAATCAGCTAGCAGATGCTCTAGCTACAATGTCATTTATGTTTAAACTCAATTGGGATAACGAGGCTCCCCATATCTCCATTGAAAGGATGGACGAACCAACACACTGTCACGAGATTAATATCGAAGAAGTAATGGACCAGACATGGTTTCATGAAGTCAAAAGGTATCTCGAGGCTCAAGAATATCCAGAAGGAGCTTCAGTCAATGACAAAAAGTTTTTAAGCAGATTCTCAGCTAAGTTCTTCCTAAGTAATAGCATCATGTACAAGCATAATCATGATTCTATTCTGATCTGTTGTGTGGATAAGATTGAAGCTGAAAAGATCATGGTTGAATTGCATGAAGGTGCCTTTGGCACTCATTCTAGCGGGCATACGATGGCGAAGAAGATCCTACGGGCAGGCTATTATTGGTCTACCATGGAAGTTGACTACTATCAACACTCCCAGACCTGCCATAAATGTCAAATCTATGCAGATAAGGTGCACGTGCCTCCGGTTCCTCTAAATGTCTTAACAGCTCCTTGGCCCTTCTCTATATGGGGAATCAACATGATTGGAGAGATCAAGCCTACAGCTTCCAATGGACACCGCTTCATTCTTGTGGCCATTGACTATTTGACCAAGTGGGTCGAAGCAGCTTCCTTCGCATCCGTTACTAAGAATGTTGTCGCCCGCTTCATCAAGTAGAATCTCATTTTCCGGTACGGTATCCCCGAAAGGATCATCACTGATAATGGTATAAACCTTAACAATACTATGATCACCGCCTTGTGCGAGCAGTTCAAGATTCAACATCACAATTCATCCCCCTATCAGCCAAAGATAAAAGGTGCAGTCGAAGCTGCTAACAAAAATATTAAAAAGATCATACAAAAGATGACAGTCACCTACAAGGACTGGCATGAGATGCTACCGTTTACTCTCCATGGGTACCGTACCACGGCTCGCACGTCAATTGGGGTAACACCCTATTCTTTGGTTTATGGCATGGAGGTTGTTTTACCAATTGAGGTTCAGATTACCTCTTTGAGAATCATGAAAGATGCAGGTTTAAGTGAAGACGATTGGATTCAAACCCGACTTGATCAACTGAACTTAATTGACGAAAAGAGACTTACTGTTGTTTGCCACAGTCAGACGTATCAAAAACGAATGATCAAGGCTTTCAACAAGAAAGTCAGACGCCATGTATATCAAGTTGGAGATCTAGTGATCAAGTGCATCATCTTGCCACAAAGTGATCCCAGGGGCAAACGGACTCCTACCAATGAAGGACCATTTGTAATCAAGAACATCTTTTCTGGTGGGGCAATAATCTTAACCACCATGGACGACAACGACCTGCCACACCCTGTGAACACAGACATGGTCAAAAGATACTACGCATAAGAGACCCGCTAGGTTGACACACCTAGGCAAAACAAGGGCATCCCGGTGAACCAAAAAGGTTCGGGCAAAATTTAGGGATAAAATATATAAAAAATCTGTACACCCGGCAAGTTGAAAACCCGAAAGGGCGACTTGGGCAAAAAAGGGTTTCCCGGTGGACTGAAAACCCGAAAGGGCGGTCCAGGCAAAAGTTAGGGAATTAAAGCGTATGACTATGTCTCGTCGAATCACTTTAAGGACAATCTCTTCATTGACAAACCTGGAGCTTATGATCAATTCAATCATATTCAGACGAAGCAACGAATGGACAAGAAATTTGGAGATACGAAGGCTATAGCAGAATGGGAACCCCATGGGATTATCACACATAACTATCTTTCTTTGTATAATTTTTTCTTACTTTTTATGACACCATTCTCTTACTAGGATGTTTGTCTCCTTTGTACAAAATACTTATTCAAAGTAAATACAAAGATATCTCTTTCAAAGTACAGAAAACTATTTGCCTTTTTCTTTACACTTGTATTTTTTTCAAAAACGTCCAATGATTCATTAATGAACATATGCATTTGAACATAATTACTGTTTACAAATAAACGAAGTGGAAAAGAACAATTACTGACAGGTTGAAAGAATAGGAAAACGTCTTTAGGCTATTCCAGGAGCAATCCCTACAGTACGTCATCTAGATCCCCAACAAAGCCAAAACTTTGAATTACAGATCCCCAGTGGAGCTGAAACTTCAAACTCCCAATCCCCAGTGGAGCCAAAGTTTCCAACTATCAATCCCCAGCAGAAACCTTTCAGTTTATCCAAATTCCCCAGCAAGTTTGTCTTGAAGTCTGAAAATCAACCGGATAACATTTAACTTTTGTCTCTCCCCAACCTAGGATAATTCCCCAGTAGAGTGGCAGACGACCGAAACTCCTGAACTTTTTCCAAACAGGAATAAGTTTTTCTTCCCCACAGAGTTTTCATTGCTCTCCAACAGAATGAATATTCTCTTTATTAATTCCCCGCAGAATTCATCAGAGTTTTCTTTATTCCCCAACGGAACAAGGATTTCCATTGTGTAATCCCCAATAGAAGTCGTCAAATTCTCTGGATTCCCCAAGCAGATTACTCAAGCAGTATGGCATTGCTCGCAACAAAATTTTTGTCAAATACTCCAACTTCAAAACATGAAGGATCCATATATCCCCAGAGAAGTCTCCAAGGATTTCTTATCCTTAACAATCAAGGATTTATTTTCCCCGGCAGTAGTCAAGGATTTATTTTCCTCAGCAATACAACACACCAGCTTACATGCGCATACATTGCATCCACATATCATAAACATTGACAAAGTACATATATTGCATCATACATTTCATGCATCATAACTTTGTGTTTTAGCTAACATTTTACCCCTTTCAGGATAAGATTAATAGCTACAGTTTAAAAATATGCAATCATGATACAGTTCAGATACTCTCCAGATACGGATGCCATTCTGATACTCTTTCAGATTTCAATCTCCAGATACAGTTCAGATACACTCCAGACACGGAAGTCATTCTGTTACTTATTCAAACCTCAACTTCAAGATACAGTCCAGATACACTCCAGACACAGAAACCATTTTGTCACTCATTCAGATTCATCTTTCAGATACACTTCATACACGGAAGTCATTCTACTACTCATCCAGACTTACTCATTCAGATTACAAGTTCAGATATGCTCCAGACACGGATGCCATTCTGGCCCTTATTCAGATACAGTTCAGATACACTCTAGACACAGAAGTCATTTTGTTACTCATTCAGATTTAGATTTCGGATACAGTTTACATACGCTCCAGACGCGGATGTTATTCTATTACTCATTCAGACCTCAACTTCAAGATACAGTCCAGATACTCTCCAGATACGGATGCCATTCTGATACTTATTCTTCTGACTTACAACTTATAATTCAATAAACATTCTTGGATGGCATCTACAAGCCCATCCCCAACAAGATTCTATCACCTCTCCAAATGGCATCTTTAAGCCCATTCCCTCAACTACACATTTTCGAGTGCAAATTTATGGGCACTCTAGTGTCTAATCATCTTTTACCTTCGAGTCACGAATGACAAAACTCGCCAATCTAACTCTTCAGGTTCAAGAAGATTGAACATGGGCATCTCATCTTGCATTGATAAACCAAACTTAGGATTTGATTTTGCACAAGGATGTTTGGACCACCAATGCTTCATGTGACTTTCATACATCATTTTGGACCCCTAAGATTGCTCATGTTAAGTTTCAAGCCTTGAACCACATTTTTTATCAGTCAATTGGACAGTTGACCTAAAAATCAACTGTATTGGGGAAAAGTCAACTATGGCCAATTTAAAGTCAAACTTCATAATTTTTTATCCACATCAACATTTTAGACTCATATGTACCATTTGATCAAGTTTGGACCATAACTCCTCAAGAAATTTAATCAAATCTTCAAAAGGGCAAAATAGTCAAAATTAGGGTTTTGACTGGGAAAGGGCAATTTCTGATTTTTGACCTAGCAAATGGTCAATTGGTGTAAGACATGATTTCAAGAGTTCAATGGCATCATCTTGACCTAATCACATAGTTCAAAAGATCTCAAGTTCATTGGATTGACATATGAATTTTCCAGTCAACTGATCAAAATTCAACTATACACTGAAAAGTCAAGCTTTGACTTTTTGGTCCAAATCAAATGCCAAGGGTCATAATTCATCAAGATATGTCAAAATATGAAACTTGTTCACCAATAAAACCAATTTTGAAAATTAGGGTTTTGAATTTGAAAATTTTCATAACTTAGAATTTTTCTAAGTATGGAAATTTTCTTATTTTTTCACAATGTTTCGCCACTTTTTCACCATGATGCAATTTGATTCAAAGAAAACTTCCAACATGAAAGTTGTAGTCCTCCATAAAATCTAAAACTTTTATTAACCAACTTTTCCCAAAAGATGCTTGGATCTAAAGTTATGAATTTGTGAATATAGGTCCATGAACTAAATAACTTAGTGAAATTTTGCCCTAATTTAGGCAGGTTTTGGACCCAACTTCATGGCAATTTTTCAACTAGTTCCAAGAGGTATCTCAAATTGCATTTCAAATATGGATTATAGAGAACATTTCTAGGTTTCCAAAATGTCCAAGAACTCTCCAAGATCATTTTTGGTTAAGGAGAATCGAAGAAGGGAAGTTGACATTTTATCACTTTTGATCAAGCCATTTTTACAAAGCATCAAGTTGCAAATCAGATCATTGATGTTTGAATCTTGCTTTACAGGTCCTAAACTCATTATACACTCCATAATTAAATGCAAAATCAGAAGCTAAAGGCATTATCTTGGCTTTTGAAGCATTGTACAAGAGATAATTCCATTTTAAGCATAAAGGTTACAATGCCATTTTCAGAAAGTGAGCTTTTGTAACTTTTTCAATCTTGAGCATTGAACCTGTCCCTTTGGTGCAAGAAACTTCCACAGGTCTTAAGCAATTTGTACAAGCCCTTTGCAGCCCTCAAACTAGCCAGTACAAGCATGTTAGCATAAGTCACTTCACTTTGCTTCAAAAGCAAGAAAGTTGGTGAAAAGGTAAAAGCTTGCACATCTGTTGAGAAGCTGACTTTGTATCCATTCTATACAAGTATACAAACTTGTCACAATAAAAAACACGATGGCTTGACAACTGAAACACTCTCAAACTCAAAAACTCCATTTTTCTGTCCAAACACAGCAGTTCTGCAAAACCAAAGCCAACTAATTTTTGGCTCGTGCGTTTTGCATTTTAACACTTGAAACACTTCATACATATCAAACCAAAGAAAGCTAAGACCTTACCCTGGTTCTGTAACCCCTGTTTCAGCCATTGCCATTTTCACTTTGGAGGCTTGCAACTTGACTTATGCAAAGAGTTTCAGCCATCCTCAGAGCAAACTAAGCATTGGAATAGCTTCAGGGAAGTACAAGGAAGCTTAATCAATCCTCAAGCCTCCATTAAAGTCCCTACATTGCTCTATCCAAATCCAACTGAAGGAGGTATTTTCTTGAACTCTATCTCTCTGAATAGGCATCCTCAAGCCATGATTTGTGAAGGAAAAATATAGTCCATAACATGGTGAAGCTGTACATATGCATACTTTTCATTTATATTAACTATGCTGTGAGAATTTGAAGCTTGAAGTTCTTGATTTTTTTACGTCACGAATTAGGGCTGCCAAAATTCTCCCTGGTCTTTTAGAGTTAGTTTACAAATTTTATATGGTTGGAATCGTGAGCTCAAATGCCACAAGTTTCATGTTATAAGTTTTTGTTTTTGTGCAAGCATTAGCAAGTTACAGTTTAAACCATGAAGCGCGTGCAGAAGAGATGGCTGAAGGACAGGGATGAGTGTCTTGGGCTTTTTGGCGCCTGGGCCCTTTTTGTTTTTGCTTTTCACACCTCCTGACATACTATTTGCACCCCCTGGCTTATTTCTTATATTTTTGCATTTTTTGCATATTTTTATATTTATTACTTACATTTATTTTTTTTAATGACAAAAAATACTCAAAAATATTTTTTTATTTTCACATTTTTATTTTATTTATTTTTTTTGCATAAAAAATAGTTTATTTAATAGAATAGAACTTATTTTCTTAAAATAACTTATAAATATATTTAGAAATACTTAATATTTTTTTATATATATTATTTACACTCATAAATATTTATTTCTACACATATTTAATTTTTAATATTTAAACATAATATTATTTATTATTTCCTTGTACAAAAAATGGACAAAATAATAATAGGAAACATTATTTTCTTTTAATTAAAAAACTAGGGTTTCACCTTTCCAAAAATAAATAATATTTTTCCCCTTTTTCTAGGGTTTAAATTAAATTATTTTCTCATACAAAAAACAATACCAAAACATTTTTCATATAATTACATTGCATTGCATTTTAAATACTTGTATATTTATTTAATTCGCACAATATTCGATTGGGTTGTAATAATATTTTAGGTTTATATTTGTGCAAAGTCCCCATTCAAAACTTGTATCCCCCCTCCCATAATAATTGTTGTAATAGCTTAGTTTATTTTACGCAATTTATTGCTTTATATACTATGCTTAGTAAACTAGGGTTTGCATGACAAGAACAAAAACAAAAAAAAATTGAAAAAACCTAAATGCAAGACAAAAGCATGAAAAATGACACACTTTGTACACAAGCACCCTTAGGGTTTCTCCCACTTGGTTGCCTAAATTAAAATGTCCATGTTACGCACGCAAAGTATCTTGGCAAAACAAAACAAAATAAGATCATAGTCCCTCGATGACACTATACAAAGGTTGCCTAAAACAAAATGATCTTGGTCCCTTAAACATGCTAAGATACTTGGAAATATTGCTATCATGGTTATACGATGACCCACGCCCGTCCCGTTTACATCCAAAGATATGTTTGCTTACTAAATCAATGGTAAGTCAACAATGTCAAAGGAATAAAAATGCACAAGAAAGACAGTTGAGTAGGTAGATAGTTTCTAGTTACTTGTTACATTTCAAAACAATCCTTGCTATTTTCAAAAACAAACACACGCACATTTCAAAACATCTTACAAAACATTGAAAACATTTTCAAAAAAAACAAACATCTTTGTATACATCTTACGAACGAGAATCATTACAAATATCGCCTAAACGAATGGCCTCTTTTCAAAACATTTACAAAACCACACTAAGCACCATTTCAAACAAAACAAAGCAAAGCAAGTGATTTAAACAAGTAACTAAGAGCCCATGGAAAACCATGGATGAAAAGGGTGCTAGCACCTTCCCTTTTCATAATCTATCCCCCGAACTCAAGAAAACATCTCAAAGGTCTTTCATGTGCTTTTTTACCTTTCCTTTTGGATAAAAGAAAAGTCGGTGGCGACTATTGCTAACCGCAACATTTGCGAACACAAACGCAAAACCTCAAGTCATTTCTCCCACCGCATCACAGTCATGTTAACTTTGAGGGAGTAATCCTAAAAGAGGAGGCATGAGATCCCCACTCAGTGGAGGCCCCTTTGACTGTAGTGTTGTTTACCGAGTAATCGGGAAGACGTACTACTTTCGACCTGGGAGCCTGCTGAAGCCGAGGACCGTAGAATACCTAACCCATCTTGGCCTTTTAGGTGTAGTGTGGAAGCTATGATGAAGTAATCCAGAAATAGTTGTCACGCGATACTATGCTCGGACGAGTTTTTCTTGAGAATATTACTAATTACAGAGTTAATCTGGAAATTGGTAATATCCGAAAGAAGTATGTAGACTCTGGGAACCTCTAGAACCTTGTTCAGCAGGTGATAACTTTTAGACCATACCTTATGGGTAGTACCTTCGACCTCATGCTCGTGACGTTGAACCTATGAACCCTATGTTTGTGATCTTGTGTGTGATTATTGCATCATGCATCCATGCACTCATAAGCATATTTTGAAGAAATTTTATTTCAAGGGACTTGAGAGTTTACCATTTGTGAATATCTCAGGTACCTTTTGACCATGGATTCTGGAAAAAGAAAGACCGGAAAATACATTTTCAAAGATCCCAAGATAGAGGAGTTGATCAGTCTAATTCCCGAGATTGAGTGTTCTGTAGATTTTTGGAACAAGTATGGATCCATCATTCCTCTCATAAAGCTTAGGATGAAGGAGGGTATTGTCTCGACCTTGGTCCAGTTCTATGATCCGATGTATCATTGCTTTACTTTTCTCGACTATTAGTTGATTCCTACACTAGAGGAGTATTCTTATCTGTTGGATTTACCTGTTACCGATCGTGTTCCTTTTACTGGTTTTGAGGGTGAGCCAAAACCACATGAGATTGCTGTTTTGGTCCATCTGGGGAAGTCTGAGGTGGAAGCCCATATGACTACTAAGGGAGGGATTAGAGGATTACCAGCTCAATTCTTATTGGAGAAAGCTCGTTGCTTTGCCAGGATGAAGAGTACAGTCGCTTTCGAGGCCATCTTTGCTCTACTTGCTTACGGGTTGTTTTTATTTCCTAATGTGGATAGGTTTGTTGACGTTAATGCTATCAGGATCTTCATGATTAGAAAACTAGTTCTACATTGTTGGGTGATGCTTATTACTCTATTCATCTTCAGAATTCTTATCATGGGGGGATAATTATCTGTTGCACGCCTTTGTTGTACCGGTGGTTTATCTCTCATATGCCTCAGTCTGATGCTTTTGGGGATGTCAAGAAGGAACCCCGATGGGATCCTAAGATCATGGAACTTACTCACTCAGATATTGATTGGTATCATCGAGCTTACTAGGATGTAGAGATTGTTGACATTTGTGGTAGTTTCCCCAACGTACCTCTTCTTGGTACAAAGGGAGGAATTAACCATAACCTTGTTCTTGCACGACAACAGCTTGGTTATCCGATGAGGGATAAACCAAATAGTATTCATTTAAGTAGTTTCTTTATGAAGGAGGGAGAATACCATAAGGAAGCTAGGAAGTAGATTGCAAAGTCCTGGCGTCACATCCATAAGAAGAGTAAGAAAGACTTGGGACCTAGGGGGGATATTTCTTTGGAGCCATATCTTCAGTGGGTCCAAGAGTGGGCTATTCAATTGAAGATGTCGTATTCCCAGGAAACACCTATGCCTGATTTGTTTTTGAAGACAACTCCTCCCTTATTAGATGATACAGAAGAGCTACAACTTGCTTTGGTCAGGATGCAGCAGGAAAAGGATGCTTGGAGAATAAGTGGCAAACTTTAGAGATTTCCTATATAGCAGAATTGAGGGAGAAAAATAACTTGATTGAGATTCTTGAGAGTCGAGCGGTAGAGACCATGGAGAGGCAATGGGATTTATTTTCTCCTAAGCCTCAATCAGATGTTAGTTGCTCACTTCCCGATTCAGGTGATTGGAAGGAGGTGGCCACCAGGTATGTGGAAGAAAACCAGAGGTTGAAGGCTCAAATTTCCAGACTTACAGGGAAGCGCCAGCGTATAGAGTGATCTCCATCAACTTTACTTCCTAGGGTTTTAGACTTTATGTTCATCTTGCACTTGGGATTGTTGAGACTTGTAACCTATTTTGAAGTTACTATAATAAGAATTTTTAGCATTTCAAATGTGTCATTACTTTGATATTTGCAATGTGTCTATAAATCTTTAAGTCCCTTGAAATATTAATAATAAAAATAAATCATGCGCACCACATATCATGCATCATATTACACATATTTCTTGCATTTGTTATGCATATCTAGGTGTCTTACCAAGCTTCTTTACTTCGTTCAGCAAGCTGACTCACCACTACAACACTCGGGCTAATTCCAGAAGGAAGATAGAAAAATTAGAACAAGAGAATCGCGAGCTGCGCGAGGAGGTTTCTACTTTGAAGGACGGCATGGCCAATCTTACTGCTCTGATGGAATCTCTGGTGGTTGCTCATAATCAGCCACTGAGTGTTCAACTTCAACCAACAAGGGCTACTACTGAAGTTCCAATTGTTCCTATTTATGCTACCCTAACTATTATTCAAAACCGCATGCCTCAAGGTTATCCATGGGGAATGCCATAGAACTTTGCACCTGAAGGTTTCAATCTTGGTCCTCAAGAAGCTCTAGTTGTTCTTACTACTATTACTCATGTACCTCATGTGGTGTATGTTGCACCTCCTTCGGTGAATTTGGGTCCATTTGTTAATGATGATATGTGTCGTCCTTTTCCTCCACCAAGTGAAGACTTGGGTCTTTATGACAGAATGAATGATTTTCAAGAGCAATTTGACAAGATGCAGAGGGAGATTAAGGCCCTCAGGGGAAAAGAGTTATTCGGGAAGAATGTGAATGATTTATGCTTGGTCCCAAATGTTAAGATACCTGCAAAGTTTAATCTCCCGGAATTTGAGAAGTACAAGGGCAACACTTGTCCTTGTGTTAATTTGGTGATGTATGTAAGAAGAATGTCTACCCATACTGATGATCAGCGTCTGCTGATCCACTTTTTTCAGGATAGTTTGATCGGTGCGGCACTGAAGTGGTATATGAGTTTAGATAGCATCAACATCCATACTTTCAATGACTTAGGAGAAGCATTTATCAGACAATACAAACACAACGTGGACATGGCGCTTGACCGTGATCAACTCAGGGCCATGGTCCAGAAAGACGGGGAATCATTCAAAGTGTATGCATAGAGATGGCGTGAGGTAGCCGCCCAAGTGATTCCTCCCATGGAAGAGAAGGAGATGACTAAGATTTTCTTGAAAACTCTGGGTGCTTTCTACTATGAAAGGATGGTATCAAGTGCGCCAAGTGACTTTACTGAAATGGTAGGCATGGGTATTCGTTTAGAAGAGGCTATAAGAGAGGGTTATTTAACGAAGAGTGAAGGATCTGGAGGTGCGAAGAAGCCACCTTATGGGTTTACCAAGAAGAAAGAAGGAGATAAAAATATTGTGAAAGAGAGAAGAGTTAATCCTCCTAGGAGAAATTATCAGCGTCATCAGCAAGTCGCCTCAGTTACTCCAGTTGTTGGTGTAGCTCCAACCACCGTTTCTTATCAGAGACCATCCCAGCAGGGGAATCAAGGGTATAATCAGAGAAAGGAGAGTTATGACCCTATTACTATGAGTTATACAGAATTACTCCCGACATTAATTCAGAAGAAGTTGGTTCAGACCCAACCACCTCCCGATGTACCATCACCATTGCCTTGGTATTACAAATCAGACCAAACATGTGCTTTTCATCAGGGAGCACCAGGGCATAATGTTGAGAATTGCTATCCTTTGAAGACTGAGGTGCAGAAATTGGTGAAGTCCGATATTTTATCTTTCAAGGATGTGGGCCCAATGTGAAACACAATCCTCTACCCAAGCATGGAGGAGCGAATAATGTGAACATGGTGGCCGGTTGTCCAGGCGACTTCCAGATTTTTGATATTCATCTGGTTAGCAGAGATTTGGTGAAAATGCATGCAGACCTCTATGAATTTATCTACTATACGCATGACCATGCCGGTTGTGCTATCTATAGTACAAATATACAGGGTTGCGACAAAATAAAGGCTGACTTGCAGGAGATGATGGATGAGGGCCTCATCCACATAATCAGGCTTAGGGAAGAGTATGAAGAGGAAGTGAACATGGTTTCTGGATGTCCTGGAGAGTTCATAATTTTTGATGTGGATTATATGAATGAGGATCTCGTACAATTGCATGCTACTTTCTGCCACATGGCTGGTCAGGTGGAACATCAGTATGGGTCCTGACCAATTTGCTTCCTGGACTCCTGAGGATGTTCAATTGTTAGGAAATGTGTTTAGTTGTTGTTGGATAATGGAACTATCAAGGTTACAGGTCAAAGGGATGATTACCATGAAGTTGATATGATTGAGGTTTATTTGGCTGGAGAAAAGTTGGATGATGAGTATGCCTCTACAGATGAGTTCTTCTCCTCAGATGAAGATTTGTTTTCTAGAGATGACTCTGTAATGACAAATTATGTTAAAGAAGGGGTAAACGTCACTGTGCCTTGTTTTGGTGCACCCGTCCATTTTGAAGTTGAGTATCATAGCAAGTCAGCTATTACTCCCTTGGTGATTAGTTTGCCAGGTCCCATCCCCTACAAGTCAGATAAGGTTGTACCCTACAAATATAACGCTACAATCTTAGAGAATGGTATGGAAGTTCCCATCCAGCCAATGCCTGATGTTAGAAATATTGCTGAGACTAGCAGAGTGACCCGCAACGGTCGTGTATTTGCACCAGTTGTTTATGGAGATGTTAGTGCTGGAAAGAAAATTGCTGAGAATGTTGAACCCAAGAAGGTTACGGGTGAATCTAGTGGAACTACGTTAGAAAAATAAGTGGGTGATATTTTGAAAATAATCAAGATGAGCGATAACAGAATTGTGGATCAGCTACTGCAGACTCCTTCAAATATATCTATCTTGGCTTTATTGATGAACTTCTCTGCTTATAGAGAATATTTGATGAGGGTATTGGACCAAGCTTTTGTGGAAAGTAACATGCCTATAGACCAATTCAGAAGTATAGTAGGGAACATTATGTCATGTAATAACCTGAGTTTCTGCGACGATGAATTTCCAGATGAAGGAAGGAATCAAAATCTGGCCCTCCACATCTCTATGAACTGCAAGAATGATTCACTATCCAATGTGTTGATTGATAATGGATCTACATTGAACGTTGTACCGAGGAGCACACTTATGAAGTTGAAATATCAAGGAACACCCATGCGCCCAAGTGGCATCATTGTGAAAGCGTTTGATGGATCAAGGAAATCTGTTATTGGTGAAGTGGACTTGCCTATTCATATAGGCCCACATTTGTTTTAGATTACTTTCCAGGTCATGGATATTGTACCTGCTTATGGCTGCTTACTGGGATGGCCGTGGATACATGAGGCAAGGGTTGTCACTTCAACTTTACACCAAAAGCTGAAGTTTGTACGTGAAGGAAAAGTAGTGATTATAAATGGAGAGCAGGCATTATTGATATCTCATTTATCCTCTTTCAGCATTGTGGAGGCGGATGAAGCTGCTGTTGGAACCCAGTTCCAAGCTTTATCCATTGATAACATAAGGGGAAATGAAAATTCCATGATTTCACTTAAGGATGCGCAGCAAGTTGTGCGTAATGGTCATAGTGAGGTATGGGGACAGATTATGGACCCACCGGCAAACAAGAATAGAGCTGGCTTGGGGTTATCTTTGAAGAATGACAAAGGTAAGAGCATGAAGCCAAATTCTGCTGCAGGCAAGTATCAAGACGTCTTCCGTAGCGAGGGTTATCTTCATCCAACTATTTCCAGGATTAACGCCATTATGGAAGATGAAGCAAAGCTGGGAATGCCAAATTACGTGACGCACAGAGTTAGGGTTCATAACTAGATCACCATTGACGTTCCCCCTTGCATACATGTTTCAAAGTAATTTGTCTTGTTAATATTTTTGAAAAGCTTCCACTCTGCCCAATGTGGAAGTATTAATATTGTATGGGCTTATCTGTTTGTTGTGACTTTTAAAATCAATAATAAAAGTTGTCTTTATTTCCCCAAATTGTGTCTTTATTTTCTAATTTTTCTTGGAAAATGGTAATCATAAAAAACCTTTCAAAATAAATAATAACTGAAATTCAATCTGCATGATCACTTGTTATATGTGTCAGTTTCTAAAAGCAATCATAAATCGTATGTGTAGATTAATTTAAAAACCCGTTGAATACAGTGACCCTACACCCTCTCCCAACTTTGAGTGTCTTGTGTATGGGGCCGAAGGATAAGACTATGGTGAGATTCCAGAAGAGGTCTCACAGTTTCTTGAGCGTGAGGAAAATGCCATTCAGCCATATAAAGAGCCATTGGAAGTGATCAATTTAGGTTCAGAAGAAGATCTGAAGGAAGTCAAGATTGGAGCATTGCTGCATCCTGATGTGAAGAATAGGTTGATTGAGTTGTTGAAAGAGTATGTGTATTATTTCCTTGGTCTTATCAAGATATGCCTGGTCTAGATACAAATATTGTAGAGCACCATTTGCCGTTGAAGTCAGAGTGTCTGCCAATCAAATAGAAGTTGCGAAGAACTCACCCGGATATGGCAGTGAAGATTAAAGAGGAAGTTCTAAAGCAGATCAATGTCGGTTTTCTTGTGACATTAGTGTACCTTCAATGGATTGCCAATATTTTCCCAGTACCAAAGAAATACGGAAAATTTTGCATGTGTGTAGATTACAGAGATCTAAATAAAGCTAGTCCAAAGGATGATTTTCCATTGCCACACATTGATATGTTAGTGGATAGCACAACAAAATTTAAAGTATTCTCGTTCATGGACGGATTTTCCGGGTATAATAAAATAAGAATGGCTCCTGAGGACATGGAAAAAACAACGTTTATCACACCCCGGGGAACATTCTGTTACAGAGTGATGCCCTTCGGGTTGAAGAACGCTGATGCAACGTACCAGAGGACTATGACAACCTTATTCCATGATCTGATGCACAAGGAAATTGAGGTATATGTTGATGATATGATTACTAAATCCTAGACTGAAGAAGGGCATGTAGAAGATTTGTTGAAGTTGTTTCAGCGTTTGAGGAAGTATTATCTCCGCTTGAATCCAAATAAATGTACCTTCGGTGTTCGGTCAGGGAAATTGTTAGGTTTCATAGTTATCCAAAAAGGAATTGAAGTTGACCCTGACAAAGTCAAAGCAATTCAAGAGATGCCAACGCCAAGAACTGAAAAGCAAGTCAGAGGGTTCCTCGGACGTTTGAATTATATTTTCAGATTCATTTCTCCCATGACTGCAACGTGTGAACCGATCTTTAAGTTGTTAAAGAAAGATGAAGGTTGTATATGGAAGGATGACTTCCAAAGGGAATTTGAAAGTATTAAAGAATATCTGCTTGAACCTCCTATCTTGCTCCCTCCTGTTGAAGGAAGACTATTGATTATGTATCTGATAGTGTTAGATAATTCCATGGGCTGTATTCTAGGACAACAAGATGAAACAGGGAAGAAAGAGTATGCCATTTATCATCTCAGTAAAAAGTTTACTGATTGTGAGTCGTGGTATTCCATGCTGGAAAAGACATGTTGTGCTCTGGCCTGGGCGACAAAACGTTTGCGGCAGTATATGTTGAATCACACTACTTGGTTGATCTCCAAAATGGATCCAATCAAGTACATTTTTGAAAAGCCTGCTCTTATTGGGAGAATTTCCCATTGGCAGATGCTGTTATCTGAATATGATATCAAATACCACACTCAAAAAGCTATTAAGAGCAGCGTGTTAGTAGATTATCTTATTCACCAACCAGTTGATGATTATCACTCTGTGAAGTATGATTTTCCCGATGAGGATGTGATGTTTCTAAAAGTGAAAGATTATGATGAACCATTGCCTAAGGAAGGTCCTGATCTCGAATCTTGCTGCGGTATGATATTTGATGGAGCTGTGAATTCTTATGGTAAAGGAATTGGTGTTGTGATTGTCACTCCACGTGGATCACACATTCCTTTCACTGCAAGGTTGACATTTGATTATACTAATAATATGGCAGAATATGAGGCTCGCATCATGGGTCTCGAGGAAGCTGTTGATCTCCGAATTAAAATTTTAGATGTGTACAGTGATTCAGCTTTGGTAATAAATCAGATTAAAGGAGAGTGGGATACTCGTCACCCTGGCTTGATCCCTTACAAAGATTATGCTAGAAGATTGTTACCCTTCTTTAATAAAGTTGAATTCCATCATATTCCTAGAGATGAAAATCAAATGGCGGATGCTCTGGAAACTCTGGCTTCTATGTATCAAGTAAATGCTTGGAATGATATACCTCAAATTGTAGTTCGGCGACTGGATAGGCCCGCTTATGTGTTTACAATAGAGGAGGTAGCAGATGAAAAACCTTGGTATTATGATGTCAATCATTTTCTCTAGACTCAGGAGTACCCCATTGGTGCTTCGAATAAAGATAGAAAGACATTGAGAAGATTGGCTGGCAGTTTCTTTCTCAGTGAAATTGTGTTGTACAAGAGAAATTATGACATGGTCTTGCTCAGATGCATGGATAGACACGAAGCAGACATGTTGATGCATGAGATTCATGAAAGTTCCTTTGGAACTCATGCCAATGGACATTCGATGGCTAAAAAGATGCTAAGGGAAGGTTACTATTGGCTGACAATGGAATCTAACTATTACAAATTTGTAAAGAAGTGCCATAAATGCCATATTTATGCGGACAAGGTTCATGTGCCTCCAACACTTCTCAATGTGATTTCTTCCCATGGCCTTTCTCTATGTGGGGTATTGACATGATTGGGATGATAGAACCTAAAGCTTTGAATGGACACCGTTTTATCTTGGTAGCAATTGATTACTTCACAAAATGGGTGGAGGCAGCTCCATATACTAATGTTACTAAGCAGGTGGTTGTGCGCTTCATTAAGAATAATCTTATATGTCAGTATGGTGTGTCGAGCAGAATTATCACTGACAATGGCTCGAATCTGAACAACAAGATAATGACAGATCTTTGTGAGGAATTCAAGATTGTCCATCACAATTCATCTCCATACAGACCAAAGATGAATGGGGTTGTCGAAGCTGCTAATAAGAAAATCAAGAAGATTATCCAGAAGATGGTTGTTACTTATAAGGATTGGCATGAAATGCTCCTTTTTTCTTTGCATTGATATCGAACATCTATCCGCACTTCAACAGGAGCAACCTCGTTCTCCCTTGTGTATGGAATGTAAGAGGTACTCCCAATTGAGGTTGAGATTCCCTCTTTGCGTGTGATAATAGAAACCAAGTTGTCAGAGGCTGAATGGGTCCAGAACCGGTTTGACTAATTGAATTTGATCGAAGAGAAAAGAATGACAGCTTTGTGTCATGGACAGTTATATCAGAAAAGAATGAAGAAAGATTTTGATAAGAAGGTCAAGCCTCTTGAATTCAGAGAAGGCGACCTCGTGCTCAGGAAGATCGTGTTTTTTAACGTTGATTCTAGGGGAAAGTAGACTCCCAATTTTGAAGGCCCATATGTTGTCAAGAAAGCCTTCTCTGGCGGTGCATTAATTCTTGAAACTATGGATGGCGAGGAGTTCCCACGTCCCATGGATGCTGATGCATTCAAGAAATACTTCGCCTAAAGAAATAAAATAACAGCTAGCTAAGTTGAAAACCCGAAAGGGAGGCTTAGGCAAAAAATAGTGTCTCGGTAGGCCGGAAACCCGAAAGGGCGGTCTAGGCAAAAATTAGAGACATAAACAGAATAAATTTCTTGCTAAGTTAAAAACCTGCAAGGGCAGCTTAGGCAAAAGTTAGGGGCTTTCTTGGCAAGTAACTACATCAGACAAGACTCGATCATTGAAGCAACAATTTTCTCGGATCCTCATCATACTTCAACGGAAGCTGCTGCTCGGGATTTCAAAAGTTGTTAGAGGGGATAGTGGTCATTGTATCTCAATGTATCTTTTCCATTATATATTACCATTTTCCGAACTTTGTAATCATCCATGGAGTCTCTCCATTCGCAGACTACCATTCTATTAATGAAATTTGAGCTTTTACCCAATTCTTTGTATTTCTTATTTTATTTATCTTGCAAAGACTCCATTTATTATTGATAATAATTTTCAAAGCGAAAAGATTAAATAACAAAATTGATCTTCAAAAAATTTTACAATTTTCTTTTTACTTTAGAATTTGTGATGCAAGATAAAAACAAAAGTGGTGATCCCAGGAATGGACGAACTCCAGTTGTTTTGAGAAGTTTTTGTTTCCCCTGGGAAGGCTTACTCTGGATATTTTCGTTGTATTGGGTTTGTGACTCTGGTGTCCCCAGTCAAGTCTTGGTTCATTTTTTTCTTCTTCTTTTATGGGTTTGCATGATATGAAGACTCAATCCAAGATTTCTCCAGTGAAGGTTTCGCTTGTTTAATAGAAGTTCTTTCTTCCCAGAGAAGTTGGTACAATAATTACTCTCGAAGAACACGTGTCTCTGGTTTCTCCAGTGAAGAACGTATATTGGTTTTCCCTTTGAGAATGTGGTGTTGACCTCCCCAATAAAGTCAACACGAAATCCCCAGTTAATGTCTCGTTGACGGGGCATTATATGCCTTAGTGAAGTTTGTATGTTTTTCCTCCTTTAAAATGGGCATGAATTCCCCAGTGAATGTTTTAATGATTTGGTGTCCATCTGCTTTACTTGAAATTAGTTTTGCAATCCCTAGTAGAGGCGTTACATTTGAAAACATTTGTTTCCCCGTTGAAGTCTGAGTGTTATTCCATGGTGAAGCCTGGAGAAGAATGCTATATCTCTGTATCTGTACTGTTTTGTCACTATGTTTTATTTACTTACGGACTATGTTTCTCCCCAATGAAGTTAAGCCGCGAAATAGGATTTTGTTTCCTCAGTTGGTTCTTACTTTTTCATGGATTGTTCACCTTGGATGTGATTTAGACGAGTGTTGTTTGTGCCCGAGTTGGTTTTGCCTGGTCACTCCCAGTGTTAAATGTTTGTTTTGTCAGCATATGCACGATAGCACTCATACATTCATACATACATCATGCATAGTTAAACTTATAAAATCATTGCTCATTCATATCCATTAATATTTCGTTGACATATTACCCTGTTTTGCAGAATTTTGTTGTCCTCCTTCCAATAGAGTGCCGGCCTTAAGCAAAAAGTGTATGTTCTTTCAAGTTCCCCACTAAATTATCCCTCGTGGAAGATTTTTTCTTTAGCCTTCTTGCACATCTCTTTGTCTGGGTGATTTGGATTTCCCTCTTGAGTTTATTTCTCAAAGGATGTATTTTGGACGACTGTCTCATTCCAATTTATTTCTGGTTTGAACCTTTGATCCTCGGCAATATTATTACTTATGGTATCTGCAGACTTCGAGCCTTAGTCTGAGAATGTGCATTTATTTTGCACAAGAAGACTTTATCTCCTCAGCAGAAATATATTGGCATCTCCACATGAAGTCATATTTCTTTCCCCAGGAAGTCATATTTCATTCCCCAGAATGTCATTTTTTACAATCCTCCAGAACAGCAAGTGACAGGTCTCTTTATTTGAGCAACTTGTACTTCCCCATAAAATTCGACAATACCCTTTCTTGCTATCTTCCCTATGAGTAAATAGTTTGCAGTTCGTTATCGAAATTACTCCAGTGGATGTCAAGTCTTTCGATATCACAGAGACAATTCGTTGTGAAATCTTTGTAAGTGGTAGTCTCTTTATTTGAGACAACTTATATATTACCCTTTCCAGTCAGAATGCTGTAAAATCAAGCTCCACAAATAAGCTTTTGTTTTGATGAAGACAAACCATGGCTAACAAAGAAGGCAAATATTTTGATCAAGCATCTAAGCATCTAAGGATAATATCTTCATTCAAATATCTCAACAACTTTAAAGGTACAATAATATTATCTACATTGATCTTAAGATATAGATGCTCAAAAATGAAAAAGAAATGTTTAGGAATCATTACTCAAGCTTTTCAAAGATAAAATTTCACTTTTCTTCTACATGCAATAGATTTACATTACCTATGCAATCGATTTACATTACCTATGCAATCGATTGCATACTTAAATTCTTCAAAATGTTTGCTTCTGTCTTTGCATGCAATCGATTACATTGTTAGTGAAATCGATTGCACTCAGTTAATTTTTGCTACTGACTTTGCATGTAATCGATTACATTGTTAGTGAAATCGATTTCACTCTTCAAGATTTTGAAAAATAGCTGTTAAAAACCTTGTGCAATCGATTTACACCAAGGGTGAAATCGATTGCACGCTGCACGAATTTGAAAAATAGCAGTTTTGTTCATACCTTTTCATCATGCCTTTTCATTACATCTTTTCACTCAAACTTGGCATTTGTTCATGATATATTTACAGATCTTCATGATGATTCAAAATGGTGTTATGAACATATAAATATTCAATTTCAAATCTAGATCTAACACCTTCTTTCAAAATATTTTCTGAAATTTCCAAAATACAAACTCAAGCATTCTTCATTTTCATGCATAAGTTCTCTGCACATTTTCATACATTAATAAACAGAAAACTTTGAGCAAATATATCTTGAGTCTTTGTATAATATTATTATTGAAATAAGGAGATTATACATTGTCAAATCACTCTAAGTGATCAATATTACTCTACTCACTCAAACTCACAAATTGATATTTACTTACTTATTTTCCAGGATTGTTGGAATTAAGTTTAAGTTTTTTTGTTGAAATCTTGTCTTTCCAAGTTGTTGGATACAAGTGTAGTTACATTGAGAGGATTGTTCTCATAGGTAACTTAGTGAAAATCCAAGAGGATTGTTCTTGGTCCAAGAGGATTGTTCTTGGTTTGGTAGGTAGTTCTTGTTTAAGTTTGCCACAATAAGGAATTCTCTTTCATGTTGAAAGGGGACTGGAGTACTCTCGGACTGTGAGGGGAACCAGGATATATCTCTCGTGTCTCTTTATTTTTCTGCATTTTTAAGCTTTCCTAAACTCACTTATAACCAGAAAAATAAGAACCATCATCACTAAAAACCAGAATTTTTAAAGTATCTAATTCACCCCCCTCTTAGGCGCACTTTGTACTTACAATTGGTATCAGAGCAGGTTATAGGTAACCTGCTCCTAAAAGATCCAGAATGGCTTCCGTAAATCAAAATCCCATTTTCAGAGATGGTGGTAGTAACAACAAGCCTCCTCTATTTTGTGCTGAATATTTTGACTTCTGGAAAATACGCATGAAGGCGCATCTAGAAGCACAAGGAGAAGAACTATGGGATGCCTTCGAAAATGGTCCATTTATCCCTATAACGGTAATCAATGGTGTCGGCTCATTAAATCCTAAAACTGCTTGGGACGATGATGATAAGAAGAAAGTTCTCTATGACAAAAAGGAAATAAACCTTCTTCAAGGTGAACTTAGCATGGACGAATTCTTCCGTGTCTCGGCATGCAAAACAGCAAAAGAAATATGGGATACCTTGGTACAAACTCATGAAGGAACGGTTGAAGTAAAAAGATCAATACTAAATAGCCTAAGTCAAGAATACGAATTATTTCGAATGCATCTCGGAGAAACCATTCTTGACTTACAAAAGATATTTGTGCACTTTACAAATCATCTAAGTGCTCTTGGTAAAACTTTGACGAATGATGAATTGAATCTGAAAGTACTTAGGTCCTTAACAAGGGAATGGCAACCAAAGGTAACGGCAATATCAGAAAAGAAAAGTCTATCCAACATGACGTCCACAACATTATTTGGAAAACTTCAAAAATACGAAATGAAACTCGGAAGACTCGAAAAGCATGAAAATCAAGAGAAGAAATCCAAGAATATTGCTTTGAAGATAGACTCCAAGGAAGTTGAAAAGGAAAACAATCCAGAATAAGATGAAAACATCATGCTTCTTGTTAAAAGGCTTAGTAAGTTCTTCGGTAGAAATGACAAACCCTTTTCTCATTCAAAAGGAAAGAAACAATTTCAGAAAAAGGAAGGCTCCATGTCAACACAAGAAATCACATGTTATGAATGTGGTAAGCAAGGTCATATCAAGTTGGATTGTCCAAAACTCTCCAAGAAAGGTGGCTTCAAAAGCAAGAAGGGATTCAAGAACAAAAAGGCTTATGTCGCATGGGAGGACAATGAAATAAGTTCCTCATCCGATTCCGATAGTGATGAAAGTGAAAATCTAGCATTGATGGCCTCACACCATTCCGATGATGAAGACAATGAGGTTAGTAATGAATTTTGTCTTTTTGATAGTGATGCACAAGGTGCTATAGATGAACTATTGAATGAATGCAAAATTCTGTATAAAACCATATCATCACAAAAGAAACAAATCTCATCCTTAGAAGAAAAATATGTTTCAATGGAAAAAGATCTCAAAGAAGAAAAATAAAAACCAAGTGATGAACAAAAACAGAATTTTGTATGCAAAAATTGTGATTCACTATCTTTCCAAATTGTCCAACTAAAAAGAGTCATTTAAAGATATGAAAAAGGGCAAATTGGATTGGAAGGTGTTCTTAGCCAACAAAGATACTCCAATGATAAAAGTGGACTTGGATATTCAAAGTTTTCAAAACATAGTTCTAAAAAAACTATCTTTGTGAAGGCAAGTGATCAATCTTCCAAAGAGAAAGTGAACAAACCTAAAATAGTTCGTCACTATCCAAAAAAGAAAACATTTTCTAAAAAGAAATCTTATCCTTTTAGATATAGAATTAACTTTGAACCTACTTGTTTTTACTGTGGTATTAAAGGCCATACACTTAATGCTTGCTATGTCAGAAACTTCAGTGTGGCAAGTGGGCATTATGTATGGGTAAAGAAAGGCACAAATTATGAAGGACCCAAAGCAACTTGGGTACCTAACAAAACCTAATTTGTTTTAAAGGTATGCTTGAAAACCACATGCAATATTTGGTATCTTGATAGTGGTTGTTCAAAGCATATGACAGGAGATATAAACCAATTTTCACATATAGCGCAAAAGGCCAAGGGTTTTGTCACTTATGGAGACAATAATAAGGGAAGAATCCTAGGCAAAGGAAAAATTGGTGCTCCACCTTTCACATCAATTGAAGATGTTCTTTATGTTGAAGGACTAAAGCACAATCTTCTTAGTATTAGCCAACTTTGTGACAAAGGCTTCAAAATCAAATTCACCAAGGCTGAATGTTTGATAGAAGACGAAGTCACTCATGAGGTTATAATTAAAGGTAAAAGAATCAATAATATATTCATGATTTCCCTTGATGATCCATCTTTGAAGGTTAAATGTCTCATGGCGAACAACGATGATTCATGGCTTTGACACAAAAGAATTGCTCATATTCATATGGAACACTTGAATAAATTAATCAAGCATGATCTTGTCAATGGATTACCTAAGAGAAATTTCGTCAAAGATAGACTATGTGATGCTTGTCAAAAAGGGAAACAAACTAGATCAACTTTCAATTCTAAGAATGTGGTGTCCACTACAAGGCCACTACAATTGTTACATATGGATCTATTTGGTCCATCGAGAATAAGGAGTTTCAGAGGTAATGTATATGCTTTATTGTTGATGATTTCTCTAGATATACTTGGACATTCTTTTTAGTGCAGAAAAGTGATGCATTCGAGGCGTTCAAGAAGTATTCTAAACAAATTCAGAATGAGAAGTCTCTAACAATTGCCTCAATAAGAAGTGACCATGGCAGAGAATTCCAAAATGCTCTATTTGAAGAATTCTGTGGAGAACATGGAATATCTCACAACTTCTCGGCACCGAGGACTCCACAACAAAATGTAGTGGTTGAAAGAAAGAATAGGTCTCTTGTGGAACTTGCTAGAACAATGCTTAGCGACTCAAACCTTCCAAAATACTTTTGGGCGGATGCGGTGAGCACGGCATGTTTTGTTAGCAATAGAGTTAACATTAGACCAATCTTAAAGAAAACTCCATATGAACTTTTCAAAGGGAGAAAACCAAACATTGTTTTCTTTCATATCTTCGGGTGCAAATGCTTTGTACTAAACAATGACAAAGATAATTTGGGTAAGTTTGATGAGAAATCCGATGAAGGTATATTTCTTGGTTACTCACTCTCTAGTAAAGCATATAGAATATACAACAAAAGAACTTTGACTATTGAAGAATCTATGCATGTTTCTTTTGATGAAACTAACCCCTCAAAGGAGGATAATATTGTTTGTGATAATGATGATGAAATTTTAGAAGGTCCTCAAGAAAATTCTTCCAAGGATCAACCCATTCACCTAGAAGAATCACCTCAACAAGAATCGAATCTCAATGATCTACCAAAAGAATGGAGAACTCATAGAGATCATCCTATTGATAAAGTGATTGGTGATATAAGTCAAGGCGTGTCTACAAGATTAAATCTCAAGGATGCTTTCCTAAACATGGCGTTTGTCTCTCAAATTGAACCCTCCAAAGTTGATGAAGCTTTAGGCGATGACCAATGGATCATAGCTATGCAAGAATAATTGAATCAATTTGAAAGGAATCAAGTTTAGGAACTCGTTCCTAGGCCAAGCAACAAACACATTATTGGAACAAGATGGGTGTTCAAAAACAAACTTGACGAGAATGGAATAAATGTTCGCAACAAAGCAAGATTGGTAGCACAAGGCTATAATTAAGAAGGAATATACTTTGAAGAAACTTTCGCTCCAGTTGCAAGGTTAGAAGCTATTCGTCTCTTACTTGCCTATGCTTGTTCATTAAATTTTCAGCTTTTTCAAATGGATGTCAAAAGCGCATTCTTGAATGGATACATCACTGAAGAAGTATATGTTAAGAAACCCCCGGGTTTCAAAGACTTCAAGAATTCATCTCATGTATTTAAATTAAGAAAAGCTCTCTATGGACTGAAGCAAGCACCAAGGGCGTGGTATGATCGTTTAAGCAACTTCTTATGCGAAAAAGGTTTCAAAAAAGGCAAAGTTGACAAGACTCTTTTTATCAAGAAAATCAAAGACGACACTTTGCTAGCACAAGTCTATGTTGATGACATCATCTTCGGTTCTTCAAATCAAGAAATGTGTGAAGAATTCTCATCAATGATGTAAGGAGAATTTGAAATGTCCATTATGGGCAAAATGAACTATTTTCTTGGACTTCAAATCAAACAACTAAAAGATGGCATCTTCATCAACCAATCCAAATATTGCAAGGAACTCTTGAAAAGGTTTGACATGGATACCTGTAAGGAAATTTCTACACCAATGGGTTCTGGTTCTTATATTGATCAAGATGAATCAGGTGTTTCCGTCGACATCACTAAATATCGAGGTATGATTGGCTCCTTATTATATTTGACGGCAAGCCGTCCTGACATAATGTTTAGTGTTTGTCTCTGTGCCCGCTTTCAAGCTAACCCAAAGGAATCTCATCTCACGGTGGTGAAGAGGATCATGAAGTATCTCAAAGGAACAACAAATGTCAGACTATGGTACCCTAAGGTAGCGTCTGCAACTTAATTGGTTATTCTGACGCAGACTATGCAGGATGTAAAACAGATAGGAAGAGCACTAGTGGCACGTGTCACATTCTTGGTAATGCATTAGTATCATGGGTATACAAGAAACAAGCATGTGTTTCTCTAAGCACGGCCGAAGCTGAATATATTGCATCGGGTAGTAGTTGCGCTCAAATTTTGTGGCTAAAATAATAACTTCGTGACTACAGACTCTGTCTAGGGTGCATTCCTCTAAGATTCGACAACACCAGTGTAATTAAAATTACAAAGAATCCTGTCATGTATTCAAGGACTAAACATATAGACATTAGACATCATTTTCTTCGTGATCATGTTCTTCAAGGAGATGTCGAGGTAACCTTTGTAGATACTCATAATCAGCTTGCCGATATCTTCACCAAACCTTTGGCAAAAGAACCTTTCTACAAAATTCGTCGAGAGCTCGGCATACTTGATGAACGCGACTTATAAGGTGCATTCTACCCTTGATATATCTTTTATATATGACTTATACATACTATATATGAATTTATGATATGTGATGTTTAAATTTTCAAGAAAAATTTGGTTTTGGAGTTTTTTTGTTAATGCAAATCGATTGCACAAACAATGCAATCGATTGCACAAATATTTTTTTTTTAATTCTGTCCATTCTGTTTCATGTGCAAATGGATTTCACCTTTAATGCAATCGATTGCACTATGTGCATTTTTGCTAATTTTTTTATTCTGTTTGTGTACAAATCGATTGCACATGGTATGTCAATCGATTGCACGTACTGAAAGTAGCTTTTATGACAGAAAATTAATGTTGGTCATAATTCCTCTCTCACATTCCCAAGCCAAATACACTTCAATTCTAATAACTCATTCCCTACCTAACCAAATCACTTCCAAATCTCTCTCGCAAAATCTTTCTCTCTCACAAAACCTAAAACCCCAAAACCCTAAAACACCATATCCATGGCTTCAAAAACAAAGAGAAAGGCTTCAGTTTCAGATAAAGGGAAAAAGAAGGTTCATTCAACATCCAATCCACTGCTTTCAACTCTCACCAAAGCACAAGAAGCCAGATTTATCAAAGACTTCCAAAGGAAAATTGTATCCAACCCCAAGTATGGTATACTCTCCTCCTTTCCTTAAGAATGTTTTTCATTTCAGAATGATCTAGCTGCTTATGTTTTGGAACCTTTGATTTCTTCGTACGGTCCATACTATCTGGATTTGGTAAGAATGTTTTTCAGTAATCTAACACCCTACAAAGAAAAAATAGTCACATATGTTTTGGGCACTCGTATCTCTCTAACTCCTCATATTGTTGGTGAGATCTTGCATATTCCTTTCACTGGAAGCTCCCTATATGATCCTGAAAACGAGATATGGGATGGCTATCAGAAAAGGGATTCTTTTACAGCATTGGGCGGTTAAGTGAAGCTGAATTTTGTGCCAAACAGATATGTGGTCTTGGCGGAGTAATTCCATCTAGAGACTCCTAGAGTGCAAGTAACCTCCATATAGATGATCTCTTATTTCATTATTTCTTGGTCTATATACTGTTTCCAAGAGCTGGAAACCATTGCACAGTTACTGACTTTGAGATGCAGCTTATTTATGCAAGGAAGAAAGGAGTAAATGTAAACTGGGCAAGAATGGTGATGATGCATATGCTGAGAGTGGATGAAAAGTCTAAATTCCTTCCATATGCTTATTTTGTCACTTTTATTATGGAGGAATTTGGTGTGTATTTTTGTGGTTTTGAAAAGGTGAATATGGATCCTAATTTAAACAAAATTTCAATTAAGAATATTGATTCAAGAATGGGCGTACATTTTAATCCGGTGACAAAGACCATCACCTACATTGGTGAAGATGTTGTTGGAAATGAAGATAATGACCAAGAAACTGCAGGCGGTGAAGCTATGCCTCCTCCTCCTCCTACTGCTCACTCTGGTCTAAGCAATCAAGAGCTCATGGACTACATGTCTCAACAGTTTGCTTCTATGAACACCAACATCAACAATCAATAGAGTGCAATCAATGACTCCACTACAACCCGGATAAATGATTTTCGCTCGGATGTGAACCAACAATTCTCATACCTTTATTCTCACCTTAATATCCCACCATATGACCCAAATAACCCAGCTGCACCTCCTCCTCATTACACAAAACCTCCACTTCAACAACAATTCTCGAACCAAGGCTCATGGTCTTACAACCATCCACACATACATCACCCTTAATGTTTTGGCTGAATGTTTTTTCCTGTTATGTTATTGTCTTGTTATTTCAATGTTTCGTTTGTTCAATTTTCTGTGTAACTCTTAAACAATTTGTGTTACTGTTTTAAGTTCTATATTTTTTTGTCAATATATTGCTCTATTATTATTTGCTTTAGGCATCTTTCCCTTCTTTTTGATAATGTCAAAGGGGGAGAAAGATGTATGGTACTTTATGCTTGTATTTCCTGTGTCTTAACTTTCATGGTACTCTCCAATCAAGATGAAGAATTTCAAAGGATTCCAACCCTCTCCTACATAGGGGGAGTTTTGCATCTTAGGGGGAGAAGCTCTTCCGGAAAGTACATCGCATAAAGCAAGATTGTTTGTCATCATCAAAAATGGGGAGAATGTAAAATCAAGCTCCACAAATAAGCTTATGTTTTGATGAAGACAAACCATGGCTAACAAAGAAGGAAAAGATTTTGATCAAGCATCTAAGCATCTAAGGATAGTATCTTCATTCAAAGCTCTCAACAACTTTAACGGTACAATAATATTATCTACGTTGATCTTAAGATATAGATGCTCAAAAATGAAAAAGAAATGTTTAAGAATCATTACTCAAGCTTTTCAAAGATAAAATTTCACTTTACTTCTGCATGCAATCGAATGCATACTTAAATTCTTCAAAACGTTTGCTTTTGTCTTTGCATGCAATTGATTACATTGTTAGTGCAATCGATTGCACTCAGTTAATTTTTGCTACTGACTTTGCATGCAATCAATTACATTGTTAGTGCAATCGATTGCACTCTTCAAGATTTTGAAAAAATAGCTGTTAAAAACCTTGTGCAATCGATTTACACCAAGGGTGCAATAGATTGCACAATGCACGAATTTGAAAAATACCAGCTTTGTTCATACCTTTTGATCATGCCTTTTCATTACATCTTTTCACTCAAACTTGGCATTTGTTCATGATACATTTCCATATCTTCATGATGTTTCAAAAGGGTGTTATGAATATATAAATATTCAATTTCAAATCTAGTCTAACACCTTCTTTCAAAATATTTTTTGAAATTTCAAAATACAAACTCAAGCATTCTTCATTTTCATGCATAAGTTCTCTGCATATTTTCATACATTAATAAACCGAAAAATTTGAGAAAATATATCTTGAGTCTTTGTATAATATTATTATTGAAAGAAGAAGATTATACATTGTCAAATCGCTCTAAGTGATCAATATTACTCTACTCACTCAAACTCACAAATTGATATTTACTTACTTATTTTCCAGGATTGTTGGAATTAAGTTTAAGTGTTTTTGTTGAAATCTTGTCTTTCCAAGTTGTTGGATATAGGTGTAGTTACATTGAGAGGATTGTTCTCATAGGTAACTTAGTGAAAATCCAAGAGGATTGTTCTTGGTCCAAGAGGAATGTTCTTGGTTTGGTTGGTAGTTCTTGTTTAAGTTTGCCACAATAAGGAAATCTCTTTCATTTTGAAAGGGGACTGGAGTACTCTCGGACTGTGAGGGGAATCAGGATATATCGCCTGTGTCTCTTTATTTTTCTACATTTTTAAGCTTTCCTAAACTCACTAATAACTAGAAAAATAAGAACCATCATCACTAAAAACCAGACTTTTTAAAGTACCTAATTCACCCCCCCCCCCTCTTAGGCGTACTTCGTACTTACAAATGCCTTGGTTAAAGAAGAAGTTGAGACCCGCTCTAGGTGAAATGCCAGAATTTTCGGGAAACTTGTTATCTTTTTGCTACCTTCAGTGAATGTTGGTAGTTCATCGTCAGTGAATAGTAGTGCTATGATATATTCTATCTCTACCTTCAGTGAAAGTTGGTGATTGTTATCTTTTTGCTACCTTCAGTGAACGTTGGTAGGTCATCGTCAGTGAACGGCGGTACTATGATATATTCTCTCTCTACCTTCAGTGAAAGTTGGTAGGTCACCTTCAGTGAAAGTTGGTGATTGTTATCTTTTTGCTACCTTCAGTAAATGTTGGTAGTTCATCACCAGCGAACGGTGGTGCTATGATATATTCTCTCTCTACCTTCAGTTAAAGTTGGTAGGTCACCTTCAGTGAAAGTTGGTGATTGTTATCTTTTTGCCACCTTCAGTGAATGTTGGTAGTTCATCATCAGTGAACGGTGGTGCTATGATATATTCTCTTTCTACCTTCAGTGAAAGTTGGTAGGTCACCTTCAGTGAAAGTTGGTGATTTTTATCTTTTTGCTACCTTCAGTGAATGTTGGTAGTTCATCGTCAGTGAACGGCGGTGCTATGATATATTCTCTCTCTACCTTCAGTGAAAGTTGGTAGGGCACCTTCAGTGAAAGTTGGTGATTGTTATCTTTTTGCTACCTTCAGTGAATGTTGGTAGTTCATCGTCAATGAACGGTGGTGCTATGATATATTCTCTCTCTCTCTATCTTCAGTGAAAGTTGGTAGGTCACCTTCAGTGAAAGTTGGTGATTGTTATATTTTTGCTACCTTTAGAGAACGTTGGTAGTTCATCGTTAGTGAACGGCGGTGCTATGATATATTCTCTTTCTATCTTCAGTGAAAGTAGGTAGGTCACCTTCAGTGAAAGTTAGTGATTGTTATCTTTTTTCTACCCTCAGTGAACGTTTGTGGTTTCGCCTTCAGTAGAAGTTGGTGTATCCTTTGACTTTTTATCATCCTCTATAAGTCAAGTCTTTTGATCCACCAATGATCTATTTTCCTGGTCGGGTTTCTCTTTTGTTTCTTTATTTCCATTGTTACATCCCCAATGGTGTTTTGCGTCTCTTTGATTTTGATCATATGCATTCATGCTCATAAGCATTGCATGGCATATTAGTGCCAAAAATAGGGTTTGTTTTATATCTAAGTATCTTCGATCGTGTCGACACGAAGATTTTTAACCTTCGTATCTCCGGATAGAAGCAACTTAAATAAGGGCAGCTGTTGTACCCCAATTTCTCCCCTAAGATCCCTTCATCATACCATGTTGATTCAATCACAACAAGATCACATTACGGCTTTTTGTTCTCCCCCCTATCTTTAGCTTTGCTGTTTGAGGAATCATGAAGCACCTTGACTTGTTTTCTTTGTGATCATTAATATTTTGTCTTGATTTTTATTTTTATTAATAAAATGCAATGTTAGTTTGTCTTACTTGTTAATAATGTAGGTAAAGGCAATGAGGCTTAGCAAGTTTCTCCATGGGTTCATGAGTTTATTTCCATTCCCTAGTCAATAAAGCTTGAGAAGTCTTAACCTCACCATTGAAGTTGTTTTGGAAGGGATGGAATGGCAAGGTTATTTTGGTTCACTATATTTTCAAGTTATCAAGATGGATTCAAAAATACAAGAGGTTGATTGAAGAAGTTGTCATGGTTGGACAAGGTCTTGTTCCCATTGGTCACAAGTGCATATTTCTCTCAATTCTCAAGATATGGAAGTGGTTTGGGTTTCTATGAGTTCTCATTATAATCCCCAACAACTTCCATCTATAAAGCAAGAGTGTTGGTACAAGAAGGTTGTTCAAATTTTTCAAAGTTCCTCAAAGCATTTTCTTGATCTAGGAGCTAGGGTTTTGAACTTTAAAGAAGTATATCTTGCTCATCTTTTGGTATTTTTGAGTGATTCCAAAAAAATCCTTCTCTTCAAATGGTTATTAACAAATCACTTCAAAGGTTTCAAGGAGTTTTCATGTGGAAGAAACTTGATGATGAAGAAATATTACAAGTCGTCCAGATGAACCCCCAACTTCCCATGTGTGACTTCAAATGATCATATCATGGTCAATTTTTATCACCTTTGGCCCACTCTTTTTCCATAATGATATTGAGGATGTGAACTTTATCCCTTCTTTTATATGCAAAGTGATAAAATGGATGGAAGATGCCCTTTGGATGCAAAAGATTATAGGTCATTTCATGATATTTTGCCAACTTCAACAATTCATAACTCTCACAATTTTTGGATATTTTGGATGGTTCAAGTCTCAAAATTTCATTTAAAATGTTTATTTCATGCCATCTTCTTTGGTCAAGAGTAAATTCTAAGTGGAAGGCCATGTTTGGATGCAAAACATTATAGGTCACTTTTGAAGAAAAATTTGAAATGTTTCTAAGTATGGAAAGTCAACCCTTTTTCTCCAACTTTGACTCAATGAAACTTGCAGCTCAAGCATCCATTTGATTCCATTCTTTTTCCAATTTAAAGCTTGTAACCTCATCTTCTAAAGCATCAAGAATCATGTCCTAAGAACCCTTGAGCTAAAAATGCCATTGTTTTGAAATTGGTAGCTTGAAACTGAAGTTTCATCACAAATCAGATTTTGAAATCTTTATTTTGGCTTCTAATCACAAGTTTCCCACGTGTTTTTGCTTCTAATCATGTTTAGAAACTTTCCAAAGGTGTTTAACATCATGAAACGCATGATTTGGCTGAGTTTTGATGCTAAACAAGTCACACTTTGTTCATGCTGCAGACCCCCATGATTTCCATCCAAACCTCATTATTTCACACGCTTGAGGATCCCATGCATTCTCCTATAAATAGAGGGTCACCCTTATTCATTTCCTCAAACTTGAATAGCCAGAATCACCCTGCCAAACTTGTTCCATAACTCAAATTTCTGCAACTTCGAAATTTGTTTTCAAGCCTTTTTCAATCCAATTTTTCTATCAATTTACCTTCCTTGATCTTCCCTAAAGCTAACCATATAATCAGCTTCAAGAATCATGCCCTATATTGCTCCATAGAAGTCCAGTTTAAGAGCTCTGTAACTCAACTCCAATAGGTAGATTTCTCCATCAATTCTTTAAAACTTTGATATCATTGTGATGCTCTCATCACCCTGGTTCTAGTCGCAACACTTATGTTTATCTGGAAACTTGTTTTGACCATGAAATTTCAAATCCTTTTTCAAAACTTTCCTTCCAAATTGCTTGAGTTACAATTTACATAAATTTATCGCGAAGGTATGGTTGTCTTTGTCTTGGAGAGACGAAGCGAATGGCATATGTCTCGTGCTCTAATTTTACAGATTGAGCAACCTGGTTTTGGGACTGGCTGGAGGTTGAAGATGACAAATGTGTCATCCTTCAACCAATGAAACAGCACCATTTGTATTTTTTGAATTTCTGATTTACATTTGATTCAGTGTTTTATTCACTAATGACCATGATATGCACAACGCGCCAGATCCCTTGGATTTAATTACTAACGCGTTTTGACTCTCATCCAATGGTCCACATATTTTTGACTTTATTTTTCTTTTCTGATTTTTATATTTAATTGTTTTAATTTCAAAAAATCATAAAAAATTCATTTTTAGTCCAAAAAATTTGAAAAAATTATATCAACATAGACTTGAACCAGCAAAGTATCACCTTTGATTTTCTTGATAAACAATGTCTTGTCAACCTTACCCTTTCCAAAACCTTTTTCGCATGGGAAGTTACTTAGCTGATCATACCATGCCCTTGGTGCTTGTTTCAAACCATAGAGAGATTTTCTCAATTTAAAAACATGAGATGGATTCTTGAAATCTTCGAACCCGGAGTTGCTTAACGTAGACTTCTTCATTGATATATCCATTCAAGAATGCGCTTTTGACATCCATTTGGAAAAGCTGAAAATTTAATGAGCAAGCCTAGGAAAGTAAGAGACGAATAACTTCTAACCTTGCAACCAGAGTGAAAGTTCTTCAAAATCTATTCCTTCTTCTTGATTGTAGCCTTGTGCTACCAACCTTTCTTTGTTCCGAACAATTATTCCATTTTCGTCAAGTTTGTTTTTAAACACCCATCTTGTTCCAATAATGTGTTTGTTGCTTGGCCTAGGGACAAGCTCCCAAACTTTATTCCTTTCAAATTGATTTAATTCTCCTTGCATAGCAATAATCCATTGGTCATCGCCTAAGGCTTCATCAACTTTGGAAGGTTCAATTTGAGAGACAAATGCCATGTTTAGGCAAGCATCTTTGAGATTTATTCTTGTTATCACACCTTGACTTATATCACTAATTACTTTATTGATAGGATGATCTCTATGAGTTCTCCATTCTTTTTGTAGATCATTGAGATTTGATTCTTGTTTGGATGATTCTTCTTATTGAATTGGTTGATCTTTTGAAGTATTTTCTTGAGGACCTTCTAGTATTTCATCATCATCATTATAAATAATATTATCCTCCTTATAGGGGTTAGTTTCATCAAAAGATACATGCATTGATTCTTCAATCGCTAAAGTTCTTTTGTTATAAATTATATATGCCTTACTAGAAAGAGAGTAGCCAAGAAAAATACCTTCATCGGATTTTTCATCAAACTTACCAAGGTTATCTTTGTCGTTGTTTAAGACAAAGCATTTGCAACTAAAAATGTGAAAGAAATCAATGTTTGGTTTCCTCCCTTTGAAGAATTCATATGGAGTTTCCTTCAAGATCGGTCTTATGTTAACTCTATTACTAACAAAACATGTTGTGCTCACCGCATCCGCCCAAAAATATTTTGGAAGGTTTCAATCACTAAGAATCATTCTTGCAAGTTCTACAAGAGATCTATTCTTTCTTTCCACCACTCCATTTTTTTGAGGAGTCCTTGGTGCCGAGAAGTTGTGAGATATTCCATTTTCTCCACAAAATTCTTCAAATAGAGCACTTTGAAACTCTCCGCCATGATCACTTCTTATGGAGGAAATTGTTAGAGACTTATCATTTTGAATTTGTTTAGCATACTTCTTGAATGCCTTGAATGTGTCACTTTTCTACACAAAATAATGTCCAAGTATATCTAGAAAAAACGTCAACAATAACCAAAGCATATACATTACCTCTGAAACTTCTTGTTCTTAATGGACCAAATAAGTCCATATGTAACAATTGCAGTGGCCTTGTAGTAGACACCACATTCTTATATTTGAAAGTTGATTTTGTTTGTTTCCCTTTTTGACAAGCATCACAAAGTCTATCTTTGATGAAATTTCTCTTAGGCAACCCAATGACAAGATCATGCTTGATTAGTTTATTCAAGTGTTCCATGTGAATATGATCAATTATGTTGTGCCACAGCCATAAACCATCGTTGTTCGCCATGAGACATTTTACCTTCAAAGATGGATTATCAAGGGAAATCATAAATATATTATTGATTCTTTTACCTTTAAGTATAACCTCATGTGTGACTTCGTCTTCTATCAAGCATTCATCCTTGGTGAACTTGATCCTGAAGCCTTTGTCACAAAGTTGGCTAATACTAAGTAGATTGTGCTTTAGTCCTTAAACATAAAGAACATCTTCAATGGATGTGAAAGGTGGAGCACCAACTTTTCCTTTTCCAAGATTCTTCCCTTATTATTGTCTCCATAAGTGATAAAACCCTTGTCCTTTAGAACTATATTTGAAAATTAGTTTATGTCTCCCGTCATATGCTTTGAACAACCACTATCAAGATACCAAAGATTGCATGTGGTCTTCAAGCATACCTTCAAAGCATATTAGGCTTTGTTAGGTACCCAAGTTGCTTTGGGTCCTTCATAATTAGTGCCTTTCTTTATCCACACATAATGCCCACTTGCCACACTAAAGTTTCTAACATAGCAAGCATTAGGTGTATGGCCTTTAATACCACAATAGAAACAAGTAGGTTTAAAGTTACTTATATATCTAGAAGGATAAGATTTCTTCTTAGGAAATGTTTTATTTTTAGGATAGTGATGAACTATTTTAGGTTTGTTCACTTTCTCTTTGGATTATTGATCACTAGCCTTAGCAAATATAGTTTTATTAGAACTTGGTTTAAAAAACTTTGAGTATCCAAGTCCACTTTTATCATTGGAGTATCTTTGTTGGCTAAGAACACTTTCCATTCCAATTTGACATTTTTCATATCTTTCAAAAACTCTTTTCAATTATACAATTTGGAAAGAGAGTGATTCACAATTTTTGCATACAAAATTATGTTTTTGTTCATCACTTAATTTTTGTTTTTCTTCTTTGAAATCTTTTTTCATAGATTCACATTTTTCTTCTAAAGATGAAATTTGTTTCTTATGAGATGAAATAGTTTTATACAGAATTTTGCATTCATTTAATAGTTCATCTATAGCACCTTGTGTGTCACTATCAAAAAGAGAAAATTCACTACTAACCTCATTGTCTTCATTATCGGAATGGTGTGAGGTCATCAATGCTAGATTTTCACTTTCATCACTATCGGAATCGGATGAAGAACGTATTTCATTATCCTCCCATGAAACATAGGCCTTTTTGTTTTTGAATCCCTTTTTGTTTTTGTAGCCACCTTTCTTGGAGAGTTTTGGACAATCCGGCTTGATATGACCTTGCTTACCACATTCATAACATGTGACTTCTTGTGTTGATGTAGAAGCTTCCTTTTTCTTGAATTGTTTCTTTCCTTTTGAATAAGAAAAGGATTTGTCATTTCTACCAAAGAACTTACCAAGCCTTTTAAAAAGAAGCATGAAATTTTCATCTTCTTCCGGATTGTCTTCCTTTTCGACTTCCTTGGAATCTATCTTTAAAGCAATATTCTTGGATTTCTTCTCTTGATTTTCATGTTTTTCGAGTCTTCCGAGTTCCGTTTCATATTCTTGAAGTTTCCCAAACAACATTACAGAAGTCATTGAGGAGAGACTTTTCTTTTCTGAAATTATCGTTACCTTTGGTTGCCATTCCCTAGTTAAAGACCTAAGTACTTTCAGATTTAGTTCATCATTTGTCAAAGTCTTACCAAGAACACTTAGATGATTTGTCAAGTGCACAAATCTCTTTTGTAGACAAGGGTGGTTTCTTCGGGTTGCATTCGAAATAATTCGTATTCTTGAGTCATGGTATTTAGTCTTGATCTTTTAACTTCAACAGTTCCTTCATGAGTTTGTACCAAGGTATCCCATATTTCTTTTTTTATTTTGCATGCCGAGACACGGAAGAATTCATCCATGCTAATTTCACCTTGAAGAAGATTTATTTCCTTTTTATCATAGAGAACCTTCTTCTTATCATCTTCGCCCATGCAGCTTTTGAATTTGATGAGCCAACACCATTGATTACCGTTATAGGGATAAAAGGATCATTCTCGACGACATCCCATATTTCTTCTCCTTGTGCTTCTAGATGTGCCTTCATGCGTATTTTCCAGAAGTCAAAATATTCACCACAAAATAGATGAGGCTTGTTGTTACTACCACCATCTCTGAAAATGAGATTTTGATTTGCGGAAGTCATTCTAGATCTTTTAGGAACAGGTTACTTATAACCTGCTCTGATGCCAATTGTAAGTACGAAGTGCGCCTAAGAGGGGGGGGGGGGTGAATTAGGTACTTTAAAAATTTCTGGTTTTAGTGATGATGGATATTATTTTTCTGGATTATGGTGAGTTCATGAAAGAGTAAAGTGGAGAAAAATAAAGAGACACAAGCGATATCTCCTGGTTCCCCTCACAGTCTGAGAGTACTCCAGTCCCCTTTCAACATGGAAGAGATTTCCTTATTGTGGCAAACTTAAACAAGAACTACCTAAAACCAAGAACAATCCTCTTGGACCAAGTACAATCCTCTTGGATTTTCACTATGTCAACAATGAGAATAATCCTCTCAAAGTGACTTTACTTGTATCCAACAATCCTGGAAAAACAAGATTTATAAAACCACTTAAACTTATTTCCAACAATCCTGAAAAATAAGCAAGTATATAGCAATATTTGATTTGAGTGAGTTTGAGTAGCAATGATCACTTTGAGTGATTTAATCAATGAATTGATCTTCTCTTCCAATGATAATAGTATACAATGACTCAAGATATATAATGCTCAATGTTTTCAGTGTAACAATATGTGAAAGTGTGCAGAGAACTTGTGTATGAAAATGTATAACAGCTTGAGTTTGATTTTTGAAAATTCAGAAAATATATTTGGAAGAGGTGTTGAAATGATTTTTTAAAATGAGTATTTATATATTCATATCACCTTTTTGAAACAGCATAAAGTTATGTAAATGAATCATGAACAATTGCCAAGATTGAGTGAAGGGTTTCCATGAAATGGTGTTATAAACAGGCATGTGTAAAGCTACTTTTTTTTTCAAATTCGTGCAGCATGCAATCGATTTCACCCTTTGTGTAAATCGATTGCACGGGGTTTCAACAGCTAGAAATTAAAATATTTTGAGTGTGCAATTGATTGCACAAGAGTGTAAATCGATTGCATATGAAGTCAGTAGCAAAAATTAATTGAGTGCAATCGATTGCATAAACATGCAAATTGATTGCACTTAGAAATAGTAGCAAATGTTTTAAAAAATTGAAGCATGCAATCAATTTCACTAATATGCAAATCGATTGCACTCAAGTGAAAAATGATTTTTAGCTTAGAAAAACTTGAGTAAAGATTTGGACAATATAAAAATATTTCTTTTGACCATTGAGCATCTATGTATTAAGTTCAAAGTAAATATTATCATTATACCTTGAAATTTTCTAAGTGCTTGAACTAAAGACTTTATCCACATATGCTTTTATCTTGATCATTAATCTTTGCCTTCTTTGTCAATCATGGTTTGTCTTCATCAAAATAAAAGTGCATTTGAGAAGCTTGATTTTACAAGTTTTACACGGACTCATCTTGAAGCAACCCTACCCAGGTTCCTTCTCATACATTTCCAGATGAAGTTTTACACAAACTTATCATGAAGAAACCCTACCTAGGTTCCTTCTCATACATTTCCAGATGAAGTTTTATACAGAATCATCCTGAAGCAACCCTACTTAGGTTCCTTCTCATTTTCAGATGTTTTACACGGACTCATTCTGAAGCAACCCTACCCAGGTTCCTTCTCATACATTTCCAGATGAAGTTTCACACGGACTCGTCCTGAAGCAACCTTAACCAGGTTCCTTCTCATACATTTCCATATGAAGTTTTACACAGACTCATCATGAAGCAACCCTACACAGGTTCTTTCTCGATTTCAGATGCAGTTTCACACGGACTCAGCCTGGAGCAACCCTACCCAGGTTCCTTCTCATTTCCAGATGAATTTTCACATGGATTCATCCCGAAGCATCCCTACCCAGGCTTCCCTCTCATATATCTCCTAAAGCAGCCCTACACAGGCTCATCATAAAGTAATCTTACACAGATTCCTTTTAATACATTTCCAGACACGGCCTAACACGGGTCCGTTCCAGCATATCATTCAGATAAATCGCTCCAAAGATTTATTCTGATTCTTTTCCAGTTAAAGAATATTCAAGACCTATGCTGGTTCAGTTTAAATTGATCAATGGTTTATCCTGATTCCTTTCTGGTAGACACTTTCTCTGGTTCAGATAAATCGCTCCAAAGATTTATTCTAATTCTTTTCCAGTAAAAGATTATCCAAGGCCTCAGCTGGTTCAGTTTAAATTGATCAATGGTTTATCCTGATTCCTTTCCGGTAGACACTTTCTCTGGTTCAAATAAATCGCTTCAAAGATTTATTCTGATTCTTTTCCAGTTTAAGTCAAGCTTAGATTTAATATAGATTCTATCAACAATCACCTTTGGCTGGCATCTATAAGCCCATCTTCGACAACTCTCCATCATCTCTCCAAATGGAATCTTTAAGCCCATTCCCTACAATCAACAACCACATCATCGAGTGCAAATTTCTGGGCAGTCTAGTGTTCAATCATCTTCTACCTTCAAGCTACAAACGGCAACATTCCATACTCACTTTTCAGGTTTAAGAAGATTGAATAGGGGAAGCTGTTGTACCCCAAAATTTTCCCTCTCATTTCTCAAGACATTTCCCCACAAGGATTTTCAAAAGTTCATATTTTCACAAGTAAAATTAGGCTTTCAAACATCAAAATGAAAAAAGAACGCACCTGTTTTGATTTCACATCATTCAATTTTACTTTTGGCCTCTTTCAATGCAAGCTTGGCTTGCGTCCTTCGATTGAGCGTTGGCTTCTGACACGCTGGCTTCGATTCACAAAGCAGGAGCTTCCTGCATGTAACCTTTGATTGGACCTTGGATCTTCAAGCAAACCTTCGTTCGAGCAATGGTATCTTGTATGCTTGATTGGAGTCACAAGGCAGTGACCTCCTGCAGGTAAGCTTCAATTAGACAAATGGCTGACTGCATGCAAGCTTTTATTGCACCATTGGCCTCACATGGTTCACAATGCAATGGTTTCTTGCATTCCTGCTTTGATTGGACATTTGATGCCCGCATTCCAATTTTGATTGAACAAATAATTCCCTCCATGTTTGCTTTTATTCACAAAGTAATGTCTAGAAGCATACAACCTTCGATTGAGGAATAGCTTCCTTCTTAGATGCTTCAAAGCAAGAGGCTCCCACCAGGCCAGCACGCACAAGGCAAAGAGCCTCATGTAGCCTCCTTCGATCCAAAGGGGAAAAGCATCCTATTAATATCCTTCGATTCAGAAGTTGGTGATTTCCTACTGGCCTCCTTCAATTTAGAAGACAAGTGCCTTCTTTACGCTTGTTCCCAATTCACAAGGAAAGAATCTTCTTCAGGCCAGCAGGCACAAGGCAAAAGCCTCCTGCAACTATCCTTCGACTCAGAAGCCAATGGTCTTGCATGTATGCTAAATTCACAAAGAAATGGTTTCCCTTCATGCTAGCACCCACAAAGCATTGGCTATTTTTTACGCTATCTTCGAATGGGGAATATTTCCTTTAGAAATAGTTTGTTTCGATCACACATAGTTCATACACTATGGCATACAATGGGTATCCCATTCAAAAGACATGCATGGGTGTTCCATTCGAAAGACATGTCTGGGTGTCCCATTCGAAAGACATGTCTCAGTGGCCCATTTTAAGAATTGCAAATGGTGCACACAAATGATGCATATGGCCCAATCGAAGGACACATATTTGGCCCTATCAAAGATACACATATGATCCATTCGAAAGACACACTGTGGGCGGAAGCAAATAGTGTTGTCTGAAGAGAGTTTCTGGTTGAAGGTTGGACCCATGAAGTGAAATCGAAGGATATGAAATATTCAAAGATGCTTACTGCCAAGTTTAGACCTGTTGCACTGGCCATAACGCTCCAAAACTGCTGCACAACAGTCTTGCTACACTGCTCCTATATTTTCACCAATTTGGCATACAGATATTGCGCCTCGAAAGCTACAAAAACAGTATACCCAATTTGTTCAAATTCTTTTTTCCCTCCTAAACCTCAGCCAACTTCACCTATAAATAAAAGGCTCCATAAAATTTCTAAGAGGCTGGACAACACATCCAGAGGCTTTTGATAACTAGAGAAATTTTGAGTGTGTGAAAATCGTCAAACACTTAACACATCCTCAAACCCAAAATCAAAAGACCATACCTTTGTTCATGTCCCTTTAGAATCCAACACTAGAAGAACAACACATATTCTTTTCCCTTTCGAATCCAGGAGCAAGCCCCACGCTTTGTTTTTCTTTCGAATCCAGTAGAAGGAACACCACACCTGTTCTTCTCTTTCGAAACCAGAAACAACAAGCACAACCCCACTCTCCTCGACCTTCGAATCCAGCCAAAGAAACACCACACCTGTTTATTTCCTTCGAATCCAGGAGCACCCAGGGCAGCAGCTCAAGGTCCAACACTTACATTCCAACGTCATGCAAGGTAAGTCCTCTTAACCTTAAGCTTTTCTTTTGAAACATAACATGTAAATAACATTTGTTCACTTTTTTATTTCTATACTTTCGATTGCATGCATTTTATTGTCCAAGTATACGTTAAAGCTAACCTTTACAGACCCTAAACGAAAGAAAAAGTCTTGTGTGAAATGAAGCTTTAGGCTTCACCCCTGGCTGCTTCACAGTTGCAAGCAGAACAAAGAGTGTGGCCTTAGGCTTTGCCACACACTGACTTCCAGGCCATTCGAAGGAAGCAAAAACTGACATAATCGAAGGATACATTCACACTGACTATCAGGCCCAATCGAAGGAAGCAACCAGGAAGATAAATCGAAGGTTGCCTGCACATGCTGACTTCCAGGCCAAATCGAAAGAAGCCAGGAAGAGCAGAATCAAAGGGTGTTGCTTCCTGAAACGAAAATCTTGTCTTCCCTTATTTTATTTTGTTTTGTCTTTACATTTTCTTACTATTCAATATGGTTGAATAGTGTAGATTATTTATTTTTTACATTTTTATTGCTTTATACAAATGTTCGTAATTAGGATATATGGCAAGATAAAATCAACAAGTAGACAACCCCAAATCAAAAGACTAAATGTATGCAATCAAACACACTATTCACACATGCACCTCTAGGATAATCTCACTTGTTGCCTCAGAAAAATAGTCATGTCCCTCGAATATGGGCGTTTTTGTAAAGACTCTCGATAAAAGATCGTAGTCCCTCAATGACCCTCGATGTTACCTACGGTAAACGATCTAGTCCTTATACGAAATTGCTAAAACGTCTCATAGGTTTCCTTATATGACTATACAAACGACCCACGCCCGTCCCTTCACATCCAACGATGGGGCTTCTTACTAAATCAATGGTAAGATAGCAACATCTAAAGGAGGAGGAAAAGAACAAAGATCTTTCGAGTAGGTAGGACGCTCGTAGTTGCCCGCTTGCTCACAACAAAAACATTTTTCACACCAACACTTTCAATTGAAACATTTTCAAAAATTAAAACACTTTGTACGCATTCTTATAGAGACGAGAATCATTACAAAGACACTTTTCAAAATCACTTTCAAAAAACATCTTCCACAAACATCTCTTTGAACTATTTTCAAAACTAACACTTTGTACGCATTCTTATAGAGACAAGAATCATTACAAAGACGTTTTCAAAATATCTTCAAACCCACACCACAAACACATTTTCAAACAAAAGCAAGTGATCTAACAAGCAACTAAGAGCCCATAGATAACTACGGATGAAAAGGGTGCTAACACATTCCCTTTTCATAACTATCCCCCGAACTCAAGAAAATAATCTCAAAGGTCTTTCCTGTTCTTTTCAACCTTTCCTTATTGGATAAAAGAAAAGTCGGTGGTGACTCTTGCTATCCGCAACAATTGCGATCAAACGCAAAACACCTAAGTAATTTCTCCCACCGTGTTACATAAAGAGTATTAGGAATTTCGCGTGGTGCGCTAGAAAACTACACAGTAGAAAAAGAAATCTTCTTTTTTTCACGTCATTAATTAATTTATAATAGTAGCTTGCGTTTTTTGGTAGGTGAAAGAGGCCATACTAATCAAAAGTTCGGCCGCAAAATAAATAAAGTCTTATCAATTTTTTTTTATATTCTTAAATATTTATTATTCTTTTTAATTTGAATTCTTTAACTTTTTTTAAACTACTAATAAAAAATTATTTTTGTAAAATTTCAATTTGTTTTCCATTTAAAATTATTTACACTCCTTAAAATGTATGAAAAGTCTAAAATAATTTATACTAAAAATAGAATGAATAACTCATAATTTATCTTTTCCAACATTAACCTCATTTATAAAATTGACAATATTATTCTATGTAAATTTGTTAAATTTGAGATATAAGAAGTATCACTTTAATTTAGTCAAAAAAAGAAGAAGAAATATCACTTTAATATCAATACAATCTTCAGTTAACTACTCTATTAAATATGTTTAATAGTATATTCTAATAAATAATATTAATTTTACTATTAAAAGAAATTTAAATGATTATTTAAAGTAAAACATAAATAAGATATTTTTTATAAAACAAAGAGAGAATATATAGGTTCTACTTTGTATAATTGAAATTGACATGAAATCAAATATTCAAATACACAATAATAGCCATTTCATTGTTGTGCTCCTTTTGTTAATTTTTTAAAATTAACTTTGATAAAGGATAATAATTATGCCGTGTTAAATAATTACTTCCACTCACTGTACAAAACCTTCGCCGGACCACTAACCCAAAACCGCAACCACCTTCTTCAATCGCTACATCTTCCGCGCACAGAATTTCCTCGTTATATCAGTTACCTCGCAAACACCACCATAAATTCAATATCATAGATTCAATGATATTAATAAAGTTAATGATTAAAATTTCATAGTCTAAGATCAGTCAGAATATATGTCCAACAAAATTGTATTTAATAATAAATAAAAAATATTTTTAAAATGATTTTAAAATAAAAATTAAAGGAGAAAATAACAATTATATTTAAAACATTCAAGAAAAATCAAATAAAATCATAGAAAAATCAGATATGAGTTCAAATATTTATATAAAATTTTTAGTGATTTTTTTATAGTCAGAAACTATTTTTAAACTAATTAAAATTGCTCAAATAAGTGAAAAAAGATATAAAAAATTAGTAGAAATCAAAATAAAATTCTAAAAAAAATTCAGAATGTCAGAAATAACGGAAATGATGTTGATGAATTTATTCAGAATTTAAAAATGCTCAAAAGTATTTTATAAATAATTAAAAACAAACCAAAGCAAAGAAAAATTATAAAAAAATACCAAATCTAAAAATAAAATTATGAAAAATTAAATTTCAGAAAGAGAATATTTAAATATATTTTTGTGAATTTTTTCAGAATTTTTGAATCGGAAATGAATTTTTTATGAATTTTGGAAGTTTAAAACAGTTAAAATATAAAAATCAGAAATAAAAAATAAAGTCAAAAAAATGTGGACCAATGGATGAGAGTCAAAACGCATTAGTAAGCTAATCCAATGGATCAGACGCGTTGTGCATATCATGTTCTTTAGTGAATAAAGCATGAAATCATTAATTAAATCAAATTTTGAAAAAAAAAAGCGTGGCATGCTTTCATTGGTTGATAGATGACACGTTGGTCATCTTCAACCTCCAGCCACGAGATTTGCAGGTCCTTGAAACTGTAAAATTAGAACATGAGACCGGTACCATTAGCTTCATCTCTTCAAGACGATTCCAATGGTACCCTCGCAAAAAAATTATATAAGTTGTAACTCGGTCGTTTTGGACCAAAATTTTTAAAAAGGGATTTGAAATTTCATGGCCAAAACGTACTTCCAGTTAAAAACAAGTGTTGCGATTAGAATCAGGATGATGAGAGCTTCATAACAGTATCAAAGTTTGAGAGAATTGGTAGAGAAATCTACCTATTGAAGTTAAGTTGTAGAGCTCTGAAACTTGACTTGACTAGCACGATTTAGGGAGGCTTGGAGCTTAATTCTTCTTCTGTTAGCTTCAATGAAGTTCAAGAAAGGTGAATGGACAAAGAAAATGGATTGAGAAAGGCTGTAAGAGCAAATTCAAAATTGCAGAAAATTGAGTTCAAGAGGGAGTTTGGCGGGGTGATTTTGGCTCTCTAAGCTTGAAAATGAATGATGTATGGTCCTTTATTTATAGGGAAGTTGATTGAATGCTCAAGCGTGTGGAATGATGGGATTTGGAGGGAAATCGTGTGAAGTAGTCAACAAGAAAAGTGTGACTTCTATTTTGATAAAAAAATCTTCCAAACCTTTTGTTTCAATGTGCTAATCACTTATAGAAGTTCATTAAACATGATTAGAAGCAAAAACGCGTAGAAAACTTGTGTTTAGAATCCAAATAAAGGATTTCAAATTCTGACTTGAGTTGAAACTTTATTTTCAAGGTACCACTTTTGAACCAATGGCATTCTCAGCTCAAGGAGTCTTAAGACATGATTCTTGAGGCTTTAGAAAGATGAGATCACAAGCTTTATAATGTGAAAAGAATGGAATCAAATGGATGTCTGAGCTGAAAGTTGCAATGAGTCAAAGTTGAGAAAAAGAGGTTGACTTTCTATACTTAGAAAATTTCTAAGTTTTTCTTCAAAAATGACCTATAATGTCTTGCATCCAAACATGGTCTTCCATTTGAAATTTACTCTTGACCAAAAAAGATGGCATGAAGTAGATCTCTTGAATGGCATTTTGAGACTTGAACCATTCAAAATCTCCAAAAATTGTGAAAGTTATGACTTGTTGAAGTTGGCAAAAATTCATAACATGACCTATAATCTTTTGCATCCTTAGGGCATCTTCTATCCATTTTCATACTTTGCACTTAAAATAAGGGATGAATTTAACATTCTTAAAATTAATGTGGAAAAAGAATGGGCTCAAGAAGATAAAAATTGACCAAGTTATGGTCCTTTGAAGTCGCATAAGGGAAATTTATGGTTCATCTAGAGGACTTGTAATCTTTCTTCATCATCAAGTACCTTTCACACAAAATTTCCTTGAAACTTTTGAAATGATTTGTTGATAACCATTTGAAGAGAAGTATGTCTTTGGAATCACTCAAAAATACCAAAATATGAGCAAGATATTCCCCTTTGAATTTCAAAACCCTGGCTCCTAGAGCAAAAAAATGCCTTGAGAACCCTTTTCAATTTTGACCAACCTTCTTGAGCAAATATTTTTGTCATGTAAATAGAAGTTTTTGAGGATGATAATGATAAACCATGTTAACCATAACCACTTCCAAATATTGAGAATTGAGGGAGATATGAACTTGTGATCAAGAAATCCAAATCTTGTCCAATTAGGTCAAACTTTTTCAATCAAACCTTGTATATTTTGACTATCTTTGACAACTTGAGGAATGATGGCTCATAATAGACTTTGTCATGATATTACTTCAAAGCATATTCAATGATGAGGCTTGAATCTCAATGAATCTTTTGTTGAAGAAGGAATGGAAATAGACTCATGAACATGTAGATCAACTTGATGGAAAGTATTGTGATCTCACCTATAACATCATCAATTAGGGAAAACATTCATTGTATTTATTAGCTAAAAGTTAATAAAAACCAAACATAGATGATCAAAAAAATACAAGTCAAGGTGCTTGGTGATTTCCCATGAGAAAAGCCAAAGATAAGGAGAGGAACCAAACCCTAGTGTGTGATCTTGTTGCATTGTGATGGTATGAAATAATAAAGAAATCTTAGGGGTAAAAATTAGGATCCAACAACTGCCCTTATTTAAGTGTCTTCTATCTGAAGATGCAAAGGTTAAAATCTTCGTGTCAACGTGATTGAAGATACTTAAATATAAATCAAGCCCTATTTTTGGCCCTAAGATGCCATGTAATGCTTCTGATTATGAGTGCAAATGAACAAATCTAAGAAGGAAGCAAGACATCACTGGGGATGTAGGAAATAAGATCAGGGATCAAAAGAAAAACTCGACCAGAAAAATAAATCACTGGCGAACAAAAGACATGACTCTATTGGGGTAAAACCCAAATAGGCGATAAGGCGTCATCAACTCAAAGACTGAGGAGAGAAGGTAGAGGATAACAATGATCGATAGATAACTGCGAACTATCCACTCACTGAGGAGATAGAAAAAAAGTAATGTCGACCCACCAGGGAAAGAAGTGGTAAGATAGTATCGGTAAATGCCAATATTAGGGTAAGCAATCAGTACTCACGACTGAAAAAAAATGAACTTCTTCGGAGCAATAGAATCCCAACGAAGAACTACCTTTCATAATGACAAGTCTACCATTCATCGGAAAAAGATCTCAACAACGAACTATCTCCCATAATGACGAGACTACCATTCATTAAAGTAACAAATCTCAACAACAAACTACCTACCATAATGACAAGGCTACCATTCATTAGAGTAACAAAATCTCAACAATGAACTACCTTCCTTAATGACAAGGCTACCATTCACCGGAAAAAGATCTCAACAACAAACTACATCCCATAATGACAAGGCTACCATTCATTGGAGTAACAAATATCAACAACAAACTACCTTCTATAATGACAAGGCTACCATTCAATGGAGTAACAAATCTCAACAACGAACTACCTTCCATAATAACAGGGCTACCATTCATTGGAGTAACAAATCTCAACAACGTACTACCTTCCATAATGATAAGGCTACCATTCATTGGAGTAACAAATATCAACAACACACTACCTTCCATAATGACAAGGCTACCATTCATTAGAGTAACAAATCTGAACCTTCTCTGGAAACTGTCAGACTTATTGGGGGAAGTACATGTTGCTCAAATAAAGAGACCTGTCATTTGCTGTTATGAGGAGAAATTGCAATAATGATTTCCTGAGGAAAGAAATATGGCTTCCTGGGGAAAGAGACATGGCTTCCTGGGGAAAGAGATAGGACTTCCTGGGGAAATGCCAATATGTTCCTGCTAAGAGGATAAATCTTAACGTGCAAAATAAATGCACATTCTCACACAAGTTCTCAAAGCTTGCCGAAATCAAAATAATAATATTTCCGGGGACCATAGATTTAAACCAGAAATAAACCAGAATGAATAAGTCAACCAAAACAACACCTCATGAGAAATAATCTCAAGAGGGATCCACTTTCTATCCAGACAAAGAGCTGTACAGGAAGGATAAAGTAAAAATCTTCCACGAGGGATAACTCAGTGGGGAAATTGAAAGAATATACACTTTCTGCTTAAGGTTGACATTCTATTGGAGAGACGATAACATAACTCTACAAATAGGGTAATACACCAACAAAATAATAATGAATGCAAATGAGCAATGAATTGCAAAATTCAACTATGCATGATGTATGTATGAATGTATGAATGTTATCATGTATATGCTGACAAAACAGACATATAACAGTGGGGATAACGAGATAAAACCAACTTGGATACAGTCAATACTTGGATAAATCACATCCAGGATGAAAACTTCATAAGAAAGTGAGCACCAACTGAGGAAACAAATTCCCATCTCACGGCTTAACTTCACTGGGAAGGAACAAAATTTGAAAATAATCAAATCTAAACAGTGAACCAATACAAATACAAGGATATAATATCCTCCTCTAGGCTTCACCGGGGAATATCACACAGACTTCAATGGAGAAACATGTTTCAAGGTATGTACTTCTACTGGGAAATGCAATGCTGATTTCACTAGGGAAAACAATACCATATTGTCGAGACATCAGTTAGGGATCTCGCACTGGCTTCATTGAGGAGGGAAACACCACATCATTGAGGGGAAACCCAAAATATATTCTTCAACACTGAGATCGAGGATTACACTAACTTCTCTAGGGAGAAATTATGAAACTTTACGGGGATAACAATTTCTAGCTAGAGACAAAATCATAGCTTCACTTGGGGATTTATTACAACAAGAAATCAAACTTATGGGGATTTTAAATCAAACTCAACACTTGGCGGGAGAAAACCCAAAAAGTTGACAACTGTTACAACACTTCTTAGAAAAGATATTGCCCTTTCCTGGTTTCCTGGAAGGAAAACAATAACAAAAATGCTAGCACTGTAAAGGGCGATCTTTTGAAAATAATTCTATCTCAGCATACCAAGAGAGAAGATACTTTTGTTATGTAAGTGAAAAATTAACTGGGGAATTCGAGACAGAGACTTCATACTATGCAAACCCATAATTCAAAATGAACCGAGACTTAACTGGGGAAGATGGGATCACAAACCCAACACCATACTATACATCAACTAGCATCATCTTCAAACTATCTAAGAAGCACAAGAAGACCATACTCATTCCAAAAAAAGTGATCTGGGAGAGCCTTCATGGGGAACACATCCTTCCATAAATTTCAGAGTTCGTCCATCCTTGGAGCCACTATTTTTGTTCCCCTTGAGTCACAAAATATAAAGCAAGAAGTAATTTGTAAATTCTTTAAAAAAACAATTTTGTTATTTAATCTGTTTGCTTTGAAAATTACTATGAATAATTAATGAAGTCTTTGTAAGCTAAATAAAATAAGAATTGAAAAGAATTGGATAAAAGCTCAAACTTTATTAATAGGATGGTAGTCTGCAAATGGCGAGACTCCATAGATAATTACAAATTTTAGAAAATGGTAATATATATTGGAAAAGATACATTGAAATACAATGACCGCTATTCTCCCTAACAACTTTGAATTCCTGAGCAGTGACTTCAGTTGAAGAGTAGTGAGGATTCAAGAAGATTGTTACTTTAATGATCAAGTCTTGTCTAACGCAGTTACTTGCCAAGAAATCCCTAACTTTTTCCTAGGTTACCCTTGCAATTTTTCAACCTAGCGGAAAAATTTATTCTGTTTATGTCTCTAATTATTGCCTAGACGGACCTTTCGGGTTTTTAGCCTACCGAGACGCTCCTTTTTGCCTAAGCCGCATGTGATACAGTGGGAGAACTGACTTGGGTGTTTTGCGTTTGATCGCAAATGTTGTGGTTAGCAAGAGTCGCCACCGACTTTTCTTTTATCGAAAAGGAAAGGTGAAAAAGAACAGGAAAGACCTTTGAGATGTTTTCTTGAGTTCAGGGGGTAGATTATGAAAAGGGAAGGTATTAGCACCCTTTTCATCCATGGTTTTCCATGGGCTCTTAGTTACTTGCTAGATCACTTGCTTTTGTTTGGAAATATGCTTTGTGTGGTTTTTGAAAGTATTTTGTAAAGAGGCCTTTGTTTAGGCAAACTTTGTAATGATTCTCGTTCGTAATAATGTATACAAAGTGTTTGATCTTTTGAAAATGTTTTCAAGTTTGAAAGATGTTTTGAAAGTGTAGGTGTTTGTTTTGAAAATAGCAAGGATGTTTTGGTTTTGAAATTGAGCAAGTAACTAGGAATATTCTACCTACTCAAAAGTCTTTCATGTTCATTTCCTTTTTCCTTTGACATTGTTATCTTACCATTGATTTGGTAAGTAACCCTATATTTGGATGTAAAAGGGACGGGCGTGGGTCATCGTATAACCATGATTAGAAATGTTGCAAGATATCTTAGTATTTTTCTTTAGGGACTAAGATTATTTTTGAAAGGCAACTTTGATAGCGTCATCGAGGGACTATGATATTGTATTTTGCTTGTTTTTGCTAAGATACCTCACATGAATAATATAGCCATTTTTGTAAGGCAACAAAGTGGGTTTACCCTAGTGGTGTTTGTGTGCAACTGTATTGATTTACATGAAATATTTTTGTCTTGATTAGGGTTTGCTATTTGTTGGTTTTAGTCTTTCCATATAAAACCCTAATTACTAGTATTTGTATATAAAGCATTTAAATTGCGGAAAATAAAAATACTAAGCTATTACAATACTTAGGGGATGGGGTGTACAAATTACAAATGGGAAATATTGTAAGAAATTAAATCTAAATAATTATTACAACCATATTGAATTTGTACAAAATGAACAAATAAAATACAAGAATGTAAATGTAAAAAGAAATATGAGTTTTGTTTGGTTTTTATGAAAAATGGTTTTTTTTACTTAATTAATTAAAATACAATAATCAACAAAAAACGAAAGTTAAAATTAAGTAAAATATTTTAATTTAAAGAAACAAGTTTTTTAGGGTTTTGGTGAATTTAATTAAATTAGTTAATAAAAATAATTAAATAAAAATCCTAAATTCTAAATTGATTTTAATTTATAAAATAATATAATAATATTTAAAATTAAATTATCTAAGTATTTGGAAAGGTAAATTTAATTATTAAAGAAAATGTAAAAGAAATGTTTTTATTCTTTTGCTTTTGTGAAGAAAAATAAAATATAAAATGTGAAAATGATAAATAAAAATATTTTTTGGGTTTTTATTACTAACAATAAAAATTAATATTTAATAATAATACTACTAATAATAATAATAATGAAAAAAAACGGGCCAGGATGTGTGAACAGCAAGGCAGGGGGTTAGATCATAGCAAAAAATATAAGGCCCAAATAAAAGGAGGCCCAAGCGCTGCAAAAAGTAAAAAAAAAAGTGCGAAAATGTGGGAAAAAATGCAAAAGGTAGCGCGCTGAGTGTTGAACCCATGACCTCTTTGTTACCAGCGCGCTTCCTTACCACTGGGGTGGCTATACATTTGTTAACTTATGTCAAACCATAAATATATATTAGAAACTGCTTCCTGAAGGAAAACTTCATCTTCAGCCTCGCGCCTGGCCAGACCACCTGCATCTTGCTCATTTCTCATCCATTTGCAAAAGTGTAAACATGAATCTTGTGGCAAATTTCCTCACGATTTCATAAATGTAAAGCATTAAAACTATAGAACAAAGACAAACATGAATTTTAATGGCCCTAATCTGAACCCTAACTTTTTCAGAAATTTCAATCTTAAAATTCTCTAAGCTCAAACAACATAAATGAAAACTATGGACATGGCTAGCTTCAGGGCATTGATATCTAAATTTTTCATTCACAAATTAAACATTAATGATGCTTGTATGAAGAGTTCCAAGTTAAGGAAACTTACCTCAAAACTGGAAATCGTGTTCTGAGTTTGAGCACTCCTCAAGGTGTTGTGATGATCAAAATAGCTCCACTGAGGTCCCAGGAAGCTAATGCAATACTTAGTTTGTGATGGAGGTGGCTGAATTTTGCTGGAGAAGTCCAAGTGCAAAACCCTGTTTTTGAAAATGGAGGATGGTGTTAATGGTGTTACAGTCTTGTAACAGGGTGTGGGATGAGTTCTAAATGATGTTTAGAAGCTTTAGGAATAAAAAGGCTTGAAAACGCACGAGGGAGATGTGAGTTTCAAACTTTTGGTCAGGTTATGCAAGAATGGAGGTATGTGATATAGTTCTGAGTTCTTGGGAGTTTTGGGTCTTAAGCATGCATGTGTTTTCTTGCAAATGATTTGTGTATCTATAAGCAAAAGGTTTGAGAGGTTTTGCACAAATGATTTATGAGTTATAGAGTTATGGCTAGGTTGCTTGATTTTGAAGAAAAGTGAAAGTATGGTTCCAAGATGAAGTACAAACATGGGCTAAGTGATTGTAAGGCTTGAGACAAACTTCTCTTGAGTTATAGGACATCTATGATCAGAAAAAAACAATTACAAGGCTCAAGAACAAGTTTTGTGCATAAAGCTACTTTTTTAAAATGGCATTATACACTTTCTTCCTAAAATGGACATAAAGCATGGGCATTGCATTGAATGCTTGAGTTGAGGCCTCTAACAGCTGTGCAAGCATTTAATTATAGAGTGCATAACAAGTTTGAGGCCTGCAAAGAAAATATTATGTAGCATAGGTTTGAGATTTGAATTTTGTTCATCACAAAATTTTCCTTGTAAAACAACTTAAAACCCCAACTTCTGACCTTCGATTCTCTTTGCTCACCAATGATCTCTAGGAGTTCTTGGACATTTTGGAAATATTGTAATGTGCTCTACAACCCCTCTTTGAATCACTTTTGAAAATTCCCCTTGGAATTAGGTGAAACTTAGGTTAGAAGTTAGGTCAAAATCCTGACCAAAAATGTTCAAAATTTCACTAAGTGTTTAGTTTCAAGACCATGAATTCATGAATTAATAACTTGAGATCCAAGCATTTCTAGAAGAAGTTTTGTAAAGAAATGTTGTAGATCTCATGGAGATCTACAAATTTTGTGTTGAAAGTTTCTTTTGAATCATCTTCCATCATGGTGAAAATTTGGCTCAGAGTTGTGTAAAAAATATGAAGTTTTCAACACTTAGAAAATTTTCTAAGTTTGAAAACTTTGACTTTTCAAAATGAAATCTTAACTTTTTGATTTCTTGATGAACAAGTTTCATATTTTAACATGTTTTGATGAATTGTGATCTTTGACACTTGATTTTGACCAAAAAGTCAAAGTTTGACTTTTTAGTGTACCGTTGACTTTTGATCAGTTGACTGAAAATCAACTATCAATCCAATTGATCTTGAGCAATATTTTGAGTCACGCCATTAGGTCAAAATTGTGAAATTGAACTCTTAAGATTATGCCTCAAACCAATTAACCATTTACTAGGTCAAAAATCAGAAATTGCCATTTCTCAGTCAAAACCCTAATTTTGACCATTTTGCCCTTTTGATGATTTGATCAAATTTCTTGAGGAATTATGGTCCAAACTTGATCAAATGATACATATGAGTTTATAATGTTGATCTGGATAAAAAATTATGAAGTTTGACTGTAAATTGGCCACAATTGACTTTTTTCCCAATATAGTTGATTTTTAGGTCAACTGCTCAATTGACTGAGCAAAAATGTGATTCAAGGCTTGAAACTTGATATGAGTAATCTTGGGGGTCCATAATGATCCATGAAAGTCATATGAGGCATTGAAAGTTCAATTATCCTTGTGCAATCTCAAACCCTAATTTCAGTCATTAGTGCTTAAGGAGAGGTCTTGAGCTGATCAACCCTAGTGCAGTTTTGAACCAAAGGAGATCTTGTGAGAAAATACTTGATAAATGATAGGGAAAATTTTGGGGTACAACATCTTCCCCTGTTCAATCTTCTTAAACCTGAAGAGTTAGATTGGCGGATCCACCATTCATGACTTGAAGGTGAAATATGATTGGACACTAGAGTTCCCAAAAATTTGCACTCGATGATGTGGTGGTTGATGGTGTAGGGAATGGGCTTAAAGATGCCATTTAGAGAGAAGATGGAAAGTTGTCGGAGATGGGATTACAGATGCCATCAAAAATGATTATTGGCAGGAACGGAAGGAGTGTCAGAATAAATCTCTGGTCAATTTATATTGAGATAGTGGATGTGTTAGGTTAAGTACTGGAATAATATCCATAAATGGATTGTATTTGACTCGCATCCGAAAGCTGAAACTGAATGAGTATCAGAATGGCATCCGTATCTAGAGCGTATCTGAATTATATTTGGAAGCTGAATCTGAATGAGTATCAGAATGGCGTCCGTATCTGGAGCATATCTAAACTGTGTCTAAAAGCTGAATCTGAATGAGTATCAGAATGGCGTCCATATCTAGAGCGTATCTAAACTGTATCTGAAAGATGAATTTGAATGAGTATCAGAATAGCGTCCATATCTGGAGCGTATCTGAACTGTATCTGAAAGCTGAATCTGAATGAGTATCAGAATGGCGTCCGTATCTGGAGCGTATCTGAATTATATCTGAAAGCTAAATCAGAATGATTATCAGAATGGCGTCCATATCTGGAGCGTATCTGAACTGTATCTGAAAGCTGAATGTGAATGAGTATCAGAATGGAGTCCGTATCTAGAGCGTATCTGAACTGTATCTGAAAGATGAATCTGAATGAGTATCAGAATGGCGTCCATATCTGGAGCGTATCTGAACTGTATCCGAAAGCTGAATGAGAAGAAACCCGTGCAGGATTGCTTCAGCTGGTCGTGTAGATAATTTTCCTGGCTTGTTTCAGGTATTAATCTCTGACCCTTTTGTAAATTGTTGATGATAGGTATTTGCTGACTGGTCTTTCCTGAAGAGATGAAAGATTAGTTGTATGCATTGTCATGATGTATGAAATGTATTGTACAATGATGTTCTCAATAAAATGAATGAGATCATGTTGTATGTATTCATGTTGTCAATGTCATAACGTATGGATGCGATGTATGGGCATGTAAGCTATGCTGCTGTAATACTGTTGGATTAGGGAAAATAAATCCCTGACTCCTGTTGGGGACGTGGAGTGTAAGTCTTCATGTTTTGAAGTGCTAATGAGTTAATGAGCTTCTATTTGTTAGAGAAATAAACTCTGTTGTAAGGGAAACGTCGTGTATTATTTGTGAAATCCTGTTGGGGAATCCTGAGAAATTGGGCGACTTCTACTGGGGAGTGATAACTGGAAGTTTTGTTCCACAGGGGATGTGAGAGAGCTTGATATCATTAATCTGCACACTGTGGGGGATTTTATAGTCTAAAGATATTATCCTATTTCTTAAAGCCATTAGTGATTGTCTTTCTATTTTTTGTTCATTTGCAATATGTTCAAATGCATATGTTCAAAAATAAATCATTGGACGTTTTTGTAAACAAAACACAGGAATAAAGAAAAAATAGATAGTTTTGCACTTTCAAAGGGGTATCTTTGTATTAACTTGAATAAGTATTTTTTGTACAATGAGATGAACATTCTAGTAAGGGAATATCATCGTAAAAAATGAAAATTTGATACAAAGAAAAGATATTCCCATGGGGTTCCCATTCTGCTATAGTCTTCGTGTCTCTGAGCGTCTTGTCCATTTGCTGCCTTGTCCATTTGCTGCCTTGTCCGAAGTTGATTGGATTGATTAGAACAGTTGAGTTTGTTAGTCGAAGCTTAAAGGTTGTCTATAAGGTGATCAACAGGACATAGTCATACGCTTTAATTCCCTAACTTTTGCCTGGATCGCCCTTTCGGGTTTTCAGTCCACCGGAATACCCTTTTTTGCCCAAGTCGCCCTTTCGGGTTTTCAACTTGCCGGGTGTACAAATTTTTTTGTTTTATCCCTAATTTTTGCCTGAAGCTTTTTGGTTCGTCGGGATGCCCTTGTTTTGCCTAGGTGTGTCAACCTAGCGGGTCTCTTATGCGTATTATCTTTTGACTATGTTCGCGTTCACAGGGTGTGGCAGGTCATCACCATCCATAGTGGTTAAGATCATTGCGCCACCAGAGAATATGCTTTTGATCACAAATGGTCCTTTATATGTAGGAGTCCATTTGCCACTGGGATCACCCTACGATAGTATGATGCGCTTAATCAACAGATCCCCGACTTGATACACTTGGCGTCTGACCTTTTTGTTGAAAGCCTTGATCATCTGTTTTTGATACATTTGACCATGATAGATAGCAGTACGACTTTTCTCATCAATCAAGTTCAGTTGATCAAGTCGAGTTTGGATTTAATCCACTTCATTCAGCCCTGCATCCTTCATGATTCTCAGAGAAGGGATCTGGACCTCAATAGACAAGACAACTTCCATGCCATATACCAGAGAGTAAGGTGTTGCCACGGTTGATGTGCGTGCAGTGGTACGGTAACCGTGGAGAGCGAATGGTAGCATCTCATTCCAGTCTTTGTAGGTTACTGTTATTTTTTGTATGATATTTTTGATGTTCTTATTTGCGGCTTCGACATCACCATTCATCTTTGGCCAGTAAGGGGAAGAATTATGGTGCTGGATATTGAATTGCACGCATAGTGCGGTGGTCATAGTATTGTTGAGATTCGTACCATTGTCTGTGATGATCCTCTCCAGGATACCGTACCGACAAATGAGATTTTGTTTGACGAATCGGGCGAAAGCATTCTTGGTAGCAGAAGCGAAAAAAGCCGCCTCAACCCACTTCGTTAAATAGTCAATGGCCACCAAGATGAAGCGGTGTCCATTAGAAGCTGTAGGTTTGATTTCTCCAATCATATCGATGCCCCACATCGCGAATGGCCAGGGATCAGTCAGGACATTCAGAGGAACTGGAGGTACATGCACTTTGTCAGCTTAAATCTGACACTTATGATAGGTTCGTGAATATTGATAGCAATTTGCTTCCATGGTAGACCAGTAATACCCTGCCCGTAGGATCTTCTTTGCCATCGTATGCCCACTGGAATAGGTGCCAAAAGTGCCTTCATGTAGATCATCCATGATCTTTTCTGCCTCAACCTTGTCTATGAAGCGGAGCAAAACAGAGTCATGGATGCGTTGTAGAGAATGCCATTACTGATGAAGAACTTAGCAGATAATCTCCTTAAGAACTTCTTATCATTAACTGAAGATCCTTCCGGGTACTCTTGAGCCTCGAGATACCTCTTGACTTCATGGAACCAAGGTTGGTCCACTACCTCTTCGGTATTGATCTCGTGACAGTAAGCTGGTTCATCCATCCATTCAATGGTGATCTGGGGAGCCTCGTTATCCCATTTGAGTTTAAACATGGATGACATTGTGGCTAGCGCATCCGCTAGTTGATTTTATTCTCGTGGGAAATGCTCGAAGGTAATCCTCTCAAAATGTGGGATTAATGTCAACACAAGTTCTTTGTAGGGGACAAGGTTAGGGTGATTCGTGTCCCATTCTCCTTTGATCTGGCTGATGACTAAGGCTGAATCTCCGAATACACTTAAGGACTTAATCCCCAAATCTATGGCATCTTTGAGACCAAAAATGCACGCTTCATATTCTGCCATGTTATTTGTACAGTTGAAACAAATTCTTGCAGTGAAGGGAGTGTGACATCCTTCAGGGGATATGAGTACAACACCTATTCCATTGCCGAGTGTGTTGGACTCCCCATCAAAAACCAGGGTCCATCGGGATCCTTGTTCAGGTCCTTCATATGGTCTGAATTCTTCACAGTTGTTTACCATCATGATATCTTCATCCGATAATTCGAACTTCATGGACTGATAGTCATCCACAACTTGATGAGCAAGGTGATCGGCTATCACACTTCCCTTTATTTCTTTCTGGGTAGTATACTGAATGCCATATTTCGTCAGGATCATCTGCCATCTTGCTATTCTCCCAGAGAGGGCAGGCTTCTCAAATATGTATTTTATTGGATCCATCTTGGATATCAATAAGGTAGTATGGGTCAACATATACTGTCTTAGCCAGCGAGCAGCCCATGCCAGAACGCAGCAAGTTTTCTCGAGCAGTGAATATCTTGTTTCACAGTCGGTAAACGTTTTGCTTAGGTAGTAAATATCATGCTCTTTTCGGCCAGACTCGTCATGCTGCCCCAACACGCACGCCATTGAATTTCCCAAAATAGTTAGATACATGATCAAGGGTCTTCCCTCGACTGGTGGCATCAAAATAGGAGGCTCTTGCAGGTACTCTTTGATCTTGTCCAAGGCAGTTTGGCATTCATCATTCCATTTGACTACTTGATCTTTCTTCAATAATTTGAAAATTGGTTCACAAGTGGCTGTTAAGTGAGAAATGAATCGGGCAATGTAGTTTAGCCGTCCTAAGAACCCTCTGACTTCCTTCTCAGTACGAGGAGCATACATTTCTTATATTGCTTTCACCTTGGCAGGGTCTACTTCGATACCTTTACCACTGACGACGAAGCTTAGGAGTTTACCGGACCTTACCCCAAATGTGCATTTATTTGGTTTTAACCTCAGCTTGTATTTCTTTAGTCTCTCAAACAGTTTATGTAAATGGTCAAGATGTTCCTCTTCCATTTGAGATCTGGCTATCATGTCGTCCACATAGACCTCTATTTCGCGATGTATCATGTCGTGAAATAGAGCTACCATGGCACGCTGATAGGTTGCCCCAGTATTCTTCAACCCGAATGGCATAACCTTGTAACAGAATGTGCCTCACTGTGTGATGAAGGTTGTTTTCTCCATGTCCTCAGGAGCCATTTTAATTTGATTGTAGCCTAAGAAACCGTCCATAAATGAGAACACTTTATGTTGTGCGGTGTTATCAATCAAAATATCGATATGGGGGAGTGGGAAATCATCCTTAGGGATTGCCCTATTCAAATCTCTATAGTCCATGCACATACGTACTTTGCCGTCCTTTTTAGGAACTAGAACAACATTGGCGACCCATTGTGAATATGAGGTAAAGGATAAGAATCCGACATTGAATTGTTTCATTACTTCGGCCTTGATCTTCTCTAACATGTCTGGCCGCATGCGACAGACTTTCTATTTTACCGGAAGGCAATCTTCTTTTGTTGGTAGACGATGGACCACAATATCAGCATCAAGTCCTGGAATGTCTTCGTACGACAAGGCAAAGACCTCAACATAATCATGTAGCAACTGAGTCAGACGCTTCTTGATACTGGGTTCCAGATTGGCACCCACCTTGATTTCTTTCTTGTCCTCTTCAGTACCTAGGTTAACTGTGTCCACTGGTTCTTCGTGGGGGGCTATATGGTCCTTTCTTCTTGTTGTAGTAACATGGCAAGTTCCCATGGCACTTCACAATCTTCCTCACCTTCGTCTTCGGCTTGGTGGATTAGATTTTCAGAGTCACAGAAGGCCATAGCAGAATCATTACCCATGGGATCCAGAATGGATATAGATATGCATTTTGAATGTGAGTGTGTGTATGAGCATAACTGTCTTTGAAAGAAATAAAAATGTAGAAACAGAAAGACAAAGAGCACAAAGTTTGTATGCAAAAACGTCCATGATTCATCGATGACATATGAAAATGAGGTAACAACCCTTACAAATGGACTGTTGTGCCTCGGGTAAGACACGATGTTTTAAAAGTCTGAATTATTTAATTATTACAAGTCCGACAAAAATTTAAAGACAATTACTGTTGGATAAAAGTAATCGGGACAAAGTCTTTAGCTTCCCAGTTGTTGAGTCCTCCGTTGACAGTTGGGAAAATCCAATCTTTCAAGTCGTAGCTATCCTCATCATCATCCCCCACTGCGTTGACTCCGTGGTTGCTGATCTTTAAGGGTGGTCCCCCGGCACGAGCACAATGTACATCTTTTTGGGCCCCTGAAATGAAACCCAAACCAAATTTATCAGATTTGTAAGGGATATTTGGGAGTTGGCCCCAAATAGTACACCTAACTTCTTCGATCACTGCCTTGGCATCTTTCAGAGAAGACATCTTTAGCGTAGGTCTTGTAATCTTTGGGACTTGGGAAACAACCTTGGTTACTGCCACGGTTTGTGGGACTTCCTCGAAATGCTGAAATGGAGTTTCAATGAATTCACCATCCAATTCCACGTATCTGAAGGAGTTTAAGTGACTGACCATATATTCCTCTTCTCCATGGACAATAATGATTTTCCCCTTGGTCGGATATTTCAGCATTTGATGTAATGTAGAGGTGACGGCACCAGCGTTGTGAATCCATGGTCGGCCCAATAAGCAGGAATAGGAAGGGTGAATGTCCATCACGTAAAAAGTTGAATCAAAGGTTTGAGTTCCAACTTTTATGGGGATGTCCACCTCCCCATGCACCATTCTCTTTGAATCGTCGAAGGCCCTTACCACTATGTTGCTGGGTTTTAAGGTCAAACCTTCATAGTCGAGTCTATCAAGAGCCTTCTTAGGCAGCACATTCAAAGACGAACCAATATCAATCAAGACATGGGCCAAAGTTATGCCCCTGCATTCGATAGAGACATGCAATGCCTCGTTATGTTTCCTCTCTCTAGGTGTCAGGTCAGCATCAGAAAAGCCTAAACCATTATCTGCAGTCAAGCTGGCCACACAGTCTTTGAACTAATTAGCAGAGGTTTCTTGTGGTACATGGGCAGTTCTAAGAAATTTCACCAAGGCCTTCGCATGAGCCTCGGAGCATAACAATAAAGCCAACATGGAAATCTTTGACGGAGTCTGCCCTAGCTGTTCGACTACGTTGTAGTCGCTTCTCTTTATAATTTTTAAAATTTCTTCCATCTCCTTTAGGGAGGCCTCAGGGATAGATACTTATTGCACCTTCATCCGGACAGGCTCAACCAGAATGCCTTTGCCTCGAGTCTCGGTCGACTCGGTGGTAGGAGTATCAACAGGTATAACTTTAGGAACTGTAGTAGTAGTAGTGTCAACAGGAACAGAAACAGGGATGATCACAGGACCGGTAATATTCTTCGAAGGAGAAATCTCTGGGGAGAGTATCCTTCCACTTCGGGTTATCTTTCTTTTTCCCGCAATGTTGCTGATGTCAGGGCCAACCTTCTCAAAAATTGAGTCCTCATCAGCCAACCAATCTTGCTTGACACCGTGATAGTAGACGTCGCCCCCATAGTTCCATGGGACAATTTTATCTGATGAGTACGTGATTGGTCTAGGCATAGTAATTATCAGTGGATCCACTTTAAGAACTGATGTAATCCTAACGGGTCTTTTGGTGGAGACCCTGGAAGGATTGGCGGAAATGGTTACTATTGAAACATATTTGTAAGAAATAGTTGGAACATGAGTCTTTTCAAACAAAATCTCCTTGTCATCCATTAGGCGTTGAACACCTCGTTTCAATAAATGGCAGCCAGTTGGTAGGGATAAACAGAGGTGGCAACTTTCGTCATAGCCCAGAAATAAACTGGCCCTCAACAGGTTCCTCTTGATAGTCAGGAGAGGAGTAATAAGTTCATCAAAAGCAGTAACAAACATATCATCTTCAACGGAGTTAACATCACGACCATGCTTGGGCATAGGAGTGGTGATAACATTTGGGATATCAGGAGCATCAAATTCAATTTCTTTTGCTTCAAGAAGGTCTTGCACCTTTTTTTTCAAAGCCCAACAGTTGTTGATATCATGGCCTGGACTTTCTGAATGGTAAGCACAACGAGTATTAGGATGGTAGTGAGGAGAGGTGGTGTTGGGATTCGTCGGGGCTTCCTTCAAAGTTACCAGATTAGATCTCAACAAATGTGGCTGGACTTGAGATAATGTCATATTAATCTGGGTAAATTGTCTTACTGGTCTTTCTGTTCTAGGTTGGTTGCTTCTTTGTTGAGTAGGTGCAGGCTTAGGGATCATGACAACCCCTACCATTGGACGATGTTCATTTCTATCTTGATTTCTTTGAGTATATACAACACCAACTTCTTTCTTCCCAATAAATGGTTTTCTTACAGCAGCGGAGGATGCGTCTTTTTGGATCTTCCCACTCTTAATCCCAGCTTCCAATCTTTCTTCGGTCAAGATTAATTCAATGAAGCCTGTTGAAGAGCTTCCAATTAGATGATTAAAGAAAGGACCGGACAGGGTACCCAGAAACATGTCTACTAGTTCTCTTTCAGAAAGGGGAGGCTGGACTCTTCCTGCTAAGTCCCTCCATTTCTGAGCGTAGTCTTTGAAACCTTCACTTGAAACCATAGCCATACTTTGGAGTTGAGTACGGGTGGGAGCAAGGTCTGTGTTGTATTGATACTGTTTATAGAAAGCACCGGCAAGGTCTTCCCAATTATGGATATTGGACCTTTCCAGTTGATAAAACTAATCTAGCTGAGTCCCAGATAGACTGTCTTGAAAGAAGTGGACCCATAAATCTCTGTCAGCAGTGTGGGGCTATATCTTCCTCACATAAGATTGGAGATACATCTTGGGACACGAAACCCCGTCGTATTTAGAGAACACTGGTGCCTTGAATTTTGGTGGAATAACAATCCCATATACCAAACCTAGCCCTTTAAAGTCCAGCCCGGGAACTTTCTGAATTTCCATTGCACTTAGACGTTCTTCTAGATGTTTGTATTTGTCGTAGGCTAGGGGATATTTCTCTTCAGAGTAATCTTCTTCTTCTTCCTCTTCAGATTCTGGCTGGGCAGCCGCTTCCTTGCCTTTCCCTTCTTGATTATCCTTTTCACCAGATGACGTTGCAAAGTCTAGGGTTCGTCTGGCTTGTCCTAGGAACCTTCTTCCCATATTCAGAACTTCAGTTATTTTCTTTGCTTTCTTCTTCTTTTCTTCAACCAGCAAAGTTTTCAAATCCTCTTGTCCTTTGACTAGAGTCAAGAATATCTGTTGAAACTGAGCATTCTGCGCCTGTAGGTCTTTTACTGTCTTCTCGAGATCCATCTTACTGAAATAAACAGTAGAAAGATGGGGAGACTTGTTGTAAGAAACCTGTTTATGTTATGAGGAATGGTAGATGCATATGTAATGATTTCAAGGAAATTAGAGATTTAAATTTGCTTTAGATAAAAAAGGAACACACGTTATATTAATAAATCAAAGCTTGAGTACATCATGCCTCTTTTGGGGCTTACAAAGAAATACAAAAAACTCTAAGATAAAAAAGTTGTACGCATCCTCTTTGTTGCGATGTAGGCGTTCAGGCTCCTCTCTCATGAAGGTTCTTAGTGAGTTCCAAAACCTTCTTCTCGCTGGCGTAGAATTGGGCCTCGAAAGTTTATCGCTCCCCCTTAATCTGTATCCAATCCCTTTGTAAGTCTTCAAGAGAAATGGGCATGTCAGGATGTAGGATAGTGTATGGAACATCTCCTTCCACAATAGGCTCTATGATAACCGGGAGAATGGAGGGGTAAGGCATTATAAGACTTTGAGCACGAGCTCGTACCCATTTGAGGTAAGGCTCAGGAGGGATGGAATTCTTATACCCCAATGTCTTTCTATCTACCTTGTTCAACATCCTCCAAGCTCGGATAAATCTTTGGCGGTGACCTTGATCGTCGTACTCATAGTCAAATACCAAACCTTGAATGATCATCTCATATGGGCCATCCCTTCGGGCGTAACCATACTGTCTTAAGGCTAAACAAGGGTTGTAGGTGATACCTCCTCTAATGCCAAGTAAGGGGACATTAGGGAATTCGCCAAACGTTCGACGATTGTAACATTCTCTATAGATCGGGAACACCAATGAATGTCTGAATGTTTGAGTGTCATCAACCTATGTGACCAACTTGAACCTTGCTCGTTCTTCAATACAGATTGGGGAAGATACGAAATAAACCATCTTGCCAAGAGAGGAGTACAACACATAAGGATACCTATTTTCCTCATAGTGCGAGTGTGAAAAAAATGTAGGATGTCCCCTAACAAAGTAGGCACCGGATTACGAGACATGAAGATTTTAACGGCGTTTACATTTATGAGTTGGTCAGGATTTGGAAACAAAACCATCCCATAGATGAGGAGAGCCACAATATCCTCAAAATCTTGTAAATCCAAAGAGTTCCAACAGTTTTGGGCTTTCTCAAACAAGAACTTTGCTAAGAAACCTTTTACACCACTCCTTGTTTCCCAATTAGTTGTGATATCAGATGGTTACAAGTGTAGAGCTTGAGCAATCTCTTCTGGCTTTGGATCTCTTTCCGTACCGTTGAAAGGTAGTTGATTGAGAATGGGAATCCTCAAGAGTTGGGAGAATTCTTCCAAAGTTGGCACAAGTTGATAATCGGGAAATGTGAAGCAATGGTGTAAAGGATCAAAGAACTGGAAGAGCAACTTCATCATGTCCTCATCAGTGTTGGAGGTGACCAAGTTTAGGAGGCGACCATGTCTTTTGGTGAATGGAGAATTTTCATGAATCCTTGATGCTAGCTCTTTAAGTTGAGGAGGGATCCTTACAAGGTTGACTTGAATGGTTTTCCTGCGAATAGAATCCATATCCTACAAAATAGAACAAAGATAAATCCCAAGATCCTTGAAATGGTTAGTGAATATGAGTATGATGTTATGATATTTATGATGTTATATACAAGTATATATATATATATATATATATATATATATATATATATATATATATATATATACATATATATATATATATATATATATATATACAAACAAAGCAAACAAGTCCTTAGGTTTAGGCTTGCATGGAGTCTCATAGGTAAGTACCCTCTTGAAGTCTAGTTGGCTCAAACCTGTCCTAGTAATAGTAACCGGGTTCTAAGGAGCTCAATATCACTGGTTTGTTTCCTTGGGCATTGTTTCAGCGCAAGCTCTTTAATGGCGACCGAAATATCCCAAAAAACCAAACCTCAATGAGTGTAGTATCGAGTATTTACCAACTTCAGACTGCACCAAAGTCGGCCATCTCACTACGTCCTAATGGCCAAGTTGGTCAAGTAAAGGTTCTAAAAGTTCGTTAGTGCTTCATGACATCACTCAGCGGCGCCGTATTCTCCTTGACTACTCAAGGGCTACTGGTACCCACAAATATGTCACACTAACGTAGCTATTGCTTAGACCATGTCGGTATACCACACACAATTTCCAAAATGTATTTCTACTTACCTATAAGGTATCCCAAATTCGGGTAGAGGATTCAAACCCAAACAAATAACCATAATGTAAAGCATACAAGTCAAACAATGAAAGAAAGTAAATGTGATCTAGCCCTAATGTAACCCCACTTTTAATATTATCCCCAGCAGAGTCTCCAGTTCTATGATACGGTGGGAGAACTGATTTGGGTGTTTTGCGTTTGATCGTAAATGTTGTGGTTAGCAAGAGTCGCCACTGACTTTTCTTTTATCCAAAAGGAAAGGTGAAAAAGCACAGGAAAGACCTTTGATATGTTTTCTTGAGTTTGGGGGGGTAGATTATGAAAAGGGAAGGTATTAGCACCCTTTTCATCCATGGTTTTCCATGGGCTCTTAGTTACTTGCTAGATCACTTGCTTTTGTTTGAAAATGTGCTTTGTGTGGTTTTTGAAAGTATTTTGTAAAGAGGCCTTTGTTTAGGAAAACTTTATAATGATTCTCGTTCGTAAGAATGTATACAAAGTGTTTGATCTTTTGAAAATGTTTTCAAGTTTGAAAGATGTTTTGAAAGTGTAGGTGTTTGTTTTGAAAATAGCAAGGATGTTTTGGTTTTGAAATTGAGCAAGTAACTAGGAATATTCTACCTACTCAAAAGTCTTTCATGTTCATTTCCTTTTTCTTTTGACATTGTTATCTTACCATTTATTTGGTAAGTAACCCTATCTTTGGATGTAAAAGGGACGGGCGTAGGTCATCGTATAACCATGATTAGCAATGTTGCAAGATATCTTAGTATTTTTCTTTAGGGACTAAGATCATTTTTGAAAGGCAACTTTGATAGCATCATCGAGGGACTATGATCTTGTATTTTGCTTGTTTTTGCTAAGATACCTCACATGCATAATATGGCCATTTTTGTAAGGCAACAAAGTGGGTTTACGCTAGGGGTGTTTGTGTGCAATTGTATTGATTTACATGCATTGTTTTTGTCTTGATTAGGGTTTTCTATTTGTTGGTTTTAGTCTTTCCATACAAAACCCTAATTACTAGCATTTGTATATAAAGCATTTAAATTGCGGAAAATAAAAATACTAAGCTATTACAATACTTAGGGGATGAGGTTTACAAATTACAAGTGGGGAATATTGCAAGAAATTAAATCTAAATGATTATTACAACCATATTGAATTTGTACAAAATGAACAAATAAAACATAAGAATGCAAATGTAAAAAGAAATATGGTTTTTGTTTGGTTTTTATGAAAAAGGGTTTTTTTGACTTAATTAATTAAAATACAATAATCAACAAAAAAAGAAAATTAAAATTAAGTAAAATATTTTCATTTAAAGAAACAAGTTTTTTAGGGTTTTGGTGAATTTAATTAAATTAGTTAATAAAAATAATTAAATAAAAATCCTAAATTCTAAATTTATTTTAATTTATAAAATAATATAATAATATTTAAAATTAAATTATCTAAGTATTTGAAAAGGTAAATTTAATTATTAAAGAAAATGTAAAAGAAATGTTTTTATTCTTTTTCTTTTGTGAAGAAAAATAAAATATAAAATGTGAAAATGATAAATAAAAATATTTTTTGGATTTTTATTACTAACAATAAAAATTAATATTTAATAATAATAATAATAATAATAATAATAATAATAATAATAATAATAATGAAAATTAAAAAAATAAAAATAAAATAAAATGGGCCAGGATGTATGAACAGCAAGGCAATGGGGGTTAGATCATAGCAAAAAAAATAAGGCCCAAACGAAAGGAGGCCCAGGCACTGCAAAAAGTAAAAAAAGTGAGAAAATGTGGAAAAAAATGCAAAAGGCAGCGCGTTGAGTGTTGAACCCATGACCTCTTGGTTACCAGCGCACTATCTTATCATTGGGCTGGCTATACATCCGTTAACTTATGTCAAACCATAAATATATATTAGAAACTGCTTCCTGAAGGCAAACTTCATCTTCAACCTCGCGCCTGGCCAGACCACCTGCATCTTGCATATTTCTCATCCATTTGCAAAAGTGTAAACATGTATCTTGTGGCAAATTTCCTCATGATTTTAGAAATGTAAAGCATTAAAACTATAGATCAAAGACAAACATGACTTTTAATGGCCCTAATCTGAACCCTAACTTTTCCAGATATTTCAATTTTAAAATTCTCTAAGCTCAAACGACATAAATGAAAATTATGGACATGGCTAACTTCAGGGCAATGATATCTACATTTTTCATTCACAAATTAAACATTAATGATGCTTGTATGAAGAGTTCCAAGTTAAGGAAACTTACCTCAAAACTAGAAATCGTGTTCTGAGTTTGAGCACTCCTCAAGGTGTTGTGATGATTAGAATAGCTCCAATGAGGTCCCAGGAAGCTAATGCAATGCTTAGTTTGTGCCGGAGGTGGCTGAATCGTGCTGGAGAAGTCCAAGTGCAAAGCCCTGTTTTTGAAAATGGAGGATGGTGTTAATGGTGTTACAGTCTTGTAACAGGGTGTGGGATGAGTTCTAAATGATGTTTAGAAGTTTAGGAACAAAAAGGCTTGAAAACGCACGAGGGAGATGTGAGTTTCAAACTTTTGGTCAGGTTATGCAAGAATGGAGGTATGTGATATAGTTCTGAGTTCTTGGGAGTTTTGAGGCTTAAGCATGTGTGTGTTTTCTTGCAAATGACTTGTGTATCTATAAGCAAAAGGTTGGAGAGGTTTTGCACAAAGGATTTTTTAGTTATAGAGTTATGGCTAGGTTGGTTGATTTTGAAGAAAAGTGAAAGTATGGTTCCAAGATGAAGTACAAGCATGGGCTGAGTGATTGTAAGACTTGAGACAAACTTCTCCTGAGTTATAGGACGTGTATGATCATAAGAAAACAATTGCAAGGCTCAAGAACAAGTTTTGTGCATAAAGCTACTTTTTTAAAATGGCATTGTGCACTTTCTTCCTAAAATGGACATAAAGCATAGGCATTGCATTGAATGCTTGAGTTGAGGCCTCTAACAGCCGTGCAAGCATTTAATTATGGAGTTCCTAACAAGTTTGAGGTCTGCAAAGCAAAGATTATGCAACATAGGTTTGAGATTTGAATTTTGTTCATCACAAAATTTGCCTTGTAAAACAACTTGAAACCCCAACTTCTGACCTTCGAATATCTTTGCTCACAAATGATCTCAAGGAGTTATTGGACATTTTTGAAATCTTGTAATGTTCTCTACAACCCCTCTTTGAATCACTTTTTAAAATTCCCCTTGGAACTAGGTGAAACATGGGTCATAAGTTAGGTCAAAATCCTGACCAAAAATGTTCAAAATTTCACTAAGTGTTTAGTTTCAAGACCATGACTTCATGAATTAATAACTTGAGATCCAAGCATTTCTAGGAGAATTTGTGTAAAGCAATGTTGTAGATCTCATAGAGATCTACAACTTTCGAGTTAAAAGTTTCTTTTGAATCATCTTGCATCATGGTGAAAAGATTGTCTCAAAGTTGTGTAAAAAATATGAAGTTTTCAACACTTAGAAAATTTTCTAAGTTTGAAAACTTTGACTTTTTAAAATGAAATATTGACTTTATGATTTCTTGATGAAAAAGTTTCATATTTTAACATCTTTTGATGAATTGTGATCTTTGACACTTGATTTTGACCAAAAAGTCAAAGTTTGACTTTTCAGTGTACAATTGACTTTTGATCAGTTGACTGAAAATCAACTATCAATCCAATTGATCTTGAGAAATATTTTGAGTCATGCCATTAGGTTAAAATGGTGAAATTGAACTCTTAAGATCATGCCTCAAACCAATTAACCATTTGGTAGGTCAAAAATCAGAAATTGCCCTTTCTCAATCAAAACCCTAATTTTGACCATTTTGCCCTTTTGATGATTTGATCAAATTTATTGAGGAATTATGGTCCAAACTTGATATAATGATACATATGAGTTTATAATATTGATGTGGATTAAAAATTATGAAGTTTGACTGTAAATTGGCCACATTTGACTTTTTTCCCAATACAACTGATTTTTAGGTCAACTGCTCAATTGACTGAGCAAAAATGTGATTCAAGGCTTGAAACTTGACATGGGTAATCTTAGGGGTCCATAATGATCCATGAAATCATATGAGGCATTTAAAGTTCAATTATCCTTGTGCAATCTCAAACCCTAATTTCAGTCATAATTGCTTAAGGAGGTGTCTTGAGCTGATCAACCCTAGTGCAGTCTTGAACCAAAGGAGATCTTGTGAGAAAATACTTGATAAATGAGAGGGAAAATTTTAGGGTACAACACCGCCCTTTCGGGTTTTTGACTTAGAGAGCTGTTATTTTATTTCTTTAGGCGACATATTTCTTAACTGCATCAGCATTCATGGGACGTGGGAACTCCTCGTCATCCATAGTTTCAAGAATCAATGCACCACCAAAGAAGGCTTTCTTGACGATATATGGGCCTTCAAAATTGGGAGTCAACTTGCCCCTAGAATCAGCATTGAAAGACATGATCTTCCTGAGTACGAGGTCACCTTCTCTAAATTCGTGAGGCTTGACCTTCTTATCAAAAACTTTCTTCATTCTCTTCTGGTATAACTGACCATGACATAAAGCTGTCATTCTCTTCAATTAAATTCAACTGGTCAAACCTGTTCTGGACCCATTCAGCCTCTGATAATTTTGTTTCCATTATCACGCGTAGGGAGGTAATCTCAACCTCAACGGGGAGCACTTCTTCCATTCTATATACAAGGGAGATCGGGGTTTCCCCTATTGAAGTGCAGACAGATGTTCGATACCCACGCAAAGCAAAATGGAGCTTCTCATGCCAATATTTATAAGTGATAACCATTTTCTGAATAATCTTCTTGATGTTCTTATTAGCAACTTCAACAACCCCATTCATCTTTGGCTTGTAAGGAGATGACTTGTGGTGGACATTCTTGAATTCTTCACAAAGTTCTGACATCATCTTATTATTCAGATTTGAGCCGTTATTGGTGATAATTCTGCTTGGCACACCATACCGACATATGAGATTGTTCTTAATAAAGCACACTACCACCTGTTTAGTGACATTAGTATATGAAGCTGCCTCCACCCTTTTGGTGAAGTAGTCAATTTCCACTAAGATGAAATGATGTCCATTTGATGCTTTGGGTTCAATCATTCCAATCATGTCAATACAACACATAGAGAAAGGCCACGGGGAAGAAATAACATTGAGAAGTGTCAGAGGCACTTGAATCTTGTCAGCATAAATCTGGAACTTATGACACTTCTTTCCAAATTTGTAACAGTCAGATTCCATTGTCAACCAATAATAACCTACCTTAAGCATCTTCTTTGCCATCGAATATCCATTGGCGTGGGTACCAAAGGAATCTTCATGGATTTCATGCATTAACATGTCTTCCTCGTGTCTATCTACGCATCTGAGCAAGACCATGTCATAATTTATTTTGTATAGCACATCTTCATTGAGGAAAAAGCTTCCTGTTAACCTTCTCAATGTCTTTTTATCTTTATTTGATGCACCAGTTGGGTACTCCTGAGTTTGGAGAAAATGTTTGATATCATAATACCAAGGTTTCTCATCTGACATCTCCTCTGCTGCAAACACATGGGCCGGTGTAACACTGTGGGAGAACTGACTTGGTTGTTTTGCATTTGATTGCAATTATGCGGATAGCAAGAGTCGCCACTGACTTTTCTTTTATCCAATAAGGAAAGGTTGAAAAGAACAGGAAAGACCTTTCGAGATATTTTCTTGAGTTCGGGGGGTAGGTTATGGAAAGGGAAGGTATTAACACCCTTTCCATCCGTAATTATCTATGGGCTCTTAGTTGCTTGCTAGATTACTTGATTTTTGTTTGAAAATGTGTTTTGTGATGTGTGTTTTTGAAAGTATTTTGAAAAGGTGTCTTTGTAATGGTTCTCGTCTCTATAAGAATGCGTGCAAAGTGTTTTTTCTTTTGAAAAATGTTTCAAAGTGAAATTATGGGTGTATAAGATGTTTTTTTTGTGAGGAAGCGAGTAACTAGGAGTAATCTACCTACTTAAAAGGTTTTAAATGTTCTTTTCCTCCTTCTTTAGATGTTGCTATCTTACGATTGATTTGGTAAGAAGCCCCATCATTGGATATGAAGGGACGAGCATGGGACGTTTGTATAATCATAGATGGTAACTTATGGGACGTTTTAGCAATGTCGTTTAGGGACTAGATCGTTTACCCAAGGCAACATTGAGAGCCATCGAGGGACTACGATCTTTTATCGAGGGTCTTTGCTAAAACATCCATATTTGAGGGACATGACTATTTTCCGAAAGGCAACAAAGCGGGATTACCCTAAGGGTGCAAGTGTGAACGGTGTGTTTTATTTACATGCATTTAGTCTTGATTAGGGTTATCTATTTGTTAATTTCATGTCTCGCCATACACGCCCTATTACTAGCATTTTATATTTGAAATCAATAAAAGTGCGGAAAAGTAAAGTCCTACGCTATTACATCATTTAGGGATGGGGGTACATAATTACAAATGGGGGTTTGCAAGAATTTAAATCCTAGTTACCTATTACAACCATATTGAATTGTACAACATAAGGAAAGGAAAAGGTTTGTTTTTGAAAATGGTTTTTTGTCTTAACAAATTAAAGGGAAAATAATTAGTTGATAAAGAAAATATTTTTTGACGTCCTTTTATAAAAATGGTTCTAATGCTAAAAATGATAAAAATAAAAGAGAAAAGGAAAAATAAAGAAGAATAAGATCAACATGTTGCTGAAAGTAAAAATGAAGGGACCAGAAGTTCTGATGCCAGGCGCGCTGTAGTTCAGGATGAAACGTCAGAGGTAATCAGAAGTTTTGGGTTGATGCCATTGGAATCCTGAAAGAAACGTTAGAGGGAAAAAACAGAAGTTATGGGTTGTGTTTAGACAGTGAGAAAAAGTCAGAAGTTCTGTGTTGTGTTAAACAGTGAGTAAAGATTAGAAGTTATGTGTTGTGTTAAACAGTGAGTGAAAATCAGAAGTTCTGTGCGTGTTAAAAATAGTGAGGAGAACTCAGAAGTTTTGTGTTATGCTAAAACAGTGAGAAAGAAAACCCAAAAATTATGTATTACATTTCAACTCATCCCTTACATTAGTCAGAACATCTGCAATTTATTCAGTTCTTAATGACAGCAAATCAGAAAGATAAAATCACAACATTTCATAGAAGTTCTAATCCTAATTCTGCGCCTAGCTTTATTCAAGAAGTTCTTATCCACAGGTTTTTTCTACTCATGCAATGATATGGACAACATCAATACTATGATATTTACATATTTAATGATGTTCTGAATAAAAAGATTCCAAGTAAGAAAGACTTACCTTGAATCTGGAACGTGTGTTTGGAACTTGAGCTGCTACCTTCAGATGTTCTGGAATCAGCAAGAACAATGGAACATAAAATGCTATGTTCTTTGATTTAAAGGGAAGAACAAAGGTTTTGGTTTTGTTTAGGAATTCTGGGTTTACGAATTTTTTTACTGTTTTCTTTTCTCTCTTTGATAATTCTCTCTTTCCAAAAGCCAGCCCCTTGAACGTGTGATGGAGCAACTCATTTATAGGTGAATTTGCTGTGGTTTGGGGGGGGGGGGAACAAATGGGATTTCAACCTTTTTGGCATACTGTTCCATTGCTTTTTAATCACAGCTTTTGTATGCTAATTTGGTGCAAATATGGGGTTTGATAAAGTGCATGCATGGACTGGATCAGCAGTTGGTTGCAGGACTATGTTATAGTAGGGCAACAAGTTGCTTAAATGAGGTTTTGGGATTTGGTGACATTCTGATCACAGAAGACCAGAAACATAACCTCCATATGCTGAAGAGTCATGTTCTGACCAAAGAATATTGCTTCCATATGTTCTGATTGACGAGTCATATTTTGAATTGTCTTTGCAAATTCAGATTGCACTTGCATGGAGTCTGGCCCAGAAGTTCTGAAGTATCATATTCTCCTAACACTTAGAAAATTTTCAAAATGTTCAGAAATTTGATTTTTTTCAAAGTAATTTATGACTTCTGATTTTGATGAACTAATTTCATGTCTTGATAAAATATAATTGTTGGAACTTGATTTTGATCAAAAAGTCAGAGTTTGACTTTTTAGTGTGTTTTTGACCATTTTTCCCTTGTGAATGACTTTCTTAGAAAATTGTAATTCAAGACATGAAACTTGATGGAAGCAAATCTGAGGGTTCTAGACGATCCTTTGAGAAATGAGAGGGAAAATTTTGGGGTACAACAGCCGGTCTATCCAAATGCCGCACTGTGATACGAGGCACGTCATTCCAAGTATTCACTTGATACATAGAAGCCAGAGTTGCCAAAGCATCCGCCATCTGATTTTCATCTCTAGGAATATGATGAAATTCAACTTTGTTAAAGAAGATTAATAGTCTTCTAGCATGGTGTTTGTAAGGGATCAAGCCAGGGTGACGAGTATCCCATTCTTCTTTAATTTGATTTACCACCAAAGCTGAATCACCATATACATCCAGAACTTTGACTCTGGGATTAATGGCCTCCTCGAGACCCATGATACAAGCTTCATACTCTTCCATATTATTAGTACAATCAAATGTCATCCTTGCAGTAAAAGGAATGTATGACCCATGAGGAGTGATGATCACAACACCGATTCCTTTCTCATAAGCATTCACAGCTCCATCAAATACCATACCCCACCGAGATTCAGGATCAGGGCCTTCCCTAGGAAAAGGTTCATCATAATCTTTTGCTTTCAAGAACATAACATCCTCCTCAGGGAAATCATACTTGATAGATTGATAATCATAAACGGTTGGTGAGCAAGATAATCTTCCAACACACTTCTTTTTATAGCCTTCTGAGTACGGTATTCAATATCATATTCAGACAACAACATCTGCCAACGGGAAATTCTCCAAATAAGAGCAGGATTTTCAAAAATATACTTAATTGGATCCATTTTGGAAATCAAACAAGTAGTATGATTCAACATATATTGCCGCAACCGCTTTGTCGCCCAGGCCAGGGCACACCATGTCTTTTCCAGCATAGAATACCGTGACTCACAGTCAATAAACTTCCTGCTGAGATAATAAATGGCATATTCTTTCTTCCCAGTTTCATCTTATTGTCCCAAAATACAACCCATATAATTATCTAACTCTGTCAGATACATGATCAATGGTCTTCCTTCAACCGGCGGGAGCAAGATAGGAGGTTCAAACAGATACTCTTTAATACTTTCAAATGCTTTTTGGCAATCATCTATCCATGCATAACCTTGATCTTTCTTTAACAACTTAAAGATCGGTTCACATGTTGCAGTCATGTGGGAAATGAATCTGGAAATGTAATTCAACCTCCCAAGGATGCCTCTAACTTGCTTTTCAGTCCTTGGCGTAGACATTTCTTGAATTGATTTGACTTTATCAGGGTAAACTTCAATTCCTTTTTGGCTAACAATGAAACCTAGAAATTTCCATGATTGGACACCGAAGGTGCATTTATTTGGATTCAAGCGGAGACGATACTTCCTCAAACGCTGAAACAATTTCAACAAATCTTCTATATTCCCTTCTTCGGTTTGTGATTTGCAAATCATGTCATCAACATACACCTCAATTTCCTTGTGCATCAGATCATGGAATAGTATTGTCATAGCCCTCTGGTACGTTGCACCAGCGTTCTTCAACCCAAAGGGCATCACTCTGTAACAGAATGTTCCCCAGGGTGTGATAAACATTGTTTTTTCCATGTCCTCAAGAGCCATTTTAATTTGATTATATCTGGAAAATCCGTCCATGAACGAGAATTCTTTGAATTTTTCTGTACTATCAACAAACATATCAATATGTGGCAATGGGAAATCATCTTTTGGACTAGATTTACTTAGATCTCTGTAATCTACGCACACGCGAACTTTTCCGTCTTTCTTTGGTACAAGGACAATATTGGCAATCTACTAAGGATACACTAATGTCACAAGAAAACCAGCATTAATCTGCTTTAACACTTCTTCTTTGATTTTTACTGCCATATTAGGGCGCGTTCTTCGCAATTTTTGCTTGACTCACGGGCACTCTGGCTTTAGCGGCAAATGATGCTCCACAATATTAGTATCCAGACCAAGCATGTCTTGGTATGACCAAGCAAAAATGTCCATATACTCTTTTAATAATTCAGTCAACCTGATCTTCACGACGAGATGCAACAATGCTCCAATCTTGACTTTCTTCGGGTCTTCCTCTAAACCCAAATTGATTGTTTCCAACGGCTCTTTATGCGGCTGAATGGAACTTTCCTCGCGCTCAAGCAACTGTGAAACCTCTTCTGGAACTCATCATGTTCTTCTTCCTCGGCCATATTCACAGGATAATCAAAGTTGAAAGAGGGTGCAGGGTCATTGTATTCAACAGGTTTTTTAATTAATTTGCACATATGATTTATGATTGCTTTTAGAAATTGACACATATATCAAGTGATTATGCATATTTATTTACAGTTATTATTTATTCAAAAAGGGTTTTTTCTGATTACTATTTTTCCAAGAAAAAGAAGAAAAATAAAAACACAATTTTGAGAATCAAAGACAAGTTTTATTTATGATTTTAATGGTCAAAGCAAACAGATAAGCCCATATGTGATCGGTGGATCTGGAACTGACTGTTTAAAGCTGGTTCGCGAAATGTCGCGGTAAGCAAGAGTCGCCACCGTCTTTTATTTTCTCCAAATGGAAAGGACAAAAGCATAGAAAAATTCCTTATTGAGATTAGTTCTCGGTTCGGGAGGTAGATTTATAGAAAGGGAAGGTGTTAGCACCCTTTCTATCTGTGGTTATCCACGGGCTCTTAGATACTTGCTCATTATGTTTTCAAAATGTTTGTTTGCTTTTCAAGTGTGAGTGGATTTTTAAAAAGTTCCGTTTAAAATTTCAGTTTGATCTTGTATCAGTCCTCAAGAGTGTTTGAAAAGTTGTTTTGAAAGCTTTTTGCAAAGTGTCGGTGTGAAAAGAAGTTTTTGATTTGTTTTGAATTAAAGCAAGTATCTACGAGTCAGCTACCTACCCTAAGGAATTAGTCTGTGTAAATGTCCTTGAGGTAGTGCCATCCCACCATTGAGAGGTAGGTAGCACCACTGTTGGAGGTGTTCGGGTCAATTCGTTAAGGGACAGTGTGGTCACCGGGCAATAGTAAGATACCTTAGAAGCTACCCTTATGCCATTGATCTTTTTATTCCGAGGAAACCGTTTCGAGGTAACTAGATCAACGGAACATAAGGACTCACTAAGACGTCCTATACTCGACGACCACGTTTCGAGGGGCAAGGCAACAGTGTGATCACCAGAGCAACAATAGGACATCTTAGAAGCTACCCTTATGCCATGTTCATGGACATAAGGACTCACTAAGACGTCCTGTACTCGACGACCACGTTTCGAGGGGGCAAGGCAACCGTGAGGCGTACCCTAGGAGTGGTGTGTGTGAATCGTGTGTCATTTTCAGTTATATTTGTCTTTGTCATGCATTGGGTGTTCTACGTTTTGATTTTATTTGGGCATTCATTCTTTCATGTGATTATTAACAGTTAAAAGGTGCGAGAATAAAAATGCGGAAAATAAAGGTCCTACGCTATTACAAGGCGCGGGTCTACATCGCCAAATTAAACCAAGACCCGATTTGAATGAAAGAGTGCGGAAAATAAATGTCCTAATTAACTATTACAAGGCTTTGGGGCAATTACATAATATTTAAAAGGAAAAATGTAAATAAACGCGCGAAAAGAAAGTAGAAGCGAAAGTGCGAGAGCGTTGGACCCTTTAAAGATTAAATTAAAATTACAAATTAATTAATTGACTTAATAAGAAAAGAAGTTATTTTTTTTGTTGTTTTTGTATTTATGAGATTTAATGAGAATAAATAAAATTAATATTGAAAGAAACCTAATTCTAAATTGTTTTTAATTATTAAAAAAAAGAATGTTTAAGTTGTAACCTAATTTAACCCTAATTAATTAAATGGCATATTTATTTACAAAAATAATTAATAATTAATAATGTTAAAAAGGAAAAAAGAATAAAAATATTAAAACCCTAATTTCTACATTTTTTAGTTTATTAAAAACATTAAAATTAAACCTAAAATTAAAACTAAATTGGTTAACAAAATTTATTTACAAAATAATATTAAATAAAATATATTTTTATTTTTATGATTTTCTGATTTTTTTGGTATTTTTATGTTATGGAAATTATTTTTGTGAACTAAAAGAAACAATTAAAATATTTAAAATAAATAAAAGAAAAAAAATAAAAGAGTTAAAGAAAATGCAAACATAGGGGGTGTTGACCCAATTTGAGGAGGTGGTTGGAGGAATTTTGGCCCAACAGGAGGAGGCCTTTTTGACTTTTCTGGGATTGTGTGAGGAGCTGTTGACAGCGTGCACGGTGGACTGCAGATCTTGGCCATTGGATTGACCTCCTGGGCGCGTGGCAAGCAGAGGCATATGCGTTGTATGGTGGGCCTCTAGTCATATGCTGCATAGAAACACTTGAAGCAAAATAATAGAAATTATTTGGGGGACCTGGGATTCGAACCCAGGTCCCAGTGATTACAAGGCACGCTAGCCACCACTGAAGCATTTTGACGCGTTTGTTAATAATGTACAAAACAAATATTATATGGAAAGAAAACCAGTAATGCTGAAACACAACAATTTGCGCGCGTGGATTCAAATACCCCAATGCCTGCTTGCCATGTCCATCATCTTCTTCCCTTTCTGCAAAACAATAAACATATAACGGGGGTTTTAAACCCCCCCAAAATACCATCTGCAGAAAATAGCGAATAGGCCATAGTGAAAAAGAAAAGGGCGCGATATGATCAATTGCTTCGTCTGAACGTCCTGAGTTCAATGGTCATATTTTGGTTGACTAATTTTGCCTTATGCAAAAAACCCCAATTCAAGGTTCCTGAAACCCTAGGCATCGTTAATGGTAACTTTCCATACATGCAAGCATTCTTCAATTAAATTATGCCATTAGCTTCAGAATCAACATATTAGTATAAAACAATAATGAAAATGTATTGATATGGCATGAAAATGAAAACATGAATAGGTAAAAAGTTATAAACAGGGCAACGTATTTCTACCGTTTCTGGCTGTATGGAGACTTGATTTTGATTGGGAAAGATCCCTGGCAATGTAAGCAAGCTTATGGAATAGTTTTTAGGTCCTGAAACACACAGAAACTATGAAAACAATTTTGAGCTTTTTAAGAAAAATGCAAGTTTGTGTTTCTGAGTTTGGACGCAGCTTAGGTCGTGTCTATGCTTGTGTTCACTTGTGTATGCAATATGTAATGTATTTCAATTGGAATTAAGGGCCTTGAAGCCTTGCATTCATACATAAGATTTTGCCATAAACCTCCAGTAACAAACTTTCCATCTTTGTACCAATTTTGAATTCTTGCTTGATTAGGCCTTGAAACTAATTTGGGATGTTGTATAATGATGATTCAAAGCTAATCACGACCAAATATGCCCCTTAATTAACCTTCTTGATTTTTATTTGATTTTAAAGGATTTAAAATGAATTAAATACAATAAAATCAAATAAAAATGAAAAAATTAATTTTAAAATTTAAAATAAAATGTGGGACACGTGGGAAGCATGGCCAAGCTGATTCAAATGGAAAAAGTGGGCCCCTTTTGTCAAAAATGAAATTTCAAGGATAAATGATTTTGGCAATTTCACAAAAATTGCCCAACTTCTCCAATGCATATCTTGCTCAATTTTGAATGTATGAACATGTTCTTGGACATTTTGGAAAGGTATTGAAGTCCTCTAACCAATGTATTTGGTCCCATGTCATTCTGATTTACCAATCTCAAGATATGGTCTTTGACTTAAAGTCCCTTTTTGTTGACTTTTGAAAATGACCTATAATGTTGAAATTGATAACTTTTTGTGAGAGCATTTCTTGGACTTGGAATGTGAAGATGAGTTGTAGGAAATGTCCTCCCTTTCAAGATGAGCATTGGATGGGATTTTTACGATGAACCATGAAAAAGGTATGCCTTGGTCAAGTTACAGTTGACTTTTCAACTGTCCAAAAATAGAAACTTTTGCATCTTGAGACTTTTTGAGCCAAACTTTGAGAATCATGATCAAGCATTGATCAAATGATGTTTGTGGCTTCAAAATAAGATGTTGACCAAATTTTTTGACTTTTGACTGCCAAATGACCATTTTGCCCCTACAGTTGACTGTTGAGCAATTAGGGTTTTTGACTGTGCAACTTGACCTTGTGAGCCTTGAAACTTGACATGTAGGTGCTTGACAATGTGTATGAGCATATGGGACTTGATTGAGCCCTTGAAAACCTCAACTTCCTTGCAATAACCAAAACCCTAATTTTGCCTGTCTTTTGAGGATGGTTTGACTGTGTAGCCCTTGAGTAAACTTTGAGCCATTTGAGGTGATGCTTGGAAAAACCTTGAAGATTATGGGAGGGCAAATTTTGGGGTACAACAGTTGCCCCTGTTCAATCTTCTTAGACCTGAGGATGTAGATTGGCTGGCGTGCCTTTCGTAATCCGAGGGTGGAAGATGATTGAACACTAGAGTGCCCAGAAATTTGCACTCACATAGTAGAGTATTAGCAGTGTGATGTCGGGAATGGGCTTACAGATGCCATTTGGAGAGATGGGGGATAGGAGGATGGGCTTATAGATGCCATCTGGAGGTGTGACAGAACTCTGTCGAGAATGGGCTTATAGATGCCATTTGGAATTTGTGATTGACAATTGTGGAGATGGGCTTATAGATGCCATCGGGAGGTGTCGATCACGTAAGAGATTCCTTAGCGAGAACTTGCGTACCCGAGAAAGAAAGAAAATTACCTGGTCTGTTACAGAAGTTGACTTTCAAACTCTTTATGTAGACGTGCCCTGGCTGGATACAGGAATCGAATCTTTAAAATCTTCAGACGTGCCCTGGCAGGATACAGGAATCGAGTCTGGTACTGTAGTCGTCAACAGATACACCCTGGAAAGATACAGGAATCGGATCTTCGAACTCTTCAGACGTGCCCTGGCAGGATACAGGAATCGAGTCTGGTAATGTAGTCGTCAACAGATACATCCTGGCAAGATACAGGAATCGGATCTTCGAACTCTTCAGACGTGCCCTGGAAAGATACAGGAATCGAGTCTGGTACTGTAGTCGTCAACAGATACACCCTAGCAAGATATAGGAATCGGATCTTCGAACTCTTCAGATGTGCCCTGGCAGGATACAGGAATCGAGTCTGGTAATGTAGTCGTCAACAGATACTCCCTGGCAAGATACAGGAATCGGATCTTCGAACTCTTCAGACGTGCCCTGGCAGGATACAGGAATCGAGTCTGGTAATGTAGTCGTCAATAGATACTCCCTGGCAAGATACAGGAATCGGATCTTCGAACTCTTCAGACGTGCCCTGGCAGGATATAGGAATCGAGTCTGGTAATGTAGTCGTCAACAGATACTCCCTGGCAAGATACAGGAATCAGATCTTCGAACTCTTCAGACGTGCCCTGGCAGGATACAGGAATCGAGTCTGGTACTGTAGTCGTCAACAGATACACCCTGGCAAGATACAAGAATCAGATCTTCGAACTCTTCAGACGTGCCCTGGCAGGATACAGGAATCAAGTCTGGTAATGTAGTCGTCAACAGATACTCCATGGCAAGATACAGGAATCGGATCGTCGAACTCTTCAGATGTGCCCTGGCAAGATACAGGAATCGAGTCTGGAATTAGTCGTCAACAGATACTCCCTGGCAAGATACAGGAATCGGATCTTCAAACTCTTCAGACGTGCCCTGGCAGGATACAGGAATCGAGTCTGGTAATGTAGTCGTCAACAGATACTCCCTGGCAAGATACAGGAATCGGATCTTCGAACTCTTCAGACGTGCCCTGGCAGGATACAGGAATCGAGTCTGGTAATGTAGTCGTCAACAGATACTCCCTGGCAAGATACAGGAATCGGATCTTCGAACTCTTCAGACGTGCCCTGGCAAGATACAGGAATCGAGTCTGGAATTAGTCGTCAACAGATACACCCTGGCAAGATACAGGAATCGGATCTGGAATCACGATAGTTGATAACAATTATCTTTGTATTAACTTTTGTCCTGAAAAGACAAAACGTTAGTTGTATGTGATGTCATGATGTATGACATGCGTGATGAGATTATATGTTCATGATGCGTATATGCATGCTATAATGTATGAAGATGCGAGGTTTATGAATGCATGTTTTCATCTTAGGAAAATAAATCCTTGAAGGATGCCGGGAAGTCAAATCCTGGGCTGATGTGAATAGCATTCTCTGTTTCCACTGGGGAGTGATGGCTGCAAGGATACCGGTAGGAGAAGATGACTCCGTTGGGGAATAAACTTGATGAAGAGATTACTCTGCGGGGAATAACTACTCTAGCGATCTTGCCGGGGAACAATATTCTGTGGGGAGAGGGGTACTCTGTTGAGATGTTGATGATAACTTCGCTGGGGATACCGTTGTTATGCTGGAAGCCTTAATAGACTCCGTTGGGGATAAGAAGACTTCGCCGAGGACGATCTTTCCGTGGCTTTTGGCTGAGGATAACCCAGTTATATCTTGGTAGGGAAATAAACTTTGAATAAAGCCGGGGGACGCGTTCGTGCTCTGCAAGGGTAAGCTTCCAGAATCTACTGGGGATAAGCTTCATGCTGGGGAGATGATTCAGCTTTCCTGGGGAAATCTTGATTGGACTCTCCTGGGAAAATTTTTGAGATACATCGGGGAAGTGGCTCCACTGAATGTCTAGTATACCGCCGGGGAACAATCTTAGACTAAGACTGCCGGGGATGCTTGTTAAGAATGCTCGTATATTGTTGGGGAATGTTGGGATCTACTAGAGGATACCCAACTTCCTTAAGACTGACAGGATAACTCTGCTTGGGGAGAGTGCATTGACTTGCTGGCTCTCTCTCTGGGGACTTAAGATATCTTGGTTATGTTCTTCAGCTGAACTTACCTTGGCACCTGGGTGGACATAGCAATTAGATCGCTTAGACAACTCATTATTGCCCCTGTTTCTAATGTCACCTGTAATTAATCCTTTGTTTTGCATGCAAATATTTATGAGTTAGCAATTAGTGTCAAATGCGTATATCAGAAATTGAACATTGGACGTTCTTCACAAAACAAAACAGAAAAGGGAAAAAAACAATTGGCAATTGGTCTGAATTTGTATTGATTTTTTGAATTTGCCTGTGAATAGGCGTTTATGTACAAGAGGCTGACGTCCTAGTAAGAGAACGCCGCCGAATAGAAGAGTTTATACAAGTTTGTACAAAGGGAAAACAAAACAGCTGTGTGAAAAGAATGATCCCACTGGGTTCCAACTCTGCTATCGCCTTTATATCTTCGAGCGTCTCATCACTTGATGACCTAGCTGAAGATGAAGCTGATTGATCGATGCCTTCCGAACTTGACAGTTGATACCGGATTCTGGATGCAAAGTGATCCAATGAGACATAGTTTTACGCTTTATCCCTAACTTTTGCCTGGACCTCCCTTTCGGGTTTTCAGTCCACCGGGATACCCATTTTTGCCCAAGCCGCCTTTTCAGGTTTTCGACTTGCCGGGTGTACAGATTTTTTTTATTTCATCCCTTCATTTTGCCCGAACCCTTTTGGTTCGCCGGGAAGCCCTAATTTTTGCCTAGGTATGTCAACCTAGCGGGTCTTTTTTCATGCGTAGTATCTTTTTACTATGTCTGCATTGGCGGGGTGAGGAAGGTCGTCCCCATCCATGTTGGTTAGAATCATGGCTCCTCCTGAGAACACATGTTTAACCACAAATGGCCCTTCGTACGTAGGGGTCCATTTGCCCCTCGGATCACTCTGAGGAAGGATGATGCGTTTGATTACCAGATCCCCGACTTGATATTCTTGTGGTCTGACCTTTTTGTTAAATGCCCTGATCATCTGTTTTTGATACGTCTGACCATGACAAATAGAAGCAAGTCTCTTTTCGTCGATTAAGTTTAGCTGATCGAGTCGTGTATGGATCCAATCATCTTCGCTCAGATCTGCATCCTTCATTATCCGGAGAGAGGGTATTTGTACTTCGATCGGTAAGACTGCCTCCATGCCGTAGACCAAAGAGAAAGGAGTTGCCCCGGTTGACGTCCTTGCTGAGGTACGGTACCCATGTAGAGCAAACGGTAACATCTCGTGCCAATCTTTATGTCACTGTCATCTTCTGCACAATCTTTTTGATATTCTTATTCGCTGCTTCTACAGCCCCATTCATCTTCGGCCGGTAAGGAGAAGAGTTGTGGTGCTGTATCTTGAATTGCTCGCAGAGCTCAGTGATCATCTTGTTATTGAGATTGGTACCGTTGTCTGTAATGATCCTTTCAGGGACGCCGTATCGACAAATCAGGTTATGCCGAATGAACCGTGCCACAACATTCTTGGTTACTGTAGCGTAAGAAGCTGCTTCAACCCACTTCGTGAAGTAATCAATCGCTACAAGAATGAAGCGATGCCCGTTAGATGCCGTAGGTCTGATCTCGCCGATCATATCTATGCCCCACATTGCGAAAGGCCAAGGTGCTGTCAGGACATTCAGAGGAACTGGAGGAACGTGCACCTTATCTGCATATATCTGACATTTATGACATGTCCGAGAATGTTGGTAACAGTCGGCTTCCATGGTGGACCAGTAATATCCTGCCCGAAGGATCTTCTTTTCCATGGTGTGTCCACTGGAATGTGTTCCGAAGGTACCTTCATGCAGTTCTTCCATGATCCTTTCTGCTTCAGTCTTATCCACACAACGCAGTAAGGTCGAATCATGGTTTCGCTTGTACAGGATGCCATTGCTGAGGAAGAACTTTGCTGCGAACCTTCTTAGAAAATTTTTGTCGTTGACAGATGCACCTTCAGGATACTCTTGAGCTTCGAGATACCTCCTCACCTCATGGTACCAAGGTTTTTCAGTCACTAACTCAGCCTCAAGATCACAATAGTATGCCGGTTCGTCCAGTTTCCAGATGGTGATCCGGGGAGCCTTATTGTCCCATTTGACCTTGAACATAGAAGACATCGTAGCTAACGCGTCCGCCAGCTGATTCTCCTCTCTCAGAAAGTGTTCAAAGGTTATCTCTGTGAAGTGGGGGATCATTTTCAACACACATTCTTTGTAAGGAATAAGATTCGGATGTTTCGTACCCCACTCTCCTTTGATCTGATTGATCACGAGAGCAGAATCTCCGAAGACACTCAGAAACTTGATCCTTAAGTCGATTGCAGCTTGAAGACCCATGATGCATGCCTCATACTCCGCCATGTTATTGGTGCAGTTGAAACATAGCCGGGCAGTGAGTGGAGTATGAGTGCCTTGAGGGGATATGATTACAGCGCCGATACCGTTACCCAAAGCATTGGAGGCTCCGTCAAAGTGCATAGACCATCGGGATCCTTCCTCAGGTCCTTCATCCGGTCCAGGTACTTCACAATCAGTCACAATCATGATGCTCTCGTCCGGGAACTCAAAGTTCATTGACTGGTAGTCGTCTACTGCCTGATGTGCCAAGTGGTCTGCCAATACACTTCCCTTGATGGCTTTCTGAGTCGTGTATTGTATGTCGTATTCTGTCAAGATCATTTGCCATCTTGTTATTCTCCCAGACAGAGCAGGCTTTTCAAATATGTACTTTATTGGATCCATCTTTGAAATCAACAAGGTAGTGTGAGTCAGCATATACTGTCTCAGCCGGCGAGCAGCCCATACCAAAGCGCAACAAGTTTTCTCGAGCAGTGAGTATCGGGTCTCACAGTCGGTAAACTTTTTGCTAAGGTAATAAATGGCATGCTATTTTCGGCCAGACTCGTCATGCTGCCCCAGCGCACACCCCATTGAGTTGCCAAGTACTGTCAGGTATAGTATTAGAGGTCTCCCTTCAACCGGTGGCATAAGAATGGGTGGTTCTTGGAGATACTCCTTAATTTTGTCAAAAGCGGCCTGACATTCATCATTCCAATGTACTACCTGATCTTTCTTCAGCAGCTTGAAGATTGGCTCACAGGTAGCAGTTAGGTGCGAGATGAACCGAGCAATGTAATTCAAAGCCTCTGACCTCTTTCTCTGTCTTAGGAACTGGCATTTCTTGGATGGCTTTAACCTTAGCAGGGTCCACTTGAATACCCTTATCACTTACAACGAAGCCTAACAACTTTCCAGATCTTACCCCGAAGGTGCACTTGTTCGGGTTCAACCTCAGCTTGTACAGTTTCAGACGGTCAAACAATTTCTGCAGATGATCCAGGTGTTCCTCCTCAGTTTGGGACCTTGAAATCATATCGTCAACATACACTTCAATTTCATGATGGATCATGTCATGAAATAGAGCAACCATGGCACGTTGGTAGGTTGCCCCAGCATTTTTCAACCCGAATGGCATGACCTTGTAGCAGAAGGTGCCCCACTGAGTAACAAAGGTAGTTTTTTCCATGTCTTCAGGAGCCATCTTGATCTGATTATACCCTGAAAAACCATCCATGAAGGAAAACACCTTATGCTGAGCCGTATTGTCAACAAGAACCTCAATGTGAGGTAGAGGGAAGTCATCCTTAGGGCTGGCCCTGTTAAGATCCCTGTAATCAACACACATTCTGACCTTACCATCTTTCTTAGGCACTGGAACCACGTTAGCAACCCACTGAGGGTAAGAAGTCACTGCAAGAAACCCGGCATCGAATTGCTTCATAACCACAACTTTGATCTTCTCGGACATCTCTGGATGCATACGGCGGACCTTTTGCTTAACCGGAGGGCAGTCTTCCTTGGTAGGCAAATGATGGACCACAATGTCGGTATCCAACCCAGGCATGTCTTCGTAGGACCAGGCAAAGATTTCCATGTAGTCATGCAGCATCTGGATCAACCGTTATTTTATGCTGAACTCTATATTGGCACCAATCTTGACTTCTTTCCTATCAGTCTCAGTACCCAGGTTTATCGTTTCCACTGGCTCTTCATGTGGTTGAATTGCCCTCTCTTCCTGGAGTAACAGTATTGCAAGTTCTCCAGGCACTTCGCAATCATCTTCACCTTCGTCTTCGGCTAAGTTGATCGGATTTTCGAAGTCATAACTGGCAGTAGCAGAGTCGTTACCAGTGAGATCCAGAGTGGATTGAAACCTGTATGAGTGAGTGTGTGTAAATACAGCTGTTTTACAATATATGTAAGGAAAGAAAGAAAGGGAGCGCAAGATTTGAAATGTGAAAAACGTCCAATGCTTTTATTCATGATATATGACAGTGACAAACAAAAGCCCTCACAAACAGAACCACGGTGCCCCGGGTAAGACACCGGGCCATAAAGTTTCAAATTACTGTTTATTACAAATCCAAAACAAAGAAGTTCATTACTGGGTGACAAAAGTAACAGGCATGCAGTCTTTGGAAGTCCAGTTGCTAGGTCCATCTTCAGTTGTCGGGTATATCCAGCTGTTGAACTCGGATTCTTCCACTTCGTCTTCATCCCCAATAGCATTTACTCCATGGTTAGGCATGGGAGCAGTCACCACATTAGGCTTCTCGGGCGCCTCAAATTGAACCTCTTTAGCATCAATAAGGTCTTGAACCTTATTCCTTAAGGCCCAGCAGTCATCAGTAGAATGCCCCGGGCTGTCGGAGTGATAAGCACAGCGGGCATTTGGATTATACTTGGGAGAGGTAGTATTCACAACCTTCGGGGCCTCTCTAACAGTCACCAAGTTGGTTGATAACAGTTGTGGCAAGATTTGAGAGAGAGTCATGCTGAGCCGAGTATACTGCCGTTTGGGCCTCTCAGCTCTGGGTTGGTTGTACTGTTGTGGAGCAGCAGCAGGCTTAGAAATAACCACCGCGTTGACAGCTTGGCGGCGTTCATGTTTGTCTTGCCTTCTCGGGCCATACACAGCACTGGCCTCCTTCTTGAAGGGCTTCTTTTCAGCATTTGAGGAGGCAACCTTCTGTATCTTCCCCGATTTTATACCAGCCTCGATCCTCTCACCAGTCAGGATCAGATCAGTAAACCCAGCAGAGGAATTACCAATGAGATGATTGAAAAATGGACCAGATAGGGTCCCCAAGAACATATCCACCAGCTCCCGGTCCGTCAATGGTGGCTGCACCCTGCCAGCCAGATCTCTCCATTTCTGTGCGTACTCCTTAAAACCTTCTCCCGATCCCAGCGACATACCCTGGAGTTGGGTACGCGTAGGAGTGAGGTCGGAATTATATTGATACTGCTTGTAAAAAGCAGTGGCCAGATCCTCCCAGTTACGAATGTTGGTTCCATCCACCTGATAGAACCATTCGAGGTGAGTCCCTGAAAGACTCTCCTGGAAGAAGTGGTTCCATAAGTTCCTGTCTGCTGTGTAAGGCTGGATCTTCCTTACATAAGAACGGAGGTGTATCTTGGGACAGGAAGCCCTGTCATACTTCACAAAGGCAGGTGCCTTGAACTTGTGTGGAATTACCACCCCAGAAGATAACCCCAAGTCTCCGAAATCCAGTCCAGGCACACGCTGGATCTCCATGGCATTCAACCTGTCCTCCAGCTGCTTGTACCGGTCCTCAGCAGGAGGGTACTGTTCGTCGTTGAAGTCTGTCTCAGTGTCAGAGACCACAGGACTAGGGACCTCTCTCCCTTGGTGACTACCTTCCCCCACAGATGGAGTAGTCCTCTCAGCTTCATTTTGCAAAGTGTTCCCGAGTTTGCGCCCAGTGTTGAATAGCACAATCCTCTTCTTCTTCTTATTCTTCTTCAGGAGCATAGCCTTCAACTCTTGTTGACCTTGAGCCAAACCCATGATCAGCTCCTGAAATTGCACGTTCTGCGCCTGAAGGGCCTTGATGGACATCTCGGTAGATGATTCAGGGTTCATGATGCTGAAATAAACAGCGAAGAACAGTAAGCAACCTGAAAATAGGAGTACCTGCCATGCACATGATGAATGATATGTGTTTATACAATGCATTCAAAGGTTCGAAAATTCAAATTTGTTGTAGACAAAAGGAAACACACGTTATCATTAAGGAAATAATTGTTTGGTACATCAAAGCCTCATGGGCACATATTACAAAAAGACTCAATCCCAAAAGACACTACGCATCCTTTTTGGAGCAATGTAAGTGTTGAGATTCTTTTCCTCGTGCAGTAGACGGGTGAGCTCCAAGACCTTCTTTTCACTAGCATGTAGACTGGTCTCAAGAGAATTCTGTTCTTCCTTAAGCTGGACCCAGCTCTTCTGCATTTCTTCCCAGGATGTGGGCATGTCAGGATGTTGAATGGTGTAGGACACTTCTCCTTCCAATACTGGCTCTTTGATCACAGGGAGAACATGAGGATAAGGCATCTCTAACTTCTGGGAGCGGGCGCGTACCCACTTGAGATAAGGTTCCAACGGGATGGAGTTCCTGTGCCCCAGTGTCTTGATGTCTATCTTACTGGGCTTCCTCCAAGCTCTGATAAATCTCTGGCGAAGTCCTTGTGCATCATTGTCGAAGTCAAAAACTAGGTCAGGAATTAACATGTCATGAGGGCCGTCCCTCCGAGCATAACAAAACTGTCTCCAAGCCAGGCATGGGTTGTAAGTAATACCTCCTCTGATTCCAAGTAAAGGAACATTAGGGTACTCCCCGCAACGATCAATGAGAGTGACATCCTCTCTGGACCGAGGGCACCAATGTATATCAGCATGTGTAAGAGTAATCAATCATTGTGACCATCTCAAAACCCGCTCATTCTTCAAAACTGATTGCGGAAGGTGCGAAATAAACCACCTTCCCAGGAGAGGAGTGCAACACATAAGGACACCTCTTTTTCTCATGGTTCGAGTGTAACATGAGTGAAGGATGTCCCCCAGCAACGTAGGTATAGGATTCCTGGACATGAAGATCTGGACAGCACTGATATCTATAAGCTGATCTGGGTTAGGGAACAACACCAAACCATAGACAAGGAGGGCCACAACTTCTTCAAAAGCTTGTAAGTCAAGGGAGTTCCAACATTTCTGGGCCTTTTCAAACAGAAACCTGGCTAATAACCCTTTGATACCACTTCTAGCTTCCCAATGTCCCTTGAGGTCAGATGGTTGTAGGTGTAAGGCCTTAGCAACCTCTTCAAGTTTGGGTTCCTTTTCCGTACCGTTGTAGGGTAGTTGATCAAGGATAGGGATCTTCAGAAGCCGGGAGAACTCTTCTAATGTAGGCACCAGTTGATAATCCAGGAAGGTGAAACAGTGATGCAGAGGGTCAAAGAACTGGAATAGGACCTTTATCATATCTTCCTCAATGTTGGTGTTGACCAAGCTGATGAGTCTTCCATGTCTCTCACTGAATGAAGAGCTCTCGGGAATCCTGGATATAAGCTCCTTAAGCTGAGGAGGGATCCTTACAAGGCTGATCTGAATTGTCTTTCTGCGAACAGTTTCCATGTCCTACAAAACCAGAACAAAGATGAAGATTCGAACCCCTGAAATGGTTAGCCAATGCATATGATGCTGGATGATGTCATGATGCTATGATTAAACACACCACAAATATTTACAAAGGCAAACATGATAAGGCACACAAGTCACACCACAACCCTTAGAGTTTAGGCCAGCATGGGGTCTGGGTATTACCCTCTTGAAGTTGGTGGGCTCAACCTGTCCTATTAGAAGTAACCAGGTTCTAAGGGTCCCAATATCACTGGATTGCTTTCATTGTTCATCGTTTCGATTTAGCCACTGAACTGGCGACCGAAATATTCCAGGAAAGCAACCCTCAATTGAGTGTAGTATCGAGTATCAACCAACCTCGGACTGCACCAAAGTCAGTTATCTCACTACCCTAAAGAGGCCAAGATAGTTCAATTAAGGTTCCTAAGGTCAGTTGATGCTTCACGACACCACATGGAGGCCCCGTACTCTCCTTGACTGAACTCAAGGGTTACCGGTACACACCAAAGTGCCACATCAATGTAGTAGACTGTTTCAACCATGTCGGTATACCCCGCAAAGTTCCCTCACAGCCTTGTTGCTACTTTCTAAGAAGGTATCCCCAGATCCGAGTTAGGATCTATAGAACTCCCAAGACAGTCCCACAATTTAAAGCAAACAAGTCAAAGTAATTGAAAACACAGGTGATCTTAGTCCTAAGGTACACCTCACTTTTATAAGTGTCCCCAGCAGAGTCTCCAGTTCTGTGATCGGTGGATCTGGAACTGACTGTTTAAATCTGGTTCGCGAAATGTCGCGGTAAGCAAGAGTCGCCACCGTCTTTTATTTTCTCCAAATGGAAAGGACAAAAGCACAGAAAAATTCCTTATTGAGATTAGTTCTCGGTTCGGGAGTTAGATTTATAGAAAGGGAAGGTGTTAGCACCCTTTCTATCCGTGGTTATCCACGGGCTCTTAGATACTTGCTCATTGTGTTTTCAAAATGTTTGTTTGCTTTTCAAGTGTGAGTGGGTTTTGAAAAAGTTCCGTTTAAAATTTCAGTTCGACTCTTGTATCAGTCCTCAAGAGTGTTTGAAAAGTTATTTTGAAAGCTTTTTGCAAAGTGTCGGTGTGAAAAGAAGTTTTTGATTTGTTTTGAATTAGAGCAAGTATCTACGAGTCAGCTACCTAACCTAAGGAATTAGTCTGTGTAAATGTCCTTGAGGTAGTGCCATCCCACCATTGAGAGGTAGGTAGCACCACCGTTGGAGGTGTTCGGGTCAATTCGTTAAGGGACAGTATGGTCACCGGGCAATAGTAAGATACCTTAGAAGCTACCCTTATGCCATTGATCTTTTTATTCCGAGGCAACCGTTTCGAGGTAACTAGATCAACGGAACATAAGGACTCACTAAGACGTCCTATACTCGACGACCACGTTTCGAGGGGCAAGGCAACAGTGTGATCACCAGAGCAACAGTAGGACATCTTAGAAGCTACCCTTATGCCATGTTCATGGACATAAGGACTCACTAAGACGTCCTGTACTCGACGACCACGTTTCGAGGGGGCAAGGCAACAGTGAGGCGTACCCTAGGAGTGGTGTGTGAATTGTGTGTCATTTTCAGTTATATTTGTCTTTGTCATGCATTGGGTGTTCTACGCTTTGATTTTATTTGGGCATTCATTCTTTCATGTGATTATTAACAGTTAAAAGGTGCGAGAATAAAAATGCGGAAAATAAAGGTCCTACGCTATTACAAGGCGCGGGTCTACATCGCCAAATTAAACCAAGACCCGATTTGAATGAAAGAGTGCGGAAAATAAATGTCCTAATTAACTATTACAAGGCTTTGGGAAAATTACATAATATTTAAAAGGAAAAATGTAAATAAACGTGCGAAAAGAAAGTAGAAGCGAAAGTGGGAGGGCGTTGGACCCTTTAAAGATTAAATTAAAATTACAAATTAATTAATTGACTTAATAAGAAAAGAAGTTATTTTTTTTGTTGTTTTTGTATTTATGAGATTTAATGAGAATAAAGAAAATTAATATTGAAAGAAACCTAATTCTAAATTGTTTTTAATTATTAAAAAAAAGAATGTTTAAGTTGTAACCTAATTTAACCATAATTAATTAAATGGCATATTTATTTACAAAAATAATTAATAATTAATAATGGTAAAAAGGAAAAAAGAATAAAAATATTAAAACCCTAATTTCTACATTTTTTAGTTTATTAAAAACATTAAAATTAAACCTAAAATTAAAACTAAATTGGTTAACAAAATTTATTTACAAAATAATATTAAATAAAATATATTTTTATTTTTATGATTTTCTGATTTTTTTGGTATTTTTATGTTATGGAAATTATTTTTGTGAACTAAAAGAAACAATTAAAATATTTAAAATAAATAAAAGAAAAAAAATAAAAGAGTTAAAGAAAATGCAAACATAGGGGGTGTTGACCCAATTTGAGGAGGTGGTTGGAGGAATTTTGGCCCAACAGGAGGAGGCCTTTTTGACTTTTCTGGGATTGTGTGAGGAGCTGTTGACAGCGTGCACGGTGGACTGCAGATCTTGGCCATTGGATTGACCTCCTGGGCGCGTGGCAAGTAGAGGCATATGCGTTGTATGGTGGGCCTCTGGTCATATGCTGCATAGAAACACTTGAAGCAAAATAATAGAAATTATTTGGGGGACCTGGGATTCGAACCCAGGTCCCAGTGATTACAAGGCACGCTAGCCACCACTGAAGCATTTTCACGCGTTTGTTAATAATGTACAAAACAAATATTATATGGAAAGAAAACCAGTAATGCTGAAACACAACAATTTACGCGCGTGGATTCGAATACCCCAATGCCTGCTTGCCACGTCCATCATCTTCTTCCCTTTCTGCAAAACAATAAACATATAACGGGGGTTTTAAACCCCCCCAAAATACCATCTGCAGAAAATAGCGAATAGGCCATAGTGAAAAAGAAAAAGGGCACGATATGATCAATTGCTTTGTCTGAACGTCCTGAGTTCAATGGTCCTATTTTGGTTGACTAATTTTGCCTTATGCAAAAAACCCCAATTCAAGGTTCCTGAAACCCTAGGCATCGTTCATGGTAACTTTCCATACATGCAAGCATTCTTCAATTAAATTATGCCATTAGCTTCAGAATCAACATATTAGTATAAAACAATAATGAAAATGTATTGATATGGCGTGAAAATGAAAACACGAATAGGTAAAAAGTTATGAACAGGGCAACGTATTTCTACCGTTTCTGGCTGTATGGAGACTTGATTTTGATTGGGAAAGATCCCTGGCAATGTAAGCAAGCTTATGGAATAGTTTTTAGGTCCTGAAACACACTGAAACTATGAAAACAGTTTTGAGCTTTTTAAGAAAAATGCAAGTTTGTGTTTCTGAGTTTGGGCGCAACTTAGGTCGTGTCTATGCTTGTGTTCACTTGTGTATGCAATATGTAATGTATTTCAATTGGAATTAAGGGCCTTGAAGCCTTGCATTCATACATAAGATTTTGCCATAAACCTCCATTAACAAACTTTCCATCTTTGTACCAATTTTGAATTCTTGCTTGATTAGGCCTTGAAACGAATTTGGGATGTTGTATAATGATGATTCAAAGCTAATCAAGACCAAATATGCCCCTTAATTAACCTTCTTGATTTTTATTTGATTTTAAAGGATTTAAAATGAATTAAATCCAATAAAATCAAACAAAAATGAAAAAATTAATTTTAAAATTTGAAATAAAATGTGGGACACGTGGGAAGCATGGCCAAGCTGATTCAAATGGAAAAAGTGGGCCCCTTTTGTCAAAAATGAAATTTCAAGGATAAATGATTTTTTCCATTTCACAAAAATTTCCCAACTTCTCCAATGCATATCTTGCTCAATTTTGAAGTTATGAACATGTTCTTGGACATTTTGGAAAGGTCTTGAAGTCCTCTAACCAATTTCTTTGGTCCCATGTCATTTTGATTTACCAATCTCAAGTTATGATCTTTGACTTAAAGTCCCTTTTTGTTGACTTTTGAAAATGACCTATAATGTTGAAATTGATAACTTTTTGTGAGAGCATTTCTTGGACTTGGAATGTGAAGATGAGTTGTAGGAAATGTCCTGCCCTTCAAGATGAGAATTGGATGGGGTTTTTCTGATGAACCATGAAAAAGTTATGCCTTGGTCAAGTTACAGTTGACTTTTCAGCTGTCCAAAAATAGAAACTTTTGCATCTTGAGACTTTTTGAGCCAAACTTTGAGAATCATGATCAAGCATTGATCAAATGATGTTTGTGGCTTCAAAATAAGATGTTGACAAAATTTTTTGACTTATGACTGCCAAATGACCATTTTGCCCCTACAGTTGAATGTTGAGCAATTAGGGTTTTTGACTGTGCAACTTGACCTTGTGAGCCTTGAAACTTGACATGTAGGTGCTTGACAATGTGTATGAGCATATGGGACTTGATTGAGCCCTTGAAAACCTCAACTTCCTTGCAAGAACCAAAACCCTAATTTTGCCTGTCTTAGGAGGATGGTTTGACTGTGTAGCCCTTGAGTAAACTTTGAGCCATTTGAGGTGATGCTTGGCAAAACCTTGAAGATTATGGGAGGGCAAATTTTGGGGTACAACACCATACAATATTAACTTTCACTTTAGGCAGGGTGAAAGCTTTTTGTAAAGATTAACAAAAACAAATTACTTTGAGACATGGATGCAATAGGGAACATCAATAGTAACCCAGTTCTGGACTCTGACTCCAAGCGTCACATAATTCGGCATCTCCTATACTTCTTCATCCTCCACAATAGCATTTATCCCATAAACAGTTGGGTGGAGGTAACCTCCGCTGTGGAAAATGTTCTGATAGCTGCTCAAAGTAGTCTTCAGCTTCATGCTTTCACCTTTACCGTTCTTTGCAGAAAATCCCAAACCAACCATGTTCTTGTTCATCGGTGGGTGAACAATCTTCCCCATACTTTACTTGGGCCATTGCGCACAACCTGTTGAGCATCTTTGAATGAAGCCATAGAGTTCTCATTCTCTCTTACATTATCAATGGATAAAGCCTGGAAATGCGTTCGAACAACTGCTTCATCTGCTTCTACAACACTAAAAGAAGATAAATGAGAGATTAACAATGCTCACTCTCCATTTATAATAACTATTTTTCCTTCATGCACAAACTTCAGCTTTTGGTGTAGAGTTGAAGTGACAGCCCCTGCCACTTGTATCCATGGCCGTCCCAGTAAGCAGCCGTATGTAGGCACAATGTCCATGACTTGGAAAGTAATCTGAAAAAGATGCGGGCCTATGTGAATAGGAAGATCTACAACCCCCAATAACAAACTTCCTTGATCCATCAAAAGCTTTTACAATAATGCCACTTGGGCGCACGAGAGCTCCTTGATACTTTAGCTTCATCAGCATGCTCCTTGGTATAACATTTAAGGCGGACCCATTATCAATCAGCACATTTGACAATGAATCGTTCTTATGGTTCATAGATATGTGGAGAGCCAAATTGCGATTCCTCCCTTCGTCAGGCAATTCATCATCGCAAAAGCTTAGGTTATTAATAGGATGTAATATTACCTACCTCACTGCTGAATTGATCTAACGACATATCACTCTCCATGAAGGCTTGATCCAACACCTTCATCAAAGATTCTCTATGAGCTGACGAGTTCATCAACAAATCTAGAATAGATGTTTTGAAGGAGTCTGCAATAGATGATCAACAATCACATAGTCGCTCATTTTGATAATTTTCAAAATATCATCCACATCTTTCTCCAGAGTAGCACCACTGGATTCCCCAACGACTTTCCTAGGTTGAACACTTTCAACAATGTTTTTACCAGCACTGTCATTTCCCCGAACAACCGGTGCAAAAACACGACCACTGCGGGTCACTCTACTAGTCTCAGTAATATTAGACAAAGGCTGGATGTGAACTTCCACACTATCCTCTAAGATTGTAGCATTGTACTTGTACGGTACAACTTGGTCTGATTTGTAAGGAATATGACCCGCTAAGTAAATCACTACTGGGGAAACAATCGGCTTGCTACAATATTCAATTTCAACAGGCGCGTAATCATTGAAACAAGGCAAAATTATGTTCACCCCCTCCTCAGAATAATTGGGCATTGCAGAATCATCACCAGAGATCATATCTTCATCTGAAGAAAAGAATTCAGCATAGAAGCATATTCATCCTCCGACTCAGTCTCAACCAAGCAAACTTTTACCGTATTAACCTCATGGTAATCATCTCTATGGCCTGACACCTTGATAGTGCCATTGTCTAATAACAACTGAATACCTTTTCTTATAATGGAACATCCCCGAAAATCTCTACAACATGTTTGATCTGCCTTATAACACCAAGGCAAAGGTGATGGTATAGCAGGGGGTGGCCTAGTTTGGACCAACTTTTTATGGATCAATGCTGGAAGTAACTCTGTATAGCTTATGGGGATAGATTCAAAAGGCTCTCTCCTCTAATTCTGCCCTTGATTTCCTTGAGGGGCTGGTCTTTGATAAGCGACTGTAGTCAGAGCTGTATTAACAACTGGAGTTACCAAGGAAATATGTTGATGGCACTGATGATTTCTTCTAGGATGATTAACCCTTATCTCTTGAATAAAAACATTTATCTCTCCTTCTTACTTTTTAGCAAACCCGTATGATGGTTTCTTCATATTGCCAAAATTTTCACTTTTTGTTAAACAACCTTCTCTTACAGCTTCTTCCAAACGGATGCCCATTCCTACCATCTCGGTAAAATCACTGGGTGCACTCACCACCATTCTCTCATAATAGAATTCACCTAGAGTCTTTAGAAAAATATTTGTCATTTCTTTTTCTTCCTTTGGAGGAATCACCTGGGCGGCTACTTCACGCTACCTCTGTGCATATTCTTTAAATGACTCCTTGTCCTTCTGGACCATGGCCCTGAGTTGATCACAATCAAGCGCCATGTCCACATTGTATTTTTACTTTCTAATAAATGCTTCACCCAAGTCATTGAAAGAGTGAGTGTTGGCACTATCCAGGCTCATGTACCATTTCAATGTTGCATCAGTCAAACTGTCTTGAAAGAAATGAATCAACAGGCGTTTATCATCGGTATGAGTAGAAATTCTTTTCACATACATCACTAAGTGAGCACGAGGGTAAGTGTTGCCCTTGTACTTCTCGAATTCTGGTACTTTAAACTTCGCATGTATTTTCACATTTGGAACCAAACACAAAGCATTCACATTCTGCCCAAACAGTTCTTTCCCTCTGAGGGCCTTAAACTCTTTTTGCATCTTATCAAACTGGTCTTGAAAATCGTCCATTTGATCATAGAAGCCCAAGCTTTCACTTGCTGGAGGATTGGGGCGATACACTTCATCATTCACAAATTGTACAACATTCACCGAGGGAGGTGTAACATAGTGAATCTCATTTCAAGAAGCAGGGGTAATATGCACCACAGGAGGTGCAAGAGCACTAGCAGCCTGAGCAAGTGGAGCAACTTGAGTATCTTAATTATAACCTTATGGCATGAAGTTCTCTGTAATTCCCCAAGGATAACCTTGAGGCATGAAATTTTGAATAACAACAGCTGGAGTAGCAGAAATAGGAACCGTCGGAGCTTCAGAAGTAACTGTTGTCTGTTGGGTTTGAGCAAGTGGTGGCTGATTCTGAGCAGCCACTAACGATTCCAACAGAGCAGTGAGATTGGCCATACCGGCCTTCAGAGAAAAAATTTCTTTATAGAGCTCGCGATTCTCTTGTTCTATATTATCCATCTTCTTTCTGAAATTGGCTCGAGTATTGTACTGATGAGACAACTTGCTGAATGAAGTAAAAAAGCTCATTAAGACACCTGGATATGAACAAAAATGCAAGAAGTATGTACAATATGATGCATTATATGCAATTCACATGATTTATTTTATTATTAATATTTCAATGAACTCAAAGATTTATAGACAATTTGCAAATATCAAAGTACTAACACATTTGAAATACTGGAATTTTTTTTATAATAACTTCAAAATGGATTACAACTTTTGGTACAAGTTTCAATAATCCCATGTACAAGATAAAATAAAAATTTAATATCCCAAGAAAGAAAAACTGATGAAGATCACCCCAAGCACTGACGCTTCTCTGTGAGTCTTGTAATCTGAGCCTTCAACTGCTTGTTCTCTTCTGCATACCTATCAGCGACCTCTTTCCAATCACTAGAGTCGGGAAGTAGGAAACTAGGGCCTGACCGAGGTCTAGAGGAAAATAAATCCTCCTGCCTCTCCATCATCTATATGGAACGACTCTCAAGAATCTCTATGAAATCATCTTTCTCTTTCAGGTCTGCTTCGTAAGAAACCTCTAAAGTATGACATTTATTCTTCCAAGCTTACTTTTCCTACTGCATCTTGACTAGGGAAAGCTGAAGCTCTTCCACATCATCTAATAGGGTAGGAGTGGTCTTCACAAACATATCAGGTATGGGTGCTTCACAGGAATACATAATCTTCAACTGGATGGCTCTTGCTTGTACCCACTGAAGATAAGGCTCCAAAGAAACAGCCCCTCTAGGTCCCAAGTCCTTCCTACCCTTCCTGTGAATATGATGCAAAGCCTTTGCAATCTTCTCCTTAGCTTCCTTATAAAATTCTACCTCTCTAAGAAAGAAACCACTCAAATGAATGTTATTTGGCTTATCCCTCATCAGATATCCAAGCTATCACCGTGCAAGAAAAGGGTTGTAATTAATTCCTCCATTTGTACCAAGAAGAGGACCATTGGGGAAACTACCACAACTGTCGACAATCTCTACATCATGGTAATATTGATGATACCAAACAAAATCTGAATGAGTGAGGGCCATCATTTTTGGAGCCCAACGAGGTTCCTTCCTGACATCCCAGAAAGCATCAGGTCGAGGCAAGTGAGAAATAAACCATTGATACAACAAAGGCGTACAACAAACGATCATCCCTCCATGATAAGAATCTAGAAGATGAATAGAGTAATAAGCATCACCCAGTAATGTTGGAACTGGGTTTCAAATCATAAATATTCTAATGGTGTTGATATCCACAAATTTGTCGACATTAGGGAATAAAAACAAACCATAAGCAAGTAGAGAAACGATAGCCTCAAAAGCAACCGTACTCTTCATCCTGGCAAAGTAGCAAGCTTTCTCCAATAAGAACTGAGTTGGTAGTCCTCTAATACCTCCTTTGGAAGTCATGTGGGCTTCAACCTCATGCTTCCCCAAGTGGATCAAAGCAGTAATCTCATGGGATTTTGGCTCCCCCTCCAAACCAGTAAAAGGAACACGATCGGTAATAGGTAAACCCAGCAGATAAGAATACTCCTCTAGTGTAGGCATCAACTGATAATCAGGGAAAGTAATGCACCAGCACATCTGATCATAGAACTGGACCAAAGTCGAGAGAAAACCCTCCTCCATCCTGAGCTTCATGAGAGAAATGATGGACCCATACTTCCTCCGAAAATCTGTATAACTCTCGATCTCGGGAATTAGACTCATCAACTCATCTATCTTGGGATCTTTAAAAATGTACTTCGCAGTCTTTCTTTTTCCAGAATCCATAGTTTAAAAGTACCTGAGATATTCACAAATAGTCAACTTTTAAGTCCCTTGAAACAAAATGTATTTTTTTTAGAAGATGCTCATGGGTGCATGAATGCATGATGAAACAATCACATATAAGATCACAAACATAGGGTTCATAGGTTCAACGTCACGAGCATGAGGTCTAAGGTACTACCCATAAGGTATAACCTAAAAGTTTATTACCTGCCAAACAAGGTTCTAAGAGGTTCCCAAAGTCTACATCCTTCCTTCAGATATTACGAACGTCCCGATTGACTCGGTAATTAGTAATATTCTCAAGAAAAACTTGTCTGAGCATAGTGTTGCGTGACAACCATTTCCGGATTACTCCGTCATAGCTTCCGCACTACACCTAAAAGGCTAAGATGGGTTAAAGGTTCTACGGTCCTCAGTTTCATCAGGCTCCCAGGTCGAAAGCAATACATCTTCCCGGTTACTCAGTAAACGACACTATAATTAAAGGGCCTCTACTGAGTGGGGGATCTCATGCCTTCTTTTTTGGGATTAATCCATCAAAGTTAACATGACTATACCACCCGTCCTATCTTAAGTTTTCCCAAGTCCGGGTATAGGACTTATGAGAAATCACCAAGCACCCTAAAAACCAGAAAAATCCAGACAAACATATATATAACATATAACATATAAACAACAATAACACATACGCAGATAAAGAAAGATAGGCTCAACCCACTTAGGGATGGACCAACAATAGGTCGATATGTCCCCATTGAAGTCTCCCTTTTTTCGTAGTGGTAGAAATGTTGAGACTAAGCCATTGGATTGACTTGACTTGCACAGACCAAATTAAAAATCACCACCATGCTTTACTGTTTCCGAAGGAATAGGAAAAGAGAAAATAAGCCAAAAAGAGGGGGGAGATAATCTAAGTTCGGGGGTTGGTTATGCAAAGGGAAGGTATTAGAACCCTAAACATATATGGTACTCCGCAGGAACCTCTTTGTAAATTTATGTATTTTGGCTATACATGTTATATATAAAAATAGATTATGGGAATGAGAAAAGAAATACTTTTTATGATTTTTGCACCCGTCGCGGTTGCGAACCTTTAGTGCTTATGTACCACCTTCCGTGCAATAGGGGATCAGGGTACCCGCAGTTCACCTTTAAATATTTTAAAACACAAGTATGTTGGTTGATTTTAAGAGACAAGACATCATCGTCTTATCCGAGTGGAAAACATACTTACTACCCATGATTATGAGAAAGGAGAATTTGCATCATCTCAAAGTGGAGGATATTGCTTGGATTTTAAAATCAACAAAGCCTCACTCAATACCAAAGTGGAAAATATATCACTTCACTACATATCGTAGAAGTATAGTAGTTTACATCACTACGAGGATTGACAAGAGTCTAATTTTTTGAGAATTTTTTTAAGGTAAAAGCCAAAATGGAAAAAGTGGTTTGAATGAGATTGATTGACTTTTAGTCTTCTCACAAAAGTTTTAAAGTATTAATAAATTGATTGAAGTTTGATTAAGAAAATATTTTTTGAAAATTCATGGACCAAAGTCCAAGTTTATAATGAAAGTAGTTCAACTTTAAAAACAAGAAGAGTTTTCAAAAGGAGGGAGAATATTTTTGAAATTAAAGAAGATGGGAGGAGATGAAGGGACTATCCTAAAGCATAAGGTAAAAGCTAGGGAAAAGAACCATCTAACCAACAAGAAGCTAACACTTTACAAAATGAGTCAATGTAGAATTCCTATCCTTTGGATTGAAACCAAACAAATAAAAGTAATGAATCTCTTAAAAAATCCAAGCTTCAATTGCATTCAGTCTTCACAAAAATTAGGCAGAGTAACGGCTTTATACAGATGAATTCAAGATTACAGATAAAGCATGTAATCACAATAACCTACACACAAAACAAAAAAACAACCCAATATCTTGGGGTAAACCCCAAGAACTCCAGACAAAATAATAGTTGAGGTCACAAGGTCTCAAAGATAGGTCAAGGTTTCTAATCCTAAGTCCAAGAAGTCCATAATCTCCATAAATGCCAAGGATAGTAACCAAGTAGTACATGTAACATTAAAGTCTTTTTTATGGTTCAAGTTGATTATTAGGTATCTTCAAAAAGAAATGAAAAGCTCAAGTGAGAAAAAATGAAAATGACATAAAAGGTAATGCTCAAATTAGCAAAGATGAAAAATAGCATGAAATGTAAAATGCTAAAGTAAATGGTGCGTAAAGTAAAAACATGAAGTAAAGGCACAAAATAAAGTCAATTGTTAGATATTATAGGTTAGTTGAATGACCATATTAAAACTTGCATTTGAAACTCATTAGAGGATTTATAAAATCAAAGCCTCTCAACAACAAGTTTCATTTTCTTTTTGTCAAGTATATCATCCATTTAAAATTCTCAAGGCAACATTAAATGATCAATGGTGTTTAAGTGATTCACTTTGACCAAAGTTTATGAAGATTCATTAGATGATTGATAAGACCAAAGCCTCCTAACAACAAATCGTAAAGTTATTGGATCAAAGGATTCAAATTATCATACATGGGCTTACAAACATGGGTTTGGGCCACGAATGATCATTTCTCAAATTGGGACAAAATTTAGCGCTATGTTAAGCAATCGTAAGTGGACTTATATAGAAGTCGCACCTATTTTGAGGCAGGTGAATAGCAATCTATGTACCTTATGTCTTGAGAAGTGATATGTAAATCATTCTCCAATAATACTTGGTACAATAAAGAAGGGGATAATATGAAGAGGGATGAGGTAAGAATTAAACCACATTTGAACAAAAAATTTAATTAAACAATTATTAAAATCATTCATCCATTTTTTATGGAGTAAACTCAACACCATGGATCCAATGATGTTAATAAAGCTAATGATCAAAATTTCATAGTCTAAGATCAACCAGAATATATGCCCAATAAAATTGTATTTAATAATAAAGAAAAAAGATTTTTAAAATGGTTTTAAAATAAAAATAAAAGGAGAAAATAACAACTATATTCAAAACATTCCAGAAAAATCAAATAAGACCATAGAAAAATCAGAAATGAATTCAAATATTTGTATAAAACTTTTGGTGATTTTTTAAAGTTAGGAACTATTTTAAAACTAATTAAAATTGCTCAAATAAGTGAAAAAAGATTAAAAAAATAGTAAAAGTCAAAATAAAATTCTAAAAAAATTTCAGAAGGTCAGAAATAATGGAAACGATGTTAATGAATTTTTTCAGAATTTAAAAATGCTCAAAAGTATTTTTTAAATAATTAAAAACAAACTAAAACAAATAAAAATTATAAAAAATACCAAATCTAAAAAGAAAATTATGAAAAAATAAAATTCAGAAAGAGAATATTTGAAAATATTTTTGTGATTTTTTTCATAATTTTTGAATCGGAAATGAATTTTCTATGAATTTTGGAAGTTTAAAACAAATGAAATATAAAAATCAAAAATAAAAAATAAAGTCAAAAAAATGAGGACCAATGGACGAGAGTAAAAACGCATTAGTAAGCTAATCCAATGGATCATACGTGATGTGCATATCATGGTCATTAGTGAATAAAGCATTGAATCATTAATTAAATCAGATTTTGAAGAAAAAAGCGTGGCATGCTTTCATTGGTTGATAGATGACACATTGGTCATCTTCAACCTCCAACCACGAGATTTTCAGGTCCTTGAAATGGTAAAATTAGAACACGAGACCGGTACCATTCGCTTCGTCTCTTCAAGACAATTCCAATAATACCCTCCCGAAAAATTTATATAAGTTGTAACTCAGTCGTTTTTGAAGAGAAGTTTTGAAAAGGGATTTGAAATTTCATGGCTAAAAAGTACTTCCAGTTAAATACAAGTGTTGCGTCTAGAATCAGGATGATGAGAGCTTCATAACAATATCAAAGTTTGAGAGAATTGGTGGAGGAATCTACCTATTAAAGTTAAGTTGTAGAGCTCTGAAACTTGACTTGGCTAGAACGATTTAAGGAGGCTTAGAGATTAGTTCTTCTTCTGTTAGCTTCAGTGAAGTTCTTGGAAGGTGAATTGACAAAGAAAATGGATTGAGAAAGACTGTAAGAGAAAATTCGAAATTGTAGAAAATTGAGTTCAAGAGGGAGTTTGGCAAGGCGATTCTGGCTCTCTAAGCTTGAGAAAATGAATGATGTATGGTCCTTTATTTATAGGGAAGCTGATTGAATTCTCAAGCGTGTTGAATGATGGGATTTGGAGGGAATTCGTGTGAAGTTGCAAACAAGAAAAGTGTGACTTCTATTTTGATCAAAACTCATCCAAACCTTGCGTTTTAATGTCTAATCACTTTTGGAATTTCATTAAACATGACTAGAAGCAAAAGCACGCGGAAAACTTGTGTTTATAAGCCAAATCAAGTATTTCAAATTCTGACTTGAGTTGAAACTTTAGTTTCAAGGTACCACTTTTAAACCAATGGCATTCTCAGCTCAAGGAGTCTTAAGACATGATTCTTAAAGCTTTAGAAAGATGAGATCACAAGCTTTATAATGTGAAAAAAATGGAATCAACTGGATGCCGGAGCTGAAAGTTGCAAAGAATTAAAGTTGAGAAAAAGAGGTTGACTTTCTATACTTAGAAAATTTCTAAATTTTTCTTCAAAAATGACCTATAATGTCTTGCATCCAAACATGGTCTTCCATTTGAAATTTGCTCTTGACCAAAAAATATGGCATGAAGTAGATCTATTGAATGGAATTTTGAGACTGAGACCATTCAATATATCCAAAAATTGAGAAAGTTATAACTTGTTGAAGTTGGAAAAAATTCATAAGATGACCTATAATCTTTTGCATCCTTTGGCCATCTTCTATCCATTTTCACACGTTGCACTTAAAATAAGGGATGAAGTTCACATTCTTAAAATCAATGTGGAAAAATAATGGGCTCAAGGAGATAAAAATTGACCAAGTTATGGTCCTTTGAAGTCACATAAGGGAAATTGATGGTTCATCTAGAGGACTTGCAATCTTTCTTCATCATCAAGTACCTTTCACGCAAAATTTCCTTGAAAATTTTGAAATTATTTGTTGATAACCCTTTGAAGAGAAGCATGCCTTTGGAGTCACTCAAAAATATCAAAATATGAGCAAGATATTCCCCTTTGAAGTTCAAAACCCTAGCTCATAGAGCAACAAAAATGCCTTGAGAACCCTTTTCAATTTTGACCAACCTTCTTGCACAAATATTTTTGTCATGTAAATAGAATTTGTTAAGGATGATAATGAGAAACCATGGGTAACCATAACCACTTCCAAACATTGAGAATTGAGGGAGATATGCACTTGTGATCAAGAAATCCAAAACTTGTCCAATTAGGTCAAACTTTTTCAATCAAACCTTGTATCTTTTGACTATCTTTGACAACTTGAGGCATGATGCTCATAATATACTTTGTTATGATATTACTTCAAAACATATTCAGTGATGAGGCATGAATCTCAATGAAGCTTTTGTTGAAGAAGGCATGGAAATAGACTCATGAATCCGTAGATCAACTTGATGGAAAGTATTGTGCTCTCACCCATAACATCTTCAATTATGGAAAACATTCATTGTATTTATTAGCTAAAAGTTAATCAAAACCAAAAATAGATGATCACAAAAATACAAGTCAAGGTGCTTGGTGATTCCCCATGAGCAAAGCCAAAGATAAGGAGAGGAACCAAACCCTAGTGTATGATCTTGTTGCATTGTTACGGTATGAAATAATAGAGAAATCTTAGGGGGAAAATTGGGGTACAACACTTATTCTAAAGACAAAAAAACTGAGACTTCTTTGACTTCATTCAAACATGCTCAAACACTAGTTGAGGTTGGTCACCCCGAAGGCTGGGGTCAAGTTGTCGATATCATTCCAAAGTTTAACAAGTTCGGCTTGGGTTTCCACCCCGGGAAGTAGAGTGAAGCTCCCAAAGCTTCAAATTTGTTTACTCCATTGAAGTTTTCCAGTTTTGGTTTTTCCCATAATGAATGTACCAATGAAATTGTTGATGCTGGTGACTGTGTCTACATTATTGATATTTGGATCCGCCCAAGAGTTCCTAGTTAGGAGCTGAACAATTGGACATTTGTGGATACCATCCAAGTTACAACTACTAAGGATCTGTTTATAGATCGATTGGTAGACAGGGTTGTCACACTATAGCCAGGGCACCTGGCCATTCAATCACGTACACTCTCTGCAACTCTGTGTTCCCAAATATTCTCTTCAGCAGTCATTGCCTATCCCTTAAGTGAAGCCATGGGGGAAAGCTTTATAGTAGAAACATAAGCAACTTGGGAAGCATTCAGATTCTATTATGACGTCATATGCTCAGTTACTCCCTCGACTACTTAAACATCAGTTGATTGAGCTCTATGTTATGGGTTTTCCTCCTACAAAGCTTCCACTTGACTATGACGGTAATGCTAAGTGCGTGTTCCATTATGGGGAATTTGGTCTTGATATTGAGGACCACAAGGGTTGAAGTTTAAAATCCATCATATTCCTGGTATCTTTTCCCAAAGGCCAAATTCGTTTGGCAATTCATTCCGAAATCTTTCTCTCAGTGAAGTTTCACTTTCGTGTGATAGAAGACGAGGTTTAAAAAGTCCTCGATGTAGTATCTGATTATTTATTCTCTGAAGTAAAAGACACTTGGTGGTTCAGTTGATGCAATGCCACTTCTTACAACTTCTATTATTTCTTTTGAAGGAATCTTCTATGAATATCATTTTGGGGCACCTGACCATTCGGTTGAAGATGGTTTGTCGTCCAAAAACAAGGTCCAGGCTTGGATCAGTTCAGAGACTGTTGTGCTTACAATAGATCCAAAGGGGAATCTCTTGGATAAGTGAGTATCAAGATTTCGGAAAATGATCTGAATTAAGAAGTCCATATGGAGTCAAGTATCCTAAACAATGGCAATTTTCTAGTTTCATTCGCATTCTCATTTGCAATCTTTCTTTTTTGGATCAGTACTTTCTTACATGTAAAACTTGCTTATCTTTGAATGTTAATTATAATGCATTGAATATTTTTTTCTTGAACTAATCCATTCATGATTTCTCTTAAATGTTTTTCTTTGTTTTTTGATACTCAACTCTTGTTTGATAAAGTAAAACCTCTAGAGGGAGGATGGCGAATAATTTACCAAGAATCTCAGGCAGTATGCTTTTGAGTAAAACCCTACTGACAATGTACATCCATTGTTTCAAGTTCTTAAACACCGGAGATATAAGAGAGTGAAACCCTCGTTAACCCCTTTTGAGCCTTCGAAGTAGGAGTTTCTTTTATATTCATAAAAAACCTTTATTTTGAACCCATGGGCGGGTAGTGTTTAGTTAATCTGATTGAGCATTCAGAACTCATAAAGAGTGCGCATCCAAGGATACAACAATAATTATCTAGAAAAAGTTTGAGGAAATTCAAAATCACAATGGCTAACCTTCACTTATCATGAGTGTGTGTCATTTGACGATATCCTAATAGGTATCTCTCGCACATCAGGAAGTCAGCAGATGACGATACAACAATGGTTATCCTTCATCTACCAAGGACTCCACAGTCATAATCCTTCCAACAAAGTCAAAAACGACTCGAAGTCACACGACGTGTTCAAAAAGAAAGAAAAGGTAATATGGAAAATAAAGATAAACAAAAAAGAAAAAAAGACCTGCTAAGTCAAAACATGAAAACCAAGCCGATTAGGCAAAAGTTAAGGCACACCCTGGACTTCAAAGTCAAATTCGAAAAGAAATTGTCCAAGCAAAATTTAGGGAAAGTGGAAAGCGCGAAAAGCGAAAAGGGATTACCAAATAAAAATCCTCAGCAAAGAACCAAGTCGTGTGATCAGACACCAAGAACGAAAGAGGTGAGTGACTGCCATATCCAAAAAACCTTGTTTGACTCCTCAACCATCACAAACTCTTTTAAGAGATGAGTTCTCGCATCGAGTTAACTGAACTTAGGGCTGGAGAACATCATGGAGAATGGCTGGGCACCGAATATATTTGAGCCTTAAATTCTTTTTTTCTAAAACCATGAACCAGGCCACGTTATAACCCTAGATAGTCCTGACTGAAGCATGGGTTAATTCAAGAGAAAAACTGTATTGAGAGTGTGGTAATCTGACTCCTAGGAAGCTTGCTAAAACTTTTTGAGGTTGTATCGCTCCATCTCTTTACTGTTTTTTGTACAATTTTTTTTAATGTTTTAACATCTTTGCAATAAAAGTTTTTAAATTTCAAGACAAGTATGTGATTTGCATTAGAGCTATCATTCTTAGAATAAATATTCTTTGCATGTGAAAAAGTACCTAAACATCAGGTTAGCTTGTATAATGAGCATTATTGAAAATCTTAATCTTGTCGAAGAAGAGAGGCTTGAATACTCTGTTGAATCAAAAGAAATTTTTTTCAAAGAGTTTATGATATCCAGGGGCATGTTTCCCAGAAAATCTGCTAAGCACGAGCAGTTTAGAGCTTTACAAGTCTGATTACCCTAAGAGGTTTCTTTCATAGAGACTATGATGAGTATAAACAAAGTGATACTTTGCTGTTTGGGTACCCTTAAAGGTAATGTCGTTTGCAAATTTACCCAAACATCTGTTTAAGCATAAAGCAATTCAAGTTGAGAAGTACAGTTGTGTACTAGCCTAATTTCAGGATGAAAGTCAACCACTCTAAGGGTATGTTGTCATCTAAGGCTCCTTGAACTTCTCTCTTTCATGAGCATGAGGCGAGGAAAAAAATTTCCAAGACTCCATTGAGCAGGGGCCGGTATTTCAGTAGTAGTACTCAGTTGAGCAAGAAGTGTGTGAATACTCTGTTGAGTAAAGATTTCGCCAATCAAGGGCAGTTGTGTCGAGATTCAACAAATCTCTCAAAGTGCTGAGTGATCAGGGTCTGTTACCCAAGTTTCATTGAAGCCACTTCTACTGATGGTCAGTCAAAGCCGTATAATACTGGGGCAGTTTATCTGGATGGTACAAGTCCAAAGAAGTTCTTTCAAGACAAGTTCTTCAACAACCCTACAGACTAGGGCAAGGCATTATGCAGGGACATTTCATCTTTAATCAGTTCAGTACATGTTTCTACAAAGACCTTCTCGAAATGAAATTCCTTCATATTATACTTGGGGAATGTTTTGTGTGATTTGTTGGGAAGAACTGTTGTTCACCCAATTGTGTATGGATGATTGCCAATAACAGAATAGCATTTCTTTCAGGAATGACTATGGTATCCTGAGCTTGGTTCATTTCCCCACTGTGATACGGTGGGAGAACTGACTTGGGATTTTGCGTTTGTGTTCGTAAATGTTTCGGTTTAGCAAGAGTCGCCACCGACTTTTTATTTTATCCTAAGGAAAGGTCAAAAAGCACAGGAAAGACCTTTGAGATGTTTTCTTGAGTTCGGGGAGTAGATTATAGAAAGGGAAGGTATTAGCACCCTTTCTATCCATGGTTATCCATGGGCTCTTAGTTACTTGCTTAGATCACTTGCTTTGCTTTTCAATTGTTTTAAATGGTGCTTTTCAATTGTTTGAAATGGTGCTTTGTGTGATTTTGAAAGATGTTTTGAAAAGAGGCCATCGTTGTGGCAACCTTTGTAATGATTCTTGTTTGAATGTATACAAAGGTGTTTTTGTCTTTTGAAGAGTTTTCAATGTTTGAAAGTAGGGTTTTGAAATTTGTGTTGTGAAGTGTGTTTTGAAAATAGCAAGGATGTTTTTGCAAGCTTGATCAAGTAACTAGGAGCTATCTACCCTATTTTCTCAAAGATCTTCCTTATGTTTTTAACCCTTTTAACAGTGTTGTTTCACCATTGTATTTGGTGAACAATCTTGTGTTAGGATGTTAAACGGGACAGGCGTGGGTCATCGTATAGACCATGATAGCAATGGTGTCAAGTATTTTTGGTAATTCTCCTTAAGGGACTTGATCATTTTATTTAGGCAACTCAGATAGCGTCATCGAGGGACTATGATCTTTTTGTTTGTTTTTGTTTTTCCAAAGTACTTGACATGCAAGCATGGCCCATTTTTGAAGGCAACAAGTGGATTGTAATCCTAGAGGTGCAAGTGTGTATTGTGTTTGTTTTTCATGCATATTTATCTTGGATTAGGTCAAACTAGATGTTGATTTTATTTGCATACAAACCCTAGGTCTAGGCATGGCATAATTGAAAGCTTTTAAATGTGCGAGAATTTAAATGCTACACTATTACAACATGATATAGGGAGGGGGGGTACAAATTTGAATTGGGGGTATTTGACAAGAAATTAAACCCTAGATTACTATTACAACCAAATTGAATGTACAATATACAATATTTAAATGTACAAGAAATCAAATACAATACAACAAATAAATGTTAAATAAAATATGTTATGCAAAAAAAAAGAAAAGGGATCTATACATATGTAAAAAGTATTTTTAAATGTGAAGTGTATATAAAATAAAAAAAGCTAATTTAAATTATTTTAATATTTAGGGCAAAAACCCTAATTCTTAAATAAATAGTATTATTTATTAATTATATACAATAATGTATTAATTTGTACAAAAATAAAAATATATTGTAAAAAAGATATTTTTAGTGTAAAATATTAATAAAAATGAAAATGTATTATTTTTGTATTTTTTTTCTAATTATTTAATAAAATAGTATATATGTATGTAAATATATATTAAACATATTAAAAGTATATAAAAAATAAAAATTAATTATTTACAAAAAAATGTGTATATTCAAGAAAATGTTTTTTAGTGTATATAAAAATACTAAATAAAAATAAACATGTTTTTTTTACATTATTCTTTAAATTTTAATAAAGAGAAAATATATTATTTAAATATTTATACTAGTAATATTTAAAATAAAATCCAAATAAATACAAAAATTTGTGAAAATAATTTTTAAGTGTTTTTTATGTTAGAAAATAAAATATCAAAATCAGAAATAAAACAAAATGCAAAAAATGACAAATGTACAAGAAATGGGCCAGGGGGTGTAAAAAGAAAAGAGGGGGGTGCCAGAAGTAAGCCTGTACAGGCCCAGCCCAAACTCACTTCATCTTCTTCCTCTGAACTGAAACACACGCGCCTTGTACAGAAAATGCTATCTCCCGATTCTTTGATTTTTTGACAAAACTCATAACATGAACATTGTAGAGAATTAAACAACGAATCTAACCATATAAAAAACTTGGATTAACTCTCAAAGACCAGAGATAATTTCTCTGGCCCTAATTTCTAACCTAGTTTTTTCAGAAAGTTCATGAGTGAAATTCTCTTAGCACGATTAATGTAAATGGAAACTAAGCATATGTATGGCTTCAGGGCTATGAGTATAACATATTTCATTCACAAACCTAAGTCTAACCATTCCTAAATAGAGAGATAGAAGTCTATGAAATACGTGTTTCAGTTGACTTTGAGCTGGACAATGTAGCAACCTTCAATGGTGTTTGAGCCTCTTTTGAGCTTGCCAGAGGTCCAAGGAAGCTTTTCCAATGCTTGGCTTGCTTTGAAACAGCTTGAATCACGCTGTAGAACTCAACCTGCAGAGCTTTGAAATAAAAATGGCAAAGTGTGTTAAAGGTGTTACAACTTGCAATGGGGGCCTGGGATAGTTCAAGTGAGTTGATTGGAAGGTGTTTGAACTATCTTTGGACAAAACGGACGATGGAATTTGGTTATGGCTTGCAAAATGCAGAACCTGCCCTGTTTTGCAGAAAAATAGTGATTCTGGGTACAAGAGAGTTTGAGAGGCCAAGAGGTCGTGTTTCAGGCTTGTTGGGAGGTATGGAACTTGTCTACAAGGTTTTTGTAAGCTTGTCTTAACAGATGTGTGAGATGGTATATGTTTTGCAACTTTTCTTCTTTTTCAAGCAAGGGTGTGTCTCCTCCCAATGTAGGCTTGCACAAGCCCTAAATCATGCTGCACCTTTTGCTCTTGGTTACTGGAATTTGTGGACTTGATCTTGCCTCAAAGATCTAGCCCCATGCCTCAAGGATTTTGTTTTGACATAAAGTGAAGTTTAGGCAAAAATGGCATTGTTGCTTTTTCCTTTTAAGGCTTAAACTAGTGTATAATGCCCTAATTACCAAGACATTACCTTAACTCAATGGATATGCATTAAATTAAGGAGTAAAAATTGGTTTTGAGGCCTGTAATGGTGAACCAAGCTATCTAGATCAGAATTGCAAATTGGTATGAACATGTAATGGCCATGGACAAAAGTGAGTTTTTGCCAACTTCAAGCATTCGATTCTCTCTAACCACAAGGGTGTTTCAGGAGTTCTTGGATAATTTGGAAAGCTTGGAACATGTACTATAATCCATATTTGAAATTCAACTTGAAACTCCAAGTGTAATTATGTGAAAAATGGCCAAGAAGATGGGTCAAAATCCTGCCTAAACTAGGGCAAAATTTCCCTAAGTTAAAAGTTTTAGGTACCCTTGTTCCAAAAACCATAACTTGAGATACAAGCTTATTTTGAGAAAACTTTGTGAATAAAAGTTGTATACTTTGTGATGTACTATAACTTTCATGTTGCAAGTTTTGTTTGAATCCATTTGTATCTTAGTGAAAAAATGGGACAAAGTTAGGAAAAAATAAGAAAATTTCATAACTTAGAAAATTTCTAAGTTATGAAAATTTTCCATTTTAAACCCTAATTTGCATTTTTGGGTTTCTTGGTGAACAAGTTTCATAATTTGACATGTCTTGATGAAAAATAACTCTTGGCACTTGATTTTGACCAAAAAGTCAAAGTTTGACTTTTCAGTGTACAATCAAATTTTGATCAGTTGACTGAAAAATTCATCTGTCAATCCTATGCATTTGAGATCTTTTAAACTTGTTGAATGGGTAAAGACAATGTCATTGACTTCTTGTGTCCATGGTTGAGCTTGATTTGCCATTGGTTAGGTCTAACAGTCAAAAATTGCCTTTGTACAGTCAAAACCCTAAAAATGACCATTTTGCCCTTTTGGTGATCTGATCAAATTTCTTGTGGAATTGTGATCCAAACTTGATCAAATGACATATATGAGTTTATTATGTTGATGTGGGTCAAAAATAATGAGGTTTGACTGTCAATTGGCCACAGTTGACTTTTTCCCCAATATAGTTGATTTCTAGGTCAACTGTCCAATTGACTGGGCAAAAATTTGAATCAAGGCTTGAAACTTGGTATGGACAAACTTGTGAGTCCAACATGAAGTATGAAAGTCACTTTTGGAATTGTGGGTCGAAATATCCATGTGCAAACTCAAACCCTAATTTAGGTCAACAGTGCAAGGAAATGTCTTGAGCAGAGCAAACCCTAGCTTGATCTTCAGTTCCAAGAGTCTTGTGATGAGAAAATGTTGATGAAATGGGAGGGAAAATTTTGGGGTACAACAGTTTCCCCTGTTCAATCTTCTTGAACCTGAAGAGTTAGATTGGCAAGTTTGCCTTTCGTGACTCGAAGGTAAAAGAGGATTGGACACTAGAGTGCCCGTAAATTTGCACTCGTCAAAAATATTTATGAGGAAATAGGCTTAAAGATGCCATTTGGAGATAGCAGAATCTTGCTGGAGATGGGCTTAAAGATGCCATCCAAGAATGTTTGTTGAATTGTAATGCTGTAGGTCAGAAGAATGAACGTCAAAATGGTGTCCGTGTTTGGAATGCATTTGAACTGTATCTGGAGATTGAGTCTGTATAAGAAAAAGAATGGCGTCCGTTTCTGGCGCGTATCCGAGCTGTAACTGTATTTGAACTTTGAATGAATATCAGAATGACTGTCGTGTCTGGAGTGTATCTGTATTGTATCTGAAGTTGAGATCTGTATGAGTAGTAGAATGACCGCCGTGTCTGGGGTATATCCGTACTGTAACTGGGATATGAATAAGTGACAGAATGACTTCCGTGGCGACTGCACTGGGGGAAATCAAACTGCTGGTGTAAAGGCCAGAATGGCATCCGTGTTTTGGAGCGTATCTGAATTTGTAGTTGATAGTTGAATCTGAATGAGAGATAGAATGGTCGTCGTGTCTGGAGCGTACCTAGTCTGTATCTGATTGCTGAAGTCTGAATGAGTAATAGAATGACCGCCGTGTCTGGGGTGTATCCATACTGTATTTTGACTTGAAGTTCTGAATGAGTAATAGAATGACCGCCGTGTCTGGGGTGTATCCATACTGTATCTGAATAATTGTTAAAGATAGCCTTTTAATCTTATCCTGAAAAAGGGTAAAACGTTAGCTAAAACACGAAGTTATATTGCATGATATGTATGATGCAATGAATTGTAATCCATGTTTGTGATATATGAATGTAATGGTTATGCATGTAAGCTGCGTAGCTGTCTTGCTGAGGAAAATAAATCCTTGATAACTGGAGATAATGAAATCTTTGACTGCTGCCGGGGAAAGTAAATCTTTGACCGAAGCTGGGGATTCCAAAAATCTTCGATTGTTGAAGATGGGAAATCTTTGCTGACTTCTTGGGGATTAAAGCCCTTTGATTATTTAGAATGAGAAATCTTAGGACCACTGCTGGAGATTGAAAATCCTTGGTGACTTGCGGGGATTTTAACAAGAGCTTTACCAACTTCTGCGGGGTATGAGAATTCTTCATGACTTCCCTGGGGAATAAGGTTTACTCCGACGACTTCTACTGGGAAATTAATACCTGGGAGACTTCTGCTGGAGAAATGAGACTGAGAATCTTCAATCTGTTGGGAAATAACCCTGTGAGGAGAATGTTTACCCGGCCGGGGAAACCAGGAGCCTGGGTTGTACGCCAATCTACTGGGGAATCATCCTAGCTGTTGGGGAAATTGAGGGAGTTCGATCAGTTGGAAATTTGACTTCGCTGGGGAAGGAGGTTCATATTATTCTAGCTCCGCTGGGAATCGGGAGTTTGAACTCTGATGGGAATTTTGAAACTTAACTCGGCTGGGGAATCCAGTTTGGAATGTACTGGCTTTACCGGGGGCTTTTGAAGCTTAGCTCCGCTGGAGATGTGTACTCCGAGGTTTTAGCTTTGTTGAGGATCTGAACAAAGTAATGCAGTGGATCTCTTCATGAATGGCATAAAGATATCTTCCTGCACCTTCAACCTATCAGTAATTATCCTTTCCCAATTTCGTTTTATTTGTAAGCAATGATTATATTCAAATGCATATGCCTATTCAACAAAACATTGGACGTTTTCAAATAAAACATAAGTGTAAAACAGAAAAAGAAAGGCAAGCAAATTTCTGCACTTTGACGTATATTTGTTTTAATTTTTGTAAGAATCTTTGTACAAAGGAAACAAACATCCTAGTAAGAGAATGCTGCCATAAAAATTGAGAAAAATTTATACAAAAGGAAAGATGGCTATGTGTAATAATTCCATGGGGTTCCCATTCTATTATAGCCTTCCCAACTTTGAGTATCTGTCCATTCGTTGCTTCGCCCGTAGATGATTGGATTGATCAGAAGCTTGGAGCTTGTTGGTGAAGAGATTGTTCTTAGAGTGATCTGACGAGACATAGTAATACTCTTTAGTTCCCTAACTTTTACCTGGACCGCCCTTTCGGATTTTCGATCCACCGGGAAACCCTTTTTTGCCCAAGTCGCCCTTTCAGGTTTTCAACTTGCCGGGTGTACAAATTTTTTGTATCCCTAATTTTTGCCTGAACCGTCCTTTCGGGTTTTCGATTCACCGGGATGCCCATTTTTGCCCAAGTCGCCCTTTTGGGTTTTCAACTTGTCGGGTCGTTTTATGCGTAGTATCTTTTCACTATATCTGCGTTCGCAGGGTACGGCAAGTCATCACCGTCCATGGTGGTTAGAATCATTGCCCCACCAGAAAAGATGTTCTTGATTACAAATGGTCCTTCTTAAGTAGGAGTCCACTTGCCCCTGGGATCACTTTGCGGTAAGATGATCCGCTTGACTACAAGATCACCGACTTGATATACCTGACGCCTAACCTTTTTGTTGAAAGCCCTGATCATCCATTTTTGATACGTCTGACCATGACAAATAGCAGTAAGTCGCTTCTCGTCGATCAAGTTAAGTTGATCAAGCCGGGTCTGAATCCAATCGTCTTCACTCAAACCGACATCCTTCATAATCCTCAAGGAAGGAATCTGAACTTCCATAGGCAGAACAACTTCCATACCATATACCAAAGAAAATGGAGTTGCCCCTGTTGAAGTACGTGCCGTGGTACGATATCCATGCAGAGCAAACGGTAACATCTCATGCCAATCCTTGTAGGTGACTGTCATCTTTTAAATGATCTTCTTAATATTTTTGTTCGCGGCTTCAACAACAGCATTCATCTTCGGCCGGTAGGGAGATGAATTGTGATGATAAATCTTGAACTGCTCGCATAGAGCGGTGATCATAATATTATTCAAATTTGTACCGTTGTCTGTGATGATCCTGTCGGGGATACCATACCGGCATATGAGGTTCTGCTTGATGAAGCGGGCAACCACATTCTTTGTAACTGAGGCATAGGAAGCTGCTTCGACCCATTTGGTGAAGTAATCAATAGCCACCAGGATGAAGCGATGTTCATTGGATGCCGTGGGCTTGATTTCTCCAATCATGTCAATGCCCCACATTGCGAATGGCCAAGGAGCTGTCAGAATGTTGAGAGGAACAGCAGGGATATGTACCTTGTCGGTATAGATTTTGCATTTGTGGCAGGTGCGGGAATGTTGATGACAATCAGCTTCCATGGTAGACCAATAGTAGCCTGACCTTAGAATCTTCTTTGCCATTGTATGTCCGCTCAAGTGGGTGCCAAATGTGCCACTGTTTACATCGGTCATGATCAACTCTGCTTCAACCTTGTCCACACAACGAAGTAGAACACAATCATGACTACGCTTATAAAGGATGCCATTGCTTAGGAAGAACTTGGCAGCAAATCTCCTTAAGAACTTTTTGTCATTGACGGAAGCTCCTTCAGGATATTCTCTGGTCTGGAGATACCTTTTGATTTCATGAAACCAGGGTTGTTCCATTACTTCTTCGGTATTAATCTCATGACAGTGCGCAGGTTCGTCCATTCGCTCGATGGTAATTTGGGGAGCCTCGTTATCCCAGTTGAGTTTAAACATGGAAGACATTGTGGCCAGAGCATCGGCTAACTGATTTTCTTCTCGCGGGAAATGCTCGAAGGTAATCTGCTCGAAGTGAGGCAACAGTGTCAAGACATGTTCTTTGTATGGGATAAGATTAGGATGTTTGGTGTCCCACTCTCCTTTGACTTGACTGATAACCAAAGCCAAGTCCCCAAATATGACCAAAGATTTGATTCCTAAGTCTATAGCAGCCTTAAGACCAAAGATGCAAGCTTCATATTCAGCCATGTTGTTTGTACAACTGAAGCAGAGTCGGGCAGTGAAGGGTGTATGACAACCATCTGGAGAAATGAGGACTGCACCGATACCGTTGCCAAGTGCATTTGAAGCACCATCAAAGTATAGGGTCCATCGGGATTGTTGTTTAGGTCCGTCATACGGTTCGTTTCCTTCAATGTTGTCCAATGTCATGATGTCCTCGTCAGGGAAGTCGAATCTCATAGACTGATAATCTTCGACGGCTTGATGAGCTAGATGGTCAGCTAGTACACTCCCCTTTATAGCTTTTTGGGTAGTATACTGGATATCATACTCAGTCAGGATCATTTGCCATCTAGCAATTCTTCCAGATAAAGCCGGCTTCTCGAAGATATACTTGATCGGATCCATCTTAGAAATCAGCAAAGTGGTATGAGTCAACATATACTGCCTTAGCTGGCGAGCAGCCCATACCAAAGCGCAGCAAGTTTTCTCGAGCAGTGAGTAGCGAGTCTCACAATCGGTAAACTTTTTGCTAAGGTAATAAATGGCATGCTCTTTTCGGCCAGACTCGTCATGTTGGCCCAGTACACACCCCATTGAGCTATCCAAAACAGTCAGATACATGATCAACGCCCTTCCTTCGACGGGTGGCATCAGAATAGGAGGTTCTAGTAAGTACTCCTTAATCTTATCAAAAGCAACTTGACAATCATTGTTCCATTCAACTACCTGATCTTTCTTCAGCAGTTTGAAAATTGGCTCGTAGATAAATGTCAGGTGAGAGATGAACCTCGCAATATAGTTCAAGCGTCCCAAGAATCCTCTAACCTCCTTTTCAGTACAGGGGGTAGGCATTTCTTGTATAACCTTTACTTTAGTTGGATCAACCTCAATGCCCTTGTTGCTGTCAATAAATCCCAGAAGTTTACCAGACCTAACTCCAAAAGTGCACTTGCTTGGATTCAGTCTGAGTTTATACTCCTTCAACCTGGAAAACATCTTTTACAAATGATTAAGGTGTTCTTATTTTGTCTGTGACCGAGCTATCATGTCGTCTACGTAAAATTCGATCTCATGATGGATCATATCATGAAATAAAGCTACCATGGCGCGTTGATAGGTTGCCCTTGCGTTCTTCAGTCCGAACGACATCACTTTGTAGCAGAAAGTACCCCATTGCGTGATAAAGGTAGTTTTCTCTATGTCCTCGGGGGCCATTTTAATTTGGTTGTAGCCCGAGAATCCGTCCATGAAGGAAAAAACCTTGTGTTGAGCTGTGTTGTCAACCAAGATGTCGATATGCGATAGTGGAAAATCATCTTTAGGGCTGGCCCTGTTCAAATCCCGATAGTCCACACACATTCTGACCTTGCCGTCCTTTTTGGGTACGGGAACAATGTTAACAACCCATTGTGGATAGGTTGTAACATCCAGAAAGTCAGCGTTGAATTGCTTCATTACTTCAGCCTTGATTTTCTCAGACATGTCAGGCCTCATTCGGCGGACCTTTTGCTTGACTGGTGGACAATCCTCTCTTGTAGGGAGACGGTGAACCACGATATCTGTGGCTAGCCCTGGCATGTCTTCATAAGACCAAGCGAAGATTTCAACATATTCATTCAAAAACTGCACTAAGCGCTCTTTGACACCTGGTTCCAGGTTGGCACCCACTTTTACTTCTTTTTTGTCCTCCTCTGTCCCTAAGTTGATGGTTTCTAGCAACTCCTCGTGAGGAAGAATAGCCCGCTCTTCTTGTTGTAAAAGTCTGGATAACTCTCCCGGCACTTCACAATCTTCGTCAACTTCGTACTCAACATGATTGACCAAATCCTCAGAGTTATCGAAGGCTGAAACAGAACAGTTGCCCATGGAATCCGGAATGGATGGGTACCTGCATTTGTGAGTGTGGGTGTGTGTAAGAGATATCCATCCTTAAACAAACAAAAATGAAAAAAGGAAAGAAAAATGAACACAAAGTTTATAGATGAAAAACGTCCAATGATTCATTAAAACATGGCATATGATAATGAAGAAAATCAAGCCCTTACAAATGGACCTGCATGCCCCGGGCAAGGCATGGGGTGAAAATAGTGTGCGAATTGTTTTAGTTATTACAGACCATAAAAATGGGAAATTGTTCAAAGATAAAATTACTGGTTGATAAAGGTGATGGGAACAAAATCCTTTGCTTCCCAGTTGCTTAGACCCCCTTCGACAGTCAGAAAGATATGATCTTCGAAGTCGTTCTCTTCATCTTCAACCGCATTAATTCCGTGATGAGTGATCCTTATAGGTGGCCCTCCAGTCTTGGAACGATGCATAACCTTTTGTCCTGCAGCTGTAAACCCTAGTCCAAATTTGTCTGTCTTATGGGGAAACTCTGGGAATTTCCCCATGCTGTACTCTTCCCTTCTTTGATCACCGCCTCTGCGTCCTTGAGAGATGCCATCCTAGGCACAAGCTTGGGAATGATGGGTACCTCAACCATTGTCTTCGCAACTGCTACCTCGGGAGAAACTTCCTCAAAATGCTAGAAAGGCGTTTCGATGAACTCACCGTCCAGCTCCACATAACGGAAGGAGTTGAGATAACTTATCATGTACTCTTCCTCGCCGTACACCGTTATAATTTTACCCTGAACAAGATATTTCAGCATCTGGTGCAAGGAGGAGGTAACTGCCCCGACATAATGGATCCACGGTCTTCCTAACAAGCACGAATATGATGGACGGATGTCCATCACGTAAAAGGTTGAGTTGAAGACCTCTGTGCCTACTTTGATAGGAATATCAACCTCTCCATGAACCATTCTTTTGGACCCATCAAAAGCCCTAACAACGATGTTACTAGGTTTGAGAGTCAATCCTTCGCAGTCCAAGCGGTCTAAGGCTTTCTTTGGCAGCACGTTCAAGGAAGAACCAATATCAACTAAGACATGGGCGAGAGTGGTTCCCCGACATTCAACTGAAACATGTAATGCTTCGTTATGTTTCCTTCCTTTGGGAGTTAAGTCAGCATCGGAAAATCCAAGGCCATTATCAGCAGTAAGACTGGCCACACATTCCTTAAACAGGTCAGCCGAAGTCTCTTGGGGAACATGTGCCACCTTCAAGAATTTGATCAGGGCCTTAGCATGGGCCTCAGAATAGAGCAGAAGAGCCAACATTGAAATTTTAGAAGGGGTCTGCCCTAATTGTTCCACAACGTCGTAGTCACTTTTTCTGATTATTTTCAAGATTTCATCCATTTCTTTCTGAGTGGTTTCGGGGATAACTACAACATGAGCCTTCGTCCTGACAGGCCCTTCTAGTATCCCCTTACCCTTGTCGGTAGTATCAGCAGATGGTCTAACTTCAGGAGTATCCAATTCTTCAATCACTGGGCCTTGCACAGATGGTCCAACAGGTGCAAAATCTTTCAAGGGTCCGAAAACTGCTCGAGGGGGAGCAATCTCCGGAGAAAAGATCCGGCCACTGCAGGTTATCTTGCTTGTACCCGCGATGTTCCCTATATCAGGGTCTTCTTCTTCAGAAATCTCTTGGACTGTTTCAATCTGCTTGACGCCATGATAGAATATTTCTCCTTCATAGTTCCCTGGGATTGTCTTGCTAGATTGATATGGGACTGGCCCCGCCATGGTGATCTTCAATGGTACACACTTAGAATTGGGCGTTGTTGTACCCCAAAATTTGCCCTCCCATATTCTTCAAGATTTTCCAAAAGCATGCTTCAAAATTCCCCAAGGGTTGCACAGTTCAAGGGCCTCCTAACAGTCAAAAACTAGGGTTTTGGTTCTGACAAAGAAAATGAAGTTTCCAAGGGTCCAATCAAGTCCCACATGCTTATAAACATTGTCAAGTATCCTCATGTCAAGTTTCAAGACTTACAACACAAAATTGCACAGTCAAAAACCCTAATTGCCCTATAGTCAACTGCAGGGGCAAAATGGTCATTTGACAGTCAAAAGCCCAAATTTTTGGGTTAACATCTTATTTTGAAGCCAAAAATATCACTTGATCAATTCTTGATCATGATTCTCAAGGCATGGCTCAAAAAGTCCCAAGATGCAAAAGTTTCCATATTTGGACAGTTGAAAAAGTCAACTGTAACTTGACCAAGGCATAAATTCCACATGGATTATCAGAAAAATTCCATCCAAAGCTAATTTTGAAGAGAAAGACATTTCCTACAACTCCTCTTCACACTTCAAGTCCAAGAAATGCTCTCACAAAAAGTTATCAATTTCAACATTATAGGTCATTTTCAAAAGTCAACAAAAAGGGACTTTAAGTCAAAGGCCATAACTTGAGATTGGTAAATCAAAATGACATGGCACAAAAGGCATTGGTTAGAGGACTTCAAGACCTTTCCAAAATGTCCAAGAACATGATCAAAGCTTAAACATTGAGCAAGATATGCCTTGTGGAAGTTGGGAAATCTTTGGGTATTTTGAAAAGTCAACTTTGCTTCAAATGCCTTAAAATTGCTATTGGGCCACATTTTCTTCCAAGATTCATCATCCAAAGCATATGCACGACCATTTGGCCCAAAGGGGATTTATTCATCATTTTTATTTATTTATTTGAATTTTTAATTGCTATTAATTTATTTAATAAAATAAAATATGTGAAAAAGACTAAAACAAACTTTTCAAATCTTTTTATGCATGGAATACTTTCAAGATTTCGTGCATTATCTGATATGGAAAGAATCAAGGTAATTGGCCATGATTGAAATCAAAAACATGTGAAAAAGATTTGAAAAAATATGCATGAAAATCAAATATTCATTCCATCAATGCAAAAGGTTTTAGACATATTTTTCAACCCTAATCCATCACTCATATAAGTGTGATCAAAACCTAATGCCAAGGGACCTCTAAGCTGCGCCTCTTCTCAAGAACAACTTTTGCAATTTTATCAAAAAAATCCAAAACTGAAAATTGCCTTGGAGGACGATTCAAAGAAGAATATTGATCCCATTAGCTTGCCAAGACATCACTGAACCTGACTGGATACTTTTCCACGCCCATAGCACCCAGAATTGGTATATAGAACTCAAAGTTTTTCACATTTTATGCATATTCGTGTTTCAATTTTTAAGCATCCTCATTGCATTTTCTTTATTGATTTATGCTAATTAAACCATTCTGAATCTAACCATGACCATCAACTGAGTTTTCGTGCACTATAGGAGAATCCACCATTGGAGCTTTCTAGGTTTTCAGAAACCTTAAAAGAGGGCTTCGTCCATATGGGAAAATTGAACCATAAGAATTATACCATTGAACTCGTGACGTTCCACTGAATCTAAAACACCCCTCGTGCTGTTTTTATATGCAGCCAATTTCTATCGCTATTTTTTGGCACTTCAGATTGTGGGGGTTCAAAACCCCCGCTATTTGATGTTCTTTTTTCAGGTCAAAACGCATGGACGAGGAAGAAGATCAGGTGGCATGATATGGTTGGTCTATTCAAAGAGTGGCGCGCGTTTTGCTGACTCAGACCACTAACGTTTGTCTTTTCTTATAATAATTATGGTCCATGTAATTAACAAAGAAAATCAGCAGCACAATTGGTCAGGCGTTGTATTGGTAAACTCTGGGACCTGGGTTCGATTCCCAGGTCCCCTCCCTTTATTCCATATTATTTTGCTAACCAGGTTCCTATGCAGCACTCTCCCCAAGCGTTCATTATACACCCATAATCCAGACGTGCCACATGGCCACTGAGGGCAATCCAAGGGTCCTGATCTGATGAACACCATGGACACTGGTCAACGCACACGCACGCTTCCAGAAAAGTCAAACAAGGCCTTAAACATTGGGCCTAATTGCTGGGACAAAACCTCCAGTTTGGGGTCAACACCCCCTTTGGTTTGCTCTCTTCCATTCTTTTTCTATTTTTATTTGTTTTGTTTAAGTTTTATTTAATTCTTCAAATTAATATTTTTCTCAACATAAAAAATAATAAAAATCAGAAAAAGGCAAAAATAAAATATATTTGATTTAATATTTTCTTTTTTTTGTAAATAAATCTTATTAATTAATTTAGTCTTAATTTTAGGTTTAAATCTTAATGTTTTTTATATAAACTTAAAAATTGTAGAATTAGGGTTTTAATCACTTTTTATCTTTTTCTTTTCTTTTACCATTATAATAATTAATTATTTATTTTTGTAAATAAAATTGAATTAATTAATTAGGATAATTTTAGGTGCAACTTTAACATATTTCTTAACAAATAAAAATAGTTAGAATTAGGATTAATTAATTAATTTTTTAATTTCATTTAATTCTCTCATAAAAATCCATAAATACAAAAACTCAAAAATCTTTTCTTTTTATTTTAATTTAATTAATTTGTTAATCATAATTTAATTTCATTAAAAAGGGTCCAACGCCCTCGCTTTCGATTATTAGTTCGTTTCGCACATTTTATTTCCTTTCTTATAATATTCATGTAATTCTCCCAAAGCCGTGTAGATTAGACATTTTATATTTCTCGCACTTTATTTTATTTTAAATAGGGTCCTGGATTTGATTTGGCGATGTGGACCCGCGCCTTTGTAATAGCGTAGAACTTTTAAATTCCGCACTTTTTTAACTGTTAATAAATTTGCATGCAAGAATGAATGTCAAAATAAAAATAACGCGTAGATCGCCAATACATGATAAGACAAAAATAAATGAACATGACACACAAATCACACACCACCCCTAGGGTACGCCTCACTGTTGCCTTGCCCCTCGAAAGGTGATCGTCGAGTAGAGGATGTTTTAGTAAGTCCTCATGATCCGGGAACCTGGCATGAGGGTAGCTTCTAAGGTATCTTCCTATTACTCTGGTGATCACCATGTCCCGAACCTTCGAATTGACCCGAACACCTCCAACGGTGGTGCTACCTACCTCTCAATGGTGGGATGGCACTACTTTAAGGACATTTACACAGACGAATTCCTTAGGGTAGGTAGACGACTCTAGATACTTGCTCTAATTTCAAAACAAATCAAAAAATACTTTTCACACCGACACCTTTTCAAAAAGCTTTCGAAAGCAATTTTTTCAAACACTCTTGAGGACCGATACAAGAGTCGAACTGAAATTTTCAAAGAAACTTTTTAAAACCCACAATTGAAAAGCAAACAAACCATTTTTGAAAAAACAAATGAGCAAGTATCTAAGAGCCCATGGATAACCATGGATAGAAAGGGTGCTAACACCTTCCCTTTCTATAACCTACCTCCCGAACCGAGAGCAATCTCTATAAGGAATTTTTCTGTGCTTTTGTCCTTTCCATTTGGAGAAAATAAAAGACGGTGGCGACTCTTGCTTCCGCGACATTTCGCGAACCAGCGTTAAACAGTCAGTTCCAGATCCACCGATCACAGAACTGGCGACTCTGCTGGGGACTTAAACTTAAAGTGAGGTGTACCTTAGGATAGTGCATAATTGTGTTTTCAATTGTATTGACTTGCTTGCTTTATTAATTGTTGGGCTGTCTTGGGAGTTCTATAGATCCTAACCCGGATCTGGGGGATACCTTCTTAGAAAGTAGCAACAAGGCTGTGAGGGAACTGTGCGGGGTATACCGACATGGTTGAAACAGTCTGCTATGTTGATGTGGCACTTTGGTGTGTACCAGTGACCCTTGAGTTCAGTCAAGGAGAGTACGGGGCCTCCGCGTGGTGTCGTGAAGCATCAACAGACCTTAGGAACCTTAATTGAACCATCTTGGCCTCTTTAGGGTAGTGAGATAACTGACTTTGGTGCAGTCCGAGGTTGGTTGATACTCGATACTACACTCAATTGAGGGTTGCTTTCCTGGAATATTTCGGTCGCCAGTTCAGTGGCTAAATCGAAACGATGAACAATGAAAGCAATCCGGTGATATTGGGACCCTTAGAACCCGGTTACTTCTAATAGGACAGGTTGAACCCACCAACTTCAAGAGGGTAATACCCAGACCCCATGTTGGCCTAAACACTAAGGGCTTGTCTTGTGTGACTTGTGTGCCTTACATGTTTGCCTTTGTAAATATCTGTGGTGTGTTTAATCATAGCATCATGACATCATCCATCATCATATGCATTGACTAACCATTTCAGGGGTTCGAATTTTCATCTTTGTTCTTGTTTTGTAGGACATGGAAACTGTTCGCAGAAAGACAATTCAAATCAGCCTTGTAAGGATCCCTCCTCAGCTTAAGGAGCTTGTATCCAGGATTCCCGAGAGCTCTTCATTCAGTGAAACACATGGAAGACTCATCAGCTTGGTCAATACCAACATTGAGGAAGACATGATAAAGGTCCTATTCCAGTTCTTTGACCCTATGCATCACTGTTTCACCTTCTTGGACTATCAGCTGGCACCTACATTGGAGGAGTTCTCCCGGCTCCTGAAGATCCCTATCCTTGATCAACTACCCTACAACGGTACAGAAAAGGAACCCAAGCTTGAAGAGATTGCTAAAGCCTTACACGTACAATCATCTGACCTCAAGGGACATTGGGAAGTTAGAAGTGGTATCAAAGGGTTCTTAGCCAGGTTTCTGTTTGAGAAGGCCCGTGAATGCTGGAACTCCCTTGACTTACGAGCTTTTGAAGAAGTTGTGGCCCTCCTTGTCTATGGTTTGGTGTTGTTCCCTAACCCAGATCAGCTTATAGATATCAGTGCTGTCCAGATCTTCATGTCCAGGAATCCTATACCTACATTGCTGGGGGACATCCTTCACTCATGTTACACTCGAACCATGAGAAAAAGAGGTGTTCTTATGTGCTGCACTCCTCTCCTGGGAAGGTGGTTTATTTCGCACCTTCCACAATCAGTTTTGAAGAACGAGCGGGGTTTGAGATGGTCACAACGGTTGATGACTCTTACACATGCAGATATACATTGGTGCCCTCGGTCCAGAGAGGATGTCACTATCATTGATCGTTGCGGGGAGTACCCTAATGTTCCTTTACTTGGAATCAGAGGAGGTATTACTTATAACCCATGCCTGGCTTAGAGACAGTTTGGTTATGCTCGGAGGGATGGTCCTCATGACATGTTAATTCCTGACATAGTTTTTGACTTCAACAACGATGCGCAAGGACTTCGCCAGAGATTTATCAGAGCTTGGAGGATGCCAAGTAGGATAGACAGCAAGACACTGGGGCACAGGAACTCCATCCCGTTGGAACCTTATCTCAAGTGGGTACGTGCCCGCTCCCAGAAGTTAGTAATGCCTTATCCTCATGTGCTCCCTGTAATCAAAGAGCCAGTATTGGAAGGAGAAGTGTCCTACACTATTCAGCATCCTGACATGCCCACATCCTGGGAAGAGATGCAGAAGAGCTGGATCCAGCTTAAGGAAGAACGAAATTCTCTTGAGACCAATCTACATGCTAGTGAAAAGAAGGTCTTGGAGCTCACCCGCCTATTGCATGAGGAGAGGAATCTCAACACCTACATAGCTCCAAAGAGGATGCGTAGTGTCTTTTAGGATTGATTTGCTTTGTAATATGTGCCCATGAGGCTTTGATGTACTAAACAATTATTTCCTTAATGATAACGTGTGTTCCTTTTTGTCTACAACAAATTTGAACTTTCGAACCCTTGAATGCATTGCATAAACACATATCATTCATCATGTGCATAGCAGGTTTTCTTCTTTTCAGGTTGCTTACCGTTCTTCGCTGTTTATTTCAGCATCATGAATCCTGACTCATCATCAACCGAGATGTCCATCAAGGCTCTTCAGGCGCAGAACACGCAATTTCAGGAACTAATCATGGGTTTGGCTCAGGGCCAACAAGAGCTGAAGGCTCTGCTCCTGAAGAAGGAGAAGAAGAAGAAGAAGAAGAGAACTGTTCTTTTCAACTCGGGCCGAAGGTTTGGCAACACTCTGCAAAATGAAGAGGCTGGTTCTTCTATAGGCAAGAGCAGTCCCCAAGGGGGAAAAGGTCCTAGTCCGGTAGTCTCTGACAACGAGACTGATTTTGATGAAGAACAGTATCCTCCGGCTGAAGACCGGTACAAGCAGTTGGAGGACAGACTGAATGCAATGGAGATCCAACAGGTACCGGGGCTGGATTTTGGAGACTTGGGCTTATCTACTGGTGTGATTATTCCTCATAAGTTTAAGGCACCATCTTTCACCAAATATGACGGGACGTCTTGTCCCAAGCTACACCTCAGGTCTTACGTGCAGAAGATTCAACCGTACTCAGTGGACAAGAACTTGTGGATCCACTTCTTCCAGGACAGTCTTTCAGGGACTCATCTCGAATGGTTCTATCAGCTGGATGGGACCAAGGTTCGTAACTGGGAGGAGTTGGATACTGCTTTCTATAAGCAGTATCAATATAATGCCGACCTTGCTCCTACGCGTACCCAACTCCAGGGTATGTCGCTAGGGTCAAGCGAAGGTTTTAAGGAGTACGCACAGAAGTGGAGGGATCTGGCTGGCAGGGTGCAGCCTCCGTTAACTGACCGGGAGTTGGTAGACATGTTCTTGGGGACCCTATCTGGGCCATTTTTCAACCATCTTATCGGTAACTCATCTGCAGGGTTTACGGATCTTATTCTGACTGGAGAGAGAATAGAGGTTGGGATGAAGTCTGGCAAAATTCAGAAGGGTGCATCTGCAAGTTCTGAGAAGAAGCCCTTTAAAAAGGAGGCCAGTGCTGTATACGGGTCTAGAAGGCAAGAGAAACCTGAGCGCCACCAATCTGTCAACGCGGTGATGATTGCTAATCCTGCTTCCGCTCCTCGGCAAACCAATCCTCAAAGGGCTGAAAGACCCAGGAGAGAGTTTACCCGTTTGAGTATGACTCTATCACAAATATTGCCGCAGTTGCTGTCCACCAACTTAGTGACTGTCAGAGAGGCCTCGAAAGTTGTGAACACTGCCTCCCCCAAATATAATCCAAATGCTAGCTGTGCTTATCACTCCGATAGCCCGGGGCATTCCACTGATGACTGTTGGGCCCTAAGGAATAAGCTGCAGGATCTTATTGATACAAAGGAGGTACAATTTGAGGCATCTGAGAAGCCTAATGTAGTGACAGCTCCCCTGCCTGCTCATGTAGTGAATGCTATTGGGGATGAAGATGAAGTGGATGAAGCTGAGTTCGACAGCTGGATTTACCCGGCAACCGACAGTGGACCTAGCAATTGGAGTGCAAAAGACAATCTACCTGTTTCTCTTGTTACTGAGTAATGAATTCCTGTGTTTTGTTATTTGTAATAAACAATTAAAACTCTATGGCTCGGTGTCTTACCCGGGGCACCGTGGTTTCATTTGTGAGGGCATATAAATTGTCATTTCATATATCATGAATAAAGATCTTGGACGTTTTCTCGCATTTCAAATCTTATTCTCCTTTTCTGTCTTTCCTTCCTTTATATATTTCAAAACAGCTGTATTTACACACACTCACTCATACAGGTTTCAATCCACTCTGGATCTCACTGGTAACGACTCTGCTACTGCCAGTTATGACTTCGAAAATCCGATCAACTTAGCCGAAGACGAAGGTGAAGATGATTGCGAAGTGCCTGGCGAGCTTGCAAGACTGTTACTCCAGGAAGAGAGGGCAATTCAACCACACGAAGAGCCAGTGGAAACAATAAATCTGGGTACTGAGGCAGACAGAAAGGAGGTAAAGATTGGTGCCAACCTAGAGCTCAGCGTGAAGCAACGGTTGACTCAGATGCTACATGATTATATGGAGATCTTTGCCTGGTCCTACGAAGACATGCCCGGGTTGGATACCAATATTGTGGTCCATCACTTGCCTACTAAGGAAGACTGCCCTCCGGTTAAGCAAAAGGTCCGCCGTATGCGTCCAGAAATGTCTGAGAAGATCAAAGCCGAGGTTATGAAACAGTTTGATGTCGGGTTCCTTGCAGTGACTTCTTACCCTCAGTGGGTTGCTAATGTGGTGCCGGTACCTAAGAAAGATGGAAAGGTCAGAATGTGTGTCGACTACAGGGATCTGAACAGGGCCAGCCCCAAAGATGACTTCCCCTACCTCACATTGATGTCCTTGTTGACAATACGGATCAGCATAAGGTGTTCTCTTTCATGGATGGTTTCTCAGGTTACAATCAGATCAAGATGGCACCTGAAGACATGGAAAAGACTACCTTTGTTACTCAGTGGGGCACCTTCTGCTACAAGGTCATGCCTTTTGGACTGAAGAACGCTGGGGCAACCTACCAACGTGCCATGGTTGCTTTATTTCACAACATGATCCATCATGAGATAGAAGTGTATGTTGACGACATGATCGCAAGGTCCCAGACTGAGAAAGAACACCTAGATCATCTGTAGAAATTGTTTGACCGTCTGAAGTTGTACAAGCTGAGGCTGAACCCGAACAAGTGCACCTTTGGGGTAAGATCTGGAAAGTTGCTAGGCTTCGTTGTAAGTGATAAGGGTATTCAAGTGGACCCTGCCAAGGTCGAAGCCATTCAAGAGATGCCAGTTCCTAAGACAGAGAAAGAGGTCAGAGGCTTTTTAGGACGCCTGAATTACATTGCTCGGTTCATCTCACATCTAACTGCCACCTGTGAGCCAATCTTCAAGCTGCTGAAGAAAGATCAGGTAGTACGTTGGAATGATGAATGTCAGGCTGCTTTTGACAGAATCAAAGAGTATCTCCAAGAACCACCCATCCTTATGCCACCGGTTGAAGGGAGACCTCTGATACTATACCTGACAGTACTTGACAACTCAATGGGGTGCGTGTTGGGGCAGCATGACGAGTCTGGCCGAAAAGAGCATGCCATTTATTACCTTAGCAAAAAGTTTACCGACTGTGAGACCCGATACTCACTGCTCGAGAAAACTTGCTGCGCTTTGGTATGGGCTGCTCGCCGGCTGAGACAGTATATGCTGACTCACACTACCTTATTGATCTCAAAGATGGATCCCATAAAGTACATATTTGAAAAGCCTGCTCTGTCTGGGAGAATAGCAAGATGGCAAATGTTCTTGACATAATACGACATCCAGTATACAACCCAGAAAGCCATCAAAGGAAGTGTATTGGCAGACCACTTGGCACATCAGGCAGTAGACGACTGTCAGTCAATGAACTTCGAGTTTCCAGACGAGAGAATCATGATTGTGACTGATTGTGAAGTACCTGGACCGGATGAAGGACCTGAGGAAGGATCCCGATGGTCTATGCACTTTGACGGAGCCTCCAACGCTTTGGGTAACGGTATTGGCGCTATAATCATATCCCCTCAAGGCACTCATACTCCACTCACTGCCCGGCTATGTGTCAATTGCACCAACAACATGGCGGAGTATGAGGCATGCATCATGGGTCTTCAAGCTGCGATCGACCTAAGGATCAAGTTTCTGAGTGTCTTCGGAGATTCCGCTCTCGTGATCAATCAGATCAAAGGAGAGTGGGATACGAAACATCCGAATCTTATTCCTTACAGAGAATGTGTGTTGACCTTGATCCCCCACTTCACAGAGATAACCTTTGAACACTTCCCGAGAGAGGAGAATCAGCTGGCGGACGCGTTAGCTACAATGTCTTCTATGTTCAAGGTCAAATGGGATAATGAGGCTCCCCGGATCATCATCTGGAAACTGGACGAACCGACATACTGTTGTAACCTCGAGGCTGAATTGGTGACTGAGAAGCCTTGGTACCATGAGGTGAAGAGATATTTGGAAGCTCAGGAATACCCTGAAGGTGCATCTGTCAACGATAAGAAGTTTCTGAGAAGGTTCGCAGCGAAGTTCTTCCTTAGCAACGGCATCCTGTATAAGCGAAACCATGATTCGACCTTACTGCGTTGTGTGGATAAGACTGAAGCAGAAAGGATCATGGAAGAGCTACATGAAGGGACCTTCGGAACACATTCCAGTGGACACACTATGGCGAAGAAAATCCTTCGGGCAGGGTATTTCTGGTCCACAATGGAAGCAGACTGCTACCAACATTCTCGGACGTGCCATAAATGCCAGATATATGCAGACAAGGTGCATGTTCCTCCAGTTCCTCTGAATGTTCTGACTACGCCTTGGCCGTTTGCAATGTGGGGCATAGACATGATCGGTGAAATTAAACCTACGGCATCCAATGGGCATCGCTTAATCCTGGTAGCGATTGATTACTTCACGAAGTGGGTTGAAGCAGCTTCCTACGCCACGGTAACCAAGACTGTTGTGGCACGGTTCATTCGGCACAACCTAATCTGTCGATACGGCGTCCCAGAAAGGATCATTACAGACAACGGTACCAATCTTAATAACAAGATGATCACTGATCTCTGCGAGCAGTTTAAGATACAGCACCACAACTCTTCTCCTTACAGACCGAAGATGAATGGGGCTGTAGAAGCAGCAAATAAGAACATTAAGAAAATCGTGCAGAAAATGACAGTGACTTATAAAGAGTGGCACGAGATGTTACCGTTCGCTCTACATGGGTACCGTACCTCAGCTAGGACGTCAACCGGGGCAACTCCTTTTTCCTTGGTCTACGGTATGGAGGCAGTCTTACCGATCGAAGTGCAAATACCTTCTCTCCGGATAATGAAGGATGCAGATCTGAGTGAAGATGATTGGATCCAGACGCGACTTGATCAGCTAAACCTTATTGATGAAAAAAGGCTCGCTGCTATCTGTCATGGTCATACGTACCAAAAACGGATGATCAGGGCATTTAACAAAAAGGTCAGACCACAGGAATATCAAGTTGGGGATCTGGTAATCAAGCGAATCATCCTTCCTCAGAGTGATCCAAGGGGCAAATGGACCCCTACGTACGAAGGGCCATTTGTGGTTAAACATGTGTTCTCAGGAGGAGCCATGATTCTAACCAACATGGATGGTGACGACCTTCCTCACCCCGCTAATGCAGACATAGTAAAAAGATACTACGCATGAAAAAGACCCGCTAGGTTGACATACCTAGGCAAAAATTAGGGCTTCCCGACGAACCAAAAGGGTTCGGGCAAAATGAAGGGATGAAATGAAAAAAATCTGTACACCCGGCAAGTCGAAAACCTGAAAAGGCGGCTTGGGCAAAAATGGGTATCCCGGTGGACTGAAAACCCGAAAGGGCGGTCCAGGCAAAAGTTAGGGATAAAGCGTAATACTATGTCTCATTGGATCACTTTGCATCCAGAATCCGGTATCTACATCAAGTTCAGACGGCATCGATCAGTCAGCTTCACTTTCAACTAAGGTCATCAAGTGATGAGACGCTCAAAGACATAAAGGCGATAGCAGAGTTGAAACCCAGTGGGATCATTCATTTCACACAGCTGTTTTATTTTCTCTTGTACAAAATTGTATAAACTCTTTTGTTCGGCGGCGTTCTCTTACTAGGACTTCAGCCTCTTGTACATAAACGCCTATTTTACAGGCAAATTCAAAAATCAATACAAATATACTTTTCAGTTAAAATTGCCAATTGTTTTTCCTTTTCTGTTTTGTTTTGCGAAGAACGTCCAAGGTTCAATTTGTGATATATGCATTGACAATAATTTGCTAACTCATGAATATTTGCATACGAAACAAAGGATTAATTACAGGTAACATTAGAAACAGGGGCAATAAAGAGTTGTCTAAGCAATCTAATTGTTCTGTCCTCCAAGGTATCAAGGTGAGTTCAGCTGAAGAACATAACCAGTACATCCCAATTCCCCAGAGAGTGAGCAAGCAAGTCAGTACACTCTCCTCAAGAAAAGTTGCAATCAAACTTAAGGAAGTTGGGTATCCTCCAGCAGATCTCAACATTCCCCAGCATATACGGATATTCCTAACAAACATCCTCGGCAGTCTTGACCTAAAGATTGTTCCCCGGCGGTATATCAAACATTCATTGGAGTCACTTCCCCGATACAGTTCAAAACTTCCCCAAGAGAGTCCAATCCAGCTCCCCCAGGAAAGTTGGAATCATCTCCCCAGCAGTAAGCTTATCCCTAGTAGATTCTGGAAGCTTATCCCTCGCAGAGCACGAACGCGTCTCCCGGCTTTATTCAAAGAGTTATTTCCCTACCATGATATAACTGGGTTATCCTCAGCCAAAAGCCACAGAAAGATCGTCCTCGACGAAGTCTTCTTATCCCCAGCGAGGTCTATTAACACTTCCAACACAACAATGGTATCCCCAACGAAGTTACCATCAACATTTCAGCAAAGTATCTCTCTCCCCACAGAGTATTGCTTCCCAGCAAGATCGCTAGAGTATCTTTTCTCCCCGCAGAGTAATCCATTCGCCAAGCTTATTCCCCAACGGAGTTATCTTCTCCTACCGGTATTCTTGCAACTATCATCCCCAGCGGAAGCAAAAATCTATTCTCCAACATCAGCGCAGGAGTGACTTCCCGGCACCCGTCAAGGATTTATTTTCCTAAGACGAAAACATACATTCATAAACATCACATATATCATTATAGCATGCATATACGCATCATATCTTACAAATCTCATTTATGTTGAGAACATCATTGCTTGATCCATATCATGCATTGCATATGACTGACCTTTACCTTTCAGGAAAGATCCAGTTAAGTTCTCAGCTATATTTCAAGACCTTGACCGGTTCAGTTAAATCGACCCTAAGATTTTTCTGTTTCTTATCCAGTCAAAGGCCTTCTCTGGTTCAGTTAGATCGACCCTAAGATCTCCATGTTTCTTATCCAGTTGAAGATTTCAAGACCTAGACCGGTTCAGTTAAATCGCCCCTAAGATTTTTCTGTTTCTTACCCAGTTAAAGGCCTTCTCTGGTTCAGTCAGATCGACCCTAAGATCTCCTTGTTTCTTATCCAGTTGAAGACATTCAAAGACCTAGACCGGTTCAGCTAAATCGACCCTAAGATTTTCCTGTTTCTTATCCAGTCAAAGGCCTTCTCTAGTCCAGTTAAATCGATCCCTAACAGATTTTCCTGATAAAGACTCAGTAGAAGACATCCAAGATTCTCTCAGCGTTACTGTTGAGGTTGAAGTCGCCCAAGATTCTCTCAGCGTTACTGTTGAGGTTGAAGTCGCCCAAGATTCTCCCAGCGTTCCTGTTGAGGTAGTAATCGTCCAAGGTTCTCTCACCATCCCGTTGAGGTAGTAACCATCTCTGGTTCATTCATCATCTTTTGAAGCTCCAGATCCAGCTCCTGTAACCAGTCAGGGCACACCTCTATACAAAGAGTTTGAAGACCAGCTCCTGTAACAGGCCGGGTAATCATTTTTCTTTCTCAGGTACGCGAATTCTCGCTAAGGAATCTCTTACGCGATTGACACCCAGATGGCGTCTATAAGCCCATCCACCTTCCATCATCTCTTAGCATGGCATCTATAAGTCCATCATCCTATTCATCAATCTCCAAATGGCATCTGTAAGCCCATTCCCCACCATCACACTACTATGTGAGCGCAAATTTCTGGGCACTCTAGTGTTCAATCATCTTCCACCTTCGGATTATGAAAGGCACGTCAGCCAATCTGCATCCTCAGGTCTAAGAATATTGAACAGGGGCAACTGTTTTACCCCAAAATTTGCCCTCCCATATTCTTCAAGATTTGCCAAAAGCATGCTTCAAAATTCCCCAAGGGTTGCACAGTTCAAGGGCCTCCTAACAGTCAAAAACTAGGGTTTTGGTTCTGACAAAGAAAATGAAGTTTCCAAGGGTCCAATCAAGTCCCACATGCTTATAAACATTGTCAAGTATCCTCATGTCAAGTTTCAAGACTTACAGCACAAAATTGCACAGTCAAAAACCCTAATTGCCCTACAGTCAACTGCAGGGGCAAAATGGTCATTCGACAGTCAAAAGCCCAAATTTTTGGGTCAACATCTTATTTTGAAGCCACAAACATCACTTGATCAATTCTTGATCATGATTCTCAAGGCATGGCTCAAAAAGTCCGAAGATGCAAAAGTTTCCATATTTGGACAGTTGAAAAAGTCAACTATAACTTGACCAAGGCATAACTTCCACATGGATTATCAGAAAAATTCCATCCAAAGCTCATTTTGAAGAGAAAGACATTTCCTACAACTCCTCTTCACACTTCAAGTCCAAGAAATGCTCTCACAAAAAGTTATCAATTTCAACATTATAGGTCATTTTCAAAAGTCAACAAAAAGGGACTTTAAGTCAAAGGCCATAACTTGAGATTGGTAAATCAAAATGACATGGGATAAAATGCATTGGTTAGAGGACTTCAATACCTTTCCAAAATGTCCAAGAACATGATCAAAGCTTAAAAATTGAGCAAGATATGCCTTGTGGAAGTGGGGAAATTTTTGGGTATTTTGAAAAGTCAACTTTGCTTCAAATGCCTTAAAATTGCTATTGGGCCACATTTTCTTCCAAGATTCATCATCCAAAGCATATGCACGACCATTTGGCCCAAAGGGGATTTATTCATCATTTTTATTTATTTATTTGAATTTTTAATTGCTATTAATTCATTTAATAAAATAAAATATGTGAAAAATACTAAAACAAGCTTTTCAAATCTTTTTATGCATGGAATACTTTCAAGATTTCGTGCATTATCTGATATGGAAAGAATCAAGGTAATTGGCCATGATTGAAATCAAAAACATGTGAAAAAGATTTGAAAAAATATGCATGAAAATCAAATATTCATTCCATCAATGCAAAAGGTTTTAGACATATTTTTCAACCCTAATCCATCACTCATATAAGTGTGATCAAAACCTAATGCCAAGGGACCTCTAAGTTGCGCCTCTTCTCAAGAACAACTTTTGCAATTTTATCAAAAAAATCCAAAACTGAAAATTGCCTTGGAGGACGATTCAAAGAAGAATATTGATCCCATTAGCTTGCCAAGACATCACTGAACCTGACTGGATACTTTTCCACGCCCATAGCACCCAGAATTGGTATATAGAACTCAAAGTTTTTCACATTTTATGCATATTCGTGTTTCAATTTTTAAGCATCCTCATTGCATTTTCTTTATTGATTTATGCTAATTGAACCATTCTGAATCTAACCATGACCATCAATTGAGTTTTCGTGCACTATAGGAGAATCCACCATTGGAGCTTTCTAGGTTTTCAGAAACCTTAAAAGAGGGCTTCGTCCATATGGGAAAATTGAACCATAAGAATTATACCATTGAACTCGTGACGTTCCACTGAATCTAAAACACCCCTCGTGCTGTTTTTATATGCAGCCAATTTCTATCGCTATTTTTTGGCACTTCAGATTGTGGGGGTTCAAAACCCCCGCTATTTGATGTTCTTTTTTCAGGTCAAAACGCATGGACGAGGAAGAAGATCAGGTGGCATGATATGGTTGGTCTATTCAAAGAGTGGCGCGCGTTTTGCTGACTCAGACCACTAACGTTTGTCTTTTCTTATAATAATTATGGTCCATGTAATTAACAAAGAAAATCAGCAGCACAATTGGTCAGGCGTTGTATTGGTAAACTCTGGGACCTGGGTTCGATTCCCAGGTCCCCTCCCTTTATTCCATATTATTTTTCTAACCAGGTTCCTATGCAGCACTGTCCCCAAGCGTTCATTATACACCCATAATCCAGACGTGCCACATGGCCACTGAGGGCAATCCAAGGGTCCTGATCTGATGAACACCATGGACACTGGTCAATGCACACGCACGCTTCCAGAAAAGTCAAACAAGGCCTTAAACATTGGGCCTAATTGCTGGGACAAAACCTCCAGTTTGGGGTCAACACCCCCTTTGGTTTGCTCTCTTCCATTCTTTTTCTATTTTTATTTGTTTTGTTTAAGTTTTATTTAATTCTTCAAATTAATATTTTTCTCAACATAAAAAATAATAAAAATCATAAAAAGGCAAAAATAAAATATATTTGATTTAATATTTTCTTTTTTTTGTAAATAAATCTTATTAATTAATTTAGTCTTAATTTTAGGTTTAAATCTTAATGTTTTTTATATAAACTTAAAAATTGTAGAATTAGGGTTTTAATCACTTTTTATCTTTTTCTTTTCTTTTACCATTATAATAATTAATTATTTATTTTTGTAAATAAAATTGAATTAATTAATTAGGATAATTTTAGGTGCAACTTTAACATATTTCTTAACAAATAAAAATAGTTAGAATTAGGATTAATTAATTAATTTTTTAATTTCATTTAATTCTCTCATAAAAATCCATAAATACAAAAACTCAAAAATCTTTTCTTTTTATTTTAATTTAATTAATTTGTTAATCATAATTTAATTTCATTAAAAAGGGTCCAACGCCCTCGCTTTCGATTATTAGTTCGTTTCGCACATTTTATTTCCTTTCTTATAATATTCATGTAATTCTCCCAAAGCCGTGTAGATTAGACATTTTATATTTCTCGCACTTTATTTTATTTTAAATAGGGTCCTGGATTTGATTTGGCGATGTGGACCCGCGCCTTTGTAATAGCGTAGAACTTTTAAATTCCGCACTTTTTTAACTGTTAATAAATTTGCATGCAAGAATGAATGTCAAAATAAAAATAACGCATAGATCGCCAATACATGATAAGACAAAAATAAATGAACATGACACACAAATCACACACCACCCCTAGGGTACGCCTCACTGTTGCCTTGCCCCTCGAAAGGTGATCGTCGAGTAGAGGATGTTTTAGTAAGTCCTCATGCTCCGGGAACCTGGCATGAGGGTAGCTTCTAAGGTATCTTCCTATTACTCTGGTGATCACCATGTCCCGAACCTTCGAATTGACCCGAACACCTCCAACGGTGGTGCTACCTACCTCTCAATGGTGGGATGGCACTACTTTAAGGACATTTACACAGACGAATTCCTTAGGGTAGGTAGACGACTCTAGATACTTGATCTAATTTCAAAACAAATCAAAAAATACTTTTCACACCGACACCTTTTCAAAAAGCTTTCGAAAGCAATTTTTTCAAACACTCTTGAGGACCGATACAAGAGTCGAACTGAAATTTTCAAAGAAACTTTTTAAAACCCACAATTGAAAAGCAAACAAACCATTTTTGAAAACACAAATGAGCAAGTATCTAAGAGCCCATGGATAACCATGGATAGAAAGGGTGCTAACACCTTCCCTTTCTATAACCTACCTCCCGAACCGAGAGCAATCTCTATAAGGAATTTTTCTGTGCTTTTGTCCTTTCCATTTGGAGAAAATAAAAGACGGCGGCGACTCTTGCTTCCGCGACATTTCGCGAACCAGCGTTAAACAGTCAGTTCCAGATCCACCGATCACAGGCGTAATCCTGACAGGCCTTTTGCAAGCCTTGGGAGGATTATCGGAAATGGTTATGATTGCAATATCGTTGGTTGAAGTAGCAAAAGTATCAGTAGTAACAGGATTGAAAGTATCAACAGGGGTTTTCTGGAAAAGTATCTCTTGGGTATCCATCAGGCGTTGGACATCTGACTTCAACATTGGACAATCTCCTCGTATGTTCAAACAAAAATAGCAGTCTTTATCACAACCAGGAAAAATTCTGGCTCTCATCAAATTTTCCTTAATCACAAGTAGCGGTGTCAATAAGTCAACAACATCAGTAACATGGAGGTCCTCCAAAACAGCATGAACATTATTACCGTGCTTGGGCATCGGAGCAGAAATCACATTGGGCTTCTCAGGCGCCTCGAATTCTACTTCTTTGGCATCAATCAAGTCCTGGATTTTGTTCTTAAGCACCCAACAATTATTTGTATCATGTCCAACACTGTCAGAGTGGTAGGCGCACTTAGCATTGGAGTGGTAGTATAGAGAGGAGGTGTTAGGGTTCTTAGGTGCTTCCTTTAAACTAGTAATATTCAACTTCAATAAATGCGGGAGTACTTGCGCTGGCGTCATGTTGATGCGGGTGAACTCCCGTTGTGGCCTTTCCACCCATTGTTGATTAGGTTTTGACTGATTGTTACGAGGTTGATCATTTGAAGAATTTTGAATCATCACAGCCCCTACAGTAGGTCGGCGCCCTCTTCCTCCTTGGCCTTTCTGAGAATAAACAACGGAAGCTTCCTTTTTAGCCGGGAAGGCTTTCTTGACAACAGTGGATGCAGCGGCATCCTTCTGAATCTTACCACTTTTTATACCAGCCTCAACCCTTTCACTGGTCAAAATTAATTCAGTAAATCCCGCGGAGGAACTCCCAATTAGATGATTGAAGAAATGGCCATATAGGGTCCCCAGAAACATGTCGACTAATTCTCTGTCCGACAGCGGTGGCTGCACTCTTCCCGCCAGATCACGCCACTTCTGCGCGTACTCTTTAAACCCTTCATTGGAAGCCCTCCCCATGCTTTGTAACTGAGTACGAGTGGGCGCCAAATCAGCATTGTATTGATACTGACGGTAAAAAGCAGCTGCCAAGTCTTCCCAATTGTGAACCTCTGATCTTTCGAGCTGATAAAACCAGTCCAACTGCGTGCCAGACAGGCTGTCTTGGAAAAAGTGTACCCATAGGTCTTTATCAGATGAGTGAGGTTGGATCTTCCGGACATAAGATCTCAGATGCATTTTTGGGCACGACAGACCGTCATACTTGGCGAATGTTGGCACCTTGAACTTGGGAGGGATAATAATCCCAGCTACCAGCCCTAGTTATTCAAAATCCAAAACGGGAACCCTCTGAACCTCCATGGCTACCAGTCTATCTTCAAGATTTTTGTACTTATCGTCCGCTGGTGGATACTGTTGTTCGGAGTAGTCTTCGTCTTCTTCCTCTTCCTCCTCTTCTACTTCAGATTCAGAAGGCACAGCAGTCCCTTTCCCTTTACCGACCCCTTCGTTAGACGTTGAGGGGAACTCAAGAAACTTCCTAGCATTGCTCTCAAACCTTCTTCCGAAAGTAGCCACTCCAGGTCTCTTTTTCTTTTTCTCTTTATTCTTCTCCAACAAAACTTTGAGGTCCTCCTGACCCTTTTCCAAAGTTATGAGGAGTTGCTGAAACTGTGAATTTTGTGCCTGCAGATCCTTTACCGTTTTCTCCAAATCCATCTTGCTGAAATAAATAGCAGAAAGATAAGGAAACCTGGCGTGAAGACCTGTTTATGCATATGATGAATGGTATGTTATTCATGTAATGCATTCAATGGTTCAAAAATTCAAATTTGTTGCAAACAAAAAGAACGCACGTTATATTAAGAAGAAATTTGTTAGTACATAAGTGCCCCATGGGCGAAATATTACAAAATTCTTAATGTGAAAAGACATTGCGCATCCTCTTTGGCGCGATGTAAGTGTTGAGAGTCTCCTCCTCGTGAAGTCGACGGGTAAGCTCCAAAACCTTCTTCTCACTAGCATAGAAGCTGGCTTCAAAAGTATCCCGTTCTTCCTTGAGTTGGATCCAACTCTTTTGCATTTCTTCCCATGATGTTGGCATGTCAGGATGTAGGATGGTGTATGGAACCTCTCCTTCCGTAACAGGCTCTTTGTTCAAGGGGAGAATGTGAGGGTACGACATCATAAGATTATGGGAACGAGTTCGCACCCACTTGAGATAAGGCTCAAGGGGGATGGAATTTGTGTGCCCCAGTGTCTTACTATCCACCTTGTTAGGCATCCTCCAAGCTCTGATGAACCTTTGTCGAAGTCCTTGCGCATCGTTGTCGAAGTCAAAAACTAGGTCAGGAATCAGCATGTCATGAGGGCCATCCCTCCGAGCATATCCAAATTGTCTCAAGGCTAGACAAGGGTTGTAGGTGATGCCTCCCCTAATTCCAAGTAGTGGGACATTATGGAATTCCCCATAATGATCAATGAGGATGACATTTTCTCTGGACTGAGAACACCAATGTACATCGGAATGTGTGAGGGTCATCAATCGTTGTGACCACCTTAAACCCTGCTCATTCTTCAGAACTGATTGTGGAAGGTGAGAAATAAACCACCTTGCTAGGAGAGGAGTACAGCACATGAGAACACCTCTTTTCCTCATTGTTCGTGTGTAAAATGAGTGTAGGATGTCCCCAAGAAATGTAGGTATAGGATTCCTGGATATGAAAATCTTGACAGCATTTGCATCTATAAGCTTATCAGGGTTTTGGAACAAGACCAACCCATAGATGAGGAGTGCCACAATCTCTTCATACGCTTGTAGATCAAGAGAATTCCAGCAGTCTTGTGCCTTCTCAAATAGAAACTTTACCAAGAAACCCTTGACACCACTTCTGGTTTCCTAATGTCCCTTGATATCATATGGTTGCAAGTGCAATGCTTGAGCAACATCTTCATGCTTTGGTTCTTTTTCGGTACCGTTGTAGGGTAGTTGATCAAGAATATGAATTCTCAAGATTTGAGAAAATTCCTCCAAAGTAGGTACCAATTGGTAGTCAGGGAATGTGAAACAGTGGTGTAGGGGGTCAAAGAACTGGAAGAGAACTTTAACCTTGTCTTGTTCAATGTTGGTGTTAACTAAGCTGAGGAGTCTACCATGTCTTTCACTGAAGAGAGAATTCTCTGGAATCCTGGATGTAAGCTCTTTGAGTTGAGGAGGGATTCTCACAAGGTTGACTTGAATTGTTTTCCTGCAAAGAGATTCAATGACCTACAAAACAAGAACAAAGATGAAGATCCAAACCCTTGAAATGGTTAGTGGATGCATATGATGCTTTATGATGTTTATGATGTATGCACAAACACATGTACGAGCAAGTCACACAAAACCCTAGTTTCAGGCTTGCATGAGGTTTCATAGGTAAATACCCTCTTGAAGTTAGTTGGCTCAAACCTGTCCTATAAATAGTAACCGGGTTCTAAGGAGCTCAATATCACTGGATTGTTTTCTATGTTCATTGTTTTGGTTTAGCCACTTAACTAGCGACCAAAATATTCCAAGAAAACAAACCTCAATGAGTGTTGTATCAAGTATCTACCAACTTCGGACTGCACCAAAGCCGGTCATCTCACTACCCCTAATAAAAGGCCAAGATGGTCAAGTAAGGTTCTAAGAGTTCATTAGTGCTTTATGACATCACTTAGCGGCCCCATATTCTCTTTGATTGACTCAAAGGCTACCGATACTCACAAATATGTCGCACTAATATAGCTATTGCTTCAACCATGTCGGTATACCCCGCACAGTTTCCACAACGTATTGCTATTTACCTATGAATGTTTTCCCAAATCCGGGTAGAGGATTTCAAGCCCAAACAAGAGAACATTAATCATGCAAAGGGTGATCTAAGCCCTAATGTTACTCCATTTTTAAAGTTTTCCCCAACAGAGTCGCCAGTTCTGTGATACGGTGGGAGAACTGACTTGGGATTTTGCGTTTGTGTTCGCAAATGTTTCGATTTAGCAAGAGTCTCCACCGACTTTTTATTTTATCCTAAGGAAAGGTCAAAAAGCACAGGAAAGACCTTTGAGATGTTTTCTTGAGTTCGGGGAGTATATTATAGAAAGGGAAGGTATTAGCACCCTTTCTATCCATGGTTATCCATGGGATCTTAGTTACTTGCTTAGATCACTTGCTTTGCTTTTCAATTGTTTGAAATGGTGCTTTTCAATTGTTTGAAATGGTGCTTTGTGTGATTTTGAAAGATGTTTTGAAAAGAGGCCATCGTTGTGGCAACCTTTGTAATGATTCTTGTTTGAATGTATACAAAGGAGTTTTTGTCTTTTGAAGAGTTTCCAATGTTTGAAAGTAAGGTTTTGAAATTTGTGTTGTGAAGTGTGTTTTGAAAATAGCAAGGATGTTTTTGCAAGCTTGATCAAGTAACTAGGAGCTATCTACCCTATTTTCTCAAAGATCTTCCTTATGTTTTTAACCCTTTTAACAGTGTTGTTTCACCATTGTATTTGGTGAACAACCTTGTGTTAGGATGTTAAATGGGACAGGCGCGGGTCATCGTATAGACCATGATAGCAATGGTGTCAAGTATTTTTGGTAATTCTCCTTAAGGGACTTGATCATTTTATTTAGGCAACTCAGATAGCGTCATCGAGGGACTATGATCTTTTTGTTTGTTTTTGTTTTGCTAAAGTACTTGACATGCAACCATGGCCCATTTTTGAAGGCAACAAGTGGATTGTAACCCTAGGGGTGCAAGTGTGTATTGTGTTTGTTTTTCATGCATATTTATCTTGGATTAGGTCAAACTAGTTGTTGATTTTATTTGCATACAAACCCTAGGTCTAGGCATGGCATAATTGAAAGCTTTTAAATGTGCGAGAATTTAAATGCTACACTATTACAACATGATATAGGGAGGGGGTACAAATTTGAATTGGGGGTATTTGACAAGAAATTAAACCCTAGATTACTATTACAACCAAATTCAATGTACAATATACAATATTTAAATGTACAAGAAATCAAATACAATACAACAAATAAATGTTAAATAAAATATGTTATGCAAAAAAAAAGGGATCTTTACATATGTAAAAAGTATTTTTAAATGTGAAGTGTATATAAAATAAAAAAAGCTAATTTAAATTATTTTAATATTTAGGGCAAAAACCCTAATTCTTAAATAAATAGTATTATTTAGTAATTATATACAATAATGTATTAATTTGTACAAAAATAAAAATATATTGTAAAAAAGATATTTTTAGTGTAAAATATTAATAAAAATGAAAATGTATTATTTTTGTATTTTTTGTTCTAATTATTTAATAAAATAGTATATATGTATGTAAATATATATTAAACATATTAAAAGTATATAAAAAATAAAAATTAATTATTTACAAGAAAATGTGTATATTCAAGAAATTGTTTTTTAGTGTATATAAAAATACTAAATAAAAATAAACATGGTTTTTTTTACATTATTCTTTGAATTTTAATAAAGAGAAAATAGATTATTTATATATTTATACTAGTAATATTTAAAATAAAATCCAAATAAATACAAAAATTTGTGAAAATAATTTTTAAGTATTTTTTATGTTAGAAAATAAAATATCAGAATCAGAAATAAAACAAAAGTTCATGAGTGAAATTCTCTTAGCACGATTAATGTAAATGGAAACTAAGCATATGTATGGCTTCAGGGCTATGAGTACAACATATTTCATTCACAAACCTAAGTCTAACCATTCCTAAATAGAGAGATAGAAGTCTATGAAATACCTGTTTCAGTTGACTTCGAGCTGGACAATGTAGCAACCTTCAATGGTGTTTGAGCTTCTTTTGAGCTCGCCTGAGGTCCAAGGAAGCTTTTCCAATGCTTGGCTAGCTTTAAAACAGCTTGAATCGCGTTGTAGAACTCACCATGCAGAGCTTTGAAATAAAAATGGCAAAGTGTGTTAGAGGTGTTACATCTTGCAATGGGGGCCTGGGATAGTTCAGGTGAGTTGATTGGAAGGTGTTTGAACTATCTTTGGACAAAACGCACGATGGAATTTGGTTATGGCTTGCAAAATGCAGAACCTGCCCTGTTTTGCATAAAAATAGTGATTATGGGTACAAGAGAGTTTGAGAGGCCAAGGGGTCGTGTTTTAGGCTTGTTGGGAGGTATGGAACTTGTCTACAAGGTTTGTGTAAGCTTGTCTTAACAGATGTGTGAGATGGTATATGTTGTGCAACTTTTCTTCTTTTTCAAGCAAGAGTGTGTCTCCTCCCAATGCAGGCATGCACATGCCCTAAATCATGTTGCACCTTTTGCTCTTGGTTACTGGAATTAGTAGACTTGATCTTGCCTCAAAGATCTGGCCCCATGCCTCAAGGATTTTGTTTTGACATAAAGTGAAGTTTAGGCAAAAATGGCATTGTTGCTTTTTCCTTTTAAGGCTTAAACTAGTGTATAATGCCCTAATGACCAAGACAATACCTTAACTAAATGGATATGCATTAAATTAATGAGTAAAAATTGGTTTTGAGGCCTGTAATGTTGAACCAAGCTAGCTAGATCAGAATTGCCAATTGGTATGAACATGTAATGGCCATGGACAAAAGTGAGTTTTTGCCAACTTCAAGCATTCAATTCTCTCTAACCACAAGGGTGTTTGAGGAGTTCTTGGACAATTTGGAAAGCTTGGAACATTTAATATAATCCATCTTTGAAATGAAACTTGAAACTCCAAGTGTAACTATGTGAAAAATGGCCAAGAAGATGGGTCAAAATCCTGCCTAAACTAGGGCAAAATTTCCCTAAGTTAAAAGTTTTAGGTACCCTTGTTCCAAAAATCATAACTTGAGATAAAAGCTTCTTTTGAGAAAACTTTGTGAATCAAAGTTGTATACTTTGTTATGGACTATAACTTTCATGTTTCAAGTTTTGTTTGAATCCATTTGCATCTTGGTGAAAAATGGGACAAAATTAGGAAAAAATAAGAAAATTTCATAACTTAGAAAATTTCTAAGTTATGAAAATTTTCCATTTTAAACCCTAATTTGCATTTTTGGGTTTCTTGGTGAACAAGTTTCATAATTTGACATGTCTTGATGAAAAATAACTCTTGGAACTTGATTTTGACCAAAAAGTCAAAGTTTGACTTTTCAGTGTACAGTTAAATTTTGATCAGTTGACTGAAAAATTCATCTGTCAATCCTATGCATTTGAGATCTTTTGAACTTGTTGAATGGGTCAAGACAATGTCGTTGGGTTATTGTGACCATGGTTGATCTTGATTTGCCATTGGTTAGGTCAAACAGTCAAAAATTGCCTTTGTACAGTCAAAACCCTAAAAACGACCATTTTGCCCTTTTGGTGATCTGATCAAATTTCTTATGGAATTGTGATCCAAACTTGATCAAATGACATATATGAGTTTATTATGTTGCTGTGGGTCAAAAATCATGAGGTTTGACTGTCAATTGGCCACAGTTGACTTTTTCCCCAATACAGTTGATTTATAGGTCACCTGTCCAATTGACTGGGCAAAAATTTGAATCAAGGCTTGAAACTTGGTATGGACAAACTTGTGAGTCCAACATGAAGTATGAAAGTTACTTTGGGCATTGTGGGTCAAAATATCCCTGTGCAAACTCAAACCCTAATTTAGGTCAACAGTGCAAGGAAATGTCTTGAGCAGAGCAAACCCTAGCTTGATCTTCAGTTCCAAGAGTCTTGTGATGAGAAAATGTTGATGAAATGGGAGGGAAAATTTTGGGGTACAACACCCACCAACATTGAATTTTCTACTTCTCCCTAGTGAGCATTCCCCATTTTAAAGGGTTTATGGCTAAAAATTTGTTTGATATGGAGATTCTTTGATGATTCCCCAGTATTATTTGAAGCTCTTCCCCCATTATTGCAAAGCAGAAGATATTATCTCGGAATATTGGAATAATAATATTTCCTGATATAGAATCTTTATTCCCCAAGATTTTCAGTCTTGACTTGATCATCTCCAGATTTTCTCCAGTGGATTTTTTTCAATTTATTTTTGCAACTCCATTTAGAGCGTGTAGCCCGTAGTCACCAGTTACTCAGTGTGTTACTCGCCATAGAGTTTCAACCTTTCAAGGATCCCTTTCCAATAGTTCCTTACATCTTCTTTGCTCGAGCAAGAAAAAACGGAGCTCTTGAGGTTGTTACCAACATGAAGTTCTTGATAGGACGATTTTTTTCCCAAACAAATATTTCTTCCTCAGTATGGTCAGCACTTCAGTTCAACAGAAGTTCACCTGTTAAGGTTGTTTGGAGTAGAATACTCTCCCCAGTGAAGTATGTAAATGCCCACTTATCCTTAGTGGATTCTATGCTAAAGTTGTCTTCACTTTGATGCCATTCGAGAATGGTCTCTGATAGGACCTACTCCCCAGTGCAGTCTCCTTAATCCAATTTTCTCTACTTCCAAGGGAAGCGAAGCGTGTGTTGGATGGTTCGGTACAACGGTTTACCTCCCATATGTGACTAGCATTTTTTAGAGTTCTCTTAATAATTCTCATATCCACAGGAAGATCTCTTGATGCATTCTCGTGAAGGTCATTACTTTCCGATGAATTGTGCATATTTTCCTTATTCCCCATGAAGTCTACACCTGTCTGGCTTTCAGGAAGTGGCCCCTCCCCAATGAAGTTATATAATTGTAGTTGCTTTGTGAGGATATTGTTTCCAGCATAATCTACATCAATGAACTTTCTACTAAGATTTTGCTCACTCCCCAACAACCGGATATTTTGTATCCGTCCCCAGCGGAAGTCAAAGTTTGAGAGTACTTTTTTGTTCAAAAAAGTCTTTTCTCCCTAAATGAAGATTTGTTCCTCAATGAAGTTTTCTTTTCCTTAGTGAATGGTTTGGTAAAGCCTGACGAAGATTCATAAATCCTATGTGAATGTTCGCGAGGGTAAGCTTATTGGTGAGTAGTCACTCATAAAGCAGAAGTTTTCTCTAGTAGAGAAATTTTACTCTTTCCTCCAATCAAGTCTTGTAGGAAGATTTTTCTCCCTGATAAGGGCTTTTTTGTGAGATTTCCTCTATTTCCCAAGTGGAGTTGAATGGGCCGAAGCACATGGATCTATTTGTTCTAGGATTTTCTTGCTCCCTCATCGAAGAAGTCAACAATTTACTCTCCGTAAATCCAATGGTTATTGGTACTCCCGACAATGTTAAAACCCCTGTGACGTCCTCGTTTAGAGAGTGCAACATGTTTACTTCTCCCCAGAAAACTAGGAAATTTATTTTTGAAAATCCTATCAGGTCTCAGCATGCTGGTTGTTGGCTCCTTGATTGGCTATTCATCGGTGAAACATTTAAAATCATGCATTATCGCATTTCATCCTCAAAGTGTATTGTTTCCATTCTCTTTTGGAACATTACTCCATTAAAAATAATTCAAGCATGTATCAAAACATAAGCCATTTTTGTTTCTATTTTCCCCAGTGTATTTGATAAAAATAAGATAATATCCCTATTGAGGTCGCTATCCTCAGTATCCCGCTTTTCGGTGGAGTGGTTACTCGCTTGCTTGGTTGCGATCCAGTTCTTCACTGGCGCAACATTTCTTAAAACTAGTGGTTACTAGTATTGTTAGTCTAGTGGTTACTATTCCTTCCCCAAATCTTAAAATCCTAGTGCTTACTAGTCTTCTTGATTCGAGTGGTTACTTATTTGCCTTGTTGCGATCCAATTCTTCCCTAGTGAAACGAATCTTAAGATCCAAGTGGTTACTAGTCTTGAGTTGAGTGGTTACTCGTTTGCCTTAGGTCTATGGTTAGCAGTTCCTCTCAAGGTCAAGTCCGATACTTTTCACCTGATTTCGAATGCAATGTTTTGGTATTCGTTAGTGTCTAGTGGTTACTAGGTACTCTGGGATCAAGTGCTTACTTGTTTCTCTGTCTCTTTAATTCCTTGGTCAGTTTTAGTTGTTACTGATTCACCCCGGTTTGAGGCTATCAGGTGTTCGCCTTGTTTTGGGTCCAATGGTTATTGGTATTGTGATACGGTGGCAGAACCGACTGTTTTGAAAAAATGCTGGTTTGCATTTTGCGTTTGTGTTTGCAAAAATGTCGCGGTAAGCAAGAGTCGCCACCGACTTTTATTTTATCCAATCATGGAAAAGGAAAAAGAACAGAAAAAACCTTTTTTCGAGATTTCTGAGTACGGGGGGTAGATTATAGAAAGGGAAGGTGTTAGCACCCTTTCCATCCATGGTTTTCCATGGGCTCTTAGGTACTTGCTCATTTTGAAAATTGCTTGTGTGTGCTTGCTTTGAAAAGTTTTGTTTTACTTCGTTTTAACCATTTTTTCTGTCCTCAAGAGTGTTACGAAGTTGTTTTTGAAAACTTTGTTTGTAAAAAGTGTTTGGTGTGAAAAGTTTGATTTTGTTTTGAGCAAGTACCTACTAGCATCTACCTACTCGAAAAAAGATTGTTTCTATCCTCGTTTCCTTTAGACAACGCTATCCTACTATTGAGAAATAGGTAGCACCGTCGTTGGAGTTATAAGGGTCAACTCGAAAGGGACGTACGATCACTAAAGCAATGAAAAGATGTCTTAGTAATAACCCTAATTTCTTAAGATCATATTCGAGGCAACATTTCCGAGGCAACCTTTCCGAGGAAACATTTCCGAATGGTACATTTGATCTTTGTTTAGACAGAAGGGCGACCACTAAAATACCCTATACCTAATGATCATTTACCGAAGGAAACCGAAGTGAGAGTATACCCTAGGAGTGCGCGTGTGCGAGTGATTTCATTTCAAGTTATTATCTTTGCACATTAGGGTTTTCTAACCATTTTAAATTGTCATGCAATTTTGTCATACAATCCTATTATCATACATCTGATAGTTAATATTTGCGAGAATTAAAATGCGAGAAATAAAAACCTACGCTATTACAAGGCTTCGGGGGAGGGATTAATTACATAGCCAAAAACCCGTAAAACGATAAAAAAAAGAAAACCATAATTAAACTATTACATACCGTAAGCAGTTACATTAATATCGCAAAAACAATAAATGCGCGCGATGAATCGAGAACGAGAGAAATTAGGGTTTTGACCCCGTCTAAACCTAATTGAAAGAAAAATCATTTTTTGTGGTTTTTGATTGTTTTGAGAAAATAAGATTTTAATTGAATAAATAAAGAACCCTAATGACTAATTAATTTAAATTACGAAAAATAATTAAGTTAACCTATTTTTGGTATTTTTGTTTTATTGAGAAAAGAAATAAAAATTAAATCACATGTTAACCCTAATTTTTTCTAATTTGATTTTAATTATTTACAAAAAGTTAGAATTACCCTAAAATTAAACTTAAACTAATATTAAATTAAATTTGGTAAAATAAAAAAAAACTAATTATAAATTGGTGAAACTGATTTTATGATTTTTTGTGAAAAAAGAAATTATTTTGTTAGAAAATAAATTAAACTAATTAAATTAAATAAAGGAAATTAGAAAAGAAATAGAATGGGCCTGGTGGTATGCTAGCAAACAACGGAATGAGACTTGCAATTCTGGGTCCAAAAGCGCCTGACCTCTTTGACTTTTCCTGATCTTATGCATGCACTTGACTTGAGTGTATTGTGGACTCTCAGGGATAAGGCATTGGATCTGCCTTGTTGAAGCTCTGTTGGCTGGATATTGATGGTGTATGGCAGGCTCATTATATACACGTGTACCTGATTACACAAGGAAAAAATATAGAAAGCAAAGTTGGGGACCTGGGGATCGAACCCAGGCCCTTTGGCATAATCACACTGCATGCTTACCAGCTGGGCTGGCTTGATTAGTTGTACAAAGAATGACAAACAATCATTATATGGAAAAAAAAAATAACAATTATCAAAACGCACGCAGATTTGAATGGGCCTTTCAGGGAGTGCCACATTACCCTTCTTCTTCCTCCCACTATTGCTAAAGGTTCCTTGACTTTTACCTACGGACAAATGGGCGTAGGTACAACCCTGTGTGTCTCCAAAATCTTATGCAAGCATCATAAATCACAACCAATGGTACCAATTAACTCGTTGCAACCTCACGAGCATCATGGTACCATTATCCATGGCCAATTGTTCCTGTATGAAGAATCCCTAAAAACGAAGCATAAACCCTAGCCATGGCATCTTTGTATACAGTCAATGAAAACGCAATTAAACATAAACATTAGCTTGCAAACATCATAAGGATTAAGAATGTGTCAATTATTCATGCTAAAGATTCCAGAATTAATGGATTCGAAATCAAGAAAAGTGAGAAACCGTGTGGTACTTACAGCGCGTTTCAAGGCTTGAGGGAGCTTGCTAATGGTTGAAACACGTTCCTGGGATGTCCAGCAAACATTTGGGATGGCTAGAAGACTTTGAATTAGCCTGGAACGTGGAAATCAATTTGCCACTTTTCTTGATTTTTTTGAAACTTGCTTTGTGTTCTACACGCCTCTTATCTCCTTGTTTCTGATCTGAACATGTTCCTTATGTACCCTAGAAGGAATTAGGTTACAAATTTGCTTCAAATCTTTTTCAATTAAGATCATTGATTCATGATTTGATTCCTTGTGCAAATCTTGCCAAATTGAGCGAAATACAATCTTTTTGTGTCCAAATGATCCTTGCACGATTTGATTCCATCTCCAGCTGTATAATAAACCTAAACATGCACAAAATCTCAAGCTTTGATTAATTTTTTATATTTTCATGATTTTATTTTGATTTTATTTGATTTAATTGAAATAAAATCAAAATAAATGACAAAAATAAAATAATGAATAGTGGGAAGGATCATGGGTCGTGGTTCATGTTACAAACTTAGTGCAAACCTAAAAAGTTGGGCCCATTTGACAAAAATTTCTATTTGAGACACGTTTGACTTTTGGCAATTTTGCAAAAAGGTCAACTTTGCCAATGCATAACTCCTTCAATTTTGACCCTAGAGATGTGTTCTTGGACTTTTTAGAAAGCTCAAGATGTCCTCTAAGCAACCCTTTTGGCCTCATCTCAATTGAGTCTTCCATGTTCATGTATGAAGCTTTGACAAAAAAGGTGTGTTTGTTGACTTTCCAAAATGACCTATAATGTCCAAATTTATATCTTCTTGTGAGTGCATATTTTGAACTTAGGAGATGAAGATGAATTGTAGGGAATTTCATCCTCTTCAAAATGAGCTTTATATGGGTCTTTTTTTATAAAGAACGAGAAAGTTATGCTTGGTCAAAGTTGAGTTGACTTTTCCTACAAAACCCTAATTTAACAACTTTTGGGTTTTGATAAATTATGAGCAATCCTTGAGGAATCATGACCAACCCTTTATAAAATGATGACTAATACTTAAAAATGAGTATGTTGACCAAAAATCTTGAAGTTTGACTGCATGTGGGCCAGAGTTGACTTTTGCCCTAGCACAGTCGATTTTCAGGCCTTTGAACAATTGACTGAGCAAATTTCCTCTGTAAGGCTTGAAACTTGACATGGATGATCTTGAGATCATATTAGGACAATGGTGAGCATTTGGGATCCTCTGGACTCAAGCACCTTGGTGCAAAATGAAACCCTAATTTGAGGTAGACTGCCTTAGGAGAGAGTTTGTCTGGTCAACCCTTGGACTTCCTTGGGCAATTTGAGGACCTCACTTGAAATGTATTGAGAAATATGGGAGGGCAAATTTTGGGGTACAACAACTTCCCCTGTTCAATCTTCTTAAACCTGAGGATGTAGATTGTTTTGTCTGCCTTTCGTGATCCGAAGGTGGAGGATGATTGAACACTAGAGTGCCCAGAAATTTGCACTCGCATGAAGTAGCATTTGTCTTGCGATATCGGGAATGGGCTTATAGATTCCATTTGGAAGTAGATGTTGGAAGATGGGCTTAAAGATGCCATCGGAAGAAGTGTCAATCGCACAAGAGATTCCTTGCGAGAGCCCGTACACCTGTGTTGAGGAGGACTACTCTGGGGAATATTGTTCTTTGTCTTGGGAGAGATAGAGCTTTAGGAACTTCAGTTGTCCGTTACTCTACTGGGGAATCACCTCTTAGTCGAGGAGGTGAAAATGAACTGCTATCTGGTCGTGCTCTAGGCTTCACAGTGGTTTGCTGAGGAAAATAAGACCGACTGCTATTTGGTCGTGCTCCAGGCTTCACAGTGACTTACTGGGGGGATGAGATTAAACTTGCTATCTGGTTATTATCCAGGCTTTGCAATTTCTCACTTCTTATCGGGTCATGCTCCAGGCTTCAGAAGGAATCAAGTTGTTATCCGGTTGCATCCGGGCTTCAACTTGAATTTAAGGCATACTAATATTCGGTCGATTTCCGGGCTTCTTAGTAATTGGCCGAGTAAACTGCTATTTGGTCGAAATCCAAGATTTGTAGTGTCTTATATTGTTATCTGGTCGTGTCCCAGACTTCAGTATCCTTTGCCGCTATCTGGTCGTGATCCAGGCTTCACGGTGTCTCATACCTTTATCTAGTCGAGTCTAGGCTTCATGGTATCTTGTATTGCTATCTGGTCGATTTCCAGGCTTCACAATACCTTGTTGAGGGGTTAAGCTATTTTCCGGTCGATTTTCGGGCTTCACAGCTTGTGTTTATGATATACCACTATCTGGTCGATTCCAGGCTTCATGGTGTCTTGTACTGCTATCTGGTCGATTTCTAGGCTTCACAGTAACTTGCTGGGGATTCAACTATTTTCCGGTCGATTTTCGGGCTTCATAGATTTGAATTTGGGATATACCACTATCTGGTCGATTCCAGGCTTCGTAGTATTCTGAGATATCAAGATATTATCCGGTCGGATCCGGGCTTCATAGTTTGAACTGGAATATAAATCTTAGCATCGATTTGACTGAACCAGAGAAAACTTGTGAGAATTTGATTGTATCTTTCCCTTAAAGGTAAAGAGTTAGTCGTATGTAATGTCATGATGTATGACATGTATTGAGTAATGATGTTCTCAAAATAAATGAGATTGTGCTGTATGATGCATATGCGTATGCCATGATGTATGGATATGCAATGTTCTTGTGATACTCCCTAGCTGGGGAAAATAAATCCTTGACTGCTGCTGGAGAGTACAAAGAGTTGAGTTCTTTGTTCTTGCTGGGGATAGTGACCGAAGATGATTAGCTAGAGACTTGCATCTATTCTGCTCGAGAACATTCCGCCGAGAGAGACTCTGTGGGGAAGAATGATATTCTACTGGATAATCTGCCGATTTGGAGAAACAACTCTGCTGGGGATGAATTACCGTTGCTGGTGATAAACTATGTCAGGGAGAATTTCTGCCTGTGGGAAAAATAAACTCAGCTGATGGTGAACTTCTATTGCTGGTGGTAGATAAACTCTACTTGGGCAGAATTAACACCACTGTCTTTGGGTACTTCTTACTCTGCAGGGAGTGTATGTTCCTTTAGTCATATTCTCTAGCTGGGTCTATCCTCGTACCTGGTGGATAGAGAAACTGTAAGGTTTGGAAATTTCTTATTTTCCCCTGTTCCTGGAATTACGAGTAATTGTCTTTTGTTTCGCATGTAAATATTTATGAGCAGCAATTATTGTCAAATGCATATATAAAAAATGAACCATTGGATGTTCTTACAAACAAAACAGAAAAAGAAAACACAAGATGAAATTTCTTTGTGGAAATGAATTGTATTGATTTTGAAGTTAGCCTGTAACAGGCGTTTTGTACAAGAGGCCGATGTCCTAGTAAGAGAACGCCGCCGAAGGATAGAATTTACATAATTTGTGAAAAGGAAAGAAAAACAGCTATATGAAACAATTCCACTAGGTTCCAACTCTGCTATTGCCTTTATATCTTCGAGCGTCTCATCGCTTTGCTACTTGGTCGAAGATAGATCAGATTGATTGGCACCGTCCAAGCTTGATAATCGATACCGAAGTCTGGTTGCAAGATGATCCAATGAGACATAGTGTTACTCTTTGATCCCTAATTTTTTCCTGAACCGCCATTTTGAATTTTCAGTCCACCGGGATACCCTTTTTTGCCCAAGTCTCCTTTTCAGGTTTTCGACTTGCCGGGTGTATAGTTTTTTTTCATTTTCATCCCTTATTTTTGCCCGAACCCTTTTGGTTCGCCGGGAAGCCCTTATTTTGCCTAGGCCAGTCAACCTAGCGGGTCTTTGATTAGGCTTAGTATTTTTTCACTATGTCTGCATTGACAGGGTGACGAAGGTCATCACCATCCATGGTGGTTAGAATCAAAGCTCCTCCTGAGAAAATGTTCTTAACCACAAATGGCCCTTCGTATGTGGGGGTCCATTTGCCCCTGGAATCACCTTGCGGCAGTAATATGCGTTTGATCACCAGATCCCCGACTTGATACTCTTGTCGTCTAACTTTCTTGTTAAATGCCTTGATCATTCGCTTTTGATACGTCTGACTGTGACAAATAGCAGTAGGTCTCTTTTCATCGATTAAGTTCAGCTGATCAAGCCGGGTCTGGATCCAATCATCTTCGGTTAAACCTGCATCCTTCATAATCCAGAGAGAGGGTATCTGGACTTCAATGGGCAAGACTGCCTCCATGCCATACACCAAAGAGTAGGGTGTTGCCACTGTCGATGTCTGTGTTGAGGTGTGATACCCATGTAGAGGGAATGGTAACATCTCATTCCAGTCTTTGTATGTCACCGTCATCTTCTGCACAATCTTCTTGATGTTCTTGTTAGCCGCTTCAACATCCCCATTCATCTTCGGCCGGTAGGGAGAAGAGTTATGATGCTGAATCTTGAACTGTTTGCAGAGCTCGGTGATCATCGTATTGTTGAGATTTGTACCATTGTCCGTAATGATCCTCTCTGGTACACCGTATCGACAAATCAGATTGTGTCGGATAAACCGTGCCATGACGTTCTTGGTTACTGTAGCAAAGGAAGCTGCCTCAACCCACTTCGTGAAATAATTAATTTCTACCAGAATGAAATGATGCTTGTTGGACACAGTAGGACTGGTCTCACCTATCATATTGATGTCCCACATTGCAAAAGGCCAAGGAGTTATCAAAACATTCAAAGGAACTGGAGGTACATGTACCTTATCAGCATAGACTTGGCACTTATGACAGGTCCGCGAGTGCTGATAACAATCTGCTTCCATAGTGGACCAATAATATCCTTCCCGTAGGATTTTCTTTGCCATAGTATGTCGACTAGAATGAGTTCCAAAGGTACCTTCATGCAACTCTGCCATGATCCTTCCTGCCTCACTCTTATCCATACATCGCAGTAAGGTCGAATCATGGTTACGCTTATAAAGAATCCCATTACTAATGAAGAACTTGGCAGTGAACCTTCTCAAAAACTTCTTGTCATTAAAAAATGCACCCTCGGGGTATTCTTGAGCCTCAAGATACCTCTTTACCTCATGAAACCAGGGTTTATCTGCTACCTCTTCAGTCTCGATGTCACAGCAATGTGCGGATTTGTCCAACCTCTCGATGGTGATCTAGGGAGCTTCATTGTCCCACCTGACCTTGAACATAGAAGACATGGTAGCTAGTGTGTCCGCTAACTGATTCTCTTCTCTCGGGAAATATTAAAAGATTATCTCCTCAAAATGTGGGAGCAATGTCAGTACATACTCTTTGTAAGGAATAAGATTTGGGTGCTTCGTATCCCACTCGCCTTTGATCTGACTGATCACCAGAGCAGAATCTCTGAATAGACTCAAGAACTTAATCCTCAGGTCAATAGTAGCTCGAAGACCCAGGATACATGCTTCATACTCCGCCATATTGTTGGTGCAGTTGAAACATAGTCGGGCGGTGAACAGGTTATGACAACCTTCAGAAGATGTGATTACAACACCGATGCCATTACCCAATGCGTTTGATGCCCCATCAAAATACATAGACCATTGGGATCCTTCCTCAGGTCCTTCATCCGGTCCAGGTTTCTCACAATCAGTCACCAACAATGATGTTCTCATCCGGGAATTCGAAATTCATGGATTGGTAGTCATCCACGGCCTGATGCGCCAAATGGTCTGCCAATACACTCCCCTTGATTGCCTTTTGGGTGGTGTATTAGATTTCATATTCAGTTAAGATCATCTTCCATCTTGCTATTCTTCTGGATAAGGCGGGCTTTTCGAAGATATATTTGATTGGGTCCATCTTTGATATCAATAAGGTGGTGTGAGTCAGCATATACTGTCTTAGCCGGCGAGCAGCCCATGCCAAAGCGCAGCAAGTTTTCTCGAGCAGTGAGTATTGGGTTTCACAGTCGGTAAACTTTTTGCTAAGGTAGTAAATAGCATGCTCTTTTCGGCCAGACTCGTCATGCTGCCCCAGCACACACCCCATTGAATTGTCTAGTACTGTCAAGTATAAGATCAAAGGTCTTCCTTCAACTGGAGGCATCAGGATAGGTGGCTCTTGAAGATATTCTTTAATTCTTTCGAAATTGGTCTGACATTCATCGTTCCATTTTTCCACTTGATCTTTCTTCAGCAGCTTGAAGATTGGCTCACAAGTAGCAGTCAGATGTGAAATGAATCAGCGATGTAGTTTAGACGTCCCAAAAAGCCTCTAACTTCCTTTTCTGTGCGGGGAGTAGACATCTCCTGTATGGCTTTTACCTTGGCAGGGTCCACCTGAATACCCTTATCACTGACGACGAAACCCAGCAGCTTACCAGACCTTACCCCGAAGGTGCACTTGTTCGGGTTCAACCTCAGCTTGTACGTCTTCAACCTGTCGAACAATTTCTGGGGATGGTCAAGGTGTTCTTCCTCAGTCTGAGACATTGCGATCATGTCATCAACATAAACCTCAATCTCATGGTGAATCATGTCGTGGAGAAAAGCGACCATGGCGCGCTGATAAGTTGCCCCAGCATTCTTCAACCCGAAAGGCATTACCTTGTGGAAAAAGGTGCCCCACTGCATAATGAAGGTTGTCTTCTCCATGTCTTCGGGAGCCATCTTGATCTGGTTGTAACCAGAAAAACCATCCATAAAGGAGAAGATCTTATGTTGTGCGGTGTTGTCGACCAGAACATCGATGTGAGGTAGTGGGAAATCGTCCTTGGGGCTTGCCCTGTTCAGATCTCTATAGTCCACACACATTCGTACCTTGCCATCTTTCTTAGGCACTGGAACAACATTGGCAACCCACTGCGGATAAGAAGTGACAGCCAAGAATCCTGCATCGAACTGTTTCATGACCTCAACTTTGATTTTCTCAGACATCTCAGGGCGCATACGGTGAACCTTCTGCTTTACCGGAGGACAATCTTCTCTGGTTGGTAGGTGGTGTACCATAATATCAGTATCCAGACCAGGCATATCTTCATAAGACCAAGCAAAGATCTCAACATAGTCGCGTAGCATCTGTATCAACCGTTGTTTGACACTAGGTTTCAGATTCGCACCTATCTTAACCTCTTTCTTGTCTTCCTCTGTACCCAAATTCACTGATTCAACTGGCTCTTCATGAGGCTGTATGGCCCTTTCTTCCTGTAGTAACAGTCTAGCAAGTTCCCCAGGCACCTCACAATCATCCTCACCTTCGTCCTTGGCTTGGTTGATCGGATTTTTGAAGTCATAACTGGCAGTAGCAGAGTTGTTATCAATGGGATCCAGAGTGGATATGGATCTGCATTATGATATGTGAGTGTGTGTAAGAGAATAGCTATTTTTGATAAAGCGAGAGACAGAAGAAAGAAAAACAAGAAGCGCAAATTTTGTAATGCAAGAAACGTCCAATGTTTTATTGATGATATATGAAATGACAAATAATAAGCCCTCACAAGCAAAGCCAAGGTGCCTCGGGCAAGGCACCAGGCTGTAAAGTTTCAAACTGTTTATTACAAATCTAAAAAAAAAGGTCAATTACAGTGGAATAAAAGAAACAGGTATGAAGTCTTTCGATGTCCAGTAGTTCAATCCGCCGTTGGTCGTAGGGTAGATCCAGTTGTCGGTATCTGAACCTTCTTCGCTGTCCTCAATTGCATTCACTCCCTGATTGCTGATATGCAGAGGAGGCCTTCCAATCTGCGCGCGCCTAACAGCCCTTTGAGCCCCTGTAGTAAAGCCCAAACCAAATTTGTCAGTTTTGTGTATGAAATAAGGGAGCTGACCCCAATTTGCACGCCCACCTTCTTCAATTATAGCCCTGGCATCCTTGAGAGAAGCTATCTTCATCGGAGGTTTGTCAGCAGCAACTTCAGTTGACACCAAGGTCTAAGGGATCTCTTTAAAGTTCTGACAAGGGATTTCGATGAACTCCCCATCCATCTCCATGTATAGAAAGGAATTGAGATGAATCACCAAGTACTCCTCTTCACCTTGTACCGTAAAAATCTTCCCCTTTACTGGATATTTCAACATTTGATGGAGCGTGGAGGTTACTTCCCCAGCCTTATGAATCCAAGGATGACCTAACAAGCAAGAATATGATGGTCGGATATCCATCACGTAGAAAGTAGATGCAAAAGTTTGAGAGACAACTTTAACAGTGACGTACACCTCCCCGTGCACCATCCTTTTTGACCCATCAAAAGCCCTGACCATAATATTTCTCAGCTTTAGAATCAAACCTTCACAGTCCAGACAGTCTAATGCTTTCTTTGCCAAAACATTCAATGAGGATCCGGTATCCACCAGTACATGGGCCATAGTAGTGCCTCTGCACTCGATCGAGACGTGCAGAGCGTCATTATGATTTCTTCCTTTAGCAGTCAGATCTACGTCTGAGAAACCCAACCCATTACCGGCAGTCAAACTAGCTACGAAATCTTTGAATTGATCGACTGAAGTTTCCTGCGGCACGTGCGTAGTCTTGAGGAAAGCAATTAAAGCCTTTGCATGAGCTTCAGAACACAATAACAAGGACAACATGGAGATTTTTGACGTGGTCTGCCCCAGCTGCTCGACTATGTTGTAGTCGCTCTTCTTGATAATCTTCAGAATTTACTTTATCTCCTGCTTAGAGGTCTCTACAATGATCTTCTTAGGTGCCTCCGTCCAGGAAGGCTCACCTATGATTTCTTTTCCCCGAGTGCCAGATGGCTCAGCGACAAGGGTGGTAACTGGAATAGGAACTGGGATAGTAGCTGATGTACTAGCAGATGGAATGCTAACAGGTTTGTGAACAGTCGGAGGGGAAATCTCGGGAGAAAAGAGTCTTCCGCTTCTAGTGACCTTGCTAGCCCCGACAATATTGCTGACATCAGCATCAACTTCCTCACTTTTTAAGTCTTGTTTAACTCCATGGTAATACACATCAGCTCCATAGTGCCAAGGGACAACCTTATCCGAAGTGTATGGGATAGGACCAGGGACAATAATTATTAACGGAGCAATTCTTGGGATGGGTGTAATCCTAACAGGTTTTCTCGAGGAAACCTTGGAAGGATTGGCGGAAATGGTTATGATGGCAACATCTTCAATTGGAACCAACATAATCATAGTCTTTTCGCACAGAATCTCTTTATTATCCATCAGGCACTGAACACCTGATTTCAATAAGTGGCAACCAGTAGGCAGAATTGAACATATGTGGCAACCTTCACCACAGCCCGGAAATAAACCGGCTAACAACAAATTCTTATTAACTGTCATCAAAGGAGTAGAAATTTCTTCTACGAAGGTCACAAATAAACCGTCGTCCACAACATTTACTCCATGACCATGCTTGGGCATGGGAGCAGTTATGACATTGGGCTTCTCCGGAGCATCAAACTCAATCTCTTTGGCTTTGATCAAATCTTGCACCTTATTTTTCAAGGCCCAACAGTTGTTTGTATCATGACCTGGGCCTTTGGAGTGATAGGCGCAGCGGGCATTCGGGTTATACTGAGGAGAAGTGGTGTTGGGGTTCTTCGGGGCTTCCCTCAGAGTTACCAGGTTGGTCTTCAATAGTTGTGGTAGAATTTGAGACAAGGTCATATTGAGCCGAGTGTACTGCCTCTGTGGTCTTTCCACTCTTTGTTGATTGTTGCATTGTGGAGCAACTGTGGGTCTTGATATCACTACCGCATTTACTGCTTGACGATTTTCAAATTTGCTTTGGCTCCTCGAGCCATAGACTGCACTAGCTTCTTTCTTACCGGTGAAAGGCTTCTTTACTGTACTTGATGAAGTACCCTTCTGTATCTTACCACTTCAGATACCAGCTTCTAATCTCTCTCTAGTTAAGATCAACTCAGTAAACCCAGACGCTGAACTTCCGATCAGATGATTGAAGAATGGACCAGATAGCGTCCCTAGAAACATGTCAACCAATTCCCTGTCAGATAAAGGGGGTTGGACCCTTCCAGCCAAATCTCTCCACTTTTGAGCATAGTCCTTAAAACCTTCACTTGCACCCATAGACATACCCTGAAGCTGAGTACGAGTGAGGGCAAGGTCGGCGTTATACTGATACTGCTTGTAGAAAGAAGCAGCAAGGTCTTCCCAATTTCAGACATTAGCTCCTTCCAATTGGTAAAACCATTCAAGTTGAGTCCCTGACAGACTATCTTGAAAGAAATGTACCCACAAATTTCTATCAGCAGTGTGGGGTTGGATTTTCCGGACGTATGAGCGGAGATGAAGTTTTGGACAGGACACTCCATCGTTCTTGGCAAAAACCGGAGCTTTGAACTTATGAGGGATCACCACTCCCGACATCAATCCCAGCTCTCCAAAATCCAAACCAGGGATCTTCTGAATCTCCATAGCACTCAGACGGTCTTCTAACTGCTTGTACCTATCCTTAGCAGGGGGATATTGTTCCTCATCATAATCTGTATCATTATCAGAAACTGCAGGACTGGGGCCCTTTTCTTCTTCTTGGTTCTCCCCTTCCTTGGATGAAAAGGACATATCAGCTTGTTGTTTCAACCTATCCCCAAACCTTTTACCCATACTCAGAAGAACGACCTTCTTCTTCTTCTTCTTCTTCTTCTTCTCTTTCTCTTTCAGAATGAGAGCTTTTAAATCTTCTTGCCCTTTAGCCAAGCTCAAGAACATCTCTTGGAATTGGGCATTTTGTGCCTAAACATCTTTGATAGCTTGATCGGAAGACATTTAGTGCTGAAATGAACAGCGAAGAAGATGAGAAACCTGTAATGGTACCTGTAATAGTGTGCATGATAATGGGATGCGTATGTAATGATTTCAAAGACTTTGGGAGATTTAAATTTGCAAACCAAAAAAATAAACAAACTTTATTAGGTTAACTGGAAACAGGGTTCAACAATGCCTTTGAGGTGTTACAAAGAAATAAATGGAAAAAAATCTAAACTAGAAAAATCAAAATCAGAAATCCCATGGACGCTTCCCCTTGTTGCTGACGTAGTCATTGATCGTTCTTTCATTCTCGAGTTGCCTGGTGAGCTTCTGGATCTTCCTTTCTTACTCATGGTACTTCTCCCGGTAGGTATCCCTTTCTTCTTTTAGATGAATCCAGGATCTCTGCAATGCCTCAAGATCAGTGGGCGTGTAAGGATAAAGGACTGTATAAGGAATGCCCTCTTCATTGGTGGGCTCCACAATCACTGGCAACACAGCTTCATATGGCATCCCAAGCTTATGAGCACGAGCTCGGACCCATTGGAGATAAGGCTGCATAGGGAGGGAAGTCCTTGGTCCCAGCTCTTGAGGGTCAGATCTGTTCACCATGCCCCAAGCTCATATAAACCTCCGGCGATGCTCGTCAACGTCTTCCTTGTAGTCAAATGCAATATCTGTAAGAAGTAGCTCATGAGGACCGTCTCTCCAAGCACGACCAAACTGTCGTAAAGCTAGACAAGGGTTGTAGGTTATCCCTCCTCTGATTCCAAGCAATGGGACATTATGATATCCCCCACAACGATCAATGACAGCAGTGTCTTTCAAAACCTTGGAAGACCAAAGAATGTCTGTATGGGCAAGCGACATTATCCTGTAGGACCATCCCAAACCTTCTTCATTCTTCAACACAGACTTGGGGAGGTGCGAAATAAACCACCTCGCCAGCAGCGGCATGCAACACATGAGAGTTCCTCTTCTTCACACAATACGAGTATAGAGGGCATGCAAGATATCACCCAGAAGAGTAGGCACAGGATTACGAGACAGGAAGATCTTAACCGCATTCACATCTATAAAGGAATCTGGATTCGGGAAGAGAACGAAACCGAAGATAAGGAGAGTTAAGATATCTTCAAAAGCCTGAAAGTCCAAACTGTCCCAGAATAGATGAGCTTGATCTATCATAAACTTGGCTAAGAAACCTTCGACCCCGCTTCGTGTTTCCCAATTGGATACTACATCAGCCCGTTTCAGATGTAGAGCTGAGGCAATGTCTTCTGGTCTAGGAGTCTCTTCCATACCTGTGAAGGGCATCTTCTCAAGGATGGATATGTCCAATAAGTGAGAAAACTCTTCCAAAGTGGGAACCAGCTGATAATCTAGGAAGGTGAAGAAATGATGCACAAGATCGAAGAACTGGAAAAGCACACTCATCATCTGCTCATCAAACTTTGAGGTGACGAGGCTAAGAAGCTGACCATGTCTCTTAATAAAGTAAGAAGGCTCAGAAACTCTCGAGGCTAACACTTTGAGTTGAGTAAGTATTTGCACAAAGTTAACTCGGGTGGTGTTTCTGCACACGAGGGCCATAATCTGCAAAATAGAACAAAGATAAATCCCCTCGGTCTTTGAAATGGTTAGTATAATGGAGCATGCATGCTATGTTATGATGCATGATGTCATGATAAAACAACACAGGTATAGCAGATAACAGACATGGCAAAGGCAAACAAGTCACACAAAAGCCCTTAAGTTTAAGGCTTGCATGGGGTCAAAGGTATTACCCTCTTGAAGTTAAATTGGTTTCAACCTGTCCTACTAAAAGTAACCGGGTTCTAGAGGTTCTCAATATCACTGACCATCCTCCATCGGTCATGGTTTCAGCTCACGCAATCTTTTCTTGCGGCCAGAACTATCTCGAGAGTATGGTCTCAATGAGTGTAGCATCGAGTATCAACCAGTTCTCAGCTTTACACCGAGGCCGACTATCTCACTACTTCCTAGTGGCCAAGTTGGTCAATTACTAGTTCTAAGGTCAGTTGATGCTTAACGACACACATATCGGCCCCGTATTCTCCTCGTTTCTCCACAAGGGATACCGGTACCAACCAATGTGCCACATCAACATAGCTACTGCTTCAACGGTATCGTCTTATGTTGTACATTTCCCTCACAGTTTATTGCTACTTACCTAAAAGGTGTCCCCCAGATCCGAGTTAGCATCTATAGTAACTCCCAATACAAAACCCTTAAAAGTAAAGCAACCGAAACAAACAAGAGAAGCAAATATGATGAACTAAAATCCTAAGGTATACCCACTTATATTCTTCCCCAGCAGAGTCGCCAGTTCTGTGATACGGTGGCAGAACTGACTATTTTGAAAAAATGCTGGTTTGCGTTTTGCGTTTGTGTTTGCAAAATGTCGCGGTAAGCAAGAGTAGCCACCGGCTTTTATTTTATCCAATCATGGAAAAGGAAAAAGAATAGAAAAAACCTTTTTTCGAGATTTCTGAGTACGGGGGGTAGATTATAGAAAGGGAAGGTGTTAGCACCCTTTCCATCCATGGTTTTCCATGGGCTCTTAGGTACTTTCTCATTTTGAAGATTGCTTGTGTGTTCTTGCTTTGAAAAGTTTTGTTTTACTTCGTTTTAACCCTTGTTTCTGTCCTCAAGAGTGTTACGAAGTTGTTTTTGAAAACTTTGTTTGTAAAAAGTGTTTGGTGTGAAAAGTTTGATTTTGTTTTGAGCAAGTACCTACTAGCATCTACCTACTCGAAAAAAGATTGTTTCTATCCTCGTTTCCTTTAGACAATGCTATCCCACTATTGAGAAATAGGTAGCACCGTCGTTGGAGTTGTAAGGGTCAATTCGAAAGGGACGTACGATCACTAAAGCAATTTTAAGACGTCTTAGTAATAACCCTAATGTCTTAAGATCATATTCGAGGCAACATTTCCGAACGGGACATTTGATCTTTGTTTAAACAGAAGGGCGACCACTAAAATACCCTATACCTAATGCTCATTTACCGAAGGCAACCGAAGTGAGAGTATACCCTAGGATTGCGCGTGCGTGAGTGATTTGATTTCAAGTTATTATCTTTGCACATTAGGGTTTTCTAACCATTTTAAATTGTCATACAATCTTGTCATACAGTCCTATTATCATACATCTAACAGTTAATATTTGCGAGAATTAAAATGCGAGAAATAAAAACCTACGTTATTACAAGGCTTCGGGGGAGGGATTAATTACATAGTCAAAAACCCGTAAAATGATTAATAAGAGAAAACCCTAAGTAAACTATTACATACTGTAAGCAGTTACATTAATATCGCAAAAATAATAAATGCGCGCGATGAATCGAGAATGAGAGAAATTAGGGTTTTGACCCCGTCTAAACCTAATTGAAAGAAAAATCATTTTTTGTGGTTTTTGATTGTTTTGAGAAAATAAGATTCTAATTGAATAAATAAAGAACCCTAATGACGCATTAATTTAAATTATGAAAAATAATTAAGTTAACCTATTTTTGGTATTTTTGTTTTATTGAGAAAAGAAATAAAAATTAAATCACATGTTAACCCTATTTTTTTCTAATTTGATTTTAATTATTTACAAAAAGTTATAATTACCCTAAAATTAAACTTAAACTAATATTAAATTAAATTTGGTAAAAAAAAAAACTAATTCTAAATTGGTGAAATTGATTTTATGATTTTTTGTGAAAAAAGAAATTATTTTGTTAGAAAATAAATTAAACTAATTAAATTAAATAAAGGAAATTAGAAAAAAAATAGAATGGGCCTGGTGGTATGCTAGCAAACAAGGGGGTGAGACTTGCAATTCTGGGCCCAAAAGCGCCTGGCCTCTTTGACTTTTCCTGATCTCATGCATGCACTTGACTTGGGTGTATTATGGACTCTCAGGGATAAGGCATTGGATCTGCCTTGTTGAGGCTCTGTTGGCTGGATATTGATGGTGTATGGCAGGCTCATTGTATACACGTGTACCTGATTACACAAGGAAAAAATATAGAAAGCAAAGTTGGGGACCTGGGGATCAAACCCAGGCCCTTTGGCATAATCACACTGCACGCTTACCAGCTGGGCTGGCTTGATTAGTTGTACAAAGAATGACAAACAATCATTATATGGAAAAAACAAAATAACAATTATCAAAAAGCGCGCAGATTTGAATGGGCCATTCAGGGAGTGCCACATTACCCTTCTTTTTCCTCCCACTGTTGCTAAAGGTTCCTTGACTTTTACCTATGGACAAATGGGCGTAGGTACAACCCTGTGTTTCTCCAAAATCTTATGCAAGCATCATAAATCACAACCAATGGTACCAATCAACTCGTTGCAACCTCACGAGCATCATGGTACCATTATCTATGGCCAATTGTTCCTGTATGAAGAATCCCTAAAAACGAAGCATAAACCCTAACCATGGCATCTTTGTATACAGTCAATAAAAATGAAATTAAACATAACCATTAGCTTGCAAACATCATAAGGATTAAGAATATGTCAATTATTCATGATAAAGATGCCAGAATTAATGGATTCGAAATCAAGAAAAGTGAGCAACCGTGTGGTACTTACTGCGTGTTTCAAGGCTTTAGGGAGCTTGCTAATGGTTGAAACACGTTCCTGGGATGTCCAACAAACATTTGGGATGGCTAGAAGACTTTGAATTGGCCTGGAACATGGAAATCAATTTTCCACTTTTCTTGATTTTTTTGAAACTTTCTTTGTGCTCTACACGCCTCTCATCTCCTTGTTTCTGATCTGAACATGTTCCTTATGTACCCTAGAAGGAATTAGGTTACAAATTTGCTTCAAATATTTTTCAATTAAGATCATTGATTCATGATTTGATTCCTTGTGCAAATCTTGCCAAATTGAGCGAAATACAATCTTTTTGTGTCCAAATGATCCTTGCACGATTTGATTCCATCTCCCGCTGTATAATAAACCTAAACATGCACAAAATCTCATGCTTTGATTAATTTTTGATATTTTCATGATTTTATTTTGATTTTATTTGATTTAATTGAAATAAAATCAAAATAAATGACAAAAATAAAATAATGACAAGTGGGAAGGATCATGGGTCGTGGGTCATGTTACAAACTCAGTGCAAACATAAAAAGTTGGGCCTATTTGACAAAAATTGCAATTTGAGACACATTTGACTTTTGGCAATTTTGCAAAAATGTCAACTTTGCCAATGCATAACTCCTTAAACTTTGACCCTAGAGATGTGTTCTTTGACTTTTTAGAAAGATGAAGATGTCCTCTAAGCAACCCTTTTGGCCTCATCTGAATTGAGTCTTCCATGTTCATGTATGAAGCTTTGACAAAAAAGGTGTTTTTGTTGACTTTCCAAAATGACCTATAATGTCCAAATTTATATCTTCTTATGAGTGCATATTTTGAACTTGGGAGCTGAAGATGAATTGTAGGGAATTGAAGCCTCTTCAAAATGAGCTTTGGATGGGTTATTTTTGATAAAGCATGAGAAAGTTATGCTTGGTCAAAGTTGAGTTGACTTTTCCTACAAAACCCTAATTTAGCAACTTTTGGATTTTGATGAATTGTGAGCAATACTTGAGGAATCATGATCAAACCTTGATCAAATTATGAATAATACTTCAAAATGAGGATGTTGACCAAAAATCTTGAAGTTTGACTGCATGTGGGCCACAATTGACTTTTGCCCTAGCATAGTCGATTTTCAGGCCTTTGAGCAATTGACTGAGCAAATTTCCTCTGTAAGGCTTGAACTTGACATGGATGATCTTGAGATCATATTAGGACAATGGTGAGCATTTGGGATCCTCTGGACTCAAGCACCTTGGTGCAAAATGAAACCCTAATTTGAGGTAGACTGCCTTAGGAGAGAGTTTGTCTAGTCAACCCTTGGACTTCCTTGGGCAATTTGAGGACCTCACTTGAAATGTATTGAGAAATATGGGAGGGATAATTTTGGGGTACAACAGGTATCCTATTGAGTACTCCCAGGTCTAGTGGTTACTAGTCCCTTGTTATGCTGAGTGGTTACTCTTTGCTTAGTTTATGATCCAATTCTTCCCTAGAACGTCCTCGGTAGTACTCTTAAGGTCGAGTGGTTACTTGTTACCTTCACTCGACCCCCCAACATTTGGTTAAACGTTATAATGGTTTTGGTTCAAAAGGCATTGTTCCAGTTTGGTCGACACCAGTTAATATTGGTATCTTTTGGATCCAATAGTTATTAGTATCCCGTTGAGTACTCCCAAGTCTATTGGTTACTAGTCATTGTTAAGCTGAGTGGTTACTCTTTGCTTAGTTTTTGATTCATTTCTTCCCTGGAACATCCTCAGTAGTACTTTTAAGGTCAAGTGGTTACTCGTTACCTTCACTCGACCCCCTAGCATTTGGTTAAATGTTCTAATGGTTTTGGTTCAGAAGGCATTGCTCTAGTTTGGTCGAGACCAGTTAATACTGGCATCTTTTGGATCTAATGGTTATTGGAATCCTGTTGAGTACTCCCAGGTCTAGTGGTTACTAGTCCCCTTTAAGTTGAGTGGTTAGTCTTTGCTTAGTTTTTGGTCCAGTTCTTCCCTGGCACATCATCGATAGTACTCTTAAGGTCGAGTGGTTACTCGTTACCTTCACTCGACTCCCAACGTTTGGTTAAAAGTTCTAATGGATTTGGTTCATAGAGGCACTATTCCAATTTGGTTGAGACCAGTTGATACTGGTATCCTTCTTGTATATTCAATGGTCATTGGTATCTCCTCAAGTCTAGTGGTTACTAGTCTTCTTAAATCGAGTGGTTACTCGTCGACACTCCTAGAATATAGTTGTTACTATTATTCTAGATTTAGTGGTTACTAGTCTTTCCCCAAAATATTAAGATTCTAGTGGTTACTAATCTTCTTAAGTCTAGTGGTTACTCGTTTACCTTGTTTTCATGCTAGTTCCGCCCTTGCGCTTTTTGCTAGAATCTAGTCTCGTCTAGTTTTCTAGGGTTGAGTTTCATCTCAATTGGTGTTCCAGTTTTGTCCTGGCACATTCTTCTAAAGTCTAGTTTTGTCTAGCCCGCTTGAGTTGAGTTTTAGCTTATTTTTGTGATATGTGCTCCAATTTTACCTGTCGCATCTTCCTAGAGTCTAACATCCACTGATTTTCTCGGTGTAAGTCCATTCTCGACTTGGCTTACTTTTCGAGTCCAATATCTACATGAATCATTCTTTCAAATACAATTTCTACTTGATATATCTCTTGAATTAGGTTTTATCTGGCACTCTTTGGTAAGATTCAATATTCACTAATCTTCTCCTCTTTCATCCAGTTTGCATGGTGTCATCCTTGCAAGAAACAATCTCTATTGTTTCTATTTCTTCTGTTTCATTCAGAGTGCAAATTTTTGGGTTCTTTTAATATTCAATCCTCTTCCACCTTGAATGTTCGAAAGCGGTCGCTTTTCTCACTTATTAAGTTTAATATGATTGAATAGGGGCAGCTGTTGCACCCTAAAATTTCCCCTCTTCATTTTACCTTACATGGCTTATGTTCATCATACATACTCATGCATTATCATGATAGGATCAAGGTATCTATTTTTCCCAAAGTCCTCTTTAAGCTATTGAAATATTGATTGTATTGATAGTCAGGATGTTGTACCCCAAAATTTTCCCTCTCTTTTCTCAAGACATTTCTCACAAAGATTTTCAAAAGCTCAAGTTTGCACAAGTACAAAGCAGACAAAAAGGGTGTCCAAATGCAGGTAGCTATGTTGAATTCAAAATCTGGTTCAAGCTACATGACTGGTTGAAAGGAGTGGTTGGAAGATTTTGACAAATCAAAGAAGAAGCTTCGATCCACAAGCTTCGACTGAGCAGTGGCTTACTTCATGCTTGCTTCGATCCACAAGGCAATGGCTTCCTTCATGCTTGCTTCGATCTACAAAGAATGGGCTTCCTTCATGCTTGCTTCGATCCATAAGGAAATGGCTTCCTTCATGCTTCCTTCAATCCACAAAGCAGTGGCTTCCTTCATGCTTGCTTTGATCCACAAGGCAGTGTCTTCTTTCGTGCTTGCCTCGATCCATAAAGCAGTGGCTTCCTTCATGCTTGCTTCGATCCACAGGGAAATGGCTCCCTTCGAAACAACCTGCTCCGATTCCACCTCTAAACCCTTCGACACATATAGTTTCTACACTATGAATTATAATTTGAGGTTTGTACATTTGAACTTTATACCACTTAATCAACTGATGGGAAAGTAATCCATAAATTATTTTGTTTTGACTATGCCAATGATATCATCTTGCATGTTCAATATTTGAGACCATTCGAAGAATACACATTTAGTGGAAACAAATATTTGTTTCGTATGTGGTTGAGTCTGGTTGAAGGTTGTGTGGTTCATTCGAAGGACACACATTTGGTGGAAACAAATATTGCTTCGTCTGTTATTGAGTCTGGTCGAAAGTTGTATGGTCCATTCGAAGGACACACATTTATTGGAAACAAATATTGTTTCGTCTGTTGTTTGAGTCTGGTCGAAGGTTGTGTGGTCCATTCAAAGGACACACATTTGTTGGAAACAAATATTATTTCATCTGTTGATCAGTTTGGTAGAAGGTTGTAGATCTATGTGATCAAAACGAAAGGGTAAAGTATTCAAGATGCTTGTTGTACTGTCCACATAACAACCTAAAACCATGTCAAAATCTGTCTAATGCACGGCTATGAAACAGCCCTGCACCAAACTGCCACAACACTCCAAAATTATTGCAAAACAGTCCTACTATACTGCTCCTAATTTTCACCAAACTAGCATATAAGAGTTTCACCTCGAAAGCTATGAAAAGAACATACCCAAACTGTTCAAATTTCATTTGTCCCCCCCCCCCCCCCCCCAAACATCAGCAAAACTCTTCTATAAATAAGTTGTTTCACAACACATATAAGAGGGTTTTTTGGATAAGGAAAAAGGAGAATAAAAAAGAGAGAGGAAAGAACACTAAGGCTGAAGCCTTAGAACACTCTTAAACCCAGAACAAAAAAAACACAACACCTCTATTTTTTTTTTCTTTTGAATCTAGAACCAACAAAGACAACACCTCTTTTCTTTTCTTTCGAACCCAAGAGCATTTGAAGGAAACAACTAAAGTCCAAAACACATATTCCATCTTCAAGGTAAGTCTTCTTGACTCTAAACCATCCGTTTCAAACATCATTAATCATTGCCTTCGAAGCTACTCTTCTTGTTTGTTTTCCTTTCTTGTCAAGAACTAACCTGTACAGACTATAAAACAATGTGGGAGTGAGAATTTTAGCATGCTTCGACACAAAGCCTTAGGCTTCGACACACACTACCTTACAGGCCCAAACAAAAGAAAAAAAGGGGTGTGTGAATCAAAGGATGCATTCTTCAAACATACTACATGAATTGAAAGATTTGTTTTTTCTCTGTGAATCGAAGGATGCATACTGTGTGACTCGAAAGATTTGTTTTTTTCTCTCTTTTGCACTGTTTTTTTTATTTTTTATTTTCTATATATTTTATTTCATTGATATTCAATATGGTTGTAATAATTAGGAATTTTATTGCTTTCCACCCCCCATTTGTAAATTTGTATCCCTCACCCCTTAATGATGTAATAGCTTAGGATTTTAATTTCCATAATTTACCGCTTTAATAAAAATTGTTAGTAATTAGGGGGTGTATGACAAGATAAAATCAACCGTTAGAAAACCCTAATTTAAAAAGACAAAAAATGAATGCAATCAAACACACTATTCACACGCGTGCACCTCTAGGATAACCTCACTTGTTGCCTCAGAAAATAGTCATGTCCCTCGAATATGGGCGTTTCAGTAAAGACCCTCGATAAAAAAGATCGTAGTCCCTCGATGTCCCTCGATGTTGCCTCTGGTAAATGATCTAGTCCTTTACAAAAATTGCTAAAACGTCTCATAAGTTGCCTTCTATGACTATACGAATGATCCACGCCCGTTCCTTCACATCAAATTATGGGGCTTCTTACCAATCAATAGTAAGATAGCAACATCTAAAGTAGGAGGAAAAGAACATATACCTTTTGAGTAGGTACAACACTCGTAGTTGCTTGCTCACAAACTAAAACCATTTTCACACTTACACTTTCAAAAACATCTTCAAAAAACAAACATCTCTTGACTATTTTCAAAACCAACACTTTGTATAAATTCTTATAGAGACGAGAATCATTACAAAGTTTGCCGCAACAAAGGAGTTTTCAAAATACTTTCAAAAACCCACCACAAACACATTTCAAACAAAGCAAAGGTGATCTAGCAAGCAACTAAGAGCCCGTAGATAATTACGGATGAAAAGGGTGCTAACACCTTCCCTTTTCATAACCTACCCCCCGAACTCAAGAAAAAATCTCTAAAGGTATTTTCTGTTCTTTTCACCCTTTCCTTTATTGGATAAAAGAAAATTCGGTGGCGACTCTTGCTATCCGCAACAATTGCGATAAAACGCAAAAACATCCAAGTCAGTTCTCCCACCGTATTACATAATTGGAGACTCTATTAGGGATTTGACTTAAAAGTGGGGTTACCTTAGAGCTAGATCACCTTTATAATGCTTTCCTTATTTTACTTTCTTGCTTTACATTTTTGGGTCCTTGTTTGGGTTTGATCTTACACCCGGATCTGGGGCACCTTTTAGGTAAGTAGCAATAAATCGTGGGGACTGTGCAGGGTATACCGACATGGTTGATTGTTAGTACATAGTTTGATTCTACAACCCTTAATTAGAGTTTTGATGATAACAAACACAAAGAACAAATATGCACTTTAAATTTGTGTTGTTTCTTATACAGAAGTTTTGACTGAAACAACATCAGAAGTTAAGCCACATAGGCTTTCAAGCTGAGCTAATCAGAATGTTATGAAGAATGATGATCAGAATCTACATTAAAGTAAAATATACTCTGACTCTAAGCAGAAGTCTAATATACCATCAGATCCTCACATCTCTGGGTCATCAAAGTTCTGAAGTAAAAGCAGCATGCAAGATTCTAGTTTTGAAGCGTTACTTTTAAATTAAGACAGTATCATATGCAACGACTTCATTCAGACAAGAATCTTCTCAATATGGAAATTGCATTGAGTGTCCATCATCACGCTTTATGTTGGACAAGATTTCCACGCCTATATAAACAAGCTTAAAGGAAAAATCGTTTAAGATTTTTGAACTACGACTGCTCATACATCTTAAACGCTGCAAACATTCATATTCTCTTATACGCTTAAATTGTGTAATATATCACAGTAGTGATACAGTTTTTGTAACGAAAAAAATAGTACACAGTAAATCATTTACTTTTGATTAAGCTAGTTTTCCTTGAGATAAACCGGGTTGTGGTTGTACTCAAGAAGACTTTGGCAGTTGTCAAAGTAGTATTGTAATCAATTTTGATTAGTGAATTAAGTCCTCGTTGGAGAGAGGCGAAATCATCTTGGCGGGTGGACTGGAGTAGTTTGAGATCAAACGAACCAGGATAAAAATATTGTGTCTACTGCTTTTGATTTTATGTTTCAATTCAACCCCCTCATCTTGTGTTTTTCACTTCTTCAATTGGCATCAGAGCGCCTGGTTCTGAGTTCAAACACTTAACTGTGTCAGTACAAGATCCAAGCTTTTGAAAAACACTATGGTGGGACCAAGCCAAAACTTCAACAATGCCTATCATGAGGATAAGGACAGAATCAGCGGAAAACCTCCCGTCTTTGATGGAGAAAATTTTGACTACTGGAAAGACAAAATTGAGAGCTTCTTTCTGACTCATGATGCTGATCTATGGGACATGGTAATTGATGGATACACACATCCAGTGGATGAAAGTGGTCATAAGATAGATAGAAAAAGGATGTCTGACCAGAAAAAGCGTGATTTCAGAAACCATCATAAAGCCAGAACAATACTTATCAGTGCCATCTCATACTCAGAATATGAAAAGATGTCAAACAGAGAGACAGCCAAAAACATGTTTGACTCTCTGAGAATGATGCTTGAAGGCAACATACAAGTTAAAGAAACCAAGGCCCTTGCGCTCATTCTGAAATATAAAGAATTCAAGATGGAAGACAATGAATCCATAGAAGCAATGTTCTCAAGATTCCAGATTCTTGTTACTGGGTTGAAAGTTCTTGACAAAGGACATTCTACTGCTGATCACGTAAAGAAGATCATCAGAAGTCTACCAAAGCAATGGAGGCCAATGGTCACTGCACTAAAGCTGGCTAAAGATCTCAACAAGATATCTCTGGAGGAACTTGATAGCTCCCTCAGAAGTCATGAGATAGAGCTAGAAGAAAACGAGCCTCAGAAGCAAGGTAAGCCTCTAGCATTAAAATCTAACAAAAAATCTAATTCTAAGGTTTTGCAGGATATGGAAGAAACTTCTGATGGATCCTCATAAAAGAAGACAAATTGTCTCTTCTCTCCAGAAGGGTCAATCAGTTGTGGAAGCAGAGACAAAGGAAATTCAAAAACCCGTGAAGATCAGAGAATTAGAATGAATCCTCCTCCAGATACAGAAAGTTTGAGTCCTCCTCTAAACACAGAAGATCTGAAGCTTCCTCTGGTCACAGCAAGTAAAATAACAAAGACATCATCTACTATGAGTGAAATGAACAAGGGCACTAAAAAAGTGACTTTCCAAGGCTTCAAAAGGAGAAGCCCAAAAATAAGTTCTTCAAGGAGAAGAAGAAAAGCCTCATGGAAACATGGGACGATTCAGACACTTCTGATGCTGACTCAGAGTCAGATGATGAAAGAGCCAACATCTCTCTTATGGAAAATGTGATAGAAGACAGCGAAGCCTCTGGTTCAGAACCAGAATCAGACACAGAAGATATATCTTTAGCAGCAAGGCTAAAACACCAGTCATGGTACCTGGACTCTGGATGCTCTCGACACATGACGGGAAGAAAGCATATGTTCCAAAACTTGGAACTTAAACCTGGAGGCTACGTGGGCTTTGGAGGAAACCAAAGAGGGAAGATCATTAGCTCTGGAATAATAGGTAATGGTAATCTTCCTTCTATTAATAATGTGCTTTTAGTTGATGGATTGATGCATAATCTGTTATCCATAAGTCAATTAAGTGATAACGGTTATGATATAATCTTTAATCAAAATTCATGCAAAGCTGTTAGTCAGAAAGATGGAACTATCCTATTTAATGCAAAGAGGAAAAACAACATTTATAAGATAAAACTTTCTAAACTAAAAAGTCAGAATGTAAAATGCCTTCTTTCTGTTAACAACGAGCAATGGGTCTGGCACAGAAGATTGGGGCATGTTAGTATGAGAAGAATATCTCAGATTAAAAAACTCAATCTGGTCAGAGGACTTCCTAATCTGAAGTTCAACTTAGATGCTCTGTGTGAAGCATGTCAGAAAAGAAAATTTGCAAAACCTACTTTTAAAGCTAAAAAAGTTGTTTCCACCTTTAGGCCATTAGAACTTCTGCACATAGACTTATTTGGACCAGTGAAAACTGCGTCTGTTAGTGGCAAGAAGTATGAGTTAGTGATCGTAGATGACTATAGCAGATGGACATGGGTAATGTTCTTAAGACACAAGGACGAGTCACACTTTGTGTTCGTTGCATTCTGTAACCAAGTTTAGAATGAAAAGGATCTTAGAATTGTCAAAGTCATAAGTGATCATGGTGGAGAATTTGAAAATAAAAAATTTGAAACATTTTTTAATGAAAAAGACATTTCGCATGACTTCTTGTCCTAGAACTCCCCAACAAAATGGAGTTGTAGAATGAAAGAACAGAACATTGCAAGAAATGGCCAGAACCATGATCAACGAGACTAACATTGCTAAGTTCTTCTGGGCAGAAGCAATTAACACAGCATGTTATATTCAGAATAGAATCTCTATAAGACCTATTCTGGAAAAGGCTCCATATGAATTGTGGAAGAACAGAAAGCCCAACATTTATCATTTCCATCCTTTTGGATGCACATGCTTTATTCTGAATACTAAAGATCATCTGAACAAGTTTGACTCTAAAGCACAAAAGTGTATTATGTTAGGATACTCTGAACGCTCAAGAGGGTACAAAGTATACAATACAGAAACACAGATTGTTGAAGAGTCAATCAGTGTTAGATTTGATGATAAGCTTGACCCTCAAAATTCAAAGCAAAATGAATCTTTTACAGATATAGAAGTTGAATTCACAAGTGCTGAAGACAACTCATTAGAAGTTCCCAACAGAGACGCTCTAACAACTTCAGAAGGAAATGTTACAAGTGCTCTAGTACCTTCTGTTGATCAACTACAGAAAAGGTTATCCAGAAGCAGCATAGCTCACCCAGAAGATAAGATCTTGGGAAAGAAGGATGATCTAATCAGAACAAGATCAACATTCAGAAACTCTGAAGAATCCCTCATGGGACTGGTCTCACTGATTGAACCAACAACAATTGATGAAGCTCTTCTGGACAATGACTGGGTTCTGGCAATGGAGGAGGAATTAAATCAGTTCACCAGAAATGACGTATGGGATCTGGTTCCCAAACCAAAAGGATTCAACGTCATTGGAACAAAGTGGGTGTTCAGAAACAAACTAAATGAGCAAGGAGAAGTCATCAGAAACAAGGCACGACTGGTGGCACAAGGTTATAGTCAGCAAGAGGGGATATATTATACAAAAACCTTTCCTCCAGTCACCAGGTTAGAATCTATCAGACTCTTAATCTCTTTTGCTGTAAATAATGGCATCACTCTGTATCAGATGGATGCCAAAAGTGCATTCTTAAATGGTTACATTGATGAAGAGGTATATGTGCACCAACCCCCTGGGTTTGAAATTCCAAACACCCAGAATATGTTTTCAAACTAAAGAATTCACTATATGGTCTGAAATAAGCTCCCAGAGCTTGGTATGAAAGGATAAGTAACTTCCTGTTAGAAAAGGAATTTACCAGAGGGAAAGTGGACACAACCCTATTATGTAAGACATTTAAGAATAACATTTTAGTTTGTCATATTTACATATATGATATTATTTTTGGATCTACTAAACCTTCTCTGGGAAGAGAATTTGCTAAGTGCATGCATGCAAAGTTTGAGATGAGCTTAATGGGGGAACTTAAATTTTTTTTGGGCATTCAGATAAACCAAACTCCAGAAGGAACTTACATTCATTAGAGCAAATATGTCAGAGAACTTATGAAGAAATTTGACCTCTCAGAATGTAAGACCTCAAAGACTCCAATGCATCCCACGTGCATTCTATAAAAGGAAGAGGTAAGTAAAAAGGTAGAACATAAGATCTACATAGGTATGATTAGATCTCTTCTCTATCTCACAACTTCAAGGCCTGATATTTTATTCAGTGTTTGCTTATGTGCTAGATTCCAATCAGATCCTAGAGAATCTCACTTAACAGCAGTTAAGAAAATTTTCAAGTATCTGAAAGGTACTACTAATATGGGTTTGTTTTATAGAAAACCCAATGAATACAGCTTAATAGGATACTGTGATGCTGACTTTGCTGGAGACAGAGTAGAGCGTAAAAGCACTTCTGAAAGCTGCCAATTTCTGGGAGACAACCTGATCTCATGGACCAGCAAGAGACAATCCATAATAGCATTGTCAACAGTAGAAGCTGAATACATAACAGCTGCTGGATGTAGCACTCAAATGCTCTGGATGAAAATTCAACTTGAAGACTTCAAGCATATAGAAATAAAACATCACTTTATTAGGGATTATATTCAGAAAGGAATTCTTGCTTTAAAATTTATTGTCACATACCATCAATGGGTTGATGTGTTTACAAAACCCCTTTATGATGATAGATTCAATTTCATTCTAAAACATCTCCGCATGAAATTGTTCCAGAATAAAATATTTTATTTGCATATTATAACCCTCAGAATTTTATTGTTTTCTATGAACATCTGATCAACTTGTCTTCAGAAGTTAGGAGTACAGTTGCCTCAGAATCTATCTATGAAGATCTGAACTTTTCATTTCGAGGATAGAGGCGTGCAATTCACACCATCAAACATTTGTCATCCTCTCACAATCTACCTTTTGAGGCTGAACACACGTTCAAATTCTGATAGGTCCAAGGCTATGATTGGATGCATTGAGACACTTGTCATTGGTAACTGTCCAATATCTCACTAAATCCCCTAATTTCAGGTTTCATTAATTTAGTATAATCATTACTTATTTTTCTCTTTCTTACTGATTACATTTTCAAAAGTGCTTATATAAAATCAATTTACTATTTCATTCATTCACGTTTTACCACCTTCATACTCTCTCTTGCTCTAGTTTTTTCAAAAAAATCCTTTATATCAGTTTTATTCAAAGAATCCTTGTGAACAATGGCATCCTCATCAAGCCTCAAGAATCTCAACAGTGCTCCTGGTTCTTCGTCAATAGAACAGTATGAGGAGGCCATTAGAACATCTGACAGAGGCTCAAGAAATCAACACTCTGGAAGCAACTGCTGGGAAACCACTGAATACCAAGAATCTGAAGAAAATGAAGATTATTGAAAGCATTAGGAAGGAACCAAAAATTGCTTCTCATGAGGTCATCACTTCTAGGAGAATCCCTCTGAAGGATTTTCCACTAATCTCTGAGATAGATGCATCTCCAGAGATTATAGTCAGATACCTTGAAGCTTACAAGGAAGATGGGACTATTCTAGAAATCAACATCCAAGACCTGCACAAGCCAGCTCTAGAAGTTGTGCTAAAGAAATCCCGAAAGAGGAAGGCAGCAGGAGAAGGATCCTCTCAGAGGAAACCCAAAGCTGCAAAAAATAAAGGTAACACATCTTTTGTTTCTGTTGTAGAATCAATAGCTGTTCCAACATCTGAAACCATTCCCCCTCAACCAACAGAAAATCCTTCACCTCAAACATTTGAGGATTTTGACATAGAGTTTGACCCATCTGTAACTCTTGGAAATTTCTTAAATGAACCTCACTCCCCCAATCCAAATCCAGAACAACATCAACAAGAACTTGTAAGAGTTCTCTCTGATATTGAACTGTTTGATCAAGACTTTTCCTCCCAATCCCAGAAAATCCAAACACTCAATCTCAACAACCATAAAATCCACAATCACACTCTCCTTAACCAGAACATCAAAACCTCAACTCACCCCAACCATAAAATGAAAACCCCCTCACTCCTCAATCTGAAAATCCATCTTCTGAAATACCTGAACCAGAAATTCAACACGCTACCGCAAACCAATCAGAAGACTCCCTTTCAGACTCTGATACCACTACCCAAATTTCTGGGATAACAGAACCTCTTACGGTTCGTTTACCTCTCTCCATTCATGATATCCCAGAAATACCTTCACCATATGAATCCACACCACTAAACACTCCTCACTCACCAATCCTAATTTCTGATTCTTCTACTCCCTCACCAATCAACCGTTCAGCTAATCACCTCAGAACTGTCATTGATCTAGAATCGCTGGACCATCTAGCATCCACCTCAAATAAAATTGCCATCCCTAAACCAAAACCAACCTTAACCAAATCAGATGTTGGTAAGAACTTGTTGATTTTTGAAACAGAAATACAGGAATGGGTTACTTCTTTGAAGCAAGCAAGTCAAGAGAATTCTAATCCTACTGCTTCTGATTCTCTGTGGGATAGATTTAGAAAATGGTTCAACTATGAATCCCAGAAGCTGAAAGAATTAGCTATGAGATGGCTCGACAGAACTTCAGTGATCAGCTGAAAGCCTTCAAAGATCAAGTTCTAAGCCACTAGGACAAGAAAGAAATTATTCTGCTGGAAAATGCTCCTTGGAAAGAGCACCAACCTTCAGAAGCCACTGAACCAGATTCTGATAGTCACCCTCTGACTACTGCTCCAGAAAAGGTAATTGCAACAGAAGAAGTTGTTCAATCAGAAGAGGCTGCAGAGTGTTCTGAACGACATGCAACCCCTGAAGATACACCAGCTTCATCTCTAGTCATGCAAACTCTAGAAGAGTTGAAGAAGGAGAATGCTTTAATCCATGCCAGACTGGATAAGCAAGAAGACACAAACAAAGAGATCATGGATATATTGGACAAACAAGAAGATACTACAAAAGAAATCAAAGACATTCTTGGAAAGCAGGAAGAATCAAGCACTCAGATTAAGAGCTTAATGGAAGCGTTTTTCACACGACTTCCCCCTCCTTCTTAGATTTTCTTTAACTTTTTATCTGTATTTTTCATCTTATCCTCTTTGTTTCTGAAATATGTCATTGCATTCTGTTTTTAATATAAATCATCTTTTTGACTCTGATTATATTGCTTTTTGATACCTAACAAAAAGGGGGAGAATGTAAGATATTTTCAATAATAGTATACCGGGACAAAGTCTAAAACATTCTGAATATCTTAACTTTTATGTTTTCTGAAAGCTTGAACAGGAACATATTCTGATAAGGACAGAAGGAGATGCATCAAAAGATCTGACAAGAAGGAACTTCAGGGAAGTAAGTCATCTCTATCTGAGTAATCAACTCAGGGGGAGACTCTCTTAAGCTTTTTGCTCTATATTTTTTATTGAAAATCCTAGTTTTTGTCATCATCAAAAAGGGGGAGATTGTTAGAACATAGTTTGATTCTACAACCCTTAGTTAGAGTTTTGATGATAACAAACACAAAGAACAAATATGCACTCTAAATTTGTGTTGTTTCTTATACATAAGTTCTGACTGAAACAACATCAGAAGTTAAGCCACATAGGCTTTCAAGCTGAGCTAATTAGAATGTTTTGAAGAATGATGATCAGAATCTGCGTTGAAGTAAAAGATACTCTGACTCTGAGCAGAAGTCTAATATACCATCAGATCCTCACATCTCTGAGTCATCAAAGTTCTGAAGTAAAATCAGCATACAAGATTCTAGTTTTGAAGCGTTACTTTTCAATTAAGACAGTATCATATGCAACGACTTCATTCAGACAAGAATCTTCTCAATATGGAAATTGCATTGAGTGTCCATCATCACGATTTATATTGGACAAGATTTCCACGCCTATATAAACAAGCTTAAAGGACAAATAATTTACGATTTTTGAACTACGACTACTCATACATCTTAAACGCTGCAAACATTCATATTCTCTTATACGCTCAAATTGTGTAATATATCACAGTAGTGATACAGTTTTTGTAACGAAAAACAACAGTACACAATAAATCATTTAATTTTGATTAAGCTAGTTTTCCTTGAGATAAACCGGGTTGTGGTTGTACTCAAGAAGACTTTGGCAGTTATCAAAGTAGTATTGTAATCAGTTTTGATTAGTGAATTAAGTCCTCGTTGGAGAGAGGTGAAATCACCTTGGCGGGTGGACTGGAGTAGTTTGAGATCAAACGAACCAGGATAAAAATATCGTGTCCACTGCTTTTAATTTTAAGTTTCAATTCAACCCCCTTCTTGTGTTTTTCACTTCTTCAGGTTGAAGCGATAGCTACGTTAGGGTGACACATTTGTTGGTACCGGTAGCCCTTGAGTTTAGTCAAGGAGAATACGGGGCCACTGTGTGGTGTCATGAAGCACTAACTGACCTTAGAACCTTTAATTGAACAACTTGGCCATTAGGAAGTAGTGAGATAGCCAGCTTTGGTTCCAACCTAAGATTGGTTGATACTCGATGCTACGCTCATTAAGATCGGACTTTCGAGATATTTCGGTCGCTAATAAAGAGGCTTGCGCTGAAACAATGCCCGGTGAAGAAATATTAATGATATTGAGATCCCCTAGAACCCGTTTACTTTCTAGGACAGGTTGAACCAACTAAGCTTCAAGAGGGTACTTACCTATGACTCCATGCAAGCCTAAACCTAAGGACTTGTCTGCTTTGTGTGTATATGATTATTTGTATATAACGACTTATTTGCTTTGTTCATTTGTACATAACATCATGACATCATACCATAGCATTTTCAATAACCATTTCAAGGATCTCAAGGGCCTGTGATGCAGGGTCATGATGAACCAAACGTCTATAAAGGGGCAAGAGGATTTATTATCCTCTAACAAAATGCTGTCAAAGACTAAAGCACGATAACTTGAGTCAAGGGCTATGACCCACTTGACATGGTGAGCTTGATTTTTGTAGAAGGACATTCAAAGATACAAAGTTCTTCAATCAAAGATGTAATCAAAGTTTAAATTCTAACATCTTCTTGTGTTTACCCCGCGAGATCCTTGAAAACATTGCATCCACATATCATGCATCATATCATGACAGGTTTTCCCCACACAGGTTTCTCATCTGCTTACTGTTTATTTTAGTAGAGATGTCTCTAGAACAAATTGTCATAGATCTTCAGACCCAAAATGCTCAACTTCGAGAATTGTTCCTGAACCTATCCAAGGGGCAAGAAGGAGTGAAAACACTCCTCATTGAGAGCATGACTAAGAAGAATCCTGAGGACAACATGGATGACCATTTGGAATGGTTACAAACTGAGATAGCAACAATGAGAATCCAGATGATGAGGCAGATGGTGGGCCATATGGCTCTTATCCAAAACTTAGCTCGGGGACAAGAATAGTTCAGAACTTTTGTCAACAAGCTTTATCAAGACAGATGCAACTGTATGAAACAAACAGTTGAAGTTGGGGATCAAGTCATTAATCAGCACCCGAAGAGACAAGAAGTTGGCTTGGTGGAGAGTAGACCTTTCTAAATTTCTACCACATCACGAGCCCAAGAACAACCTCGCCAACCACGATAAGGTGATCAGCGCAAGAAAGATGCACCCAAAAGAAAATTTACCAAGATCAACGTGTCCTTGGCTCAAGCATTGTGTTGTACCCTAAAATTTATCCTCCCATTTTCACACAAAACATACTCCTAGAGGTCCTCAATTGCTCAAGGTTGACCAAGAATTGATCAGACAAATTCTCCTCCTAAGCATTGGCCTTCCAACTAGGGTTTCATTTTTCACCAAGATGTGTGAGCTCCAAAGGTATCAAATGTATTCCATGGTCCTAATATGTCTTCAAGATTATCCATGACAAATTTCATACCTTGCACTACAAGTTTGCTCATTCTACTGCTCAAATGCCTGAAAATCAACTATACTTGGTCAAAAGTCAACTGTAACCCACTCGCAGTCAAACTTCAAGTTTTTTGGTCAACATCAACATTTTGAAGTGATATCCATCATTTGATCAAGGGTTTATCATGATTCCTCAAGAAATGCTCCTAATTAATCAAAAGTCAAGAATTGCTAATTAGGGTTTTGTGATGCGGTGGGAGAACTGACTTGAGGTTTTGCGTTTGTGTTTGCAAATGTTTCGGTTTAGCAAGAGTCGCCACCTACTTTTTATTTATCCAAAGGAAAGGTCAAAAAGCACAGGAAAGACCTTTGAGATGTTTTCTTGGGTCCGGGGGGTAGATTATGAAAAGGGAAGGTGATAACACCCTTTTCATCCATGGTTTTCCATGGGCTCTTAGTTACTTGTTTTAGATCACTTGATTTTGCTTTTCAATTGTTTGAAATGGTGCTTTGTGTGTGGTTTTGAAAATATTTTGAAAAGAGGCCTTGTCTAGGCAACCTTTGTAATGATTCTTGTTTGAATGTATACAAAGATGTTTTGTCTTTTGAAAAATATTTCAATGTTTGAAAGTTTGTTTTGGGAAATGTTTTAAAATTGTGTGTTTTAAAATTAACAAGGATGTTTGCAAGTTTTGATCAAGTAACTAAGAGTTGTCTACCCTATCTACTCAAGGATCTTTCATACACATTTTTAACCCTTTTACAGTGTTGTTTTACCATTGCATTTGGTAAATAACCTTGTGTTTGGATGTTAAACGGGACAGGCGCGGGTCATTGTATTGACCATGATAACAATTGTGCTAAGTATCTTAGCAAGTTTTTTGAGGGACTAGATAATTTTGTATAGGCAACCAAGATAGCGTCATCGAGGGACTATGATATTTTGTTTTGACTTTGTCTTGCCAAGACACTCAACATGCATACCATGGCCATTTTAAAGGCAATAAGTGGATGAAACCCTAGGGGTGCTTGTGTGCATTGTGTTGTCAATTTACATGCTTTTATGTCTTGTATTAGGTCTAGCTATTTGTTTTGATTTCGGATATTGCATACAAACCCTAATCTCTATCATGGCATATTTGAAAGCAATAAATGCGTAAAAGTAATATAAGCTATTACAACATTGATGTGGGAGGGGGATACAATTTTGAATAGGGGATTATTTGCAAGAAATTAAACCCTAAGATTATTACAACCAAATTGAATTCTTTGCAAATAAATAAGCAATATTTAAATGGACAATTAAATAAATATGCAATATATTATAAATATGCAAAGAAGTTTTTGTGTTATTTTTATATATGTAAAAATAAAATATTTAATGCATCAAAAATAATAAAATAAAAGATTATTTTTATTAAGGGTGGAAACCATAATTTGTTTTAAGAAAATATATTTATATTATGTATTATTTATTTATGTACAATAAAATAAAAAATATATACAAATTTCAAAAAATAAAAACATGTTAGAAAAATATTATTTAAGTATATAATTAATAAAAATAAAAATATAATATTTTTTATAGTATTTAAGAATTTTTTATTAAGAAAATAAATGTATATATTATTTAATAATTCTTTATATGTCTAAAAAAAATGATAAAAATAATAAAATAAAATGTAAAAATTTATGAAAATGTTTTTGGTATTTTTTAGTGTTTAGAGAAATGAAATAAAATCAGAAACTAAAAAAAGAAATGAAAAATATAAAAATATAAAATAATGGGCCAATGGGGTGTAAACAGTAAGGCTAGGGGTGCAAAAAGCATGAACAAGCCAGGCCCAGCCCAGATTTTCCTTCGTCTTCATCCTTTTAACAAAAAATGCGCGCCCTGTGTACAACTCTGGAAATCCTGCATACGTGCTCTAAAGCAAAAACTCATAGCACAAAAGTTATAGCATTTTCAACACGATTTCAACCATATAAAGAACTTAATCTAACTCTCAAAGACCAGAGAGAATTTCTCTGGCCCTAATTTCTAAACTAACTTTTTTAGAAAGTTCATCAATCAAATTCTCTCAACACAGTTAACTTAAATGAAATCTATGCATATGTACATCTTAAGGGCAATGGGTACTACATTTTTCATTCACAAACCTAAGCCTAATGATTCCTAAATAGAGAGATAGAAAGTTGGAAAATAACTGCTTCAGTTGAACTCAGGTATGGCAATGTGGAGGTTTTCAATGAGAAATGAGATGCTTGTGAGCTTGTCTGAACTTCCTCTGACCTTCCCCAATGCTTAGTTGGCTTTGTACTTGCTTGAATAAGCCTGTAGAAGTCAACCTGCACAAGAAGAAATTAAAAATGGTGAAGCTTTCAAATGGAGTTACAGTCACTGGCCAATGGTTGGGATAGCTTAGGTGGATTGTATAGAGTGTGTTGGAAAAGGTTTGGGGCAAAACGCATGAGTGGTTTGTGAGATGGAGGTGCAACTGCAGAAGCTGCCCTGTTTTGCAAGAAGATGGTGTTTTGGTGTTTTGGAAGGCTTGGGAAGTGGATAGATCGTGCTTCTTACTCAAGGCAATATGCAAAACTTGTTTGGAATGGTTGCAAGGGTTGGTTTTATCAGATACAAGAGTTCTCTTCTTTTTGCAAGTTGACTTGGCTTTTAAGAAAAGTGTGAAGTGATCAAGCAAAGAGCCTGTACATGCCTCCTTCCTAGCTGCACAAAGTGGTTGTCCTTTGCCCTGAGTTTATGGAGTTTGTTTTCTGTAAAAGAAATGGTTCAAGGCTCAAGAGGAACAACTTGACATAAAGCCAACTTTATGAAAATGGCAATGTTCACTTTTTGCCAAAAATGGATTAAACCCTTGTGTAAACTTCCATTGATCAGAATAATGCCTTAAACCATTGATTTTGCATTCAATTTTTGAGTGTGGAAGGGTTTAGTGACCTGTAAGTAAGTACAAATGAAGTTGGACAGAAATCGCACTTGTAGCATAGTGAAAAATGCCATGGATCAAAGTGACTTTTTGCCAAATTCAAACCTTCGATTCTCCCTAACCACAAATGATTTTGGAGAGTTCTTGGACATTTTGGAAAGCTTGTAACATGCCTTACAATCCATATTTGAAATTCATTTTGATATTCCAAGTGGAACTATGTGAAAAATTGACATGAAGATAGGTCAAAATCCTGCCTAAACTAGGGCAAAATTTCACTAAGTTAAAAGTTTCATGGGCCCTTATTCCAAAAATCATAACTTGAGATCCAAGCATCTTTTGGGAAAACTTTGTGAATCAAAGTTTTATCATGGTGAAAATGTTGGGCAAAGTTGGGAAAAAATGAGAAAATTTCATAACTTAGAAAATTTCTAAGTTATGAAAATTTTCATTTTAAAACCCTAATTTGCAAAATTAGGTTTCTTGATGAACAAGTTTCATGTTTTGACACATCTTGATGAAAAATGACCCTTGGCACTTGATTTTGACCCAAAAGTCAAAGTTTGACTTTTAAGTGTACAATTGATTTTTGATCAGTTGACTGGAAAACTCATCTGTCAATCCAATGCAATTGAGATCTTTTGAACCTTGTGAATAGGTCAAGATGATGCCATTGAGTCCTTGAATACATGCTTGAACCCAATTTGCCATTGGCTAGGTGAAAAATTAGAAATTGCCCTTGTGCAGTCAAAACCCTAAAAATGACCATTTTACCCTTTTGAAGATCTGATCAAATTTCTTGAGGAGTTGTGGTCCAAACTTGATCAAATGGTTCATATGAGCCTATAATGTTGATGTGGATAAAAAATCATGAGGTTTGACTGTAAATTGGCCACAATTGACTTTTTTCCCAATACAGCTGATTTCTAGGTCAACTGTCCAATTGATTGGGCAAAAATTTGATTCAAAGCTTGAAACTTGGTAGGGGAAATCTTATAAGTCCAACATGAATTATGAAAGTAACTTTTAGCATTGGAAGTCCAAAAATCCCTGTGCAAACTCAAACCCTAATTTCAGGTCAATAGTGCAAGGAGTTGTCTTGGATAGAACAAACCTTAATTCTGTCTGGAGTCCAAAGAGTCTTGTGAGGGGAAATCTTGATAAAATGAGAGGGAAAATTTTAGGGTACAACAGCTGCCCCTGTTCAATCTTCTTGAACCTGAAGAGTTACATTGGTGAGTTTTCCTTTCGTGACTCGAAGGTAAAAGAGGATTGGACACTAAAGTGCCCATAAATTTGCACTCGTCAAGATGTAGTTGAAGAAATGGGCTTAAAGATGCCATTTGGAGATGATAGATTCTTGCTGGAGATGGGCTTAAAGATTCCATCCAAAATGTTTGTTGAAAATCAGGAGAATGAACATCAGAATGGTATCCGCATCTGGAACGTATTTGAGTTGTATCTAGAGATTGAATTTGTATGAGCAATGGAATGGCGTCCGTGTCTGGAGCGTATCCAAGCTGTAACTGTATTTGATTCTTGAATGAATATCAGAATGACTACCGTGTCTGGAGTGTATCTGTATTGAATCTGAATCTGAAATCTGAATAAACGATAGAATGACATCCATGTATGGAGCATCTCTGGGCTGGGGGAAATGTTTGAATGAGTGACAGAATGGCAACCGTGTCTGGTGCGTATCCGTACCGTATCTTGACTTTGAATTCCGAATGAGTAATAGAATGACCTCCGTGTCTGGGGGTGTATCCATACTGTATCTGAATAAGAGATCTGAATGAGTAACAAAATGACTTTTGCGTCTGGAGTGTATCTGCACTGTATCTGAAATCTTTGAATATTTGTTAAAGGTAGCTTTTAATCTTATCCTGAAAATGGTAAAATGTTAGCTGAAACACAAAGTTATGTTGCATGACATGTATGATGCAATAAAATGTGTTTTTATCAATCTTTATGATATATGAATGTAATGTATGTGCATGTAAGCTGATTAGCTGTCTTGCTGAGGAAAATAAATCCTTGATAGCGGGAGATAATAAAATCCTTGACTACTGCCGAGGAGAATAAATCCCTGACCGCTGCTGGAGATTCAAAATCTTTGATTGCTGAAAATGAGAAATCCTTGGACCACTGTTGGGGATAAAAAATCCTTGGCAACTTGTGGGGGTTAACAAGAACTTTGACAAACTCTGCAGGGATGTGGGAATCCATTAAGTCTGCTTGAGAAACCTGCTTGGGGAATCCAAAGAACTTTGATGACTATAGCTGGGGAGTACACCAATGGGAATCCTTACTCGGCTGGGGAATAGGGAAACTCTGAAGACCTCTACTGGGGATCAGACAAAAGAAAACCTTGATCTGTTGGAGAATAAGGAAAACTCTGATGGCTTCTGCGGAGAATAAGAATGAGAAACTTCAATCTTCTGAGGAATTGAAATTTTGGAGGCTTTACTGGAGAAGTGAGAATGAGAATCTTCGATCTGTAGGGGATTAAAAATTCTGACAAGCTCACGCTGGGGAGTCATGGACACTCAGGTAACTTTACTGGGGAATCCAGACTGAGGAGCTTCAATCTGCTAGGGGAAAATGAATCCCTGGTGTTCTACCCCAAAATTTGCCCTCTCATATTTCTCAAGACATTGCAAGAAGAATCTCCAAATGGTTCAAGATTGCTCAAGAGTTGGACAGTCAAGCTACCTCCTAAGGCAGTCAACCTCAAATTAGGGTTTTGTGTTGCATCAAGGTCCTTGCATCCAAATGACCTCAAGTGATCCCCAATGTCCTAAAATGTTATCAAGGTCATCCATGTCAAATTTCAAGCCTTGCAGAGGAAGTTTGCTCAATCAATTGCTCAAAGGGCCCAAAAATCGACTGTGCTAGGGCAAAAGTCAACTGTGACCCAAATCCAGTCAAACTTCAAGATGTTTTGTCAACATTCTAATTTTGAAGGATATATCATCATTTGATCAAGGGTTGATCATGATTCATCAAGGGTTGCTCAAAATTCATCAAGACTCAAAAGTTGTTAAATTAGGGTTTTGTAGGAAAAGTCAACTCAAAATTGACCAAGCATAACTTTCTCATAATTTATGAGAAATGACCCATCTAAATCTCATTTTGAATAGTATGAAATTTACTACAATCCATCTTCATACCCAAAGATCAAGAAATGCAGTCACAAAAAGTTATGAATTTGGACATTATAGGTCATTTTTGAAAGTCAACAAAAACACCTTTTTTGCCAAAGCTTATAACTTGAGCATGGAATATCAAAATTAGATGAGACCAAAAGGGTTGGTTATAGGACATCTCAAGCTTACTAAAAAGTCCAAGAACACTTCCAAAAGTTCATAATTGAAGAAGTTATGCATGGTTGAAGTTGGGCATTTTTGCAAAATTGCCAAAAGTTAACTATCCCCAAAACCTTAAATTTTGTCAAATGGGACTATTCTTTTTCACTTGATTTGATCTTGTCACACTACACACGTGTCCTAGCTTCAGCCTTGTGTCCATTTATTAATTTTTCTATTTTATTTGATTTTTTATTGAATTAATTCATTTTAAAACAATTTAAATCAAATAAAATCCAAATATTGATTACTTAGGATCTTTTTGGTTGTTATAGGTCTTGATTATCATCAATGACATGATCAAATTCGTATCAAGCTTTTCATGTAAAAAAATATTAGATTTTGGACAAAATAAGAAAGTTATCAATGGTGAATCAAATCATATCTCCAAGCATTGATACACAAAGATTCAGGACCAAATTGTTGACCTAATCCAATGCTGCATACATATACAAGCCAAAGGATACAAATTCAAGGGTTGGAAGCTGCAAGAACACAAAAGCCAAACTTGAGAAAATTGGCAAAAAGCTTGAAACTGAAATCACTCCTAGAAACGAATTCAAAGGCAAAACTCAACGTGAATCAATTGCTGGACCATCCTTGAAGTAGAACCAACCCAGAATCAATTTCCATACGCGCCCTAAAGCCCTGTAAGTCTCTCTGAAAATCGCTTTTCATTTGAAATCCCAACTCCATGTTCTTGCATCTTTTTGACAAAATCTTTGCATATTCATGATCCTTGTTCAATTTGCAAGCTTTCTGCATTAGCCAATTATATTTATATGGCCTATAACCCCCTAGCCGAATCTAGGGTTCGTGGTTTTTGTATTTTTGGTATTTTATTTTCAGGAAAAATCAGTGCAATTAAGGGACATGGATGTGATCAGTGGAGGAAGACGAACATGACCATGGCCTTAGATTTTGTTTTCATGGCCTAGAACTAATTTTAGGATGGGCATACGGATTTAGCTGCGGATATAAATCTGCAGGTAAACATCCAGGTTTCAACGAGGAAGACGATGACGCGTCCCCCTCCCATTCATTGATTCAAACTTCGCGCTTTATTTTTTTTAATTCTGGCATATTGTTTGTTTTTCCAATATATTAATTGTTATCCAATACTATAACAACTGAAGCACGTTGGTTCAGTGGCAAGGTGTTAGTGCAAAGTCCAACAGGACCTGGGTTTGAATCCCAGGTCCCCCACATATTTGTTATATTTTGTTTCCAGGTTATCCAATACCATTCTAATTGCGTGGTACACATGTGTCCTCATCCAAATGCTTGCCAGATGGCCCCAGGCCAAATCTGGTGGTCCAGATGAATGCCTACCATGAGCCAAAGTCAGCGCGTATGCATGGAAGCAGGAAAGGTCAACGCAGGCCAACTCAAATGGGCCTTGAAATTGCTAATCTCACCTCCTATACAGGCCCAAACCCTCACTCTCTCTATTTTATTTATTTTCTTTATATTATTTCTTTAAATCATTTATTGTTATTATTATTATTTAATTAACCAATTAAAACTTTTTTTTCCATAAAATAAAAAACCAAAAACATATTTTATTTATTAAAATTAAATTCAGCACTTTATTTTTATAAATAAATATTAATTTAATTAATTTAGTCTAATTAGGAATTAACTTTAATATCTTTTGCAATAATTAAAAATTAATGTAGATAATTAGGTTTTTATTAACTTTGATTAATTTATTTTTATTTCTTTAAATATCAAAAAACCAAAAATATTTATTTTCATTAATTAATTAATTAATTTATTAATTTAATAATTAACTTAGGTCTAATTTCTTTTTAATTCAAAAATAAACCAAAAAATCTTTTTCTTTAATAAACAAAAGGGTCAAAACCCTAAAAACCCGCATCCGATTTAATTTCCCGCACGCGATCTATTTTATCATATTATTGTATCTGTTTCCCGGAATGTAATAATTTAATAGGACTTTAATTATTTTATCGCTTTATTTATTTTCCGTATTTTAATTTCAAGGATTGTTTTTGGCGATGTAAATACCTGACGCCTTGTAATAGTTAGTTTTAATTTCCGCAATTTAATTTCCACAACTTATAAACTGTTAGATGTTTGGTAATAGGGAATGCATGACAAGATCAAATGTTTAAACCTAAAATCAACATAGATAACCATTGACATGTACAAAGATAAAATTAACCGAAACAACACACTCGCACATGCGCACTCTTAGGGTACACCTTGCTTGGTTGCCTTCGAACGTGGTCATTGAGAATAGGAATTTTTAGGGGTCGTCCTCTTGTCCGAAGATCATAGTTGCCTCGAAATGGTTGCCTCGGAAAAATGATCTAAGACATTAGGGTTACCGCTAAGGCGTCCTAAAATTGCTTTAGTGACCACACGTCCCTTAATCGAATTGACCCTTAAACTCCAACGACGATGCTACCTACTCATCAATAGTGGGAGAGCATTATCTAAAAGACATTAGCACATATTGATTCCTTTTTCGAGTAGGTAGATGGTTCTTAAGTACTTGCTCTCTCAAAACAAAATAAAACTTTTCACACTTACACCTTTCGAACAAAAAACTTCTTTCAAACCCACGAACACAAAGAAAATCAATTTTTGAAAACACTTTGAGCAAGTACCTAAGAGCCCATGGATAACCACGGATAGAAAGGGTGCTAACACCTTCCCTTTCTATAATCTACCCCCCGGACCCGAGAAACATCTCGAAAAAGGAATTTTTCTGTGATTTTTTCCTTTCCTTGTTGGATAAAATAAAAGATGGTGGCGACTCTTACTTACCGTGACATTTTGCAAAAACAAACGCAAAACGCAAACCAGCATTCCAAAACAGTTAGTTCTTTCCCATTGCATCACATAACTGGCGACTCTATTGGGAACATCTAATAAGTGGGGTGTACCTTAGGATTAGATCATTATGTTTTCAATTTTTTGCTTTGTATGCTTTATATTTGTGGGCTTGTATCAGAGTTACTATAGATCCTAACCCGGATCTGAGGGATACCCTTTAGGTAAGTAGCAATAAGCTGTGAGGGAACTGTACGGCATAGACCGATACGGTTGAAGCAGTAGCTACGTTGGTGTGGCACTTTAGATTGTACCGATATCCCTTGTGTTGGAACGAGGAGAATATGGGTCATCTAAGGGGTCATTAAGCACCAACTGACCTTAGAACCTTTAAATTGACCAACTTGGCCATAGAACAGTAGCAGTATGCTACACTTATTGAGACTAAACTCTCGCGATGATTCCGGCCGCAAGAAAAGGTTGCTAAACTGGAATTATGACCGATTGAGGGTAGTCAGTGATATTGAGATCCTCTAGAGCCCGATTACTATTTTTAGGACAGGTTTGAACCAACTGAACTGAAAGAGGGTAGTACCTAAGCTCTTTGTTAGCCTGAAATCTAAGGGCTCTCGGTGTGACTTGTGTGCCTTTACCATGTTTTCTATTTGTGGATACTTGTGGTGTGCTTACTATCATGACATCATGACATCATAACATTGCATACATCTTGCATTGGACTAACCTATTTCAAAGACAGGAGGGATTCATCTTTGTTCTGTTTTGTAGGTCATCATGATGCCCATGCGTAGGAATACCATCCGGATCAACTTTGTCCAGGTTCCCACTGTGCTCAAAGAGTTAGTTGCAAAGATTCCTGACCCTACTTCCTTCATCAGAAGACATGGGTATCTTCTCAGTTTGGTTACCTCCAAATTGGACGAGCAGATGATGAGTGTTTTGGTCCAATTCTATGATCCGCTGTACCATTGCTTTACTTTCCAGGACTACCAGCTGGTTCCCACTTTAGAAGAGTTCTCTGATCTGCTCAATATCTCTATTCTGGAGCAGACCTCGTTTACTGGTTGGGAGAAGATCCTTAGGCCATAAGAGATTGCTTCAGCCCTTCATATGACCAAGGATGAGGTAATGGTTAATTGGGAGACTAGAAGTGGAGCAAAGGGCTTTCTGACTAAGTTCTTGGTTGGTAAGGCTAATTATTTTTGGGATAGTCTAGACTCCAAGGCATTCGAAGATATTCTGGCTCTTTTGATATATGGCTTGGTATTGTTTCCGAACTCTAACTCCTTTATTGATGTGAATGCGATAAAAATCTTCATCTCTCATAATCCTGTACCCACGCTCTTGGGAGACATTCTTCATCAGCTTTATGCCCGTACCTCCCGAAAGCGGGGAACCTTGATGTGTTGTGCTCCGTTGTTGGTGAGGTGGTTTATTTCGCACCTCCCTAAATCAGTGCTGAAGAACAAAGAAGGAATGGGCTGGGCCTATAGGGTTATGTCTCTCTCTCATAATGACATCATCTGGACTCTTAAGGGTATGGACGAAGTGGCTATCATTGATCGCTGTGGGGAGTACCCCAATGTTCCACTGATAGGAACTCATGGAGGAATTTCTTACAACCCATGCTGACCTTATGTCAGTTTGGGAGAGATAGAAAAGAAGGACCTCATGAGCTGTTAATGCATAGTATCATCTTTGATTTTCAAGGGGATAGCGACGAGCAACGCCGCAGATTCACAAGGGCTTGGGATAGAGTTCACTGATCTGATCCACATGAGCTGGGTCCAAAGACTTCCCTTCCAATGGAGCCATATCTCAGATGGGTCCGTATCCGTGCCCAAAAGCTGGGTATGCCATATGAAGTCGTCCTGCCTATCATTGTTGAAGTTGCTAATGAAGAGGGGGTTCTTCCTACCATCCTCCACCCTTACATGCCCACTGACATTGGGGCACTGAAAAGGTCTTGGATGCAGCTGAGAGAAGAACGGGATGCTTACCGAGAAATGTTCAACGAGCAAGAGCAGAAGATCTAGAGGTTGACTAGGCAGCTGGAGAACAAGCGGATTCTCAATGACTATGTCCGCACCGACAAGAAGAGACCATGGGAGCACTGATTGTCCTTTGATTATTTCCTTTCCAGTTTTTATTTACTTTTCGGTATTTCCTTTCTTGTAACGCCTTAAGGGCAATCTGTTGAACAATTTGAATTTCAAAGTTTATCTAATAAAGTGTGTTTCATTTCTTGTTTACAAATTTGAATCTCCCGATTGTCTTTGAAATCATGTCATACGCATTTCATCCCATGCACTCCATAACAGGTACCCATTACAGGTCTCTTATCTTCTTCACTGTTTATTTCAGCACTCATCATGTCTACTGAACCATCAACTGAGCAAGCAATCAAGGCCCTACAGGCCCAGAATGCCCCATTTCAAGAGCTGTTCATGAATCTAGCTAAGGGTCAGCAAGATTTGAAGACCCTGATCCTGAAAGAGAAGAAGAAGAAGAATAAGAAGAGGACAGTCCTGTTTAGCACAGGTCACCGGTTTGGAAATAGGCTACGGGAGGAAGTTGATTTGACGACATCATCTGGAGGGAAAGATAGTCAAGAGGAAAGGAGGGCTCCTAGCCCTGTGGTCTCCGACAACGAGACGGACTTCGAAAAAGACCAGTATCCTCCTGCTGAGGATAGATACAAACAACTGGAAGACCGGTTGAGTGCGATGGAAGTTCAGAAAGTGCCTGGTCTGGACTTTGGTGACCTGGGTCTATCATCCGGGGTGGTAATTCCCCACAAGTTCAAGGCACCAGCCTTTGCTAAGTATGACGGAGTTTCTTTTCCGAAGCTGCACCTCCGGTCATATGTAAGGAAGATTCATGCGTACACCGCTGATAAGAACCTATGGATCCACTTCTTTCAAGACAGTTTCTCAGGGACTCAGCTTGAATGGTTTTACCAGTTGGACGGAGCCAGTATCCGCAGTTGGGAAGATTTGGCTACTGCTTTCTACAGGCAGTACCAGTACAATTCCGACCTTGCTCCCACGCGTACCCAACTCCAGGGTATGTCAATGGGAACGGGTCAAGGATTCAAAGATTATGCTCAGAAGTGGAGGGACCTCGTCGGAAGAGTGCAACCACCCTTGGCTGATCGGGAGCTTGTGGATATGTTTCTGGGGACTTTGTCTGGTCCATTTTTCAACCACCTGATTGGATGCTTTTCGTCTGGGTTTACAGAGCTAATTATGACTGATGAGAGGATTGAGGCTGGTATTAAGGCTGGTAAGATACAGAAGGGTGCCTCCTCAAGCACCGAGAAGAAGCCCTTTAAGAAAGAGTACAGTGCTGTCTACAGTTCGAAAAGCCAGAATAGACTTGAACGCCGCCAAGCTGTTAATGCGGTTGTTATTTCAAGGCCTGCTGGTGCTCCTCAGCACAACAATCAACAAAAGGATGAGAGACCTCAAAGGCAATTCACCCGTCTCAGCATGACTTTGTCTCAGATTCTGCCACAGTTACTGAAAACCAATCTGGTGATTCCAAGGGAAGCCCTGAAGAATCCAAATACAACATCACCGAAGTATAACCCTAATGCCCGCTGTGCTTATCACTCTGATAGCCCAGGGCATAATACAGATGATTGTTGGTCTTTGAAGAATAAGATACAGGACTTAATTGATGTTAAGGAGATTGAGTTCGAGGCGCCCGAAAGACCTAATGTTGTGACTGCTCCTATGCCCAAGCATGGAGTGAATGCTATAGATGAAGACTCGTTTGTGGTTTCTGTGAACGACATTGTTACCCCTTTGATGACTGTGAAGAAGAACCTGTTGCTAGTCGATTTATTTCCGGGCTGTGACGAAGGTTGTCGTATGTGTTCTGTTCTACCTACTGGTTGCCATCTTTTGAAATCGGGTGTCCAACGCCTGATTGTTAGTAAAGAAATTCCGTTTCAGAAGACTGTTTTTCCTTTGGTTCCTACTGAAGAAGTTGCCATCATTACCATTTTCGACAATTCTTCCAAGGCTTCCTCGAGAAAGCCTGTTAGGATTACATTTGTTCCAAGAACCGCCCCTATGATCATCACTGTTCCTGGGCCTATCCCCTACACCTCTGATAAAGTTGTCCCTTGGCATTACGGGGCTGATGTTTATTTTCATGGAGTTAAACAAGAGTTGGATGCTGATACTGACGTTAGCAATATTGTCGGACCTGCTAAAGTTACCCGCAGTGGAAGACTTTTCTCACCTGATATCTCTCCACCAACTGCCCGAAAACCTGTTGTTATTACACCTTCTAGTGTACCTGCTACTATTCCTATTCAAGTTCCAATTCATACCCCTGTCGTCGAGTCATCTAACACTCGGGGCAAAGGGACCACCAGTGAGCCTGCCCAGACGGAGGCACCGAAGACGATTACTGTTGAAGCTTCTAAACAAGATATGGAAGAGATTCTGAAAATTATCAAAAAGAGTGACTACAATGTAGTTGAACAACTGGGGCAAACCCCGTCCAAGATATCTATGTTGTCACTGTTACTATGCTCAGAGGCTCATGCCAAGGCTCTGATTACATTTCTGAAGACTGCACACGTACCACAAGAGACATCAGCTGATCAGTTTAAAGATTGCGTGGCTAATCTGACTGTTGATAATGGGTTGGGTTTTTCTGACGCTGACTTGACTGCTAAGGGGAAGAATCACAACGATTCCCTGCATGTATCCATTGAATGCAGGGGCACTACTCTTGCTCATGTATTAGTGGATACAGGTTCCTTGTTGAATGTTTTTCCTAAGAAAGCTCTAGACCGGTTGGAATGTGAAGGGTTGGAGTTGAAACCAAGCAACATTGTCGTCAGGGCCTTTGATGGGTCTAAGAGGATGGTGCACGGAGAGGTTGATATCCCGATTAAGGTTGGTTCTCAGGTTTTCAACTCTACATTCTATGTGATGGACATTCGCCCATCTTATTCTTGTTTGCTGGGTCATCCATGGATCTACAAAGCTGGGGCCGTAACCTCAACCCTCCACCAGAAGCTGAAGTACCCGGTAAAAGGGAAGATTGTGACAGTACAAGGAGAGGAAGAGTACATGGTTAGCCACCTCAACTCTTTCCGATATGTAGAAATGGACGGGGAGTTCATTGAGACCCCGTTCTAACATTTTGAAGAGGTTCCCCAGACACTGGCGTCAGCTGAGACTGTTGTTGAAGATTCTCCTATGAAGATGGCTTCCTTAAAGGATGCCCGGGCTGTTGTCGAGAAAGATGGGTGTGCAAATTGGGGCCAACTCCCTGATTTCACATAGAAGACTAACAAGTTTGGTTTGGGTTTCACTGCAGAGGCTCAAAAGGCTGTTCGGAATGCACAGATCAGAAGACCTCCCGTGTTCATCAGCAACTCGGGAGTGAATGCCATTGAAGACGATGTGGAAGAGTCTGAGTTCGACAACTGGATCTATCCTACGACCGACGGTGGACCAAGAAACTGGACAGCAAAGGACTTCATCCCTATTTCTTTTGTTACCCAATAATGAAACTTTTTGTTTTGAATATGTAACAGCCAATGTTTTAAACTGTATGGCCCGATGTCTTACCCGGGGCACTGTGGCTTCATTTGTGAGGGCTTTATGTGTGTCATTTTCATATATCATTAATAAAAGCATTGGACGTTCTTGCATTTCAAATTTTGCGCTCCTTGTTTTTCTTTATTATATATTGCAAAATAGCTATTTTACACACACTCATGTATACAGGTCTACATCCACTCTGGATCTCACTAGTAACGACCCTGCTACTGCCAGTTATGACTTCGAAAATCCGATCAACTTAGCCGAAGATGAAGGTGAAGATGATTGCAAAGTGCCTGGTGAGCTTGCAAGATTGTTACTTCAGGAAGAGAGGGCTATTCAGCCACATGAAGAGCTAGTGGAATCAGTGAACCTGGGCACAGAGACATACAAGAGGGAAGTCAAGATCGGTTCAAATCTGGAGCTTATTGTGAAGCAACGGTTGATTCAGATGATGCGTGACTATGTTGAGATCTTTGCCTGGTCTTACGAAGATATGCCTGGTTTGGATACTGATATTGTGGTTCACCGATTGCCTACCAAGGAAGACTGCCCTCCAGTGAAACAGAAGGTCCGCCGAATGCGCCCAGAGATGTCTGAGAAGATCAAGGCTGAAGTTATGAAACAGTTTGATGCCGGTTTTCTAGCAGTTACTTCTTACCCTCAGTGGGTTGCCAATGTGGTTTCTGTGCCGAAGAATGATGGTAAGGTTCGAATGTGTGTTGACTATAGGGATCTGAACAGGGCAAGCCCCAAGGATGATTTCCCTCTACCTCATATCGACATTCTGGTTGACAACACCGCTCAGCATAAAGTCTTCTCCTTTATGGATGGTTTCTCCGGTTATAATCAGATCAAAATGGCTCCCAAAGACATGGAGAAGACAACATTTGTTACTCAGTGGGGTACCTTTTGCTACAAGGTCATACCTTTTGGACTGAAGAATGCTGGGGCAACTTATCAGCGGTCCATGGTTGCTTTATTTCATGACATGATCCATCATGAGATTGAAGTGTACGCCGATGATATGATTGCAAGGTCCCAAACTGAGGAAGAACATCTAGACCACCTTCAGAAGTTGTTTGACAGGTTGAAGTTGTACAAGTTGAGGTTAAACCCGAACAAGTGCACCTTCAGGGTGAGATCTGGTAAGTTGTTGGGTTTCGTCGTAAGCGACAAAGGTATTCAAGTGGATCTGACAAAGGTGAAAGCCATACACGAGATGTCAGCTCCCAGAACTGAGAAAGAAGTCAGAGGCTTTCTGGGACGTCTGAACTACATTGCCCGATTCATCTCACACCTGACTGCTACTTGTGAGCCAATCTTCAAGCTGTTGAAGAAAGATTAAGTGGTACGTTGGAACGATGAAATCCAGGCTGCTTTCGAAAGGATCAAAGAGTATCTCCAAGAGCCACCTATTCTAATGCCTCTAGTTGAAGGGATACCTCTGATCTTATACTTGACAGTACTCGACAACTCAATGGGGTGTGTGTTGGGGCAGCATGACGAGTCTGGCCGAAAAGAGCATGTTATTTATTACCTTAGCAAAAAGTTTATCGACTGCGAGACCCGATACTCGTTGCTCGAGAAAACTTGTTGCGCTTTGGCATGGGCTGCTCGCCGGCTGAGACAATATATGTTGACTCACACTACTCTGTTGATATCAAAGATGGATCCAATCAAGTATATCTTCGAGAAGCCTGCTTTGTCCGGAAGAATAGCAAGATGGTAGATGATCTTGACTGAGTATAACATCCAGTATACGACCCAGAAGGCAATCAAAGGAAGTGTGTTGGCAGACCATTTGGCACATCAAGCAGTGGATGATTACCAGTCTATGAACTTTGAATTCCCGGACGAGAATATCATGTTGGTAACTGATTGTGAGACACCTGGACCGGATGAAGGAACTGAGGAAGGATCCCGATGGTCTATGTACTTTTATGGAGCTTCGAACGCTTTGGGTAATGGCATTGGCGTCGTGATCGTATCTCCTAAAGGCTCTCATACTCCGTTTACCGCCCGACTATATTTCAACTACACCAACAACATGGCGGAGTATGAAGCGTGCATCATGGGTCTACGAGCAGCAATTGACCTAAGGATTAAGTTTCTAAGTGTCTTCAGAGATTCCGCTCTCTTGATCAGTCAGATCAAAGGCGAGTGGGATACGAAACACCCAAATATTATTCCTTACAAGGAGTATGTATTGATGTTGCTTCCCCATTTCGAGGAGATAACCTTTGAACACTTCCCTAGAGAGGAGAATCAGTTGGCGGACGCGCTAGCTACGATGTCTTCTATGTTCAAAGTCAATTGGGACAATGAAGCTCCCCAGATCATCATTGAAAGATTGGACGAACCTGCACATTGCTGTGACATTGAGACTGAAGAGGTAGCGGATAAACCCTGGTTTCATGAAGTGAAGAGGTATCTTGAGGCTCAGGAATACCCCGAGGGTGCATCTGTTAATGATAAGAAGTTTCTGAGGAGGTTCGCAACAAAGTTCTTCATCAACAATGGTCTCCTTTACAAGCGTAACCATGATTCAACCTTACTACGTTGTGTGGATAAGAACGAGGCAGAAAGGATCATGGCGGAGTTACATGAAGGTACTTTCGGAACTCATTCCAGTGGACACACCATGGCAAATAAAATCCTTCGGGAAGGATATTATTGGTCCACTATGGAAGCCGATTGATACCAACATTCTCGGACATGTCACAAGTGTCAAGTCTATGCTGATAAGGTGCACATACCTCTAGTTCCTCTGAACATCTTGACAGCTCCTTGGCCTTTTGCAATGTGGGGCATTGATATGATCAGCGAGATTAGACCTACGGCATCCAACGAGCATCGTTTCATCATGGTAGCAATCGATTACTTTACGAAGTGGGTTGAAGCAGCTTCCTTTGCTACATTAACCAAGAACGTCGTGGCACGGTTCATTCGGCACAATCTGATCTGTCAATATGGTGTACTAGAGAGGATCATTACGGACAATGGTACCAATCTTAACAACAAGATGATCACCGAGCTCTGCGAGCAATTCAAGATACAGCATCATAACTCTTCTCCCTACCGGCCGAAGATGAATGGGGCTGTCGAAGCGGCTAATAATAACATTAAGAAGATTGTGCAGAAGATGACAGTGACATATAAAGATTGGCACGAGATGTTACCATTTGCTCTTCATGGGTATTGTACCTCAGCGCAGACGTCAACATGGGCAACACCCTACTCCTTGTTATATGGCATGGAGGCAGTCTTGCCCATCGAAGTTCAGATACCTTCTCTTCGGATTATGAAGGATGCAGGTTTGAGCAAAGATGACTGGATTCAGACCCGACTTGATCAGCTGAACTTAATCAACGAAAAGAGACTTACCGATATTTGTCATGGTCAGACGTATCAAAAACCGATGATCAAGGCATTTAACAAGAAAGTCAGACGACAAGAGTATCAAGTTGGGGATCAGGTTATCAAGCGCATTATCCTACCTCAAGGTGATCCCAGGGGCAAGTGGACGCCTACTTATGAAGGGCCATTTGTGGTCAAGAACATTTTCTCAGGAGGAGCTATGATTCTAACCACCATGGATGGTGACAACCTTCCTCACCCCGTCAATGCAGACATAGTGAACAGATACTATGCATAATCAAAGACCCGCTAGGTTGACTGGCCTAGGAAAAAATAAGGGCTTCCCGGCGAACCAAAAGGGTTCGGGCAAAAATAAGGGATGAAAATGAAAAAAACTGTACACCCGGTAAGTCGAAAACCTGAAAAGGCGGCTTGGGCAAAAAAGGGTATCCCGGTGGACTGAAAACCCGAAAGGGCGGTCCAGGCAAAAATTAGGGATCAAAGCGTAACATTATGTCTCATTGAATCACCTTGCATCCAGAATTCGGTATCGACTATCAAGCTCGGACGACACTAATCAATCTGATCTACCTTCAACCAAGTAGCAAAGTGATGAGATGCTCGAGGACATAAAGGAAATAACAGAGTTGGAACCCAGTGGGATTATTCACATAGCTGTTTTGTTTAGTTTTTCACAAATTGTGTAAATTCTATTATTCGGCGGCGTTCTCTTACTAGGACGTCAGCCTCTTGTACAAAAAACGCCTATTTACAGGCCAAACTTCAAAATCAATACAATTCATTTTCAAAGAAATTTCAAACTGTTCTTCTTTATCTGTTTTGTTTTGCAAAGAACGTCCAATGTTAATTTTGATATATGCATTTGACATTAATTGCTGCTCATAAATATTTACATGCAAACAAAAGACGATTGCAGGTAATATCAGAAACAGGGGCAATAAGAATTGTCCGAACTGTACAGTTGCTCTGTCCACTAGGTACAAAGGTATATTCTTCTGAAGAATATGGCTAAGATACTTTCACTCCCCGCAGAGTAAGACAATAATGGTAGCTCTCCCCCAGCTCAGACTTGCAACTATGAACGAATCAGTAATGCTCTCCCCAAGCAGAGTTGATCTACCATCAGCACTGAAAAGGATTGATATCCCCGGTAGTCTTAATATTCCCTGGCAGAATATAAGAATGCTCCCCGATAGAATACAAGATACCCCCCAGTGGAGTCAATATTTCCCCAGCACGGTCTGAAAAAGCTTCCCCAACGGAGTTGAATCATATTCCCCAGTAGACTCTGGAAGTTTATCCCCAGCGGAGTACAAAAATAAATCTCCCCAGCTGAGTTCAAAGGATTATCCCCACAAAAGTCTAACAGGGTTATCCCCATCAAGTCGCAACTGAAAGATCATCCCCAGCGAAGTTCTTTCCTTTCACAAACAGGAATTCAATCCTCAACAGATTCAATATCACCAGCAACGATAATCCATCCCCGGTAGAGTTTATCAGTGGAAGCCTCAGCAGGGCGTCTCTTCCCCATAGAGTAATCTCCTCATCATTTTATTCCCCAACAAAGTTATCTTCTCCTGCAGGTTTATTCTCGCAGTCACCTTCGTTCACCATCCCCAGCGGAAACGAAGAATTCAACTCTATTCTCCAGCAGCTATCCGAGATTTATTTTCCCCAGCTAAAGCATTACATTTCCATACATCATGATACATGCATATACGCATCACACCATACAATCTCATTTATTTTGAGAACATCATTGCTTGATCCATATCATGCATTGCATAGGACTGACCTCTACCTTCCAGGAAAGATGCAGTTAAGTTCTCAGCTATCGCTAAGACCTCCTCCGGTTCAGTCAGATCGCCGATAAGATCTCCCTGATTCGTATTCCGGTTGAAGTTATTCCTAGACCTTGTCTGGTCCAGTTAAATCGATTCCTAAAGATTTTTTCTGATGCCGATCCAGTCAAAGTTAATCCAAGACCTCCTCCGGTTCAGTCAAATCGCTGATAATATCTCCCTGATTTGTATTTCGGTTGAAGTTATTCCTAGACCTTGTCTGGTCTAGTTAAATCAATTCCTAAAGATTTTTCTGATGCCGATCCAGTAAAAGTTAATCCAAGACCTCCTCTGGTGCAGTCAGATCGCCGATAAGATCTCCTGGATTCGTATTCTAGTTGAAGTTATTCCAAGACCTTGTCTGGTCCAGTTAAATAGATTCCTAAAGATTTTTTTGATGCCGATCCAATCAAAGTTAATCCAAGACCTCCTCTGGTTCAGTCAGATCACCGATAAGATCTCCCTGATTCGTATTCTAGTTGAAGTTATTTCAAGACCTTGTCTTGTCCAGTTAAATCGATTCCTAAAGATTTTCCTGATGCCGATCCAGTCAAAGTTAATCCAAGACTCTTGTCTGGTCCAGTCAAATCGATTCCTAAAGATTTTTCTGATGCCGATCCAGTCAAAGTTAATCCAAGACCTCCTCTGGTTCAGTCAGATCGCCGATAAGATCTCCCTGATTCGTATTCCAGTTGAAGTTATTCCAAGACCTTGTCTGGTCCAGTTAAATCGACTCCTAAAGATTTTTCTGATGCCGATCCAGTCAAAGTTAATCCAAGACCTTCCCTGGTTCAGTCAAGATCGACGATAAGATCTCCCTGATTCATATTCCAGCCGAAGTTCAGACCACCTATCAGTAGTCTCCAAATGGCATCTGTAAGCCCATTCCCGACATCATCAGGCTTATACCACTTCATGCGAGTGCAAATTTCTGGGCACTCTAGTGTTCAATCATCTTCCACCTTCGGATCACGAAAGGCCCGAAAGCCAATCTATATCCTCAGGTTTAAGAAAATTGAACAGGGGCAGCTGTTGTACCCCAAAATTTTCCCTCTCATATTTCTCAAGACATTGCAAGAAGAATCTCCAAATGGTTCAAGATTGCTCAAGAGTTGGACAGTCAAGCTACCTCCTAAGGCAGTCAACCTCAAATTAGGGTTTTGTGTTGCATCAAGGTCCTTGCATCCAAATGACATCAAGTTCTCCATAATGTCCTAAAATGTTCTCAAGGTCATCCATGTCAAATTTCAAGCCTTATAGAGGAAGTTTGCTCAGTCAATTGCTCAAAGGGCCCAAAAATCGACTGTGCTAGGGCAAAAGTCAACTGTGACCCAAATCCAGTCAAACTTCAAGATTTTTTGTCAACATTATCATTTTTAAGAATATCTCATCATTTGATCAAGGTTTGATCATGATTCATCAAGGATTGCTCAAAATTCATCAAGACTCAAAAGTTGCTAAATTAGGGTTTTGTAGGAAAAGTCAACTCAACTTTGACCAAGCATAACTTTCTCATACTTTATGAGAAATGACCCATCCAAAGCTCATTTTTAAGAGTATGCAATTACCTACAATCCATATTCATACCCCAATATCAATAAATTCACTCACAAAAAGTTATGAATTTGGACATTATAGGTCATTTTTAAAAGTCAACAACCTTTTTTTCCAAAGCTTATAACTTGAGCATGGAATATCAAAATGAGATGAGCCCAAAAGGGTTGGTTAGAGGACATCACAAGCTTTCTAAAAAGTCAAATAACACTTCCAAAAGTTCAAAATTGAAGAAGTTATGCATGGTTGAAGTTGGGCATTTTTGCAAAATTGCCAAAAGTCAACTATCCCCAAAACTTCAAATTTTGTCAAATGGCCCCATTATTTTTCACTTGATTTGATCTTGTCACACTACACACGTGTCCTAGCTTCATCCTTGTGTCCATTTATTAATTTTTCTATTTTATTTGATTTTTTATTGAATTAATTCATTTTAAATCAATTTAAATCAAATAAAATCCAAATATTGATTACTTAGGATCTTTTTGGTTGTTATAGGTCTTGATTATCATCAATGACATGATCAAATTTGTATCAAGCTTTTCATGTACAAAAATATTGTATTTTGGACAAAATAAGAAAGTTATCAATGGTGAATCAAATCATATCTCCAAGCATTGATACACAAAGATTCAGGACCAAATTGTTGACCTAATCCAATGCTGCATACATATACAAGCCAAAGGATACAAATTCAAGGGTTGGAAGCTGCAAGAACACAAAAGCCAAACTTGAGAAAATTGGCAAAAAGCTTGAAACTGAAATCACTCCTAGAAATGAATTCAAAGGCAAAACTCAACGTGAATCAATTGCTGAACCATCCTTGAAGTAGAACCAACCCAGAATCAATTTCCATACGCGCCCTAAAGCCCTGTAAATCTCTCTGAAAACCGCTTTTCATTTGAAATCGCAACTCCATGTTCTTGCATCTTTTTGACAAAATCTTTGCATATTCATGATCCTTGTTCAATTTGCAAGCTTTCTGCATTAGCCAATTATATTTATATGGCCTATAACCCTCTAGCCGAATCTAGGGTTCGTGGTTTTTGTATTTTGGGTATTTTATTTTCAGGCAAAATCAGTGCAATTAAGGGACATGGATGTGATCAGTGGAGGAAGATGAACATGACCATGGCCTTGGATTGTGTTTTCATGGCCTAGAATTAATTTTAGGATAGGCATACGGATTTAGCTGCGGATATAAATTTGCAGGTAAATATCCAGGTTTCAACGAGGAAGACGATGACGCGTCCCCCTCCCATTTGTTGATTCAAACTTCGCGCTTTATTTTTTTTTAATTCTGGCATATTGTTTGTATTTCCAATATATTAATTGTTATCCAATACTATAACAACTGAAGCATGTTGGTTGAATGGCGAAGGTGTTAGTGCAAAGTCCAACATGACCTGGGTTCGAATCCCAAGTCCCCCACATATTGGTTATATTTTGTTTCCAGGTTATCCAATGCCATTCCAATTGCGTGGTACATCATGTGTCCTCATCCAAATGCTTTCCAGATGGCTCCAGGCCAAATCTGGTGGTCCAGATGAATGCCTACCATGAGCCAAAGTCAGCGCGTATGCATGGAAGCAAGAAAGGTCAACGCAGGCCAACTCAAATGGGCCTTGAAATTGCTAATCTCACCTCCTATACATGCCCAAACCCTCACTCTCTCTATTTTATTTATTTTCTTTATATTATTTCTTTAAATCATTTATTGTTATTATTATTATTTAATTAACCAATTAAAACTTTTTTTTCATAAAATAAAAAACCAAAAATATATTTTATTTATTAAAATTAAATTCAGCACTTTATTTTTGTAAATAAATATTAATTTAATTAATTTAGTCTAATTAGGAATTAACTTTAATATCTTTTGCAATAATTAAAATTAATGTAGATAATTAGGTTTTTATTAACTTTGATTAATTTATTTTTATTTCTTTAAATATCAAAAAACCAAAAATATTTATTTTCATTAATTAATTAATTAATTTATTAATTTAATAATTAACTTAGGTCTAATTTCTTTTTAATTCAAAAATAAACCAAAAAATCTTTTTCTTTAATAAACAAAAGGGTCAAAACCCTAAAAACCCACATCCGATTTAATTTCCCGCACGCGATCTATTTTATCATATTATTGTATCTGTTTCCCGGAATGTAATAATTTAATAGGACTTTAATTATTTTATCGCTTTATTTATTTTCCGCATTTTAATTTCAAGGGTTGTTTTTGGCGATGTAAATACCCGACGCCTTGTAATAGTTAGTTTTAATTTCCACAATTTAATTTCCGCAACTTATAAACTGTTAGATGTTTGGTAATAAGGAATGCATGACAAGATCAAATGTTTAAACCTAAAATCAACATAGATAACCATTGACATGTACAAAGATAAAATTAACCGAAACAACACACTCGCACATGCGCACTCTTAGGGTACACCTCGCTTGGCTGCCTTCGAACGTGGTCATTGAGTATATGAAGTTTTAGAGGTTGTCCTCTTGTCCGAAGATCATAGTTGCCTCGAAATGGTTGCCTCGGAAAAATGATCTAAGACATTAGGGTTACCGCTAAGGCATCCTAACATTGCTTTAGTGACCACACGTCCCTTAATCGAATTGACCCTTAAACTCCAACGAAGATGCTACCTACTCATCAATAGTGGGATATCATTATCTAAAAGACATTAGCACAGATTGATTCCTTTTTCGAGTAGGTAGATGGTTCTTAAGTACTTGCCCTCTCAAAACAAAATAAAACTTTTTGCACTTACAGCTTTCGAACAAAAAACTTCTTTCAAAACCACGAACACAAAGAAAAGCAAATTTTGAAAACACTTTGAGCAAGTACCTAATAGCCCGTGGATAACCACGGATAGAAAGGGTGCTAACACCTTCCCTTTCTATAATCTACCCCCTGGACCCGAGAAACATCTCGAAAAAGGAATTTTTCTGTGCTTTTTTCCTTTCCTTGTTGGATAAAATAAAAGACGGTGGCGACTCTTGCTTACCGCGACATTTTGCGAAAACAAACGCAAAACGCAAACTAGCATTCCAAAACAGTCAGTTCTTTCCCACCACATCACACCTGGGGACTTCAAACTGGAGAGTTAGGAATGAGAATCTTCATTCTGATGGGGATTCAGAACTCTGTGGGGAATAGGCTTATTCCTGTTTGGAAAAAAGGTTCAGGAGTTTGAGTTAGTGTCACTTTAAGAATGAGAATCTTCATTCTGTTGGAGATGTCAGGAGTTTGGGTGTATGCCAATCTTCTGGGAGTCAAAAAATGAGAATCTTCATTCTGACGGGGATATTAGGAGTTTGGGTGTATGCCAATCTTATGGGGTTTCAAGAATGAGAGTCTTCATTCCGTTAAGGATATCAGGAGTTTGGGTGTATGCCAATCTTCTGAGGTTTCAAGAATGAGAATCTTCATTCTGTTAAGGATATCAGGAGCTTGGGTGTATGCCAATCTTCCGAGGTTTCAAGAATGAGAATCTTCATTCTATTAAGGATATCCGGATTTTGGGTGTATGCCAATCTTCTGAGGTTTCAAGAATGAGAATCTTCACTCTGTTAAGGATATCAGGAGCTTGGGTGTATGCCAATCTTCTGAGGTTTCAAGAATGAGAATCTTCATTCTGTTAAGGATATCAGGAGCTTGGGTGTATGCCAATCTTCTGAGATTTCAAGAATGAGAATCTTCATTCTGTTAAGGATATCAGGAGCTTGGGTGTATGTCAATCTTCTGAGGTTTCAAGAATGAGAATCTTCATTCTGTTAAGGATAAAAGTTAACTATTATCTGGTTGATTTCCAGGCTTTAAGATAACTTGCTGGGGAATTTGGGGAAACTGGATGGTTTCCACTGTAGATTGATAGTTGGAAAATTGACTTCGCTGGGGGAAGAAGGTTTCATCTTCGCTGGCGATCCATGACCCAAAGTTATTTTTTTGCTCCACTGGGGATTTTAACTCTGATTAGAATTAAAGGTTTGAAATATGACTCCGCCGGGGATTGGGAGTTTGAAGTTTCGACTCTGGCGAGGATTTTGAAATTTAATTCCGCTGGGGATATGTTTTTTCAAGGTTTAGCTCCACTGGGGATCCAGATGATGTACTGCAGAGGGTCTCTCTTGGAATAGCCTAAAGACGTTTTCCTATCCTTTCAACCTGTCAGTAATTATTCTTTCACATTTCGTTTATTTGTAAACAGTGATTATATTCAAATGCATATGCTCATTTAATAAACCATTGGACGTTTTCAAATAAAACATAAGTGTAAAGAAAAAAGAAAAGGCGAATAGTTTTCTGCACTTCGAAGTATCTTTGTATTAACTTTGTGTAAGTATTTTGTACAAAGGAGACAGACATCCTAGTAAGATAATGTTGTCGTAAAAAATTGAGACAAATTTATACAAAGAAAGATGGCTATGTGTAAAATTCCATGGGGTTCCCACTCTGCTATAGCCTTCGTAACTCTGGATATCTTATCCATTCGCTGCTTCGTCCGAAGATGACTAGATTGATCAGAAGCCAGGAGCTTTTCTGGTGAAGATATTATCCTTAAAGTCATCCAACGAGACATAGTCATACGCTTTAATTCCCTAACTTTTTCCTGGACCGCCCTTTTGGGTTTTCGATCCAACGGGAAACCCTTTTTTGCCCAAGTCGCCCTTTCGGGTTTTCAACTTGCCGGGTGTACAGAGATTTTTTTTTATTTATCCCTAATTTTGCCTGAACCGCCCTTTCGGGTTTTCGGTTCACCGGGATGCCCATTTTTTGCCCAAGTCGCCCTTTCGGGTTTTCAACTTGTCGGGTCGTTTATGCGTAGTATCTTTTGACTATGTAGGCATTCGCAAGGTGAGGTAGGTCGTCGCCGTCCATGGTGGTCAGGATCATTTCCCCACCAGAAAATATGTTTTTGATCACAAATGGTCCTTCGTAAGTAGGAGTCCATTTGCCCCTGGGATCAATTTGCGGCAAGGTGATCCGCTTGATTATAAGATCCCCGAATTGATATGTCTGGCGTCTGACTTTCTTGTTGAATGCCTTGATCATTCATTTCTGATATGCCTGACCATGGCAAACAGCAGTAAGTCGCTTCTCGTCGATCAAGTTAAGTTGATCAAGCCGGGTCTGAATCCAATCGTCTTCACTCAAACCAGCATCTTTCATGATTCTCAAGGAGGGAATCTGAACCTCGATAGGTAAAACAGCTTCCATGTCGTATACCAAAGAATAGGGTGTTGCCCTAGTTAAAGTGCGTGCCGTGGTACGGTACCCATGCAGAGCAAACGGTAACATCTCATGCTAGTCCTTGTAGGTGACTGTCATCTTTTGAATGATCTTCTTGATATTTTTGTTCGCAGCTTCGACAACACCGTTCATCTTTGGCCGATAGGGAGATGAATTGTGATGTTGAATCTGGAACTTCTCGCACAGAGCGGTGATCATAGTGTTGTTCAAGTTTGTACCGTTGTCAGTGATATTCCTGTCGGGGATACCATACCGGCAAATGAGGTTCTGCTTGATGAAGCGGGCAACCACATTCTTTGTAACGGAGGCGAAGGAAGATGCTTCGACCCACTTGGTAAAGTAATCAATGGCCACCAAGATGAAGCGGTGTCCATTGGATGCTGTAGGCTTGATCTCTCCAATCATGTCGATTCCCCACATCGCGAATGGCCAAGGAGTTGTTAAGACATTGAGAGGAACCGAAGGAATGTGTACCTTATCCGCATAGATTTAACATTTATGGCATGTACAGGAATGTTGATGACAATCAGCTTCCATGGTAGACCAGTAATAGCCTGCCTGCAGAATCTTCTTAGCCATCGTATGTCCGCTAGAATGGGTGCCAAAGGTACCATTGTGCGGTTCAGCCATGATCTGCTCAGCTTCAACCTTGTCCACACAACGGAGCAGAATGCAATCATGATTGAGCTTGTATAAGATACCATTGCTCAAGAAGAACTTGGCAGAGAATCTCCTTAAGAACTTTTTATCGTTGACTGAAGCTCCTTCAGGGTATTCTTGTGCTTCGAGATACCTTTTGACGTCATGGAACCATGGTCGGTCCACTACCTCTTCGGTATTGATCTCGTGACAATGCGCAGGTTCGTCCATCCGTTCAACAGTGATTTGGGGAGCCTCATTTTCCCAGTTAAGTTTAAACATGGAAGACATTGTAGCTAGATCATCTGCTAGCTGATTTTCTTCTCACGAGAAGTGCTCGAAGGTAATCTGCTCGAAATGTGGTAACAATGTCAGGACATGTTCTTTGTAAGGGATGAGGTTTGGATGTTTAGTATCCCACTCTCCTTTGATTTGACTGATAACCAAAGTTGAGTCCCCAAATACAATCAAATATTTGATTCCTAAGTCAATAGCAGCCTTGAGACCAAAGATACAAGCTTCATACTCGGCCATGTTATTGGTGCAGCTGAAGCAGCGTCTAGCAGTGAAAGCTGTATGGAAACCTTCTGGAGAGATAAGTACCGCACCGATACCGTTACCAAGTGCGTTGGAGGCACCATCAAAGTACAGGGTCCATCGGGATCCTTGTTCAGGTCCGTCATACGGTCTGTTCTCTTCAATGTTGCTCAAAGTCATAATATCCTCGTCTGGGAAATCGAACCTCATAGATTGGTAATCTTCGATAGCTTGATGGGCCAGATGATCGGCTAATACACTCCCCTTTATAGCTTTTTGGGTCGTGTACTGTATATCATATTCGGTGAGGATCATCTGCCATCTAGCGATTCTTCCGGATATAGCAGGCTTCTCAAAGATGTACTTGATCGGATCCATCTTAGAGATCAACAAAGTGGTATGAGTCAACATATACTGCCTTAGCCGGCGAGCAGCCCAAACCAAAGCGCAACAAGTTTTCTCGAGCAGTGAGTAGCGGGTCTCATAGTCGGTAAACTTTTTGCTAAGGTAATAAATGGCATGCTCTTTTCGGCCAGACTCGTCATGTTGGCCCAATACGCACCCCCATTGAATTCTCCAGGATGGTCAGATACATGATTAAAGGCCTTCCTTCGACGGGTGGCATCAAGATAAGAGGTTCCAACAAATACTCCTTGATTTTATGGAAAGCAACTGGACAATCATCATTCCATTTAACCACCTGATCTTTCTTCAACAGCTTGAAGATTGGTTTACAGGTAGATGTTAGGTGAGAAATGAACCTTACAATGTAGTTTAGGTGTCCTAAGAAACCTCTGACCTCCTTTTCAGTACGAGGGGCAGGCATTTCTTGTATAGCTTTGACTTTGGCAGGATCAACCTCGATGCCTTTGTTATTGACGATGAATACCAAGAGTTTACCGGACCTGACTCCGAAAGTGCACTTGTTAGAGTTCAGTCTGAACTTGTACTCTCTCAACCTGACAAACAGCTTTTGCAGATGGTCGAGGTGTTCTTCTTCTGTCTGTGAACGGGCTATCATGTCGTCTACGTAGACCTCTATCTCATGATGTATCATGTCATGAAACAAAGCCACCATGGCGCGTTGATAGGTTGCCCCGGCATTCTTCAGTCCGAATGTCATCACTTTATAACAGAACATACCCCACTGTGTAACAAAGGTAGTTTTCTCCATGTCTTCAGGGGCCATTTTAATCTGGTTGTACCCTGAAAATCCATCCATGAAAGAAAATACCTTATGTTGAGCTGTATTGTCAACCAAGATGTCAATGTGCGGTAGTGGAAAGTCATCTTTAGGGCTAGCCCTGTTTAAGTCTCTGTAACCCACGCACATTCTGACTTTGCCATCCTTCTTAGGCACATGCACAATGTTAGCAACCCATTATGGATAGGAAGTAACAGCAAGAAAGCCAGCATTGAATTGCTTCATCACTTCAGCTTTGATCTTTTCATACATATCGGGCCTCATTCGGCGGACTTTCTGTTTAATTGGTGGACAGTCTTCTCTGGTAGGGAGACGATGAACGACAATATCTGTATCCAGTCCCGACATGTCTTCGTAGGACCAGGCGAAGATCTCAACATATTCATTCAACAGCTGAACTAAACGCTCTTTGATATTTGGCTCCAGGTTGGCACCCACTTTAACTTCTTTTCTGTCTTCCTCTGTTCCCAAGTTGATTGTCTCTAACAACTCCTCGTGAGGTAGAATAACCCTTTCTTCCTGTTTTAGAAGTCTATCCAATTCTCCAAGCACTTCACAGTCTTCATCACCTTCGTATTCGGCATGATTGACCAGATCTTCAGAGTCACTGAAGACCATAGCATAATTGTTACCCATGGAATCCGGAATGGATGGGTACCTGCATTGGTGAGTGTGGGTGTGTGTAAGGGATAACCACCTTTAAACAAATAAAATGTGAAAATAAAGAAAATGAACACAAAAGTTTATATATGAAAACATCCATGATTCATTAAAAACGGCATATGAAGATGAAAAATCAAACCCTTGCAAATGTACCGATGTACCTCGGGTAAGGCACATGGTTAAAAGTGTACGAATTGTTTAGGAATTATTACAAACCAACAGAAATTTTCGAAAGATAAATTACTGATTGATGAAAGTAATGGGAATAAAGTCCTTTGCCTCCCAATTGCACAAGCCTCCTTCAACGGTAGGGAAAATCCAGTCTTCAAGGTTGCTCTCCTCTTCACTATCCTCCAAAGCACTGACTCCATGAAGAGTGATCTTCACTGGAAGTCCTCCAGCCCGGGAGCGACGCACATCCTTCTGACTAGCAGCAGTGAAACCCAAGCCAAATTTATCAGACTTGTAAGGAAAATCTGGAAATTGACCCCATACCGTGCTTCCTCCTTCTTCAATCACAACCTTCACATCTTTAAGGGATGACATTCGAGACACAGGTTTGGTAATGATTGGTTTAGAAGGCACTGCTGAAATTTCCTAAGCTACCTCCTCAAAATGCTGAAAGGGGGTTTCGATGAATTCACCATCCAATTCCACATAGCGGAAATAATTAAGATGGCTTGTCATGTATTCCTCCTCACCGAGAACTGTCGCAATTTTCCCCTGAACAGGGTATTTGAGCTTTTGGTGCAAAGTTGAAATAACAGCTCCAGCATGATGAATCCAGGGTCTTCCCAACAAACACAAGTAGGAGGGACGGATGTCCATGACATAGAATGTGGAATTGAAAGTTTCAGTTCCTACTTTAATCGGGATATCCACTTCCTCGTGGACCATCCGCTTAGAACCATCAAAGGCTCTGACAATGATGTTGCTGGGCTTCAAAGTTAGACCTTCACAATCTAGCCTATCCAATGCCTTCTTTGGTAGGACATTCAGCAATGAACCGGTGTCCACCAGAACATGTGCAAGAGTAGTCCCTCTGTATTCCACTGAATCATGCAGGGTGTCATTATGCTTTCTCCCTTTGATTGTTAGATCAGCGTCGAAGAACCCTAAACCGTTGTCTACTAGCAGGCTAGCTACACATTCTTGAAACTGGTCCGCGGAGGTTTCCTGGGGCACATGGGCCGTCTTCAAGAATTTGATCAAAGCTTTGGCATGCGCTTCTGAACAAAGGAGCAAGGCCAGCATAGAGATTTTTGAGGGGGTTTGCCCCAGTTGCTCTACAACATTATAATCACTCTTCTTGATTATTTTCAAAATCTCTTCCATTTATTTCTGAGTGGTCTCGGGGATGACCAAAGGCTGATTCCTCGTCCTGACAGACGCTTCTTGGATCCCCTTACCTTTATCAGCAGCAATAGCAGAGGGTACAACTACGGGAGTAACAATTTATTTAATAACTGGAGTTCGCACAGATATGTTGACCGACACAGGAGTAACCTTAGGAGCACTTGAGGGTCCGAAGATTTCCTTTGGTGGCACAATCTCCGGAGAGAAAATTCTTCCACTGCGGGTGATTTTACTCATTCCAGCAATGTTTCCAATGTTGGAAGTCTCTTCATCAGAACTCTCTTCAACTGATTCAATTTGTTTAACACCGTGGTAGAAGATATCTCCCCCATAGTTCCACGGTATTGACTTGTTGGACTTGTACGGGATAGGCCCCGGCATAGTTATCTTCAGCGGTACAATCTTCGGATCGGATGTAATCTTAACAGGTCTTTTGGAGACCTTGGAAAGATTGGCGGATATGGTAATTATCGAAACATCATTAACAGGAGTCAGAGTAACATGAGTCTTCTCAAAAAGGATCTCTTGATTATCCATTAGGTGTTGGATGCCTAACTTCAACAACGGACAGTCGGTTAGTAAGGAGGAACAAATACAACAATCTTCTTCACAGCCCGGGAAAATCTAGGCTTTCAACAGATTCATCTTGATCATTGGTAACGGAGTCATCAAATCATCAACAGTAGCAACATAAAGATCCTCTTCAACAGTATGGACATTGTGACCATATTTTGGCATTGGAGCAGAGATTACGTTAGGCTTTTCAGGGGAGTCGAATTCCACCTCTTTAGCATCTATTAAGTCCTGGATTTTATTTTTGAGGGCCCAACAATTGTTGGTGTCATTCCCCAGGCTGTCAGAATGATAAGCACACTTGGCATTAGCATGGTAGTAAGGAGAAGATGTATTCAGATTCTTCGGCGCCTCTTTCAAACTTGCAAGGTTTAACTTCAACAGATGAGGGAGAACCTGAGCAGGTGACATATTGATCCGAGTGAATTGCCGTGCAGGCCTTTCCACCCTTGCTTGGTTGGTTCTAGGTTGAACATTTCTGGGCTGATCAGCTGCAGACTTCTGAATCATTACAGCCCCCACCGCTGGCCGGCGCTCAACTCTTCCTTGACTTCTTTGAGAATAGACAGTTGATACCTCTTTCTTTGCTGGAAAGGTCTTTTTGATGGCAGCGGAAGTAGATGCATCCTTTTGAGTTTTTCCGCTCTTGATTCCTGCTTCAACCCTTTCACCAGTCAGAATTAACTCAGTGAACCCCGCAGACGAACTTCCAATCAGGTGATTGAAAAATGGACCTGACAGTGTACCCAAGAACATATCAACAAGCCCTCTCTCAGAAAATGGTGGTTGCACCCTTCCATCCAAGTCTCTCCATTTCTGGGCATACTCTTTGAAACCTTCATTTGATACCATGCCCATACTCTGTAATTGAGTACGGGTTGGTGCTAAATCCGCATTATATTGATATTGTCTGTAGAAGGCGGCAACCAAATCCTCCCAGTTGTGCACATCAGATCTCTCTAGCTGGTAAAACCAATCCAACTGCGTCCCTGAAAGACTGTCTTGGAAGAAATGGACCCACAAATCCTTATCAGAAGAATGCGGTTGGATTTTTCTGACGTAAGATCGCAGATGCATCTTTGGACAAGACAGACCATCGTACTTAGCAAATATAGGCACCTTGAACTTAGTGGGAATGACAATCCCAGAAACCAGCCCTAGATCTTCAAAGTCCAGCCCAGGCACCCTTTGTACCTCCATGGCTTCCAGACGCTCTTCCAGATTCTTATACTTGTCATCTGCAGGTGGGTACTGCTGCTCAGAATAATCTTCATCCTCTTCTTCTTCTTCTTCCTCAGACTCAGGTTGCACTGCAGCTCCCTTTCTTGCCCCTTCCTCAGATGATGAGGGGAAATCAAGGACCCTTCTAGTTTGACCTTCAAATCTTCTACCCAACGTAGCCACACCAACTCTTTTCTTTTTCTTTTTCTCCTTTTCCTTCTCCAGCAAAGTTTTGAGATCCTCCTGACCCTTTGCCAAGGTCATGAGTAGTTGCTGGAACTATGAATTTTGCGCTTGTAAGTCTTTAACCGTCTGCTCTATATCCATCTTGCTGAAATAAACAGCAGAGAGATAAGGAAACCTGGTGTGAAGACCAGCTTATGCATATGATGAATGATATGTTATTCATATAATGCATTCAAGGATTCAGAAATTCAAATTTGTTGCAAACAAAAAGAACACACGTCATATTAATAAGAAGACATTGTTAGTACATAAATGCCCCATGGGAAAAATAATACAAAATTCTAATGTAAAAATACGTTGCGCATCCTCTTTGGTGCTATGTATGTGTTGAGATTCTGCTCTTCATGAAGTTGGCGAGTAAGTTCCAAAACCTTCTTCTCACTGGCGTAGAATTGGGCTTCAAAAGTATCACGTTCTCCCTTGAGCTGTATCCAACTCCTTTGTAAATCATCAAGTGATGTTGGCATGTCAGGATGTAGGTGATGGGATCTGCGATCAACTTAATGTCTGATGGTATCTTAACTGCAAGCGCACAGCCTATCGGGGTAGTAATAAAAGATTGTGGAATCCACAGGGACTTTGTAATCACGCTAGTGTTGTAAAACAGGTTGGTTTAGCTAAGGCGGAAATTGTCACGTTGGTTTTGGGAAGATAAGGAAGGTAAATTAATTGATTTTAAAGTAATTATAAAATGAACGGTCGGTATGCAATAGAGTCGACCTAAGGGATCTAATCGGACCTAGGCATATAAGGATGGTCAACTTGGTTTATCTGTAGAATTAATCAGTTTAAAAACCCTCAACTCACACTTTCATGGTCTTATCTCGGATTATACGTCTAAAGCCCTATACCTGCTTTCGCTAGCCTATAAGTGTTTAGAAGTATTTTTTGGAAACTTAATTAATTCTAATTTGGTTTAAAGCGCTTTCACTGTATTTAAATCAAATGCCTAACTTTAGCTATCCGGTTAAAAACCTCACACTTTCGTGGTCTCGATCTAACCTATTTACTCTTCTTACATTCGTAAGAAAGATTTTATTATTAAGCATAAAAAGTTATAACCAGAGTTAAGTTGATTAAAGTTTTAGCCTAAGTTTGATAGATGCCTAATGTCTCTTACTATTCCATACCGACACTAAAGGTTTAGCTAGCCATGGAAATTAAAATAAACATACTGTAAATAAAAGCAAACAAATATAAATTGGACATTATAAATAATAAATAACAAGCATGCATTAATTAATTAATTAAAATGAATTTAATACAATTGCAAAATAAAAACCTGACAGTAAAGCCGATACTTCAATCCTTCTTCCACAAACCGGAAACTTGGACTTGGTATCAGGAGTATTGCAAATTCTGAAGCTTGAATGATAAATCTTAAACTAAAATAATAATTCCCTAATGTTGGAAATTATTATTTGGACAGTGGAATTAAAAGAATTGAAATGAACAAATGCTGGAAAATGATAACTGAAATAATACTGGTTTTAATTTTGGCAGAGCTTCGACACAAATAAGCTGTAATAAACTCCGTACTTTTAATGTTCAATATTGAGGTATTTATAGAAGAATAAAATCTGGCAGTTGGTTTGAAAACTTGTAACTCAGTCTTCCTTCAAAATCTCCAAAAATATAGTAACGTGAGTAGTTAAGGGAGAAATGGTGAACATGGTGTTTGACTGGAGAGAATTAAGGAGTTTGGAAACTCCTTCTGTTATGCTTGCCACGTTCTGCATTCTTCAAATAAATTATATACGCGTTACGTTCGTTAGTTTGGCGTCACGAGCAGATTTTGGTCTTTCCCGTGTTACGGTCGTGGCCACTGTGTTACGGTTGTAACACTCTTCAAACTGGCTTACGGTCGTGGCAGCTACATTACGACCGTCACAGCTGCAAAAATGCAGTTCTTTGACAGATTTATCTTTTTCTTCTGTACTTTTGATGCTTTCTTGCATTGTTTCATGTTTTCTTCTGTTTTGAGCTCAGTTATGAAATACCTGCAAAAAGTGATGACAAACTCGAAATATTCGGGAATTAATCGGGTCAAAATAATACAGAACGGGCGAATTTCATACAAAATAAACGATACGATTTCGTGTTATCAAATACCCCCATACTTAAACCTTTTCTTGTCCTCAAGCAAAATAATCAAATTAAAAATATCGGACAAGTTTTTATAAACGCACATAACTAATATACCTTTCGTTTTCAAATAATTTCAAGAAATCCTAAGTTAGTTCGGCCGAGAAAATCGAATGAAACAACAACGATACGTAAATGGTACAAGCATCAAGCTAGTCGTCGACTATCCGTTTTAAACGAAACGTCCAATTATACCGTTATAAGTCAACTCAAGGTTTCTCGTTCATATTTCACCCGGTTTCGTTCTTGCGCAATCACATTAAGCCCATTATCCTTGCACGCACGTAGTGGAATAGCCGGTTAGTGGTTCTGATCAAAATGCGACGGTTTCTGGCACAATTATTTGGCAACCTCTTTTATCCAATTGCAAGATGCGGGGGATCAAACCGTAGTCTGCCCTACCGAGTTCAGTACCAGATGCTTCCGAACCACCTAGACAATGGATTCTTATGTTACTTAATAGAAGCTTTTGCATCCGTTGGATTAAACGATCGGGTGAGGATCGCCCAATTTAATTGGTGCAATATCTATTTCCTTAAAGCATGTAACATTGTATTTAAATCAATTTGCAAGATCATCCACTTATGTTCATCGACTTTCCACGTGGATTGTGTTAGGACTGGTGCTGACTGCTAATATAAACTACTAGGGGCTAATTTAAGATTCAAAACTCAAAGTATCGGTATAACGAAAATGGAGACGATTCGCGTAGGTAGAGAGTCGAAGGTGTCATAATTGCATAGTTCTCGTTGGATCGTTCTCGGCCTTCTAACTAAGATTTCGGTTAAAGAAGGTAACTAATGGTTATGCGAATATAAAAGGCGAAAAAAAATTTTGGTATGGCTAAATAAAACGGGGAGAAAATGAAATAACGAAATATAACAGAAATAGAAATGAAATTACTCGTTCTGGATTAAGAATGCAGTACTCCTCCCACACTATATCAAGCATTGTCTCAATGTTATGATATAATGGCGAGGTTAAATAGAAAGTACATCGGAAAAACAACAAGAAAAGGAAAAACTACTGGCGACCACGGCGGCTTCGGGTTCATGACCGTCTGGAAGGAGTAGCTTCAGGGTCAGTGTCCTGGGGTCCAAGAGATGTAACATCCATCCTCAAAGCATTAAGCTCGCATAGCACTTCATCAAGCCTTTCATTTGTCGAGCGCTGATCACTCAAGATTTGGACATTTTGCTGATGTAAGGCGTCATAACGCTCCTGATTCTTCCTTTCAAGAGCTACAGCCATCTGATTCTGCTGATGGAGGGCTCTAAGGACGTCCTCCATAGTAAAAGGAGGTGGTGCAGAAGAGGACGACTCAGGAATGTCAGGCGCGGGAGCAGCTCGATCCATTTCTTCCTGCATTTCATCATCGGGGCCGACATGAGGTTCTTCTTGAGCAGCAGCAGGGCCTTCAGGGTTAAATAGCCAGTTGGCTCGGTTCTGAGGGTCGATTCTGTCCCTGCAAGGCAAAACAATATTAGTGTAAACTCGGTTTTGTATCACTGGATGAAATCTTCCATCGTCCCGCTCGTGGATGAGGTGGGCCGATTTACAATGATCCAAAGTGAGCAGAACCGGTGGTCGGGATGGCAGATGAACAAGGGTGTCACCATGGTTTAGTGCTAAAGCAAGAGAAGTGACAAGCCCTCCAAAATAGAAAGGTTTGCCGCCTCTGGTGCAGATGGAGTGAATATGAGCCAGGAGGAAAGGCGCGGCATTAATTTTCTGACCCGAGAATGCACAATGCATGAAAAATAGCTCCTTTGAGTTGAGCTTGTGGTTGCTATCTCTTGCAAAGATTGTGTTGGACAAGATGCGGTGGAAGTAATGAATGGTGGGGTTGTGGATTTGGGTGGCATTTAGGTGATCGTATGAATCAGCCCGATTATTGGTCAAGTTATGCCACAGGTTGAAAGATTCCTCATGAAAAGTGTCAGGCACACGTATGTGAGCGCCTTCACCGATACAGAAATCAAGTAGGCGACCGAATGCGTTCTGAGGGAATTCGTATTCGGTGCTAAAAATTCGGAACCTTACCACACCGGTAAGTTGATTTCTTGCACCGTTTGGAGTAATGTAGCAAAATGAACTGAGAAACTCAAGTGTGAGAGTCTCGTACGTCGGTTGTGGCTGGCTACATAGCGTCCAAAGGTTGACACTTTGTAATAGGTGTTGGACACTTTTGAGTAACCCGAGGTTTCGGAGGCAGTCAGTGTCGACGAACCTCGTAGGGTGGATGCCTCAGCGCTGGAACTTTAGGAACCGTGTCCGTTGAGTTTCACCTGCTTCGCAATTTCGTAGGGTGATGCCAGGAATGAGATTGTTCGCCATTTGCATGCAAAGTGTTTGAGTGAAAATGGGTTTTGGTTGGTGAATGAGAGAATGAGAATAATGATACGGGTAATGGATGTATATATGGTGGAAGGAGGTAGTGGAAGTTTGAAAATTGATAGGGATTAATTTTGGGTTGAATGGGGTTAATGGGAAGTTATGGAAGAAGAAGAAGAGAGAAAGGTGCAGGAAAAGGGAACGTTCTTCTAACAGGGTTACTGATGTAACCCGTGTTACGGTCGTAACACCTGGCTGACGAGCGTAACGCTCTGAAAGGCGTGTTACGGTCATGGGGGATAGATGACGATCGTGGCAGCTACAAGTTTTGGTTTTTCACAGAACAGAACACAATACAATTGCACAGAGTATATTTTTATAGCAGCAAAACATCTCAGGCATTCCAACATAAACACAACATTAATTAATTCAACATATAATCCAACATATATAATTCGCAATAGAGTAGAAAACCGTAGAACACTGTAAGCGGCATAATGATTGTAAGTTTAAAACTGAAAACAAACAATTGCAATAATTTAAATTTAGTAACTTGTTCTTTTTGACAGAAAATAAATGGCGTGTAATTTGAAATGCAGTAACTTAACAAAAAATTTGAAACTAACTAAGAACAAAGTATAATGGAAAAAATCTAAGAACAAAGAATTGAAAAACTGAAAACTAAGAAACTATAAACTGCTTCATCCAATCTTTTCTTTTAATATTTCCAGAGCTTGAGTGATGTTATAGAACTGTTCCACCGAGATGTCAGTTAAACCAATAAGATCCAAACGCATAGTCTTCAATTCATTCTTTATTCCATCAATGTCAGTTTTATAAGCATCCAAAGTGGTCAGAATGGTGTTTAATTGTGTGGTATATTCTCCTTGGTTTGTATCAGGGGCTGCTTGTGCTTCAGCCATATTTGTAAAGTCATGATAACCAGGAGGGGTTTCAGGATCTGTTTCGTTTTCAGACATGAAATTATTGTCAACAAAATATGATTGTGGTGTTTCCGGTGTCGAAGGATGATCGGGTGGATTCAATTCGTACAACCAATTTTCGCGGTTGTGGACACTTATTCGGGCATGGTTCGGGAGGGTAAAAAGAGTAACAACTTCGTCTCTGATCAGGTAATCATAAGGTGCAGGGCCTAAATTTCCTATTATCCGGTTGTTAAAACAGAAATTAATATTCATAGGCCTAATTGATCCAAATGGTGCACAGTTATTAAGTTGGCAATGAGGTCCAAGAGCATGTGCAATCATTGTAACTAATCCTCCCACACTGACTGGAACATTAGGGTCCTTACTAATGCGGGTAAAGGTCTTCATCAGGAGTGGGACCGCATTGACAGGGCGTCCTAGGTTCATACAATAAAGCAGAGATAATTCATCCTTGGATACAGCATTTTGATTTTGTTCTTTTCCAAACAGGGTGTGGGCAAGAATCCTATGGAAATAACGGATGGCTGGGTTATGTATTTCATTGTTATCCATACTTTCTGGGTCAGGGTGATAGTTTCCGGTTAAAGTACCCCAGAAGTAATCCAGCTCAAAATCCAATATATCGGCCTCAAGGGTGGTAAAAGCTAAGGGTCCACTGGGGAATCCTAATAAAGCAGCTAAGTCCCTATGGTTATAGGTGAATTCAATACCAAAAAGTCTGAAGGTAATGAATCCTTTTCGGGCTCCAACACCGTGTTCAGGGATGTGAACTAGAGAACTTAAGAACTCAAGGGTAAGCTCTCGGTAAGTGACGAACCTATTTTTCAGGTGGGCTTTCTCCCATCCCAACTGGTTAAACATGTAGTAAATACTGTCAGTAATGCCTAAAGAGTCCATAGTGGGTACATCATGATACAGGGTTAAACTGATTTCTCGCTGAGACAAAGCCTCAAATCTTCTTTGTTGGTTTCTACCTCTAAAGGCGGTTTCCATAAAGTTCTGTGGAGGATCCATAGCAAAAATAAAGCGGGGAAACAGAGTAGAGGAGAAAGTAAAGAGAAAAAGATTATTCAGAAATCCTGTGTCAAGTAAAATTGATTTGAAATCAGCAGCAGTTTCAAAAAAGTTTTTAAAAAAAATGAAAAATACTTATATAGAATGCAAAAACAAATAATACAAACAAAATAGCAGGTAAAAACAAATAAAATGGGTTGCCTCCCATGAAGCGTTGTTTTTAACGTCATAAGCCTGACGAAATGCCTAGTGAAAGATTAGTCGGGAGAAATAGGTAGCAGTTCTACGAGTTTAAGCTTATTCGTATAATCTCTATTATCTATATGATGATATTGTTTTAACCGCTGCCCGTTCACAATAAACGGGGCGCTATTTCTATCAGTGATTTCTACCGCTCCACCAGGAGAAACTCTTGTAATTTCGAAAGGACCGGACCATCTAGATTTAAGTTTTCCAGGGAAGAGTCTAAGTCTAGAATTAAATAAAAGTACGACATCTCCCACACTAAATTCTTTTCGAGATAAACGCTGATCGTGCCATTTTTTAGTTCGTTCTTTGTATATTTTAGCGTTTTCAGAAGCGTCTAGCCGTAATTCTTCCAGTTCATGTAAATCGAGGATTCGTTTCTCGCCAGCAGCAGTGTAATTAATATTGAGTGTCTTTATTGCCCAATAAGCTTTATGCTCTAATTCTACCGGGAGATGACATGATTTTCCGTAAACAAGTTTGAAAGGTGTAGTTCCGATAGGAGTCTTGTAAGCCGTCCTATAAGCCCATAAAGCTTCGTTAAGCTTGGATGACCAATCTTTTCGAGATATTGCGACGGTTTTTTCTAATATTTGTTTAATCTCTCTATTCGAAACTTCGACTTGTCCGCTAGTTTGCGGATGATAAGGCGTTGCTACGCGGTGGTTCACACCATATTTGGATAGTAATTTATCAAATATCTTCGAAATAAAATGAGATCCACCGTCACTGATAACAAGTTGGGGAACACCAAAACGCGGGAAAATCACATTCTTGAAAAGCTTAATCACTACTCGTGTGTCATTTGTAGGAGAAGCTATTGCCTCGATCCATTTTGAAACGTAGTCGACAACGACGAGTATAAATTTGTGTCCAAAAGAAGATGGGAAAGGTCCCATAAAATCTATTCCCCAAACGTCAAAGATTTCCACTTCAAGTATTCCTTTCTGAGGCATTTCGTCGCGTCTTGAGATATTACCGGTGCGTTGGCATCGGTCATAGTTTTTAACGGCGACGTGGACATCCTTCCACAGGTTAGGCCAGAAAAGGCCGGCTTGGAGAATTTTGGCACACGTTTTAGAGGTGCTAGTATGTCCGCCACAAGGAGATGAATGACAATGGGAAATGACGTTTTCTATTTCTTCGTCAGGTACACACCGGCGGAAAATTCCATCAGGTCCTCGTTTAAATAAAAGTGGTTCGTCCCAATAGTAACTCTTGAGATCATGGAAAATTTTCTTTTTCTGTTGGTAAGTTAAGTCAGGTGGAAGTGCTCCGACAGCTAAATAATTAACGATGTCAGCATACCAAGGCAATCCTATGGTCATGTCGATGGCTTTCACGACTTCTTTAGCTTCTGGTTTATTTAAATTCAATTGATCTAGGTCGCTTATCATATGTGCTATCAGATGTTCATACGGAAAATCTTTGTTAATTGGCACTTGTTCGGGTTTTATACCTTCTAAACGGGATAAATGATCCGCTACGACGTTTTCTGTTCCTTTCTTATCTTTAATTTCCAAGTCGAATTCTTGTAAGAGTAAAATCCATCGGAGGAGTCTGGGTTTTGCATCTTTCTTGGCAAGTAAATATCGGATAGCAGCATGGTCCGTGTAAATGATGATTTTCGCTCCTACAAGGTAAGAACGGAATTTATCGAGTGCGAAGACCACGGCTAAGAGTTCTTTTTCAGTGTGGCGTAGTTCATCTGAGCTGAGTCTAGCGTTCTACTGGCGTAGTAAATTGCGTGAAGTTTCTTATCTTTTCTTTGCCCAAGAACTGCGCCTACAGCGTAATCACTTGCATCGCACATGATTTCGAAAGGTAACCTCCAATCGGGCGGTTGCATGATTGGTGCAGAAATAAGTGCGGCTTTAAGGGTTTCAAAAGCTTTAAGACAATCGTCATCGAATATGAACTCAGCATCCTTCATTAATAGACCGGTAAGTGGTTTCGTAATTTTCGAGAAATCTTTAATAAAGCGTCGGTAAAAACCGGCGTGTCCTAGAAAGCTTCGTATCTCTCGAACGGTCTTGGGTGGGAGGAGTTCTTTAATCACTTCTATCTTAGCTTTATCAACTTCAATTCCTTTATTAGAAATAACATGTCTAAGTACGATTCCTTCTCTGACCATGAAGTGCCATTTTTCCCAGTTGAGCACAAGGTTTACTTTCACACATAGTTCTAAAATACTTTCTAAATTAGACAGACATCCTTCAAAGCTTTGTCCACACACAGAGAAGTCGTCCATAAACACTTCCATGATGTCGTCAATGAAATCTGCGAAGATGGCCATCATACATCGTTGGAAAGTTGCGGGAGCATTACATAATCCAAATGGCATTCGTCTGTACGCGAATGTTCCATAGGGACACGTGAATGTAGTCTTCTCTTGATCATCAGGGTGAATCGGAATTTGGAAAAATCCGGAATAACCGTCTAAATAGCAGAAGTAGGAGTGTTTGGCTAATCGTTCTAACATTTGATCAATAAAGGGTAAAGGGAAATGGCTTTCCGAGTAGCTTTGTTCAGTTTTCGATAATCAATGCACACTCTGTGTCCACTAACTACTCTTTGTGTTATTGATTCGCCTTGTGTGTTTTTCACGACAATGACACCTCCTTTCTTAGGTACGACATGCACTGGGCTAACCCATTTACTGTCGGAGATCGGGTATATAATTCCAGCTTCCATTAGCTTTTTGATTTCATCTCTGACTACAGTGCTTAGAATCGGATTGATTCGTCTTTGAGGTTCTCGAGAGGTTTTGCAATCCTCTTCTAATAGAATACGGTGCATACAAATTGAAGGACAAATTCCTTTTAAGTCTGATATGTTGTAACCTAACGCAATAGGGTATTTCCTTAGAACATCTAAAAGTTTTTGAGTTTTGAGCGTTCCTAAACTGGAATTCACTATTACAGGTCGAGTTTGTTCAGTATCAAGGAATTCGTATCGTAGATTTTTAGGTAGAAATTTCAATTCTAGTTTTGGTTTCTTGGGACATGGCATATGATTGGGTGTAAGTGCTAGACTTTCGCTTAGACTGTCATCTTTATATGGTTCTCGCCAATTGTCGTCTTCGAATATCAAAGGGGTTTCGATTTTCATTATTTCAGAATATGTGGTTTGTTCAACTTCCATCTCTCTCACGCACTCGTCTATAATATCGAGTAAATAACATGTGTCATTCATGGAGGGTGCTTGTAGAAATTGAGTGAGGATGAATTCCACTTTTTCCTCTCCGACTTCGAATGTTAATCTGCCCTTCTTGACTTCAATTATAGCTCCGGCTGTGGCTAGGAATGGTCTTCCTAGTATGATAGGGGTAACTGAGTCCTAGGTTATGTCCATGATGATGAAATCGGTAGGGATATAGAATTGACCTATTCTAACTGGAACGTTTTCCAGTATACCTACAGGATATTTAACCGATCGGTCGGCTAATTGGACGGACGTTTTCATGGGTTTGAGTTCTCCCATCTCTAGCTTTTTGCAGATAGATAAGGGCATGACACTAATGCTTGCTCCTAAGTCACATAGAGCTTTGTCTATGACAAATTTTCCAATATTACAAGGTATAGAGAAACTACCTGGGTCTTTTAGCTTAGGAGGCATATTGTTTTGAATGATCGCGCTACACTCGGCAGTGAGTGTAACTGTTTCGTTATCCCCTATTTTCTTTTTGTTAGATAGAATTTCCTTAAGAAATTTAGCGTACGAGGGCATCTGAGTGATGGCTTCTGTAAAAGGTATGGTTATATTGAGTTGTTTTAGAAGTTCAACGAATTTCTTGAACTGGCCCATCATTTTAGAATTTGTAAGTCTCTGAGGATACGGGATTGGTGGTTTATAAGGTGGTGGAGGTACATAAGGCTTCTCTTGCTCCACTGCCTCTTGCGTTTCGCTTTCCTTTTCTTCTTCTCTAGGTTCATTGGCTTGTTCAGGCGGCTCGCTCTGCTTTTGGTACATGGCTGGATTTTCTAGTCTCGGGTCAACAGGTCCGTTGAGTTCTTTTCCACTTCTCAGTATCACAGCATTAGCATGTCCTTTCGGGTTGGGCTGTGGTTGACCAGGAAAAATTCCAGCTGGTGCCGCAGTAGATGCTTGTTGTTGAGCTACTTGTGAGATTTGCGTCTCAAGCATCTTGTTATGGGTGGCTAAAGCATCAACCTTGCTAGCTAATTGTTTTATCTGCTCATTAGTATGCAAATTTTGATTCATAACGTCTTTATTAGTCTAAGCTTGGGAAGCAACGAAGTGTTCAATCATGATTTCTAGGTTAGATTTCCTAGGAGCATTAGGTCCATTACCAGGATGATTTGGGATAGCTTTTGGATAACCGGGTGGTGTGGGAGGAGCTTGTACACGCGCGTATAACGCGTTGTTACTTTTGTATGAAAAGTTCGGATGATTTTTCCAGCCTGGGTTATAGGTATTGCTATAAGGGTTCCCTTGTACATAGTTTGCTTGTTCAACTGGAACTCCTGTTAGAAGTGGGCATTCTGGAGCAAGATGTGATTGAAGACCACATAGATCGCAAGTTTGGACAACTGCAGCTACGGTAGCTGCAGGAGCAGTGGTAAGGTTTTCTAGCTTTTGGGTAAGAGCTTCCACTTTAGCGTTGACTTGGTCCATCATATTCACTTCAGACACTCCACCTTTGGTTTGGGATTTCTCCACATTGGCTCTTTCGCTTCCCCATTGATAGTGGTTCTGGGCCATACTTTCGATAAGTTGATTTGCTTCGGCATATGGTTTATCCATCAGTGCGCCACCAGCAGCAGCGTCTATAGTCATTCTTGTGTCGTACAACAGACCGTTATAAAACGTATGAATGATTAGCCATTCTTCTAAACCATGATGAGGACAGAGTCTGATCATGTCCTTGTAACGTTCCCATGCTTCGAAAAGTGATTCGTTATCTTTTTGTCTAAAACCGTTGATGTTAGCTCTAAGCATAGCAGTTTTGCTTGGTGGGAAATATCTAGCCAAGAAGACTTTTTTCAATTCATCCCATGTGGTGATTGAATTTGAAAGAAGGGATTGGATCCAGGCTCGGGCTCTGTCTCTTAAAGAAAAAGGAAATAGGCGCAATCGTATCGCCTCGGGGTTTACACCATTCGCTTTTACAGTGTCTGCGTACTGCACAAACACTGACAGATGTAGGTTAGGGTCGTCAGTAGGAGATCCAGAAAATTGGTTCTGCTGAACGGCGGATAGAAGCGAAGGTTTTAGCTCGAAATCGTTTCGAGCGATAGCAGGGGCGGCAATGCTGTTGTGAGGCTCCGCTTGCGAAGGAACTGCGTAGTCCTTAAGAGCGCGAGGCGGATTTGGTACGTCAGCCATTGTTGATTCTTCGGTAGATTCTGATAACCGAATATCAGGAATTTTTGTTGGAGGAAGATTATTGAGAGATCGGTATTCTTGAATTCGGCGTCTTAATCTTAAGTAACGCTCGATATCGTTAATTTGTAAATGCAAAGGCTCGTTTTGAGAACGAGTGTTTGGCATACCCAGAGGGAAATATAAAAAGTTGCCTTAGTCTAGACAGCGTTGTTTTCAGATTACACTAGTGAATAAACTAAAGTCCCCGGCAACGGCGCCAAAAACTTGATGGGGTCTGCGATCGACTTAATGTCTGATGGTATCTTAACTGCAAGCGCACAGCCTATCGGGGTAGTAATAAAAGACTGTCGAATCCACAGGGACTTTGTAATCACGCTAGTGTTGTAAAACAGGTTGGTTTAGCTAAGGCAGAAATTGTCACGTTGGTTTTGGGAAGATAAGGAAGGTAAATTAATTGATTTTAAAGTAATTATAAAATGAACGGTCGGTATGCAATAGAGTCGACCTAAGGGATCTAATCGGACCTAGGCATATAAGGATGGTCAACTTGGTTTATCTATAGAATTAATCAGTTTAAAAACCCTCAACTCACACTTTCATGGTCTTATCTCGGATTATACGTCTAAAGCCCTATACCTGCTTTCGCTAGCCTATAAGTGTTTAGAATTATTTTTTGGAAACTTAATTAATTCTAATTTTGTTTAAAGCGCTTTCACTGTATTTAAATCAAATGCCTAACTTTAGCTATCTGGTTAAAAACCTCACACTTTCGTGGTCTCGATCTAACCTATTTACTCTTCTTACTTTCGTAAGAAAGATTTTATTATTAAGCATAAAAAGTTATAACCAGAGTTAAGTTGATTAAAGTTTTAGCCTAAGTTTGATAGATGCCTAATGTCTCTTACTATTCCATACCGACACTAAAGGTTTAGCTAGCCATGGAAATTTAAATAAACATACTGTAAATAAAAGCAAACAAATATAAATTGGACATTATAAATAATAAATAACAAGCATGCATTAATTAATTAATTAAAATGAATTTAATACAATTGCAAAATAAAAACCTGACAGTAAAGCCGATACTTCAATCCTTCTTCCACAAACCGGAAACTCGGACTTGGTATCGGGAGTATTGCAAATTCTGAAGCTTGAATGATAAATCCTAAACTAAAATAATAATTCCCTAATGTTGGAAATTATTATTTGGACAGTGGAATTAAAAGAATTGAAATGAACAAATGCTGGAAAATGATAACTGAAATAATACTGGTTTTAATTTTGGCAGAGCTTCGGCACAAATAAGCTGTAATAAACTCCGTACTTTTAATGTTCAATATTGAGGTATTTATAGAAGAATAAAATCTGGCAGTTGGTTTGAAAACTTGTAACTCAGTCTTCCTTCAAAATCTCCAAAAATATAGTAACGTGAGTAGTTGAGGGAGAAATGGTGAACGTGGTGTTTGACTGGAGAGAATTAAGGAGTTTGGAAACTCCTTCTGTTATGCTTGCCACGTTCTGCATTCTTCAAATAAATTATATACGCGTTACGTTTGTTAGCTTGGCGTCACGAGCAGATTTTGGTCTTTCCCGTGTTACGGTCGTGGCCACTGTGTTACGGTCGTAACACTCTTCAAACTGGCTTACGGTCGTGGCAGCTACATTACGACCGTCACAGCTACAAAAATGCAGTTCTTTGACAGATTTATCTTTTTCTTCTGTACTTTTGATGCTTTCTTGCATTGTTTCATGTTTTCTTCTGTTTTGAGCTCAGTTATGAAATACCTGCAAAAAGTGATGACAAACTCGAAATATTCGGGAATTAATCGGGTCAAAATAATACAGAACAGGCGAATTTCATACAAAATAAACGATACGATTTTGTGTTATCAGTAGGAGGGTGTATGGAACCTCTCCTTCCAAAACAGGCTCTTTGATCACAGGCAGAATGTAGGGGTAAGGCATCATAAGACTTTGGGCGTGGGTTCGTACCCACTTGAGGTAAGGCTCAAGGGGGATGGAATTCTTGTGTCCCAAGGTCTTACTGTCCACTTTGTTGGGCATCCTCCAAGCTCAGATAAACCTTTGTCGAAGTCCTTGATCTTTGTTGTCGAAGTCAAAAACCAAATTTGGAATAAGCATGTCATGTGGGCCATCCCTTCGGGCATACCTAAACTGTCTCAGAGCCAAGCAAGGGTTGTAGGTAATGCCTCCCCTAATGCCAAGTAGAGGGACATTAGGGAATTCCCCACAACGATTAATGATGATAACATTTTCTCGGGATCAAGAACACCAATAGATATCTGAATGTGTAAGAGTCATCAATTATTGTGACCACCTCAAGCCTTGCTCATTCTTCAAGACTGATTGGGGAAGGTGAGAAATAAACCACCTTGCTAGAAGAGGAGTATAGCACATGAGAACACCTCTTTTCCTTATTGTTCGTGTGTGAAATGAGTGTAGGATGTCCCCAAGCAATGTAGGCATAGGATTCCGAGATATGAAAATATTGACAGCATTCACATCTATAAGCTGGTCAGGGTTTGGGAACAAGACCAACCCATAGATGAGAAGTGCTACAATCTCCTCAAAAGCTTGTAGATCTAGAGAATTCCAGCAGTCTCGTGCCTTCTCAAACAGAAACTTTGCCAAGAAACCCTTGACACCACTTCTGGTTTCCCAATGACCTTTGATATCAGATGGTTGCAAGTGTAGGGCTTGAGCAACATCTTCAGGCTTTGGATCTCTTTCCGTACCGTTGTAGGGTAGTTGATGGAGAATAGGAATCCTCAAGAGTTGAGAAAATTCCTCCAAAGTAGGCACAAGTTGGTAATTAGGAAATGTGAAACAGTGGTGTAGGGGGTCAAAGAACTGGAAGAGAACTTTCACCATGTCTTCCTCAGTGTTGGTGTTGACCAAGTTGAGAAGTCTACCATGTCTTTCAGTGAAGGGAGAATTCTCTGGAATCTTAGAAGTAAGCTCCTTAAGTTGAGGTGGAATTCTTACAAGGTTGAATTGGATTGTTTTCCTGCGGAGTGATTCCATTACCTACAAAATAGGAACAAAGTTGAAGATCCAAACCCTTGAACTGGTTAGTGGATGCACATGATGCTTTATGATGCTCATGATGTTTATGCACAAGTATATGTACAAGAAAATCACACAAGATCCTAGTTTCAGGCTTGCATGGGGTTTCATAGGTAAGTACCCTCTTGAAGTTTAGTTGGCTCAACCTGTCCTATAAATAGTAACCGGGTTCTAAGGAGCTCAATATCACTGGATTATTTTCTGTGTTCATTATTTCAGTTTAGCCACTTAACTGGCGAACGAAATATTCCAATAAAACAACCCTCAATGAGTGTAGTATTGAGTATCTACCAACTTTGGACTGCACCAAAGCCGGTCATCTCACTACCCCTAAAAAGGCCAAGATGGTCAAGTAAAGGTTCTAAAAGTCCATTAGTGCTTCATAACATCACTCAGGGGCCCCGTATTCTCTTTAATTAACTCAAAGGCTACCGGTACCCACAAATATGTCGCACTAATATAGCTATTACTTCAGCCATGTCGGTATACCCCGCACAGTTTCCATAATGTATTGCTATTTACCTATGAATGTTTCCCAAATACGGGTAGAGGATTCAAACCCAAACAATAGAACCAAATATAAAGCAATCAAGTCAAGCAAAATGAGCATGTAAAGGTGATCTAAAACCCTAAGGTAACCCCACTTTTATTATTCTCCCCAGCAGAGTCGCCAGTTCTGTGATGCGGTGGGAGAACTGACTTGAGGTTTTGCGTTTGTGTTCGCAAATGTTTCGGTTTAGCAAGAGTCGCCACCGACTTTTTATTTATCCAAAGGAAAGGTCAAAGAGCACAGGAAAGACCTTTGAGATGTTTTCTTGGGTTCGGGGGGTAGATTATGAAAAGGGAAGGTGCTAGCACCCTTTTCATCCATGGTTTTCCATGGGCTCTTAGTTACTTGTTTTAGATCACTTGCTTTTGCTTTTCAATTGTTTGAAATGGTGCTTTGTGTGTGGTTTTGAAAATATTTTGAAAAGAGGCCTTGTCTAGGCAACCTTTGTAATGATTCTTGTTTGAATGTATACAAAGATGTTTTGTCTTTTTAAAAATATTTCAATGTTTGAAAGTTTGTTTTGGGAAATGTTTTGAAATTGTGTGTTTTGAAATTAACAAGGATGCTTGCAAGTTTTGATCAAGTAACTAAGAGTTGTCTACCCTATCTACTCAAGGATATTTCCTACACATTTTTAACCCTTTTACAGTGTTGTTTTACCATTTCATTTGATAAACAACCTTGTGTTTGGATGTTAAACGGGACAGGGGCGGGTCATCGTATTGACCATGATAGCAATTGTGCTAAGTATCTTAGCAAGTTTTTTGAGGGACTAGATCATTTTGTATAGGCAACCAAGATAGCGTCATCGAGGGACTATGATCTTTTGTTTTGACTTTGTCTTTCCAAGACACTCAACATGCATACCAAGGCCATTTTAAAGGCAACAATTGGATGAAACCCTAGGGATGCTTGTGTGCATTGTGTTGTCAATTTACATGCTTTTATGTCTTGTATTAGGTCTAGCTATTTGTTTTGATTTCGGATATTGCATACAAACCCTAATCTCTATCATGGCATATTTGAAAGCAATAAATGCGTAAAAGTAATCTAAGCTGTTACAACATTGATGTGGGAGGGGGATACAATTTTGAATAGGGGATTATTTGCAAGAAATTAAACCCTAAGACTATTTCAACCAAATTGAATTCTTTGCAAATAAATAAGCAATATTTAAATGGAAAATTAAATAAATATGCAATATATTATAAATATACAAAGATGTTTTTGTATTATTTTTATATATGTAAAAATAAAATATTTAATGCATCAAAAATAATAAAATAAAAGATTATTTTTATTAAGGGTGGAAACCCTAATTTTTTTTAAGAAAAAAAAAAAAAATATATATATATATATATATATATATATATATATATATATATATATATATATATATATATATATATATATATATATATATATATGCATATATATATATATATATATATATATATATATATATATATATATATATATATATATATATATATATATATATATATATATATATATATATATATATATATGCAATATATATATATATATATATATATATATATATATATATATATATATATATATATATATATATATATATATATATATATATATATATATATATATATGCAATATATATATATATATATATATATATATATATATATATATATATATATATATATATATATATATATATATATATATTATGTATTATTTATTTACGTACAATAAAATAAAAAATATATACAAATGTTAAAAAATAAAAATATGTTAGAAAAATATTATTTAAGTATATAAATAATAAAAATAAAAATATAATATTTTTTATAGTATTTACGAATTTTTTATTAAGAAAATAAATGTATATATTATTTAATAATTATTTCTATGTCTAAAAAAAATGATAAAAATAATAAAATAAAATGTGAAAATTTATGAAAATGTTTTTGGTATTTTTTAGTGTTTAGAGAAATGAAATAAAATCAGAAACTAAAAAAAGAAATGAAAAATATAAAAATATAAAACAATGGGCCAAAGGAGTGTAAACAGTAAGGCTAGGGGTGCAAAAAGCATGAACAAGCCAGGCCCAGCCCAGATTTTTCTTCGTCTTCAACCTTTGAACAAAAAACGCGCGCCCTGTGTACAACTCTGGAAATCCTGCATACCTGCTCTAAAGCAAAAACTCATAACACAAAAGTTATAGCATTTTTCAACACGATTTCAACCATATAAAGAAATTAATCTAACTCTCAAAGACCAGAGAGAATTTCTCTGGCCCTAATTTCTAACCTAACTTTTTCAGAAAGTTCATCAATCAAATTCTCTCAACACAGTTAACTTAAATGAAATCTATGCATATATACATCTTAAGGGCAATGAGTACTACATTTTTTATTCACAAACCTAAGCCTAATGATTCCTAAATAGAGAGATAGACAGTTGGAAAATACCTGCTTCAGTTGAACTCGAGTATGGCAATGTGGAGGTTTTCAATGAGAAATGAGATGCTTGTAAGCTTGTCTGAACTTCCTCTGACCTTCCCCAATGCTTAGTTGGCTTTGTACTTGCTTGAATAAGCCTGTAGAAGTCAACCTGCACAAGCAGAAATTAAAAATGGTGAAGCTTGCAAATGGAGTTACAGTCACTGGCCAATGGTTGGGATAGCTTAGGTGGGTTGTATAGAGTGTGTTGGAAAAGTTTTAGGGCAAAACGCACAAGTGGTTTATGAGATGGAGGTGCAACTGCAGAAGCTACCCTGTTTTGCAAGAAGATGGTGTTTTGGTGGTTTGGAAGGCTTGGGAAGTGGATATCTCGTGCTTCTGACTCAAGGCAATATGCAAAACTTGTTTAGAATAGTTGCAAGGGTTGGTTTTATCAGATACAAGAGTTCTCTTCTTTTTGCAAGTTGACTTGGCTTTTAAGAAAAGTGTGAAGTGATCAAGCAAAGAGCCTATACAAGCCTCCTTCCTAGCTGCACAAAGTGGTTGTCCGTTGCCCTGAGTTTATGAAGTTTTTTTGCTGTAAAAGAAAAGGTTCAAGGCTCAATAGGAGCATCTTGACATAAAGCCAACTTTATGAAAATTGCAATGTTCACTTTTTGCCAAAAATGGATTAAACCCTCGTGTAAACTTCCATTGATCAGAATAATGCCTTAAACCATTGAGTTTGTATTCAATTTTTGAGTGTGGAAGGGTTTAGAGACCTGTAAGTAAGTACAAATGAAGCTGGACAGAAATTGCAACTTGTAGCATAGTGAAAAATGCCATGGATCAAAGTGACTTTTTGCCAAATTCAAACCTTCGATTCTCCCTAACCACAAATGATTTTGGAGAGTTCTTGGACATTTTGGAAAGCTTGTAACATTCCCTACAATACATATTTGAAATGCATTTTGATATTCCAAGTGGAACTATGTGAAAAATTGCCATGAAGATAGGTCAAAATCCTGCCTAAACTAGGGCAAAATTTCACTAAGTTAAAAGTTTCATGGACCCTTATTCCAAAAATAATAACTTGAGATACAAGCATCTTTTGGGAAAACTTTGTGAATAAAAGTTGTAGGTGTTGTTGGGGACTACAACTTTCATGTTGGAAGTTTTGTTTGAATCCAATTGCATCATGGTGAAAATGTTTGGCAAAGTTGGGAAAAAAGAGAAAATTTTATAACTTAGAAAATTTCTAAGTTTTGAAAATTTTCATTTTAAAACCCTAATTTGCAAAATTAGGTTTCTTGATGAACAAGTTTCATGTTTTGACACATCTTGATGAAAAATGACCCTTGGCACTTGATTTTGACCAAAAAGTCAAAGTTTGACTTTTCAGTGTAGAGTTGATTTTTGATTAGTTGACTGGAAAATTTATCTGTCAATCCAATGCAATTGATATCTTTTGAACCTTGTGAATAGGTAAAGATGATGCCATTGAGTCCTTGAATACATTCTTGAACCCAATTTGCAATTGGCTAGGTGAAAAATCAGAAGTTGCCCTTGTGCAATCAAAACCCTAAAAATGACCATTTTACCCTTTTGAAGATCTGATCAAATTTCTTGAGGAGTTGTGGTCCAAACTTGATCAAATGGTTCATATGAGCCTATAATGTTGATGTGGATCAAAAATCATGAGGTTTGACTGTAAATTGGCCACAATTGACTTTTTCCCCAATATAGTTGATTTCTAGGTCAACTATCCAATTGACTGGGCAAAAATTTGATTCAAAGCTTGAAACTTCGTACGGGCAATCTTATAAGTCCAACATGAAGTATGAAAGTCACTTTGAGCATTGGAAGTCCAAAAATCCCTGTGCAAACTCAAACCCTAATTTCAGGTCAACAGTGCAAGGAGTTGTCTTGGGTAGAGCAAACTCTAATTCTTTCTGGAGTCCAAAGAGTCTTGTGAGGGGAAATCTTGATAAAATGAGAGGGAAAATTTTGGGGTACAACAGGTTTCTATAGGAAAAGTCAACCAAACGTTGACCAGACATAACTTTCACATACTTCATCCATTTTCCACAACCAAAGCTCATTTTGGAGAGAATCCAATTCCCTACAACTTATCTTCAACCCTCAAGTTCAAGAGGTGTACCATTTGAAAGATACAAGCTCATACATTACAAGTCATTTCAAAAGGTCATCAAAAGTCATTTTTTTTCCAAGACCATTTACATTAAGATGATTTCTCCAAATACAGAAATGGTCAACATAGAAATTGTAGAGGACATCTAGGGCTTTCCAAAAAGTTCCAGATCATCATCATTGGATAAAAAATGAATAAGTTATGGATTGCACAAGTTGGGAGATTTTTAAAGGAAAGGCTTGAAATCTCAATTGAGAAAATTTGTGATTTTAAGTTATTGGGCCTATCTTTTTGGAGTTCAAATATGTTCATGATGTGTCCAAGGACCTCTAAATCTATCCATGCATTTTTTGATATTTATTTTTATTTATTTGAATTTTTATTCATTTAAATATGAATTAAATCAAATAAAAACTAAATAAAATTGCATAAAATAGTAAATATTGGTTATGGCAATACGGGCTGATGATTTGAATTATTTTTGGCTCCAAAATTGCGTGCAAAGGAGACTAGGTGCATTGAATCTCCAAATGGGCAAGAATTTTCATTTTTGGAACTTTTTTAATGTGTTTGATTTTGGTTTGAAAGAGGGCCATTATGGGTGGATTCTTACCATCTTTTCTATCCCTCTTCTTCCTCTATAAATACAAGATCAAGGCATGAGCAAAGAAGACGAAAATCATTGCTAGAGAGTTCCCACAAATTACACACAAAAAATCATTGCTACAAAGCTCTACAAAATTCTCAAAAATTTCTCAAAGTTTCAAAATTCTTAACCACACTTCCAGGTGCTCTCGAGCAAAACAAAGGATATGTTCATCTCCATGAGGCTCCCATGAGTTAAACTAGGCTCATAACCAAGCCCTTCCATGTCTAGAACTCTCACATCCAATCATACCGGTTTTGGTAAAATTTCTTGAATCTCAAATTGTCTATTCATGTCATATAAATTATTTTTGTGCATTGATATGTGTTTGTGAGACCATTTAGAACAGGTTAGAATGATCACATGTGCAGATGAACACCCTATGCGCAAAATTCCATGGTTAGGGCTATAAGCTTTTTGAGCTTCGGATTCTGTGATACGAGGACTTTCAATCCAAACCCACGATAGGCCTCATGGGAGAGATACACATGATTCTGAAGACTTTTCTCCAGCGCCTGGGCTCTCTTGCTAATGGGCCTGGGATTTTGCTTAGCGTATCCCCCCATTTTCTTTACAACATGGCCCATTCTTTTGTTTTTTTTTTGCTTTAATTATTAATTTTATTTTTATTTCAATTAATTCTTTTTTATAAAAAAAATCATAAAATCATAAAATAAAAAAAAAATAGATTTAGTTCTTTTCTTTTAATTAATTTAATTTTCATAAATAAATTTAATTTAACTTAATCATGTTTTAGTATTTATTTCATAGTTAATTTGTAATTAATTTAAACTTAGGTCTTAAATATTAAAATCAAATCACGAAAATACCAAAAATATTTTTCTTAATACTTAGGCTTTTTAGGACATTTGATTTTCTTTCTAAACAATCTTTTCTCATTTTTTTTCTATTTTTCTTTTGTTATTTAAATTCTAGAAAGAATGTATAGGTCGCACATTTGATTTTGTAGTAGTTAGTTTATCTTTTCGCATTTTTTTTCTAAATATTGTAACTGCTCATGGGATGAAATAGCGTAGGATTTACTTTCCGCACTTTATATTTTCTGTACAATATTACCATTAGTAAATAGGATTGTATGGAAAGGCTGAAAACAAAGCGCTAGCAAACCTAATAACACAAGATAAATACTCGAACTAAATCAATTTCACATGCGCACCTCTAGGGTACCCCACTTCGGTTGCCTTCAGAAAACGGTCACCATTCTCGAAACGTGAGAAACTTTAGTGGTTGTCCTCTAGTTTGAAAGATCACAAGTCCCTCTATGACCCTCTCGACATTGCCTCGTTTAAAAGTGATCTTAGAACTTTAGGACAGATACTAAAGTTTCTTGCCAAGTTGCCTTCATGACCGTAACGTCCCTTTCGATTGTCCCTCAAACATCCAACGATAAGGCTACCTACTCACTAATAGTAGGATATAATTGTCTAAAGGAAAAGAGGAAAAGAACATCCCTTTTCGAGTATAAAAGTAGATAGCTGTTAGAAGTTTTCTCAAACATATTGCCCTTACACAAAAACTACTTTTCAAAAGACATTTCAAAACACTTTGTATACTTTCTCCACTATCCCTAGAAACATTACAAAGTTCGTTTTACTAAGGCGTTTTCAAAACATTTTCTAACACAAAGCACAAAGGTATTTTAAAAATGAGCAAACCTCTAAGATCCCGTGGAAAACCACGGATGGAAAGGGTGCTAACACCTTCCCTTTCTATAATCTTCTCCCTTACTCAGAAAACTCTCGAAAAGGTTTTTTTTGTTCTTTTCACCCTTTTCTTTGTTGGATAAAAGAAAAGACGGTGGCGAACACAAACGCAAAACCAGTATTAACAGTCATTTCGGCCACCGTATCACAGAACTGGCGACTCTTTTGGAGATATATAAAAATTGGGGTTACCTTAGAGTTAGTTCATTTTAAAACTGTTGTATTTGCTTGCTTTGTATGCTTTATCTTTGGAGAGTTGTTTGGGTTATTACTATAGATCCTACACCCGGATCTGGGGGCATCTTTTTAGGTAAATAGCAATAGATCATGGAGATTGTACGATGTAGACCGATATGGTTGAAGTGATAGTTGTGTTGGTGTGACACTTTGGTTGGTTCCAGTATCCTTTGTGTTGAATCGAGGAGAATACGAGGCCGCCGCATGGTGTCGTGAAGCACTAAGGGACCTTAGAAACTTAGCTGAACAAACTTGGCCATTAGAAAGTAGTGATATAGCCGGCCTTGGTGTAAAGCTGGGGATTGGTTGATACTCGATGCTACACTCATTAAGATCGAACATTCGATATGTTTCGGCCGCAAGAAAAGATTGTTAAGCTGAAATGACGCTCGATAAAGAAAGATCAGTGATATTAAGACTCCTTAGAACCCGATTACTATTGATAGGAAAGGTTGAGCCAACTAAACCTCAAGAGGGTACTTACCTACAAACCCCATGCAAGCCTAAACCTAAGGCTGCTTGTGTGACTTGTTTGCTTTCAACTTGAGCTACTTGCATAGTTTTTATCTAACAACATGATCTCCTTGCAGAATTTGTTTATAGTCATTATCTAGTAACCTGGACTTCTTAGACTCACTTGTCTTCATCACCTTACACTTTTGCTTAACGCATAGCATACACATCATAACATCATGCCACAACATTTCCTTAACTATTTCAAGGATCTCAAGGGTTTGTGATGCAGATTATGATAAATCAGACGTCTAGCAAGGGGCAAGGGGATTTATTTTTCTCTAGCCAATGCCATCAAAAGACCAAAACACGACAACATGAGTCAGGGGCTATGACCCACTTGATATGGTGAGCTTGACTCTCGTAGAAGGACACTCAACAATACGAAGTTCTTCAATCAAAGCTGCAAATTTCAACTTCTGACATTTTCTTGTTTACCCCACGAGATCCTTGAAAACATTACATGCATGCCATTTCATAACAGGTCTTCGAGTACAAATTTCTCATCTTTTCGCTGTTTATTTCAGCAAAAGAAATGGCCCTTGAACAAACAGTAAAAGACCTTCAAGCTCAAAACGCTCAGTTTCAACAAATTTTCATGCCTTTGGCCCAGGGGAAGGAAGAACTGAAAGCTCTCATCATCAAAGAGAAGAAGAAGAAGGCAAAGAAACCGGATGACATCCTGAATATTGGAAGAAGACTTAGAGGACCGGTTAAAGGAGCTCTAGATCTTTCAAATACATAAAATAAGGGGGATAATCATGAAAAAGATAGCAACCTGAAGGCTGATGAAGACGAAGCTGATTATTCTGAGGAGCAATATCCTCCTGCTGATGATAAATACAAACAGCTGTAGGATCGTCTTAATGCTATGGAGATTCAGCAGATACCTGGCTTAGACTTTGAAAAATTAGGGCTGGTTTCTGGCGTGATCATCCCACCAAAATTCAAGGTTCCCACGTTCTCCAAATAAGACGGGGTCTCTTGTCCTTAACTTCACTTAAGATCATATGTCAGAAAAATCCAGCCTCACACTGCTGACCGAAAGTTATGGGTCCATTTCTTCCAAGAAAGTTTAGCTGACACACAACTGGAGTGGTTCTATCAGCTAGAAAGAACATACATTCATACATAGGAAGACTTGGTTGCTGCTTTCTACAAGTTGTACCAATACAATGCTGACCTCGCTCCAACTCGTAACAACTTCAAAGCATGTCTATGGGTTCTAGCGAAGGCTTCAAAGAATATGCCCAGAAATGGAGGGATCTAGCTGGCAGGGTACAACCTCCTCTTAATGATTGGTAAATGGTAGACATGTTCATGGGAACTCTGACAGGTCCGTTCTTTAATCTGCTGTTTGAGAGTTCCTCGTCTGGGTCCACAGAGATGGTTCTGACTAGAGAAAGGATCGAAAGTGGTATCAAGAGTGGGAAGATCCTAATGGCTCCATCTTCTAATGTTGAGAAGAAGCCATTTGCTGGTAAGAGGGAAGCCAATGTTGTGCATGGCCAGATGGGTCATGATAAGGCAGACTACCATCAATCTGTAGGAGCAGTGCTGGTCTCTAATTCAGCACACGTGCAACGACCACAACAACGAGGTAATCAGCCGAGGCAAGACGAACCTAAGAGACAGTTTACCAAGATCAACATGCCATTGTCTCAAGCATTACAACATATGTTGAGGATGAATTTGATTACGTTGATAGGACCTCAACCAGAAAATCCACAACCACACTATCCTCAACCAGAACATCAAAACCTCAACTCACCCCAACCAGAAAATGAAAACCCCCTCACTCCTCAATCTGAAAATCCATCTTCTGAAATACCTGAACCAGAAATTCAACACGCTATCGCAAACTAATCACAAGACTCCCTTTCAGACACTGATACCACTACCCAAATTCCTGGGATAACAGAACCTCTTACGGTTCGTTTACCTCTCTCCATTCATGATATCCCATAAATACCTTCACCATATGAATCCACACCACCAAACACTCCTCACTCACCAATCCTAATATCTGATTCTTCTACTCCCTCACCAATCAACCGTCCAGCTAATCACCTCAGAACTGTCATTGATCTAGAAGCGCTGGACCATCTAGCATCCACCTCAAATAAAATTGCCATCCCTAAACCAAAACCAACCTTAACCAAATCATATATTGGTAAGAACTTGTTGATTTTTGAAACAGAAATACAGGAATGGGTTACTTCTTTGAAGCAAGCAAGTCAAGAGAATTCTAATCCTACTGCTTCTGATTCTCTGTGGGATAGATTCAGAAAATGGTTCAACTATGAATCCCAGAAGCTGAAAGAATTAGTTATGAGATGGCTCGACAGAACTTCAGTGATCAGCTGAAAGCCTTCAAAGATCAAGTTCTAAGCCACTGGGACAAGAAAGAAATTCTTCTGCTGAAAAATGCTCCTTGGAAAGAGCACCAACCTTCATAAGCCACTGAACCAGATTCTGATAGTCACCGTCTGACTACTTATCCAGAAAAGGTAATTGCAACAGAAGAAGTTGTTCAATCAGAAGAGGCTGCAGAGTGTTCTGAACGACATGTAACCCTTGAAGATACACCAGCTTCGTCTCTAGTCATGCAAACTCTGGAAGAGTTGAAGAAGGAGAATGCTTTAATTCATGCTAGACTGGATAAGCAAGAAGAGACAAACAAAGAGATCAGGGATATATTGGACAAACAAGAAGATACTACAAAATAAATCAAAGACATTCTGGGAAAGCAGGAAGAATCAAGCACTCAGATTAAGAGCTTGATGGAAGCGTTTTTCACACGACTTCCCCCTCCTTCTTAGATTTTCTTTAACTTTTTATATGTATTTTTCATCTTATCCTCTTTGTTTCTAAAATATGTCATTGCATTCTGTTTTTAATATAAATCATCTTTTTAACTCTGATTATATTGCTTTTTGATACCTGACAAAAAGGGGGAGAACGTAAGATATTTTCAATAACAGTATACCGGGACAAAGTCTAAAACATTCTGAATATCTTAACTTTTATGTTTTCTGAAAGCTTGAACAGGAACATATTTTGATAAGGATAGAAGGAGATGCATCAAAAGATCTGACAAGAAGAAACTTCAGGGAAGTAACTCATCGCTATCTGAGTAATCAACTCAGGGGGAGACTCTCTTAAGCTTTTTGCTCTATAATTTTTATTGAAAATCCTAGTTTTTGTCATCATCAAAAAGGGGGAGATTGTTAGAACATAGTTTGATTCTACAACCCTTAATTAGAGTTTTGATGATAACAAACACAAAGAACAAATATGCACTCTAAATTTGTGTTGTTTCTTATACATAAGTTCTGACTGAAACAACATCAGAAGTTAAGCCACATAGGCTTTCAAGCTGAGCTAATTAGAATGTTTTGAAGAATAATGATCAGAATCTGCATTAAAGTAAAAGATACTCTGGCTCTGAGCAGAAGTCTAATATAGCATCAGATCCTCACATCTCTGAGTCATCAAAGTTCTGAAGTAAAAGCAACATACAAGATTCTAGTTTTGAAGAGTTACTTTTCAATTAAGACAATATCATATGCAGCGGCTTCATTCAGACAAGAATCTTCTCAATATGGAAATTGCATTGAGTGTCCATCATCACGCTTTATGTTGGACAAGATTTCCACGCCTATATAAACAAGCTTAAAGGACAAATAGTTTGCGATTTTTGAACTACGACTACTCATACATCTTAAACGCTGCAAACATTCATATTCTCTTATACGCTCAAATTGTGTAATATATCACAGTAGTGATATAGTTTTTGTAACGAAAAACAACAGTACACAGTAAATCATTTACTTTTGATTAAGCTAGTTTTCCTTGAGATAAACCGGGTTGAGGTTGTACTCAAGAAGACTTTGGCAGTTATCAAAGTAGTATTGTAATCAGTTTTGATTACTGAATTAAGTCCTCGTTGGAGAGAGGCGAAATCACCTTGGCGGGTGGACTGGAGTAGTTTGAGATCAAATGAACCAGGATAAAAATATCGTGTCCACTGCTTTGGATTTTAAGTTTCAATTCAACCCCCTTCTTGTGTTTTTCACTTCTTCAGGTTAAAGCGATAGCTACGTTAGTGTGACACATTTGTTGGTACCGGTAGCCCTTAAGTTTAGTCAAGGAGAATACGGGGCCGCTGTGTGGTGTCATGAAGCACTAACTGACCTTAGAACCTTTAATTGAACAACTTGGCCATTAGGAAGTAGTGAGATAGCCAGCTTTGGTTCCAACCTAAGATTGGTTGATACTCGATGCTACGCTCATTAAGATCGGACTTTCGAGATATTTCGGTCGCTAATAAAGAGGCTTGCGCTGAAACAATGCCTGATGAAGAAATATTAATGATATTGAGATCCCCTAGAACCCGTTTACTTTCTAGTATTGGTTGAACCAACTAAGCTTCAAGAGGGTACTTACCTATGACTCCATGCAAGCCTAAACCTAAGGACTTTTCTGCTTTGTGTGTATATGATTATTTGTACATAACGACTTATTTGCTTTGTTTATTTGTACATAACATCATGAAATCATACCATAGCATTGTCAATAACCATTTCAAGGATCTCAAGGGCCTATGATGCAGGGTCATGATGAACCAGACGTCTATCAAAGGGCAAGAGGATTTATTCTCCTCTAACAAAATGTTGTCAAAGACTAAAGCACGATAACTTGAGTCAAGGGCTATGACCCACTTGACATGGTGAGCTTGATTCTTGTAGAAGGACATTCAACGATACAAAGTTCTTCAATCAAAGATGTAATCAAAGTTTAACTTCTAACATCTTCTTGTGTTTACCCCGCGAGATCCTTGAAAAAATTGCATCCATATATCATGCATCATATCATGACAGGTTTTCCCCACACAGGTTTCTCATCTGCTTACTGTTTATTTCAGTAGAGATGTCTCTAGAACAAATTGTCATAGATCTTCAGACCCAAAATGCTCAACTTCGAGAATTGTTCCTGAACCTATCCAAGGGGCAAGAAGGAGTGAAAAAACTCCTCATTGAGAGCATGACCAAGAAGAATCCTGAGGACCACATGGATGACCAGTTGGAACGGTTACAAACTGAGGTAGCAACAATGAGAATCCAGATGATGAGGAAGATGGTGGGCCATATGGCTCTTATCCAAAACTTAGCTCGGGAACAAGAATAGTTCAGAACTTTTGTCAACAAGCTTTATCAAGACGAATGCAACTGTATGAAACAAACAGTTGAAGTTGGGGATCAAGTCATTAATCAGCCCCCAAAGAGACAAGAAGTTGGCTTGGTGGAGAGTAGACCTTTCTAAATTTCTACCACATCACAAGCCCAAGAACAACCTCGCCAACCACGATAAGGTGATCAGCACAAGAAAGATGCACCCAAAAGAAAATTTACCAAGATCAACATGTCCTTGGCTCAAGCATTGTGTTGTACCCTAAAATTTATCCTCCCATTTTCACACAAGACATACTCCTAGAGGTCCTCAATTGCTCAAGGTTGACCAAGAATTGATCAGACAAATTCTCCTCCTAAGCATTGGCCTTCCAACTAGGGTTTCATTTTTCACCAAGATGTGTGAGCACCAAAGTTATCAAATTTATTCCATGGTCCTAATATGTCTTCAAGATTATCCATGACAAATTTCATACCTTGCACTACAAGTTTGCTCATTCTACTGCTCAAATGCCTGAAAATCAACTATACTTGGTCAAAAGTCAATTGTGACCCACTTGCAGTCAAACTTCAAGTTTTTTGGTCAACATCAACATTTTGAAGTGATATCCATCATTTTATCAAGGGTTTATCATGATTCCTCAAGAAATGCTCATAATTCATCAAAAGTCAAGAATTGCTAATTAGGGTTTCTATAGGAAAAGTCAACCAAACTTTAACCAGGCATAACTTTCACATACTTCATCCATTTTCCACAACCAAAGCTCATTTTGGAGAGAATCCAATTCCCTACAACTTATCTTCAACCCTCAAGTTCAAGAGGTGTACCATTTGAAAGATACAAGCTCATACATTACAAGTCATTTCAAAAGGTCAACAAAAGTCTTTTTTTTCCAAGACCATTTACATTAAGATGATTTCTCCAAATACAGAAATGGTCAACATAGAAATTATAGAGGGCATCTAGGGCTTTCCAAAAAGTTCCAGATCATCATCATTGGATAAAAATTGAATAAGACATGGATTGCACAAGTTGGGAGATTTTCAAAGGAAAGGCTTGAAATCTCAATTGATAAAATTTGTGATTTTAAGTTATTGGGCCTAAGTTTTTGGAGTTCAAATATGTTCATGATGTGTCCAAGGACCTCTAAATCTATCCATGCATTTTTTGATATTTATTTTTATTTATTTGAATTTTTATTCATTTAAATATGAATTAAATCAAATAAAAACTAAATAAAATTGCATAAAATAGTAAATATTGGTTATGGAAATATGGGCTGATGATTTGAATTATTTTGGACTCCAAAATTGCGTGCAAAGGAGACTAGGTGCATTGAATCTCCAAATGGGCAAGAATTTTCATTTTTGGAACTTTTTTAATGTGTTTCATTTTGGTTTGAAAGAGGGCCATTATGGGTGGATTCTTACCATCTTTGCTATCCCTCTTCTTCCTCTATAAATACAAGATCAAGGCATGAGCAAAGAAGACGAAAATCATTGCTAGAGAGTTCCCACAAATTACACATAAAAAATCATTGCTACAAAGCTCTACAAAATTCTCAAAAATTTCTCAAAGTTTTAAAATTCTTAACCACACTTCCAGGTGCTCTCGAGCAAAACAAAGGATCTGTTCATCTCCATTAGGCTCCCATGAGTTAAACTAGGCTCATAACGAAGCCCTTCCATGTCTAGAACTCTCACATCTAATCGTACCGGTTTTGGTAAAATTTATTGAATCTCAAACTGTCTATTCATGTCATATAAATTATTTTTATGCATTGATATGTGTTTGTGAGACCATTTAGAACAGGTTAGAATGATCACATGTGCAGATGAACACCCTATGCGCAAAATTCCATGGTTAGGGCTATAAGCTTTTTGAGCTTCGGATTCTGTGATATGAGGACTTTCAATCCAAACCAACGATATGCCTCATGGGAGACATACACATGATTATGAAGACTTTTCTCCAGCGCCTGGGCTCTCTTTCTAATGGGCCTGGGATTTTTCTTAGCGTATCCCCCCATTTTCTTTACAACATGGCCCATTCTTTTGTTTTTTTTTGCTTTAATTATTTATTTTCTTTTTATTTCAATTAATTCTTTTTTTTATAAAAAAATCATAAAATCACAAAAAAAATAGATTTAGTTCTTTTCTTTTAATTAATTTAATTTTCATAAATAAATTTAATTTAACTTAATCATGTTTTAATATTTATTTCATAGTTAATTTATAATTAATTTAGACTTAGGTCTTAAATATTAAAACCAAATCACGAAAATGCCAAAAATATTTTTCTTAATACTTAGCCTTTTTAGGACATTTGATTTTCTTTCTAAACAATCTCTTCTCATTTTTTTTCTATTTTTATTTTCTTATTTAAATTCTAGAAAGAATGTATAGGTCAGACATTTGATTTTGTAATAGTTAGTTTATCTTTTCGCATTTTTTTTCTAAATATTGTAACTGCTCATGAGATGTAATAGCGTAGGATTTACTTTCCGCAATTTATATTTTCTGTACAATATTACTGTTAGTAAATAGGATTGTATGGAAATACTGAAAACAAAGCGCTAGAAAACCTAATAACACAAGATAAATACTCGAACTAAATCAATTGCACATGCACACCTCTAGGGTACCCCACTTAGGTTGCCTTCGGAAAAAGGTCACAATTCTCGAAACGTGAGAAACTTTAGTTGTTGTCCTCTAGTTTGAAAGATCACAAGTACCTCGATGACCCTCTCGAGATTTCCTCGGTTAAAAGTGATCTTAGAACTTTAGGACAGTTACTAAAGTTTCTTGCCAAGTTGCCTTCATGACTGTAACGTCCCTTTCGATTGTCCCTCAAACATCCAACGATAAGGCTACCTACTCACTAATAGTAGGATAGAACTGTCTAAAGGAAAAGAGGAAAAGAACATCCCTTTTCGAGTATAAAAGTAGATAGCTGTTAGAAGTTTGCTCAAACATATTGAACTTACACAAAAACTACGTTTCAAAAGACATTTCAAAACACTTTGTATACTTTCTCCACTATCCCTAGAAACATTACAAAGTTCACTGTACTAAGGAGTTTTTAAAAAAATTTCTAACATAAAGCACAAAGGTATTTTAAAAACGAGCAAACCTCTAAGAGCCCGTGGAAAACCACGGATGGAAAGGGTGCTAACACCTTCCCTTTCCATAATCTTCCCCCTTACTCAGAAAACTCTCGAAAATGTTTTTTTCTGTTCTTTTCACCCTTTCCTTTGTTGGATAAAAGAAAAGACGGTGGCGAACACAAATGCAAAACCAGTATTAACAGTCAGTTCTGCCACCGTATCACAGAACTGGAGAATCTGTTGGAGATATATAAAAATTGGGGTTACCTTAGAGTTAGTTCATTTTAAAATTGTTGTATTTGCTTGCTTTGTATGATTTATCTTTGGAGGGTTGTTTGGGTTGTTACTATAGATCCTACACTCGGATCTGGGGGCACCTTTTTAGGTAAATATCAATAGATCATGGAGACTGTACGACATAGACCGATGTGGTTGAAGCGATAGCTGTGTTGGTGTGACACTTTGGTTGGTACTGGTATCCTTTGTGTTGAATCGAGGAGAATATGAGGTCGCCGCATGGTGTCGTGAAGCACTAAGGGACCTTAGAACCTTAGTTGAACAAACTTGGCCATTATAAAGTAGTGATATAGCCGGCCTTGGTGTAAAGCTGGGGATTGGTTGATACTCGATGCTACACTCATTGAGATCGAACATTCGAGATGATTTGGCCGCAAGAAAATATTTCTAAGCTAAAATGACGCTCGATAAAGAAAGATCAGTGATATTGAGACTCCTTAGAACCCGATTACTATTGATAGGAAAGGTTGAGCCAACTAAACTTCAAGAGGGTACTTACCTACAAACCCCATGCAAGCCTAAACCTAAGGCTGCTTGTGTGACTTGTTTGCTTTCAACTTGAGCTACTTGCGGGGTTTTTATCTAACAACATGATCTCCTTGCAGAATTTGTTTATAGTCATTATCTAGTAACCTGGACTTCTTAGACTCACTTGTCTTCATCACCTTACACTTTTGCTTAACGCATAGCATACACATCATAACATCATGCCACAACATTTCCTTAACCATTTCAAGGATCTCAAGGGTTTGTGATGCAGGTTATGATAAATCAGACGTCTAGAAAGGGGCAAGGGGATTTATTTTTCTCTAGCCAATGCCATCAAAAGACCAAAACACGACAACTTGAGTCAGGGGCTATGACCCACTTGATATGGTGAGCTTGACTCTCGTAGAAGGACACTCAACAATACGAAGTTCTTCAATCAAAGCTGCAAATTTCAACTTTTGACATTTTCTAGTTTACCCCGCGAGATCCTTGAAAACATTGCATGCATGCCATTTCATAACAGGTCTTCGGGTACATATTTCCGCTATTTATTTCAGCAAAAGAAACTGCCCTTGAACAAATAGTAAAAGACCTTCAAGCTCAAAACGCTCAGTTTCAACAAATTTTCATGCCTTTGGCCCAGGGGCAGGAAGAACTGAAAGCTCTCATCATCAAAGAGAAGAAGAAGAAGGCAAAGAAACTGGATGACATCCTGAATATGGGAATAAGACTTAGAGGACCAGTTAAAGGAGCTCTAGATCTTTCAAATACATCAAATAAGGGGGATAATCATGAAGAAGGTAGCAACCCGGAGGATGATGAAGACGAAGCTGATTATTATGAGGAGAAATATCCTCCTGCTGATGATAAATACAAACAACTGGAGGATCATCTTAATGCTATGGAGATTCAGCAGATACCTGGCTTGGACTTTGAAAAATTAGGGCTGGTTTCTGGCGTGATCATCCCACCAAAATTCAAGGTTCCCACGTTCTCCAAATAAGACGGGGTCTCTTGACCTTAACTTCACTTGAGATCATATGTCAGAAAAATCCAGCCTCACACTGCTGACCGAAAGTTATGGGTCCATTTCTTCCAAGAAAGTTTAGCTGGCACACAACTGGAGTGGTTCTATCAGCTAGAAAGAACAGAAATTCATACATATGAAGACTTGGCTGTTGCTTTCTACAAGCAGTACCAATATAACGCTGACCTCGCTCCAACTCGTAACAACTTCAAAGCATGTCTATGGGTTCTAGCGAAGGCTTCAAAGAATATGCCTAGAAATGGAGGGATCTAGCTGGCAGGGTACAACCTCCTCTTAATGATTGGGAAATGGTAGACATGTTCATGGGAACTCTGACATGTCCGTTCTTTAATCTTCTGTTTTGGAGTTCCTCGTCTGGGTTCACAGAGATGGTTCTGACTAGAGAAAGGATCGAAAGTGGTATCAAGAGTGGGAAGATCCCAATGGCTACATCTTCTAATGCTGAGAAGAAGCCATTTGCTGGTAAGAGGGAAGCCAATGTTGTGCATGGCCAGAAGGGTCATAATAAGGTAGACTACCACCAATTTGTAGGAGCAGTGCTAGTCTCTAATTCGGCACACGTGCAACAACCACAACAACGGGGTAATCAGCCAAGGCAAGACGAACCTAAGAGACAGTTTACCAAGATCAACATGCCATTGTCTCAAGCATTACAACATATGTTGAGGATGAATTTGATTACGTTGATAGGACCTCATCCAAACCCTAAGACTTCTTCTCCTAACTACAATCCTGATGCAAGGTGTGCCTATCATTCTGACAGTCATGGGAACAATACTAACGATTGTTCGACACTAAAACACAGGATTCAAAATATGATTGACGCCAAGGAGATTGAGTTCGACCCTCTTGAGACTCCCAACGTGATCACTGCTCCCATGCCAAATCATGGCCAGGATTGAGAGCATTTTTGTTCATTTGAATTCTCAAGTTGTATTTTCTTTGTTTGTTCAAACAATTATTGTCATGTGAAACTTTTTTATTTCATTAATGTATTGTACATGTTTGTCTTGAATTAATTTGTTTTCATTATGCTTAAACTGCTTTCTTACTTCCCTTTTGTGATATTTAACTCTTGATTAAAAGCTCTAAGCCTTTAGTGGGAGGCTTACGAGAATGATACCACAATCTCTATAGTATGATTTTGAACATACCCCGCTGACGATGTACATGCGTTGTTTCAAATCCTAAACAGTGGGGTTATAAGGAAGATAATCCCTAGTCAACGCCTTTGAGCCTAAGAAGTAGGAGTTTTCTTTTCACACAAATTAAAACCCTTAATCATAACCTGGGGCAGGGTAGTTTTCTCAGTTAATTCAGATGTGAGTTCAGTCACAAGCTTTCCCTTCATACACGACAAATAGTGTATAAGATGCTCTCCAAAAGATGGTGATGGTTCCACATAATAATTAAGAATAGGAAGTCATTATCTCTCAAAATAAAAGCCCATTAAGTCAAAACCTATGAAGGACACTTAAGAAAAAAACTGGGGCATCCCGCCGACTGTAATCACAAAAGAAACAGTTCAGGCAAAAGACAGGGATAGCAAAATCAAAAAAGAAAGAGGTCCTACAAATCCTCAAAAAAAAGAAAAGGTCACAAAAATGACTGCCTTCTCAAACAAACGTTCAATTTCTAAACCATCACCTGAATATCGAGGCCAACATTCCAGAACTCAACTGGGATTTGAAATGCACAATTAACTGAGCATAGGACTAAAGAATATCATGAAGAGCAGGTTGGGTACAAATAAAATTTGAGTCTTTTATCCTTTGTTTCTTGAACCGTAAACTAGGCCACGTTATAACCCTTAAAAGTCCTAGCTGAAGCATGGGTTAGTTCGAGAGCATACTGTTACAAAGGTATCCTGACTCCTGTAAGGTTTTCTATAAATCATGAGTTGATATCACATTCTTGCAAATTTTGTTTTACTACAAAAAACGCATTTTCAAAAAAAATTCAAGACAGACATAAGCTTTGCATTCTTTAAATGACATTGTTTACATATGGTTAATTGTTCAAATGGCAGAGAAATTCACACAATGAATATTCAGTGAACGAAGACCCTCTCAATGGACAGAATCACCTCAGATGGAAAAAACATTCCCAATAACAAGCCTTTCATAATCAAGGGGCATGACATGGTGTCTAATTAATCTGGGGAAGCCAAGCCAATATGCAAAGAACCTCTCCAAAAATGCTGAATAGCCAGGGGCAGATGTCCATCTGAATCACTCAGGGGTTGTTACATTGATTAGGGATTCCAGCAGAAAATCACTGTAAAATTTGAATCTTTGGTACTACCAAATTGCTTGTCTGTGCCAGTAGTATCAGATGGTGTTAGTATCATGTCTTCGAATCCTTCCATGACAGTTCTTAGAAATAAATACCTAAGAAATTGAAGACTATCAGAAACTTGATCAAACATCAGGTGCACCAGATTTATCCTGAAGCAGCCCCACACAGGCTCCCACGTATGAAAGGGCACATGCGATCACATAAACATTTCCTGGCATTTCTATAACACTTGTTGTCATAGATGGTGACAACTCTCCACATCCTATGAGCGCGGACATAGTCATAAAATACTATGCATGAAAAAGACTTGCTAGGTTGACAGGCCTAGGCAAAATTAAGGGCATCCCTGCGAACCAAAAGAGTTCGGGAAAAAATTAAGGATATATACAAAAAAATTGTACACCCGGCAAATCGAAAACCTGAAAAGGCGGCTTGAGAAAAAAAGGGTATCCCGCTGGACTGAAAACCCGAAAGGGAGGTCTAGGCAAAAGTTAGGGATTAAAAACATACGACTATGTCCCATCATCTTGTCATTTGTTTATCAATAGAAGACTTATCATCCTGATAATCATTTACCAAGCACCCCAAGAGTGGGGAAGACACTCAAACCATCCACAAAGTCTCTGCAAGTACTTTCTCCAGCAAGTACAGAGGCAGGGGCATCTTACTAAAAAGTCACTGCCATATCCTCAACATACAACCTAGTGATGTCATGTGTTCTTGTATCCCCGGTAGAACAGGAATTTCCAACTACTGCTCTGACATCAGGTTTTCCCCAGTAAAGTCGTCAAACTTCTCAGGATTCCCCAAAATCCTCAGGCAGTGCACAGAGCTTTCCTTCCCCAATAGAGTTTATTTCTCTAACGGAAGATCATCTCCCAGCAGTTCAGCTTCAAAAAAATTTGAAGACCTACATTCGTCATTGCCGCTGCAATCAGGGATTTATTTTCCCCAATTCAACAACGCTACAATAGAACAACTGATACATTCACATATTGCATTCATACATCATTCTACAAACGTCATAACATCTATAACACAAATGCATACATCCCAATCTCATTTATTTTGAGAACACCATTACACAATGCATTTCATACATCATGACATTGCATTCAGCTAATGCTTTACCTTTTCAGGAAAGATCAATCAACAGATATTTATCATCAACAATTTTCAATAGGTCCAGGATTAGCTCCTGAAACAAAACAGAGTAATTATCTGTGCAACCAAATACAACTTTGCACGGGCTCATCATGAAGAAATCTTACACGGGTTTCTTATGACTTCCAAATACAGCTTTACACTGGCTCATCATGAAGCAATCTTACACGGGTTTCTTCTGAATTCCAAATACAAGTTCACACTGGATCATCATGAAGAAATCTTACACGGGTTTCTTCTGACTTCCAAATACAGCTTTACACGGGCTCATCCTGAAGCAATTTTACACGGGTTTCTTCTAAATTCCAAATACAACTTTGCACGGGCTTATTATGAAGCAATCTTACACGAGTTTCTTCTGAATTCCAAATACAACTTTACACGGGCTCAACATGAAGCAATCTTACATGGGTTTCTTCTGACTTCCAAATATAACTTTACACAGGCTCATCATGAAATAATCTTACACGGGTTTCTTCTGAATTCCAAATACAACTTTATACAGGCTTTTCATGAAGCAATCTTACACGGGTTTCTTCTGACTTCAAAATATAACTTTATACGGGCTCTTCATGAAGAAATCTTACACGAGTTCCTTCTCCCTCCTTTTGAAGTTTTACACAGACTCATCCTGAAGCAACCCTACCCAGGTTCCTTCTCACAATCTCCAGATGCAGTTTTACACGGACTCATCCTGAAGCAACCCTACCCAGGTTCCTTCTCACAATCTCTAGATGCAGTTTTACACGGACTCATCTTGAGGAAACCCTACCCAGGTTCCTTCTCTTGAATTTCCAGATGCAGTTTTACACGGACTCATCCTAAAGCAACCCTACCCAGGTTCCTTCTCACAATCTCCAGATGCAGTTTTACACGGACTCATCCTGAAGCAACCCTACCCAGGATCCTTCTCTTGAAATTCCAGATGCAGTTTTACACGGACTCATCCTGAGGCAACCCTACCCAGGTTTCTTCTCACAATTACCAGATGCATTTTTACACTGACTCATCTTGGGGAAACCCTACCCAGGTTCCTTCTTACAATTTCCAGATGCAATTTTACCCGGACTCATCCTGAAGCTGCCCTACCCAGGCTCCCTCTCATATATCTCCTAAAATAGCCCTACCCAGGTTCCTTCTCATACACTTCCAAATGAAGTCTTATCCGAACTCATCCTGAAATATCCCTATACAGGTTTCTTCTGATAAATTTCTAGATAGCAGTTAATTTCATTCTCCCCAGCAAATTACTGCGAAGCCTTGATTTCAACCAGAAAACAGCAAACTTTCATCTCTCCAATTCGGAGATAACCCCTCAGTAGAGCCATAGACAACTGAAGTTTCTAGACTCTATTCCCCATAGAGTTTTCCTCAAACAAGAAAACAATAGAAATAAACATCCCCCAGTGGACTCCTCCTCAGACAACAGGAACAGGAATCCCCATAAAGAGACCTCTTATAAAGTCAGCATCTACTTTGGGTGGCATCTTTAAGCCCATCTCTAACGACTCTCCGTCATATTCTCTAGATACCATATTTAAGGCCATCTCCGACGACTTTCAGTCATCTTCTCCAAATGGCATCTATAAGCCCATTCCTAACATCACCAACAATCAGTATTACTTCATGTGAGTGCAAATTTCTGGGCACTCTAGTGTTCATTCATCTTCCACCTTTAGATCACCAAAGGCAGACAAGTCAATCTAAATCCTCAGTTTTAAGAAGATTGAACAGGGAGAGCTATTGTACCCCAAAATATTCCCTCCCATTTTCACACAATACATACTCCTAGAGGTCTTCAATTGCTCAAGGTTGGCCAAGAATTGATCAGACAAATTCTCCTCCTAAGCATTGGCCTTCCAACTAGGGTTTCTTTTTTCACCAAGATGTGTGAGCTCCAAAGGTCTAAAATGTCTTCCGTGGTCCTAATATGTCTTCAAGATTATCCATGACAAATTTCATACCTTGCACTACAAGTTTTCTCAATCAACTGCTCAAATGCCTAAAAATCAACTATACTTGGTCAAAAGTCAACTGTGACCCACTTGCAGTCAAACTTCAAGGTTTTTGGTCAACATCAACATTTTGAAGTGATATCCATCATTTGATCAAGGGTTGATCATGATTCCTCAAGAAATGCTCCTAATTCATCAAAAGTCAAGAATTGCTAATTAGGGTTTCTATAGGAAAAGTCAACCAAACTTTGACCAGGCATAACTTTCACATACTTTATCCATTTCCCCCAACAAAGGCTCATTTTGAATAGAATCTAATTCCCTACAACTTTTATTCAACCCTCAAGTTCAAGAGGTGTACCATTTGAAAGATACAAGCTCATACATTACAAGTCATTTCAAAAGGTCAACAAAAGTCATTTTTTTCCAAGACCATTTACATTAAGATGATTTCTCGAAATGAAAAAATGGTCAACATAGAGATTGTATAGGACATCTAGGGATTTCCAAAAATTTAAAGATCACCATCATTGGATAAAAATTGAGCAAGTTATGGATTGCACAAGTTGGGAAATTTTCAAAGGAAAGGCATGAAATCTCAATCGAGAAAATTTGTGATTTTAGGTTATTTGGCCTAACTTTTTGGAGTTCAAATATGTTCATGATGTGACCAAGGACCTCTAAATCTATCCATGCATTTTTTTATTTTTTATTTTTATTTATTTGAATTTTTATTCATTTAAATATGAATTAAATCAAATAAAAACTAAATAAAATTGCATAAAATAGTAAATATTGGTTATGGAAATATGGGCTGATGGTTTGAATTATATTTTACTCCAAAATTTCGTGCAAATGAGGCTAGGTGCATTGCACCTCAAAATGGGCAAGAATTTGCATTTTCGGAACTTTTTTAATGTGTTTGATTTTGGTTTGAAAGAGGGCCATTATGGGTGGATTATTACCATCTTTGCTAGCCCTCTTCTTCCTCTATAAATACAAGACCAAGACATGAGCAAAGGAGACAAAAATCATTGCTAGAGAGTTCCCACAAATTACACACAAAAAAATCATTGCTACAAAGCTCTACAAAATTCTCAGAAATTTCTCAAAGTTGCGAAATTCTTAACCACACTTCCAAGTGCTCTCAAGCAAACAAAGGATCCGTTCATCTCCCCGAGGCTCCCAAGAGTTAAACTAGGCTCATAACCAAGCCCTTCCACGTCTAGAACTCTCACATCCAGTCGTACTGGTTTTGGTAAAATTTCTTGAATCTCAAACTGTTTATTCATGCCATATAAATTATTTTTGTGCATTGATATGTGTTTGTGAGACCATTTAGAATAGGTTAGGATGATCGCATGTGCAGATTAACACCCTATGCGCAAGATTCCATGTTTAGGGCTATAATCTTTTTGAGCTTCGGATCCTGTGATACGAGGACTTTCAATCCAAACCCACAATAGGCCTCATGGGAGAGATACACATGATTCTAAAGACTTTTCTCCAGTGCATGGGCTCTCTTGCTAATGGGCCTGGGATTTTGCTTAGCGCATCCCCCATTTTCTTTACAACACGGTCCATTCTTTCGTTTTTTTTGCTTTAATTATTTATTTATTTTCATTTCAATTAATTCTTTTTTTATAAAAAAAATCATAAAATCATAAAATCACAAAAAAATAGATTTAGGTCTGTTCTTTTAATTAATTTAATTTTCATAAATAAATTTAATTTAACTTAATCATGTTTTAGTATTTATTTCATAGTTAATTTGTAATTAATTTAAACTTAGGTCTTAAATATTAAAATCAAATCACGAAAATACCAAAAATATTTTTCTTAATACTTAGGCTTTTTAGGACATTTGATTTTCTTTCTAAACAATCTTTTCTCTTTTTTTTTCTATTTTTCTTTTGTTATTTAAATTCTAGAAATAATGTATAGGTCGCACATTTGATTTTGTAATAGTTAGTTTATCTTTTCGCATTTTTTTTCTAAATATTGTAACTGCTCATGGGATGAAATAGCGTAGGATTTACTTTCGGCACTTTATATTTTCTGTACAATATTACCATTAGTAAATAGGATTGTATGGAAAGGCTGAAAACAAAGCGCTAGCAAACCTAATAACACAAGATAAATACTTGAACTAAATCAATTTCACATGCACACCTCTAGGGTACCCCACTTTGGTTGCCTTCGGAAAATGGTCACAATTCTCGAAACGTGAGAAACTTTAGTGGCTGTCCTCTAGTTTGAAAGATCACAAGTCCCTCAATGACCCTCTCGACGTTGCCTTGGTTAAAAGTGATCTTAAAACTTTAGGACAGTTACTAAAGTTTCTTTCCAAGTTGCCTTCGTGACCGTAACGTCCCTTTCGATTGTCCCTTAAACATCTAACGATAGGGCTACCTACTCAGTAATAGTAGGATAGCACTGTCTAAAGGAAAAGAGGAAAAGAACGACTCTTTTCGAGTATAAAAGTAGATAGCTATTAGAAGTTTTCTCAAACATATTTCACTTACACAAAAACTACATTTCAAAACACTTTATATACTTTCTCCACTATCCCGAGAAACATTATAAAGTTCACCGTACTAAGGTGTTTTCAAAATATTTTCAAACACAAAGCACAAAGGTATTTTAAAAATGAGCAAACCTCTAAGAATCCGTGGAAAACCACGGATGGAAAGGGTGCTAACACATTCACTTTTCATAATCTACCCCCTTACTCAGAAAACTCTCTAAAAAGTATTTTTCTGTACTTTTCACCCTTTCCTTTATTGGATAAAAGAAAAGACGGTGGCGACTCTTGCTTACCGCAATATTTGCAAACACAAACGTAAAACTAGTATTAACAGTCAATTCTGCCACCATATCACACATTTCATCATATGTTGTAAGCCAAACTGGTTGCATTAAGGGAGCCTCCTCTAAAACCTAATACTTCTACTCCTAGTTACCATCCCAATGAAAGGTGTGCATACCATTCCAACAGTTAGGGACACGACACTAACCACTGTTAGGCGTTGAAGAAAAAAATTCAAGACCTGATCGACGAAGGAGTGTTGGAGTTTACATAAGACGGTCAACTGATATTCTTCCGTCACCCCTCAAAGACACACCACCTGAAGTGACAAATTTAAGCGGAGAAATTTTTGTTCATTCGAATTTTCACTTGTAATTTCTTTGTTTGCTTAAACACTTATCTTTATGTCAGACTTTGGTTATTATTATTAATTCATTGCATATGTTTGTTTTGAGTTAATCCATTCGTTTTCACTATACTGAAATTATGCTTTTACCTCTTTTTGTATGATATTCAACTCTCGTTAAAAGTTGCAAGACTTTAGAGGGAGGATGAAGAAAATAATACCATAATCTCATATAGTATGCTTTTGGACAGACCTTGTCGACGATGTACATGCGTTCTTTCAATCCCTAAAGACTGGAGTTATAAGGAAGATAATCCCTAGTCAACCCATTTGAGCCAAAGAAGTAGGAGTTTTCTTTTTCACACAAATTGAAACCTTTAATCAAAACCTGGGGCAGGGTAGTTTCTCAATTAATTCAAATGCGATACACAACGAATGACATTAAAGCATCCTTCTGAATCAAAAGACGATGACGGTTCCCCGTAAAATAGGCAGTCATTATCTCTCAAAAGAAAAGCCCATGATTCAAAACCTACGAAGGAGACTTAAGAAAAACTAGGGCATCCTGTTGGCTGTAATCTCAAAACAAGAACATTCAGGCAAAAATTAGGGGCAATAAATCAAAAAAAGGACGTCACTACAAATCCTCAACAACAGAAAAAATGTTGCAAAATGACTGCCTTCTCCAACAAACTTAACTTGTCCGAACCATCACTAAAACGTCATTCCAGACTCAATTGGAATTCAAAACGCACAATTAACTGAGTATAGGACTGGAGAACATCATGAAGAGCGGGTTGGATACAAACATACTTTGAGCCTTATCCTTTGTTTCTTGAAACCATGAACCAGGCCATATTACAACCCCTTAAAAGTCCTAATTGAAGCATGGGTTGGTTCAAAAGCATACTGTTACAAAAGGTATCCTGACTCCTGTAAGGCTTACTGTAAATTCTGAGTTTGAATTCATATTCTTACAAAACTCTTTTACTTGTTAAAACTGCATTTTCAAAACTTCAAGACAAACATAAATGTTGCATTGTTTGAATACCGCTGTTTGCATATGGCTATTTATTTGACAACAGAGGAATTCGCACGGCGAATATCCAATGAACAGAAATCATCTCAAGAAATAGAATCACTTCAAATGGAAAAACACTTCCAATGACAAATATTCCATAATCAAAGGGGCATAACATGATTATTGTCCAACCCATCCGGGGCAGTGAAGTCAAGATTCCAAGAAATCTCTCATAGTCGGGGGCAGGTCTCCATCACTTGGGGGATTGAACATGAATTCCATAAAAGTGGCACGTACAATCAAGCCGAATTTTTCTGGCTGTAACTACAACACTTACTTCTATGGAAAATAACAAATCCCCAAAAAGTCCCTTTCACAAGGAGATCCCTGATAAAGTCTCCAGAGCCACCTCTATAAGGTTACCCCCATAGAATAATCTTCACAGATAAGGGTCAAAACCCCACAAGGCCAATTCATGGATATCCTCACAAATTTATCCCTATAAATTTGGATTCATGCAATCCCCAGCCAGAGTTTCAATCTCCGGAAGGTCCTCTCCCCAGCTGAGTTTGGTCTTAAAAGGAAGGCCTTGTGGAATTCTTCCTAAAGAAAATCCTCCCCAGCAGTTCATCCAAAATCCTTTTCAACAGGGTTTATTTCCCCAACAAACAACAAAAATTCACCAGCTTGAATTTGCCTCTCAGACTATTATAAATTAAGGGATCATAACCCCTAATCCCCAGTGAAGTCGCCAACAGTTACTAGAGCCTAGAGCCAAACAGATAGTAACTTAACTTCTCCATCTACTTCAAAGCCTGGACCCGACCAGTTAATAGTTCGAGTTGCTGAAACCTAGACCCGACCAGATAATAGTTTAACTTCTTCAAATCACTAACAAAACTCTTCTTCCCCAGTAGAGTTTGCCACTATTCCTAGTGAGTTAATGCAAAGCCTGGAAGCTGACCTGATAACAGATAACGTCTTTATCCCCAATAAGTTGTTAACTTCCATTCTCTCCAATAAAGAGATAACTCCCCAGTAGAGCAACGGACAACTAAAACTCTTGAACTCTTTTCCCCAAGCAGAAATCAACACTCTCCAAAGAGTTTCCCTCAAGCAAAATCAATGTCCCCCAGCGGATTTCTCCTCAAACAACAAAACGGGAATCCCCAGTGGAAACATTCTAAACAAGGTTTAAAGATGTGCATAATCTTCATCCCCAACATTCCAGGATTTAACTCCCCAAAATCCCCTAGCACTTGTCAAGGATTTATTTTCTGAGGCAAAGATGCACTTCAATAACATTTCACATTCATACATCATATTACATACATGATAAATGCATACAGCATAATCTCATTTATTTTGAGAACATCATGAAGCCATGCATACATCTACATGCAACTAACCCTCTTCTTTGCAGGAAAAGTCAATCAACAAAAAATCCTCTTTTGGCAAATACCACAACCATTTCTCAAAAGGTCAGAGATAATTCCTGAAACAAGCCATGGAAACTATCTCTACGGCCAACAAAAAACAAGTTCCAGATTAATACCTGAAACAAGACAGGACATCTATCTGGGAGCGACTGATTGTAGATTAATATCTGAAACAAGCCAAGACAACTATCTACATGAGAAGATTGAAGATTAACTCCCGAAACAAGCTAGTGAAACTATCTTCCTTTCAAATAGGTCAGAGATTAATTCTTGAAACAAGCCAAGACAACTATCTCTATGGCCAACAAAAAACAAGTTCTAGATTAATACCTGAAACAAGACAGGACAACTACCTGCGAGCGACTGATTATAGATTAATACCTGAAACAAGCCAGGACAACTATCTGCATTAGAAGATTGAAGATTAACTCCCGAAACAAGCCGAGGAAACTGTCTTTCTTTCAAATAGGTCAGAGTTTAATTCCTAAAACAAGCCATGGCAACTATCTCTATGGCCAACAAAAAGCGGGTTCCAGATTAATACCTGAAACAAGACATGACAACTATCTGTGAACAACCGATTGTAGATTAATACCTTAAACAAGCCAGGACAACTATCTACATAAGAAGATTATAGATTAATACCTGAAACAAGACAGGACAACTATCTACATAAGTAGATTGAATATTAACTCCGGAAACAAGCCAGGGAAACTATCTTTATTTCTCAAATAGGTCAGAGATTAATTCCTGAAACAAGTTAGGGCAACTATCTACACGACCAGCTGAAGCAATCTTACACAAATTCCTTCTCAAAATTTCTAGATGCAGCTTCACATGGGCTCATCATGAAGCAGACCTACCCAGGCTCCTTCTCATACATTTCCAGATGAAGTTTCACATAGACTCATCCTGAAGCAATCCTACACGGGCTCCTTCTCATATATCTTTCAAATACAGCTCAGATACAATCCAGAGACGGATGTCATTCTGACACTCATTCAATACACTTTCAAATACAGTTTAGATACGATCCAGAGACGGATATCATTATGACACTCATTCAATATAACTTTCAAATATAATTCAGATACGATCAAGAGATGGATGTCATTCTAACACTCAATCAATATATCTTTCAAATACAATTCAGATATGATCCAGAGACGGATGTCATTATGACACTCATTCAATATATCTTTCAAATACAATTCATATACGATCCAGAGACGAATGCCATTATGGCATTCATTCAATATATCTTTCAAATATAGTTCAGATACGATCTAGAGACAGATGTCATTTTGACACTCATTCAATATATCTTTCAAATACAGTTCAGATACGATCTTGAGATGGATGTGATTCTGACACTCATTCAATACAACTTTAAAATACAGTTCAGATATGATCCAGAGACGGGTGTGAATCTGACACTCATTCAATACATCTTTCAGATACGAGTTAGATACGATCCAGTTATGGATATTATTCTAATACTCATCCCACTACATCTTCATATTAAATCGACCAAAAGATTTATTCTGATAATTCTTCCAACCCCTATCAATAGTTACTTTGGATGGCATCTATAAGCCCATCTCTGACAACTCTTCATCATCTATCCAAATGGAATATTTAAGCCCATTCCCTGCATAATCAACCATTCTATCATCGAGTGCAAATTTCTAGACACTCTAGTGTTCAATCATCTTTCACCTTCAAATCACGAATGGAGGACTCACCAACCTAACTATTCAGGTTTAAGAAGATTGAACAGGGGCAACTGTTGTACCCCAAAATTTGCCCTCTCTTTTCTCAAGACATTTCTCACAAATATTTTCAAAAGCTCAAGTTTGCACAAGTGCAAAGTAGACAAAAATGTGCGGAGATGCATATAACTATGTTGAATTTAAAATCTGGTTCAGGCTACATGACTGATCGAAAGGAGTGGTTGGCAGATTTGGACAAATCGAAGAAGAAGCTTCAATCCACAAGGTTCGACTGAGCAGTGGCTTCCTTCATGCTTGCTTTGATCCATAAGGCAATGACTTCCTTCATGCTTGCTTCGATCTACAAACAGGGGCTTCCTTCATGCTTGCTTCGATCCACAAGGCAATGGCTTCCTTCATTCTTGCTTCGATCCACAAAATAGTGGCTTCCTTCATGCTTGCTTCGACTCACAAGGAAATGGCTTCTTTCCTGCTTAGTTTGATCCTCAAAGCAGTGGCTTCTTTTATGCTTACTTAGATCCTTAAGGAAATGGCTCCCTTCGAAACAACCTGCTTCGATTCCACCTCTAACCCCTTCGACACATATAGTTTCTACACTATGAATTACAATTTGAGGTTTGGACATTTGAACTTTAGACCACTTAATCAACTGATGGGAAAGCAATCTAGAAATTCTTTCATTTTGACTATGCCAATGAGATCATCTTGCATGCTCAATATTTGAGACCATTCGAAGAACACACATTTGGTGGAAACAAATATTTTTTTCGTCTGTTGTTGAGTCTGGTCGAAGGTTGTGTGGTCCATTCGAAGGACACACATTTGGTGGAAACAAATATTGCTTCGTCTGTTGTTGAGTTTGGTTGAAGGTTGTGTGGTCCATTTAAAGGACACACATTTGTTAGAAACAAATATTGTTTCGTCTGTTTTTTGAGTCTGGTCGAAGGTTGTGTGGTCCATTCGAAGGACACACATTTGTTGGAAATAAATATTGTTTTGTCTGTTGATCAGTTTGGTCGAAGGTTGTGGATCTATGTGATCAAAACGAAAGGGTGAAGTATTCAAGATGCTTGTTGTACTATCCATATAACAGCCTAAAACCATGTCAAAAGCAGTCTGCTGCATTCCTATGAAACAACCTTGCATCAAGCTGCCAGAACACTCCAAAACTAATGCAAAGAAGTCCTGCTATGCTGCTCCTAATTTGCACCAAACTAGCATATAATACCTGCACCTTGAAAGATATGAAAAGAACATACCTAAATTGTTCAAATTTCATTTGTCCCCCCCCCCCCAACATCAACAATACTCTTCTATAAATAAGTTGTTTCACAACCCATATAAGAGGGTTTTTTGGACAAGGAAAAAGGAGAAGAAAAAAGAGAGAGGAAAGAACACTAAGGCTGAAGCCTTAGAACACTCTTAAACCCAGAACAAAAAAAACACAACACCTCTGTTTATTTTTTTCGAATCAAGAACCAACAAAGACAACACCTCTTTTCTTTTGTTTTGAACCCAAGAGCATTAGAAGGCACCAACTCAAGTCCAAAACACATATTCCAGCTTCAAGGTAAGTCTTCTTGACTCGAAACCATTTGTTTCAAACATCATTAATCATTTCCTTTGAAGCTACTCTTCTTGTTTGTTTTCCTTTCTTGTCAAAAACTAACCTGTACAAACCATAAAACAATGTGGGAGTGAGAAATTACAGTATGCTTCGACACAAAGACTTAGTCTTCGACATACACTGCCTTACAGACCCAAACAGAAGAAAAAAAGGGGTGTGTGAATCGAAGGATGCATTCTTAGAACATATTGCATTAATCGAAATATTTATTTTTTCTCTGTGAATCGAAGGATGCATACTGTGTGAATCGAAAAATTTATTTTTTTTCTCTCTTTTGCGTTATTGTTTTTTTGTTTTTTTATTTTCTATATATTTTCTTTCATTTCTATTCAATATGGTTATAATAATTAGGACTTTTATGGATTTCCACCCCCATTTGTAAATTTGCATCCCTCATCCCCTAATGATGTAATAGCTTAGGATTTTAATTTCTGCAATTTACCGTTTTAATATAAATTGCTAGTAATTAGGGTGTGTATAACAAGATAAAATCAACTGTTAGAAAACCCTAATTTCAAAGACAAAAAATGCATGCAATCAAACACACTATTCACATACGTACACCTCTAGGGTAACCTCACTTGTTGCCTTGAAAAATAGTCATGTCCCTCGAATATGGGCATTTTAGCAAAGACCCTCGATAAAAAAGATCGTAGTCCCTCGATGTCCCTCGATGTTGCCTCCGGTAAACGATCTAGTCCCTTATGAAAATTGCTAAAATGTCTCATAAGTTGCCTTCTATGACTATACGATTGACCCACACTCGTCTCTTCACATCCAATGATGGGGCTTCTTACCAATCAATAGTAAGATAGAAACATATAAAGAAGGAGGAAAAGAACATAGACCTTTTGATTAGGTAGGACGTTCATAGTTGCTTGCTTACAAACTAAAACCATTTCACACTTACACTTTTAAAAACATCTTCAAAAAACAAACATCTCTTTGAACTATTTTCAAAATCAACATTTTGGATAAATTCTTATAGAGACGAGAATCATTACAAAGTTTGTCACAACAAAGGCATTTTTAAAATACTTTCAAAAACCCACCACAAACACATTTCAAACAAAGAAAAAGTGATCTAGCAAGCATCTAAGAGCCCGTAGATAACTACGGATGAAAAGGGTGCTAACACCTTCCCTTTTCATAACCTACCCCCCGAACTCAAGAAAACATCTCTAAAGGTCTTTCCTGTTCTTTTCACCCTTTTCTTTATTGGATAAAAGAAAATTCGGTGGCGACTATTTCTATCCGCAACAATTGCGATAAAATGCAAAAACACCCAAGTCAGTTCTCCCACCATATTACACACGACAAGAAAGGACCTATACCCTAAATCTTTGAGTTTCACAAGCTACAGGAGTTTCTCATACCCCAAGAAATCTCAATTGTCTCTTTGATTCATCGGGAATTTAAAATTACAAGTGTTAACTCTTGAATCACATTTTCTCCTATTCATCTCTCAAATTAGGGTTTTGACCAGTTGAAGAGTTTGAGGCTTGTAGGAGTCAAATTCATGAAGTATCATCTTCTCCTCATCATATGAAGCATCTTTGTTCAAAGAATCTATCAATTTGTCCAGAGGAATGAGGGTTTTGAAGATTGATCACCATCTCCTAGCACAAAGGGTCAAAACTAGGGTTTTAAATTTAATCAGGAAATCTCTGACTTTTTGGGAAAGACTTGATTCCATGCCTCTCTACATGTTAATAATCACTTATGACTGAAATATTGAGTGCCAATTTGGATTGGAAGAGGTTCAATTAATCAAAAGGGGTAAATAGTCATTTTGACCAAAAGTCAACCAAAGTCAAAGTTGACCAATTAGACTTTTGGTCAACTACCAATTCAAGTATCCTATTTTTATACTTCATGATCATTGGTGTCATAAAATCAATAGAAGAGGTCAAATTGGAGATAACTTGTTCAAGAAGTTACTTGGATACTTAGAAAAATTTATAAGTCCTTAAGTCCCTATAGTACTGAACGTTGGACATCTATAACTTTCTCATTTTTTATCCAATGGAGGCAAACCAAACATGCTTGGAAATCTTATAAGAAATTATGCAACTTTTTCAATGAGTGTCCATATCCAAAAAGTGAATGGATTTTGAGTTATTCAGCTTAGAAGTTCAAGGCACAAAGTTGGGACATGACTAGGCATCTTTGCACGCTCAGGCCAGTATTTTCACAAACATATGGTATGCCATTTTCATGGAGATATATCCCTTGATTCAGGCTTCATTTTGAAAAATGGTTAAAAGGGATTAGTAATGGGATATTTAAGCTTCGTGTGGATCTTTGAATCACCTCATTTGAGCAAATAATGAGGAAGATATGACCATAAGAAACAGAGGGCATGAAATTGAGTTTTTTTCCCACACATAGACATGTCACGCGCGCGCCTAGGCCTACAGGTCCCATTTTTCTTCAACTTTATACAAACTTTTATTATTAATACAAGCACCATTTTCAAAAATTCAAAGTTCTATAATCATCTACATTGAAAGAGCTTTCTAAAGGCCTCTTAAGCAAAGAAATCACACGAGCCAATTGGGAGATCTTTAGGTTGAAATTGCGATGATCATAAGCCACGCATGTAGTGTACCAGATTTTGTTTTGTACGCACACTCTTGTGTCACATGTTGTACACACATCACACTCTCATTCTACTCCCTATGAACTCCTCAGACGAATGTAAGTTCAAACAAAAACAACATAAAATGCAGCAAGCTTCAAAATTGTCTCCAACGGATCCAAACTGCAAATGACTATCCTACCCTCCATAGAAACTTCCTCAACACACTTTCCATTCTATATAAAATCCTCTTCACTTTCATTTCAGAGAGAGCTTTATTGACATTCACACCAAAAATCTAAAAATTCTCCTCGAAGCTTAAACCTCTCTCTCAAAATAGAATTTTCTTCTACAAATTCTCTCTCAAATTCTTTGCTCAAAGCTTCAATTTCTGCACAGTTGAAGTGAAAGAGAAAGGTTCATCGGATTTCTTTTAATTTCATAGGCATATAGTGAATTTATTTTTCACTTACTTGAGGTAAGTTGTTCTTAAGTTTCGATCTAAATTTTTGCTTACATTTAGGATGTCGATCTTTTATGATAATGTAGCTGGCCAGATTTTAGTATGTGAAATTGAAGATCAATTTGTGCTCTGCAAGTTGTGTACAAACTGCTTGTTGCAGTGATTTCGTGTTTAATTTTCATTTTATTCTCGCAACATCTGAAGAATCTAAGAGCACATTTGTATTCCTTGCACTTCTCTGATGAATTTTAATGTTTGGATCAATAGATTTGGTGAAGAAACAACAAAGATTCATAGATCTGAATATAGCATGGTAATTTCTGTTTTACACGCATTCATAATTCATTGACTTCAGTGACTTTTGCCTCAGTTTTTCTCCTTGTTTCATACATCATTTTGAAAAATATTTGATCCTACGTTAATCTACACTATGGGATCTTTAATTTGATCTAAATTTTGTTCATTTTCATCAACAAATGAAAGAGAAATCGTGATCTGTGGTTAGCATGTCAAACTGGACAAAATGCGTTAGGGCATGGTTAGAAGACATGGATGATGATGTGGATCCTTTCAAATGAACATGATTTGAATATCCTTTACAACACGTTTAGTCTTTAACATGTGTAATAGACTTTAGCATATTTGAATTTTAATGCTTTTTCATTTGTTTTCTTTAATTTTGGTTTTAATATTTTATCTCACTCAAAAACTATCAAAAAAAATACATTAGACTTAATTTTTAGTAGATTTTCATATTATGATTTTTATTTCTTTTTTTTTTTTAGAAAATTAAATAATTCAATTAGGATTTTCATCATCTTCTAGGTTCTAGAATTTTATCTTCCAACTTTTACTAACCTAAAAAATCAACAAAAAATATCCTGAGCTTAATTTTGAATCTACTTCATAAAAATAATTTGTGTTTGATTTTATAAAATTTCGTGACAAGTTAATTATACCAATCAATTAGTTATATCATTTTCTTTACTTTTTTTGTTATATTGTGCAAATAATTTTTGTTTGATATTTTCCACTAGTGATAAAATTCTATAAAAATATACTTGCTGAATCTTAGGCATTAAACTAATTTTTCATGATTTTTAATTGAATTTAAATTTAAATTTTCCTATTTTTCCAAATTCTAGAAACTAATATTAGTTTTTGGTCTTTCTTCTTGCTTAAGCCTAAAGAAACATTTGAAAACCTAACTTCCTTTACTTATAAAAATCAAAGAAAATATGTTTTAATTTCTTGGATGACATAAGATCATAAAAATCATTTTTGTTGAAATTTAACTTTTGATCTTACATTTTTCACAAATATTTTGCTAAAAATCTCTAGTTTGACCCTTTTGTTAACTAGTCTTGTTAATTCCCAATCATTTTCCACCTCTTTAAGTTAATCCAAGAAATTTAAGTCATGTTTCTGAATTTTATAAGTCTTTAGAAAGTTAGGATTTAATTGACTTAATTTTACAAGCTTTTCCATATTTCAACCCAATTTTAATTTAGGAGCATGCATAGGGCTTTACCTTGAGCAAAGTGCTTGTGTTTGAAAATTTGTGTGCATAGTTTAGGGTTAATTTTTGGCATAGTATATACTACTGACTTGGTGCTATTGAATTCCATTTTTCTCATACTCCTAACATCTTTCTCTCCCATCAAACTTTGAAGACTTCTTATCCACCTCTCTTGGTGTGTTTAAGATTTCCATCTATTGCTTTTGTTTTTTCATAAAAATGTTGAGTGTTCTTGATGCTTAGTAATTCCTTGAGTGATGATTTATCATCCCTTCTTCCTCCTTTATTAGAGTCTCCTCTCGTAGGCTCCCCATAGGATTTTGAATTCACTCTTTTCTAAGTTTGAATTGAATAGACCTTAGACTTGTATCCATGTATGTCAATATTAGATAGATGTTTCTCTCTTTTATCCTCAACTATAGGTCAACAATGCATGATAACTTTAGGGATATTTTTCTAGTCCCCCCTTAGACTTTTCTTTCTTCTTTTTAATCTCATTAAAATTAAAAATTCTTTTTTCTTGCAAACTTCAAAACACTTAATAATTACTGATGAAGATCACATCTTTATCGAGTATGGAAATGATAAGCGAGTATCTTCTGAATCTTATTGTTCTTTCATTCTTGGTTTTGGATGTGGCTCAAGTCTCAAAGACTCCTTTTATGGATAAGTGGAGAAGTGTCTAATATCTCTCTCTTGAGATCAACTAGCTATTATCCACAGCAAAAACACCAAACTCTTTTTCGCCTTTGGGCCCTTTGTTTCAAAACTTTCAAAAGAACATGTTAATTCACTTTTGTGCTGACGCGTAAGTCTCCAAATGCCGAGTTGCGACAGAAGGTGAAATTAATATTTTTGATTAAAAAAATACAAAACAAACGAAACTTTTTAGCCGAACTACGACGCTCTGATTCCTTAAAATGGATACATAGGCATTTGGTCACGGGGCTCAGCCGAGCGACCTTTGTAATTATTTCCTTCTTTTCCCCGTGTTTTCTCTTTGGTATGAATTCCCCCTTTGCATCTTTCTTTTCAGCTCTTAAGCTTTAGACATATATCACACACCCTTAGATTAGAACTAACACAAGTTAATCCTGTGGAGTACCACAAACGTGTGGGATGCTAATACCTTCCCCTCGCGTAGCCGACTTCCTTACCCGATCTCTATGGTCGCAAGACCGTGATTTCACCCCTTCAGGTATTCTCGATGTTTACCTTTCCCTTTCGGTGGGATAAAAAAACGTTCGATGGCGACTTCATTGAGTTTTATCTTTTATAATTTCACCAGTTGTTTCAGATGGCGACTTCACTGGAGAGTAGATTGACCAAATACTGGTCCATCCTTGTGTGAGTTAGTCCTAGCTTGTGTTTGTTTTCTTTTCTACTGGGTGTTTATATGTTTATTGCTTTCTAGCTATATTTGTTTATATGCTTTGATTATATGCTTTCATACATTGCATTTTATTACTTCCTATACTATGGATACTATTGTTGTGTTATTTCTTTATGGGGTTGAGATGTTACTTTTTGAGATAAAAGGCCTAGTACCCAGGCCAGAGTTGTGAACTCATAGGAAACCTAGGAATAGAGTGGGGACATGACGACTATAGGACGTGGTCTGATTAGTGCAGTCATGTCATATACCACGCTCGGATGAGGTTCAATTGAAGGTATTTTCATCATACACGTCTGTGTTGTGATGATTTTACTTTCAGGCGGACCCGTGATTTTTGAGTTACCCTTGCCTTACCCTGACCTAATCTTCACCTGTGAGTGGGAGGGATAACTTCTTAGAGGTACAATTGGTGACTTTGGTTCTGATGGTGACTCTAGTTCTGATGGTGACTTTGGTTCTGTCGGTGACTAGTGTTGGTGAATTATATGTGTTCCAAAGCTATGTCAGATCTTTGATTTTGCGATACTCAGTTGGTTAAGAAAACCGCACGACATCATCCAGTATTATAGAAGCCTTGATCCTTTCATTATTGCATCATAGCATATTTACTTTTTAAAAAAACTGATGTACAAAAAAGTTAACCTGCATATGCATTGTCATTTTCTAGGGATTTTCAAGAGTTAGTATCTTCATCAGAGATGGCTACCAGACACATCTTTTCCTATAGTTTCTTCCATGAGGATTTGACACTATTAAGATATTTAGGCGCTCAAGTTGTCAAGCACAGTTCGAGAAGCTTCACTCAAGACTATGGCAACATCTTGTTTCTCTTGAATGCTACTAGTGAGCCATGGGCTCTACCACTTCTTCTACAGTACTACGACCTGATGTGGCATTTCTTCACTTACCAGGACTATCTGCTTCTTCCTACTCTAGAGGAGTATACCTTCATTTTTGACATCAAGGTTCAAAACCGGGTTCCTTTTGTCAACATTTTAGAGCTGTTTAATCTTTAAATGTCGTTGAGGCTCTTTATTTGAGCCTGAACGATGTGAAAGGGAATTGGAAGCACATAAGTGACATTTTTGGATTTTCTTCCATATTTATGACAAATGAAAGCTAAAGAGTTTAAGAGTGAAAGAAACTGGCTGGCCTTTAAGGCTGTAGTGGCTATCTTGATTTATGGGATAGTTATGTTCCCAAATGTCATGCACTTTGAAGATTGCACTGATGTTTATCTCTTCATAGATAAAAACCTTGTGCTGACTCTTCTTGTTGATGCTTACCACTCCATCCAATCCAAATATGGAACAAAAGGAACATCTATTTGTTGTTTTCCATTACTGAATAAGCAGTTCATGACTCATATACCCGTAGGTGGACCATTTGTGGATGTCCAAGAACTTACTAATTTTCTCAAAGAATCACGAGTCTCACTCATCATGATATAAAGTGGAATAACCTTGAGATGGATATCTCTGAGATAATTATGAGTGTTGGAGAGTTTTCTAACGTCCCTCTCATTGGAAGAAGGGGTTGCACCAACTAAAATCATATGCTCGTACTTCATCAGTTAGGGTATGCAATGGATGTTGATCCTCTCGACAAGGAGGTAGGAAATTTTGTTTTCTTTGATAAGGTGGAAAATCCTAGATTGTTGAAGAGAGTACAACTAGCTTGGGATGAGATTCATAGGGAAGATAAAGCTATCCTTGAAAGGAAGGATGCTAGTGTTGGAATTCCTTATACCAGATGGGTCATGAATGGATTTGAAACTCTGTTATTTCCTTATCCTCGAGAAGAATCATTCCATTAGTAGATTTCACGAAGTAGCTATTGTCGCGTGATTACCACCAGAATTGTTGGATGGGATCTTGACGCTGTATTTTGCTACCATGGGTGTAAACTCAGTTGATTTTGGATCTTTTATGATGTGATATTATCTCTTCTGTATGAATTCATCTAATTTGCAACTTTGTTATGAAAACAAGGTTTGCTTTGATACCTCGTATTGACGTTTGCTTATTCTGAGTACGGGGGGGGGGGGGGGGGGGGGGGGGGGGGGGGGAGGGGGGGAGGGGGGGAGGGGGGGGGGGGGGTAGATTATAGAAAGGGAAGGTGTTAGCATCCTTTCTATCTGTAGTTATCTATGGGCTCTTAGGTACTTGCTCATTTTTCAAATTGCTTGTGTGTGTTTGTCTTGAAAATACTTTTACTTCGTGATAACCCTTGTATCAGTCCTCAAGGGTGTGACGAAGTTGTTTTGAAAACTTGTTTTGAAAGGTGTTTGTGTGAAAAGATTTATTTTGAGCAAGTACCTACTAGCATCTACCTACTCGAAAAAAAGATCATTTCTGTTCTATTTCCTTTAGACAACATTATCCTACTATTAAGGAGTAGGTAGCACCGTCGTTGGAGTTGTAAGGGACATTCGAAAGGGACGTACGGTCACCAAAGCAATGTTAGGACACCTTAGTAACCATCCTAGAGTCCTAAAGATCTTTTCCGAGGCAACAATCGAAAGGGTCATTTTTTTATCTTTTGGGACATAGAGGATAGCCACTAAAACATCCTATGCTTCATGACCATTTATCGAAAGCAACCGGAGTGAGAGTATACCCTAAGAGTGAGCATGTGCAAGTGTGATTTTTCAGTTAATGTTATCTTTGCACATTGGGGTTTTCTAACTATTTTAACTTTTCATGCATTCTTGCCATACAATCCTATTAGCCATACATCTAACAGTTAAAGATTGCGGAAATTAAAAGTGCGAGGAAGTTAAACCTAGCTATTACAAGGCTTCGGGGAGGGGGATTAATTACATAACCAAAAATCGGGGATTTAAAGTAATAAATAAAACCCTAATTTAACTATTACAAACCATGAACAGTTACAAAATAATGGAAAAAATAATTAACAAGCGCGCGGCAAATTAAATACGAGGATGATAATTAATAACTTAAAACCCTAATTGAGAGAAAGAAATTTTTGTGGATTTTTATTTGAGAAAACATTTAATTGCAAATTAATTAAACCTAATTTATAATTGTTTTTAATTATGAAAGAAATTAAAGTTTCCCTAAATTAATTAATATAATTAATTAAAAATAATATTTATTAAGAAAATAAGTCTTTTTGTGATTTTTTTGATTTGTTAATTTAATAAAATAATTTTGTATTGATTAAAAAAAATAATTAAAGAAAGAAATTAAAGGAAAGATAGTAGAAATAACCAAATGGGCCTGCTGTTAGTAGATCTCGGGGGTGTATGTTGAACTTCTGAAGCCCAGCAGGATGGCCCAGAGTCTGGCGCCTAATCCAATGAGACCATCTTCTAGGGACTCATGGTGGACCTGCGTATGTTGGCATCGGATCTGGCTGGAGATGGATCTAGAGGATGAGATCAGAGGGCGCGTGATGATCCTTAGAAGGTGAGGTGTGATGGATATGGCTGGAGATGGATCCAGAAGATGATGATCCTCAGAAGGTGAGGTGTGCTGGATCTGGCTGGAGATGGATCCAGAGGATGAGATCAGAGGGCGTGTAATGATCCTTAGAAGGTGAGGTGTGCTGGATCTGGCTGGAGATGGATCCAAAGGATGATGATTCTTAGAAGGAGAGGTGTGTTGGATCTGGCTGGAGATGGATCCAGAAGATGATGATCCTCAGAAGGTGAGGTGTGCTGGATCTAGTTGGAGATGGATCTAGAAGATGATGATCCTCAGAAGGAGAGGTGTGCTGGATCTGGCTGGAGATGGATCCAGAAGATGATGATCCTCAGAAGGAGAGGTGTGCTGGATCTGGATAGAGATGGATCTAGAGAATGAGATCATAGGGGGCAGGATGATCCTCAGAAGGTGAGATGTGCTGGACCTGGTGAAAATAATGGAGAAAATTCCAAAAGCTTACGCATGGGATCGAACCTAGGACATGAGCTTCTGACTTCCTTCCTCTGACCAAATGTGCTGGATGTCTCAATTGTTAGTATAATAATGAACATATAATATATTGGAAAACAAGTTAGTGGCCAGAAAATGCGCCAGAATTCAAACTAGCCAGTCAGGTTGTGACACGCTATTGTCTTCTTCCCTGTCCGTCGTTTTAGGTAAGACAGTTTTACCTACAGCAGTTTTGCTGTAAGTATAAACCTGTATTATTCAATAATCAAGCACACGCAATATAAATTCATTTGGGGACCATGAATCAACTGGGTTTGAAGCCCTGATCATCATGGTACCCATTATCAAGCCTAATTTTGCTTAAATCACAAAACCCCAAATTAGAGCACGAAACCCTAGCAATGGCAAAAGCTTGTTCCTGCACTGTAACTTAAATCAAACTATCCAAAAACATTACAAACATGATGATGAACACAAATATATGGGTAAAATACATTTATAATGCGTAAATCATAGAAATCAAATTTGAGTTCTTAGTGCAAACTGTGATGCTTCTATGCAAGGATTCTTGATGTTTTGAAGCCTACAAATGGTTGGGAATGCTTCTTGAGATGCCAAGGAATTGATTTCTGGCTTTGAATCGTCTTGAATAGCCCTCTATCCCAGAATTTGAACCTCACTTTTTTATCAAAATTTTTGAGTTTTCTTTGGCCTTTTCACGACTGCAACCCCCTTTTTTTTGACCTGGAATTCTTATGCCCTTATAGTAGACTGAATTAGGTCAACAAATTTGTATCAAATCTTTGAGAATTATGAAAATTGGATTTGATTTGCTTCATGTATGATTTCTTTCCAAAACTTTCTTCAATCCAATCTTTTTCAACCCTAATGAAACTTGCATGACTTGGCTGGCATACTAGTTGTACATGGACTGAGAATATGCATAAAATTCTCAAGATTTGATTTGTTTTCATTTTTTTTTCCATTTAATTTGATTTATTTTGATTTCATTGAATAAAAAATTAAAATAAATGATAAAAGTAATCAAAAAATAGGTGGAAAAGATCAGGGATCGTGGGTCCTATTAGAAACATGTTTCCAGCAAGAAAACATGAGCCCCTTTGGAAAAATGCAAATTTGATCAATGTTGACTTTTGAAAATTTTGCAAAAAAGGTCAACTTTGACAAGGCATATTTCTCTCAATTTTGATCCTAGGAGGATGTTCTTGGACTTTTTAGAAAGCTTGGGATGTCCGCTAAGTAACCTATTTGGTCTCATCTCAATTGAGTCTTCCATGTTCATGTATGAAGCTTTGACCTAAAAGATGTTTTTGTTGACTTTTCAAAAGGACCTATAATGTCAAAATTCATATCTTTTTCTGAGTGCATATTTTGAACATGTGAGATGAAGATGAATTGTATGGAATTGTATCCTCTTCAAAATGAGCTTTGGATGGAAAATTTCTGATAAAGCATGTGGAAGTTATGCTTGGTCAAAGTTGGGTTGACTTTTCCTAAGAAACCCTAATTTAGCAACTTTTAGGTTTTAATGAATTTAGAGCATTCCTTGAGGAATCATGATCAGCCCTTGATCAAATGATGGATAACACTTCAAAATGATGATGTTCACCAAAAATATTGAAGTTTGACTGTATGTGGGCCACAATTGACTTTAGACCTAGTAAAGTCGATTCTCCAGCATCTGAGCAGTTGACTGGGAAAAATTCTTATGCAAGGCTTGAAACTTGGCATGGATGATCTTGAGAACATATTAAGACAATGGTGAGCATTTGGGATCCTTTGGACTCAAGCATCTTGATGAAAAATGAAACCCTAATTTGAGGTATATTGCCTTAGGAGAGAGTTTATATGGTCAATTCTTGGGCTTCCTTGAGCAACTTGGGGACCTCAATTGATATTTGTTGAGTAAAATGAGAGGGAAAATTTTGGGGTAAAACAGCTGCCCCTGTTCAATCTTCTTAAACCTGAGGATGTAGATTGCCTGCTCTTCCTTTCGTGATCTGAAGGTGGAAGATTATTGAACACTAGAGTGCCCAGAAATTTGCACTCGCATGAAGTGGCACTTGATTTGTGATATCGGGAATGTGCTTACAGATTCCATTTGGAGGTCGGTAATGGAATATTATCGGAGATGGGCTTAAATATGCCATCCTGGATGTGACGGAGAATCGTCGAAGATGGGCTTGAAGATGCCATCTATGGGATGTTGATTTCCTGTCTTAGGAGAACTAGAGTTTTAAGAGATTCAGTTGTCCATTACTCTACTGGGGAATAACTCCGACTTGAGGAAGCGGAAGTGTACTGCGTATCTGGTCGGGGTACAAGCTGCACCGCGACTTACTGGGGAAATGCGAACCCAATCGGTTTTGATCATGTCCAGGTCTTACAGTGTTGTGGACTGCTGTCTGGGGATAAGAGAGGAGGAACCTGGATAGTAAGGTTACTGCGATATGAGAGCCTGGATAGTAGGACAGTGAGAAGGAACCTGGATAGTAGGGTTACTTCGATGTGAAAGCCTGGATAGTAGGGCTGTGAGAAGGAACTTGGATAGTAGGGTTACTTCGATATGAAAGCCTGGATAGTAGGGCTATGAGAAGGAACCTGGATAGTAGGGTTGTGAGAAGGAACCTGGATAGTATGGTTGTGAGAAGGAACCTGAATAGTAGGGTTACTTCGATATGAATGCCTGAATAGTAGGGTTGTGAGAAGGAACCTGGATAGTAGGGTTACTTCGATATGAAAGCCTGGATAATAGGATTGTGAGAAGGAACCTGGGAAAGGTTGTTTCATGAAGAGTTTGGGTAAAAATGCATTTGAACCGAGAAGGAACCTGGGTAAGGTTGCTTTATGAGGAGTTTGGGTAAAACTGCATCTGAACTAAGAAGTAACCTGGGTAAGGTTGCTTTGTGGGGAGTTCGGGTAAAACTGCATCTGAACTGAGAAGGAACCTGGGTAAGGTTGCTTTGTGAGGAGTTTGGGTAAAACTGCATTTGGTCGCACAAATAATTATTATGTTTAGTTTCAGGAGATAATTTTGAACTTGCTGGAAGTTGTTGATGATAACCATCTTTCCTGAAAAGGTATATGATTAATCGTATATGATGCATGAAATGCATTGTATGATGACCTTCTCAAAATAAATGAGATTATGTTGTATGCAATATGTATGCGCACGTCATAATATATGAACATGAAATGCTATTGTGGCACGTCCGAGTTTGGGAAAATAAATCCCTGACTATTGCTGGAGAGTACTGGAAATTACATTCCTGATCGTAGTAGAAAAAGTGGTTATTCTACTTCTGCTGGGGATAGTGACCGAAGATGATTAACTTTCTGAAGGAACCTGCTGGGGAAGGAATTCCTGCTTGGGGACCTGGAGATCGGACTTTGGTTGTCTCGACTTTGTGGTGAATATAGGTATCACTGGCTTGTATGTGATAGTGACTTTGTTTCCAACTGTCTCTTCCCCTTGTACCATGCTGGAAAAAGTACATGTAGAGATTTTGTGGATGGATCTATATCGTGATCGTACTTGAACATGTATTTAATGAGTGTCAGGATGACATCTGTCTCAGGATTGTATCTGAACTGTACTTGAAACATATGTTGAATGAGTGTCAGAATGACATCCATCTCTGGATCGTATCTAAACTGTACTTGAAACATGTGTTTAATGAGTGTCAGAATGACATCCGTCTCGGGATCGTATCTGAATTGTACTTGAAACATGTGTTGAATGAGTGTCAAAATGACATCCATCTCTGGAACGTATCTGAACTGTACTTGAAACATGTGTTGAATGAGTTTCAGAATGAGATCCATCTCTGGATCGTATCTGAATTGTACTTGAAACATTTGTTGAATGAGTGTCAGAATGACATCCATCTCTGGATCGTATTTGAACTGTACTTGAAACATGTGTTGAATGAGTGTCAGAATGACATCCGTCTCTGGATCGTATCTGAACTGTACTTGAAACATGTGTTGAATGAGTGTTAGAATGACATCCGTCTCTGGATCGTATCTGAACTGTACTTGAAACATGTGTTGAATGAGTGTCAGAATGACATCCGTCTCTGGATCGTATCTGAACTATACTTGAAACATGTATTGAATGAGTGTCAGAATGACATCTGTCTCTAGATCGTATCTGAATTGTACTTGAAACATATGTTGAATGAGTGTCAGAATGACATCCGTCTCTGGATCATATCTTAACTGTACTTGAAACATTTGTTTATTGAGTGTCAGAATGACATCCGTATCTGGATCGTATCTGAACTGTACTTGAAACATGTGTTGAATGAGTGTTAGAATGACATCTGTCTCTGGATCGTATATGAACTATACTTGAAACATGTGTTGAATGTGTGTCAGAATGACATCCATCTCTGGATCGTATCTGAATTGTACTTGAAACACGCGTTTAATGAGTGTCAGAATGACATCCGTCTCTGGATCGTATCTGAACTGTACTTGAAACATGTGTTGAATGAGTGTCAGAATGACATCCGTATCTGGAGCGTATCTGAATTGTATCTGATGTATGAAAATCTTAAATAAGTAGCAAAATGACATCCGCATCTGGATCGTATCTGAACCGTTTCTAGATGAAAGTCTGGAATAAGTGTCAGGATGACATTCGTCTATGGATCGTACCTTAACCGTTTCTAGATGTATGAAAATCTTGAATAAGTAGCAGAATGACATCCGTATCTGGATCGTATCTGAACCGTTTCTAGATGAAAGTCTTGAATAAGTGTCAGGATGACATCCGTCTCTGGATCGTACCTGAACCGTTTCTAGATGTATGAAAATCTTGAATAAGTAGCAGAACGACATCCGTATCTGGATCGTATCTGAATTGTTTCTCGATTCTGGTGTTCTTGATGAATGTTGATCAAGGTACAAGTCTTCCACTGGTAGACAGGTGACGGGACATAGTCGTACGTTTTAAATCCCTAACTTTTGCCTAGACCGCCCTTTCGGGGTTTCATTCCACCGGGATACCTTTTTGCCCCAGCCGCCTTTTCAGGTTTTCGACTTGTCGGGGGTACATATTTTTTATGTATATCCCTAACTTTTGCCCGAACCCTTTTGGTTCGCCGGGATACCCTTATTTTTACCTAGGTGTGTCAACCTAGCGAGTCTTTGTTATGCGTAGTATTTTCCGACTATGTCCACGCTTTCGGGATGTAGAGAGTTGTCACTATCTATAGTGTTGTGTTGTCAAAAATGTTTTCTTGGTGGCTCATGAGTCGTCGTTGGAATTCATGCGCAATGCCCCAAGTGATTCGGATGGAGATCTGCCCCTGGTTATTTGGCACCTTTGTAGAGACTGCCCCAGGTGTGTTAGACACCATGTCCTGCCCCCTTGCTTATGGAAGACCTGTTTATTGGAAATGTCCTCCATTTGTAGTAATTATGGAGAGTTTCCATTCATCAAACTTCTGTCATGAGAACTTCTCTGTTGTCAAACAAATAGTTACATGCAAACAATGGTATTTAAAGAATGCAAAGCTTATGTTTGTCTTGAGGTTTTGAAAATGCAGTTTTTTTATAGTAAAATAGAATTTTGCAAAGATGTGATATCAACTCAGGATTTGTAACGGACCTTCAGGAGTCAGGATACCTTTTGTAAAAGTATGCTTCCGAACTAACCCAGCTTCAGCTAGGACTTTTAAGGGTTATAACGTGGCCTGGTTCACGGTTTAAGAAACAAAGGATAAAGGCTCAAATTTTATTTGTACCCACCCATTCTTCGTGATGTTCTTCGATCCTATGCTCAGTTAATTGTGCATTTAGATCTCGTTTGAGTCTTTTCTCTGATACTCCAGTGATGGTTCGGATATTGACAGTTTATTTTGAATAGGCAGTCATTTTTGTTGAGGGTTTGTAGGACCTCTTTCCTTTTGATTTTATTATCCCTGTCTTTTGCCTGAACTATTTCTTTTGGTGATTACAGTCAGCGGGATGCCCCAGTTTTTTTCTTTAAGTCTCCTTCATAGGTTTTGACTTAGCGGGCTTTTCTTTCGAGAGATAATGACTGCTTGTCTTGATGATTATAGGGAACCATCACTGTCTTTTGTTTCGGAAGGACATCTTTGATTCCATTCATTGTGTACGAAGCCGCAGATTGTGACTGAATGCGCCTCTGAATTAACTGAGAAAACTACCCTGCCCCAGGTTATGATCAAGGGTTTTAATTTGCGTGAAAAGAAAAACTCCTACTTCTTTGGCTCAAAGGGGTTGACTAGGGATTATCTTCCTTATAACTCCACTGTTTAGGATTTGAAACAAAGCCTGTACATCGTCAGCGGGGTCTGTTCAAAAGCATATTGTAGAGATTGTGGTATCATTTTCGTCATCCTCCCTCTAAAGGCTTACCGTTTTTTAGTCGAGAATTGGATATCACGAAAAGGAAATATAAAGCAATTTAAGAATAGTGAAAACAAATTAATTCAAGACAAACATGTGTAATGCATTAATGAAATAACAAAGTTTTGACATGACCATAATTGTTCGAATAAGCAAAGAAAATACAACTTGAGAATTAAATGAACAAAAATTCTTTCAATCCTAGCCATGTTTTGGCAACGGAGCAGTGATCATGTTGGGAGTCTCCAGAGGGTCGAATTCGATCTCGTTGGCGTCAATCATATTCTAAATCTTGTATTTCAGCACCCAACAATCGTTAGTATCATGCCCCGGGCTTCCAGAATTATAAGCACACCTTGCATCCGGATTATAGTCAGGAGAGGAAGTCTTGGGATTCGGATGAGGTCCTATCAATGTAATGAGATTCATCCTCAACAGGTGTTGCAAAGCTTGAGACAGTGACATGTTGAGTTTGGTAAATTGCCTTTTGGGTATATCCGGCTTACTCTGATTAACCTGTTGTTTTTGGCGAGGTTGTTGTTGGACCCGTGAGGTAGTAGCAATTTGGAAAGGTCCACTCTTCACCAAACCAAACTCCCGTCTTCTTGGAGGTTGATCAATGACTTGGTCCCCAACCTCAACTGCTTGCTTCATACGGTTGTATCCATCTTGATGAAGTTTATTGATAATGGTTCTCATCTCTTCTTGTCCCCGGGCTAGGCCTTGGATAAGAGCCATCTGCCCCAGCATATGGGTTCTCATTGCATCAACCTCAGCTTGCAGTTGTTCCAGCCGTTTGTCCTTGTTGTCTTCAGGACTTTTCTTGACCAAGTTCCCAACGAGGAGTGTTTTCAACTCTTCCTGCCCCTTGGATAGATTTAGGAACATTTCCCTGAACTGGGGTTCTTGAGTTTGAAGATCTCTGTCGTCTTGTTGGAGAGCCATTGCTGAAATAAACAGCGAGAACATGAGAGACCTGTACCGGAAGACCTGTTATGCAATGATATGCATGATATATGTATGCAATGTTTCTAAGGATTCTTAAAGGCCCAGATTTGTTTAACCAAAAGAAACACACGTCATTTGCATTAATAAGTTCAAAATTGTTACAAAGAATGCCTTTTAGGCTTACAAATGAACAAAACTGAAAGCAAAAAGAAACCAAATCTCCCAGGAGCACATCCTCTTTGGTGTGATGTAGGCATTTACGTTCCTTTCTTTAGGAAGTAGCCTAGTGAGCTTCAAGACCTTCTTCTCACTGGCATAGAACTGAGCTTCAAACGTGTCCCGCTCCTCTTTGAGTTGAACCCAAGACTTCTGTAATTCTTCACAATCAGTTGGCATGTCTGGATGATGACCAAGTGAAGTAGTGTCTCCTTCATTAGCCGGCTCCACGATTATTGGTAGGACAGCTGGTTAAGGCATCCTAAGACTTTGGGCGCGAGCTCGTACCCGTCGGAGATAAGGCTCAAGAGGAATGGAATTCTTGTGCCCTAGCGTCTTGATATTAATTTTATGTACCATGCCTTAAGCTTTTATGAATCTTCTACGATAGCCTTGAACGTTGTTCTCATAATTGAAGGCGATTCCTTGGATAACCGTATCATGAGGACCATCTCTTCGAGCGTAACCAAACTGTCGTAAGGCCAAGCAGGGGTTGTAAGTGATTCCTCCCCTAATGCCTAAGAGAGGGACATTAAGGAATTCACCACACCGATCAATGATGGTAATATCTTCCGAGAACCGTGAACACCAATGAATGTCTGAAGGCTTAAGGGATATCAGCCTGCGAGACCATTTCAAACCTCGTTCATTCTTCAAAACAACCCTGGGTAGGTGCGGAATAAACCACCTAACCAATTGAGGAGTGCAACACAGGAGGGTTCCCCTTCTCTCTAGAGTGAGAGCATGCATAAAATGCAGAATATCCCCGAGTAATATAGGTACTGGATTATGAGATAGGAAAACCTTGATAGTGCTCACATCTACGAGTTGATCACCATTAGGGAAAAGTACCGTCCCATAAACGAGAAGTGCCAGTACATCTTCGAAACTTGTAAATCTAAGGTATCCCAAAAATGATAGGCCTTCTCAAATAGAAACTTAACCGGAATTTATTGGACACTCCCTATAGTCTCCTAATTTGCCATTATGTCAGACCAGTGTAAAGACGGAGCTCTAGCAATTTCTTCAGGCTTTGGATGTTCTTCCATACCATTGAAAGGCAACTAGTCAAGAATAGGTACCCCTAGTAACAGAGAAAACTCTTCCATAGTAGGTACTAGCTGATAATCCAGGAAGGTGAAACAATGGTGTACCGGGTCGAAGAACTGAAACAGCACTTTTAACAACTCTTCATCCGGTTTTGCAGTCACCAGGTTGAGCAACTGGCCATGTTTTCTAGTGAAATGAGAATCTTCAAGAACCCTTAATTCCAGATCCTTTAGTTGGAGAGACACTTTCACAAGGTTGATTTGTATAGTGTTCCTACAGGCAGATGCCATGTCCTGCAAAGCAGAGCAAAAATGAGCCCTAGGGAATCCTTGAAATGGTTAGTCATGATATGCTATGCTTATGATGCATGATGTCATGATAAAACACAGGTATAGCAAACACAGGTATAGCAAGCACAGTCAAATCACACAAAGCCCTTAGGTTTAAGGCTTGCATGAGGTCAAAGGTAGTACCCTCTTGAGGTTAGTTGGTTTCAAACCTGTCCTAAAAAGTAATCGGGTTCTAGAGATTCTCAATATCACTGACCATCCTTTATCGGGATTTTTTTCAGCTCTCAATCTTTTCTTGCGGCCAAAATATCTCGAAAGTCTGATCTCAATGAGTGTAGCATCGAGTATCAACCAGTTCTCAGCTCTACACCGAGGCTGACTATCTCACTACTTTCTAATGGCCAAGTTGGGCAATTAAAGGTTATAAGGTTATTTGATGCTTCACGACACCACGCGGCGGCCCCGTACTCTCCCTGATTGACTCAAGGGTTACTGGTACCAACCAAAGTGCCATATCAACGTAGCTACCGCTTCAACCGTGTCAGTATACCCCAGCATAGTTCCCTCATAGTTTATTGCTACTTACCTAAAAGGTGTTTCCCCGATATGGGTGTAGGATCAAATAGCCCAAACAATTCCCATAGATATAAAGCAAGCAAGACAATCAAGAGAAATCAATTATATATGACCTAGATCCTAAGGTTTACCCCGCTTTATAAGTTCCCAGCAGAGTCGCCAGTTCTGTGATACGGTGGCAGAACCGATTGTTTAATACTGGTTTGCGTTTTATGCTTTTTGTTTGCAAAATGTCGCGGTAAGCAAGAGTTGCCGCCGACTTTTTTTTATCCAATCAAGAAAAGGAAAAAGAACAGAAAAAACCTTTTTTTCGATATATTTTGAGTACGGGGGGGTAGATTATAGAAAGGGAAGGTGTTAGCACCCTTTCTATCCGTAGTTATCTACGGGCTCTTAGGTACTTGATCATTTTTCAAATTGCTTGTGGGTGTTTGTCTTGAAAATACTTTTACTTCATGATAACCCTTGTATCAGTCCTCAAGGGTGCGACGAAGTTGTTTTGAAAACTTCTTTTGAAAGGTGTTTGTGTGAAAAGATATGTTTTGAGCAAGTAACTACTAGCATCTACCTACTCGAAAAAAAGATGATAAACCAAATCACCTTGAATTACATTTTGAATAAGAGAAATCCTTTTTTGAAAAAAATAAATATGTATTGATTAAATAAGACAAAATTACATGCTTGAATAAACATTTTGGATTTACATTTTTTTAACAAATACAAATTGAATAAAACAAATTACATCACATTACTCCGTCATGCCCTAAAATGCACCAGTTTACATGCATCATCATATAATCAAAGTACAAATAAACTGCATCCATATGCATGAGCTTCCATTTGCATCATCAATAAGGACAAAACATCACCATTAAGTTGCACCTTCATGATTTTATCAATTACCATCATCCATATGCAAAAAATAAGATTAAATTTAGTTAATTAGAATCAATCAAGCATCACATAACACATACAGACATACATCCATAATACACTCATCAATACATTTTAGGACCAAAATACACACACGCATATTGCCTCTGACCAACTTGAACAAAATCACAAACTTAGTTAATTCATATTATCAACAAACAAAAATTCTAATCCATCTCAACCTTTGATTTACCTTGAGCAGCACACAGATCACAATCCTAACTGTTGTACCCCAAAATTTGCCCTCTCATTTATCAAATATTTTCTCACAAGATCTCCTTTGGTTCAAGACTGTACAAGGGTTGATTAGCTCAAGACACCTCCTTAAGCACTGATGATTGAAATTAGGGTTTGAGATTGCACAAGGATAATTGAATTTTTAATGCCTCATATGACTTTCATGTATCATCATGGACCCTCAATATTACTCATGTCAAGTTTCAAGTCATGGATCAGATTTTTGCTCAATCAATTGGATAATTGACCTAAAAATCAGTTGTATTGGAGAAAAAGTCAACTGTGGTCAATTTATAGTCAAACTTCATAATTTTTTATCCATATCAATATTGTGAACTCATATATGTAATTTGATAAATTTTTGACTATAATTCCTCAAGAAATTTGATCAGATCATCAAAAGGGAAAAATGGTCAAAATTAGGGTTTTGACTAAGAAATGGCAATTTCTGATTTTGACCTAGCAAATGGTTAATTAGTTTGACGCATGATCTCAAGAGTTCAATTGCATCATTTTGACCTAATGGCATGACTCAAAACATTTCTCAAGGTTATTTGATTGATAGTTGATTTTCAATCAAATGATCAAAAGTCAATTGTACACTGAAAAGTCAAACTTTGACTTTTTGGTCAAAATCAAGTGTCAAAGATCACAATTCATCAAAACATGTCAAAATATAAAAATTGTTCATCAAGAAATCAAAAAGTCAAGATTTCATTTTGAAAAGTCAAAGTTTCCAAACTTAGAAAATTTTCTAAGTGTTGAAAACTTTATATTTTTTCACAACTTTGAGCCAATTTTTCACCATGATGCAAGATGATTCAGAAGAAACTTTCAACATGAAAGTTGTAGATCTCCATGAGATCTAAAACATTTATTTACACAAATTCTCCTAGAAATGCTTGAATCTCAAGTTATTAATCCAAGAAGTCATGGCCATGAAACTAAACACTTAGTGAAAATTTTGCCCTTGTTTAGGCAGGATTTTGACCTAACTTCATGGCAATTTTTCATATAGTTCGAAGGGAAATTTTCAAAAGTGATTCAAAGAGGGGTTGTATAGCACATTACAAGCTTTCTAAAATGTCAGATAACTCCTTGATATCATGTTTGAGCAAGGAGATTCGAAGGCATGAAGTTGGCATTTTATTCTTGAATTATAGGTCATTTTCATGATGAACAAGAATGCAATTTCAATGTCAGGCTGCATAATCTGAATTTGCAGGCCTTCGAACCTGTGTATCTATCCATCATTAATGGATTACACAAACTTTTGAGCTATAATCCATGTGGTTTAAGCTTTATCCAATTCACATTGTCATTTTGGGAAGAAAGTGAAGAATATCATTCTTGAAAAGCAAGCTTTATGCACAAAGTCAATTCTTGAGCCTCTAACTTGTTCCCTCTGATCATACTCCATCTACAAAGTCAGAAGCAAGTGTGTTTAAAGCATAACCACTCTATCTTAGCAAGTACACAAGAATTTGAAACTTGGATTTCTCAAAAATCACATGTTATGCTTAAACTTGTGATTTTGAATTCTGATCAACAACAAGCTTTCAAACTTGTTGCTTGTAAATATAGGCATTATTTGTGAGCTAGAGGACGAGCTTAAGCACCCTGAAACACTCCCAAACTCTCTCAAATCAGAAATTGCCCAAAAACTCCATTGTTGCACAATTTCTGATCTTGAACTTGTAACTCATATTTCCCTCGTGCGTTCTTTTGCCTTTTAGTTCCTAAAGCTTCTTTACATCAAATACAACTCATCCTTATCCCTGTTACACGACTGTAACTCCATTTCTATCATCCTCCATAACCAAAAATAGAGCACTACAAATTGACTTCTCCAAGCCATTTCAACCACTCTCAACTCAAGCTAAGAATTGCATTAGCTTCATGGGAACTTGAGGAAGCTAACCTGATCATCACAACTCCTTGAAAGCAGCTCAAACTCATTTCATGATTTTCAATTTTGAGGTATATTTCTTGAACTTCTATCTTCTCATTTAAGCATTGTTAGGCTTTCATTTGTGAAGATAAAATGTAGACATCATTTCCCTGAAGTTGTACATGTCCATAGATTTTATTTATATTGATTGAGCTAGGAGAATTTTAGGATTGAACCTCTAAAAATAGTTAGGTAAGAATTTGGTACTTTCAAAAATTCTCATTCATCTTTGATTTATAGCTTATGATATTTATAAGGTTGGATTCGTATGGAAAAATGGAGCAACTTTCATGTTTGCATATTTCATTTTTATTGAGAAATGGTGAAGTTACAGATGATCTGGCTGGAGGTTGAAGATGAAGTTCCATATTCAGGACTTGTTTTGTATTATGTATTTATCATTTCAGTTAAGTTAACGGATGTACAGCCACCCCAGTAGCAAAGGCAGCGCGCGTATGTATGGAAGGTCATGGGTTCAACACCCAGCGCTACCTTTTGGACAATTTTTCAACATTTTTACTCTTTTTTTGTTTGAAGGCAGGCGCTTGGCTCCCTTTGTTGGGCCTAACATTTTTGCTTATTTCATACTCCCTGTTTCACTTTCTAACCTCCCTGACTTTATTTTTTTATTTTATTTTATTTTCATCTTTTATTATTATTATTAATATTATTATTATTATTAATATTATTATTATTATTAATATTATTATTATTATTATTATTATTAATAAAAAATCAAAAAAATATTTATATTTTATTATTTATATTTATTTAGTTTATTTTTCTTCATAAAACTAAAAGAACAAAAAACATTTCCTTTAATAAATTAATTTCCTTTTTTTAAATACTTAGATAATTATTTTTTATTATTATTATATTATTTTCTTGTAAATTAAAATCAATTTAGAACTTAGGACTTTTATTTAATTAATTTTATTTACTAAATTAATCAAATTCACAACAAAAAAAACCTAAAAGTTTTGTTGTCTTTAAATTAATTTATTTTACTAACTTAATCTTAATTTTCTTATTTTTAGTTAATTATTTTATTTTAGTTTAATTAGGTCAAAAAACCCTTTTCATGAAAACCAAAAAAAAATCACATTTCTTTTTACATTTACATTCTTGCATTTTTATTTATTCATTTTCCCCATTTGTAAATTTGTACACCCCGTCCCCTAAATGATGTAATAGCTTAGTATTTTTATTTTCCAAAATTTAATGTTTTATATACAAATACTAGTAATTAGGGTTTGTATGGCAAGATTAAAATCAATAAATAGCAAACCCTAATCAAGAAAAAAACAATGCATGTAAATCAATACACTTGCACACTTACACACTTAGGGTAAATCCACTTTGTTGCCTTACAAAAATGGACATATTATGCATGTGAGGTATCTTAGCAAAAACAATCAACAAAAATACAAGATCATAGTCCGTCGATGACGCTATCAAATTTGCCTTTCAAAAATGATCTTAGTCCCTAAAGACAATGCTAAGATATCTTACAACATTGCTAATCATAGCTATACGATGACCCTTTCCCGTCCCTTTTACATCTAAAGATATGGTTACTTACCAAATCAATGGTAAGATAACAATGTCAAAGGAAAGAGGAAATAAACATGAAAGACTTTTGAGTAGGTAGATTATTCCTAGTTGTTTGCTCAATTTCAAACCAAAACATCCTTGCTATTTTCAAAAACAAACACCAATACTTTTAAAACACCTCTCAAACTTGAAAACATTTTCAAAAGATCAAACACTTTGTATACATTCTTTCGAACGAGAATCATTACAAAGTTTGCCTAAACGATGGCGCCTTTTTCAAAATACTTTCAAAAAACCACACAAAGCACATTTTCAAACAAAAGCAACTGATCTAGCAAGCAACTAAGAGCCCATGGAAAACCATGGATGAAAAGGGTGCTAACACCTTCCCTTTTCATAATCTACCCTCCGAACTCAAGAAATAATCCCAATGGTCTTTCCTGTTCTTTTCAGCCTTTTCTTTTGGATAAAAGAAAAGTTGTTGGCGACTCTTGCTAACCGCAACACTTGCGATCAAACGCAAAACACCCAAGTCAGTTCTCCCACCGTGTTATAGAACTGGCGACTCTGCTGGGGAATATTTTAAAAGTGGAGTTACCTTAGGGCTAGATCACATTTATTTGCTTTCATTGTTTGACTTGTATGCTTTACGTTGTAGAAACTGTGCGGGGTATACCAACATGGTCTAAGAAATATCTATGTTAGTGTGACATATTTATGGGTATCGGTACCCCTTGAGTAGTCAAGGAGAATTCGGGGCCGCTGAGTGATGTCATGAAACACTAACTAACTTCTAGAAGTTGGTTGATATTTGATACTACACTCATTGAGGTTTGGTTTTTTGGGATATTTCGGTTGCTATTAAAGAGGCTTGCACTGAAACAATGCCCGAGAAAACAAACCAGTGATATTGAGCTCCCTTAGAACCTGGTTACTATTGCTAGGACAGGTTTGAGCCAACGAAACTTCAAGAGGGTACTTACCTATGAGACTCCATGCAAGCCTAAACCTAAGGACTTGTTTGTTTTGTTTGTATATATTTACTTGTACATAACATCATAAACATTATAACATCATACTCATACTCACTAACCAAATCAACGGTAAGATAACAATGTCAAAGGAAATAGGAAATGAACATGAGAGACTTTTGAGTAGGTGGAATGCCCCTAGTTACTTGCTCACTTTCAAAAATAAATATCCTTTCTATTTACAAAACAAACACCAACACTTTCAAAACATCTTTCAAAACATGAAAACATTTTCAAAAAGATCAAACACTTTGTATACATTCTTACGAACGAGAATCATTACAAAGTTTTCCTAAACAATGCCCTCTTTACAAAATATTTTCAAAAACCACACAAAGCATAATTTCAAACAAAAGCAAGTGATCTAGAAAGTAACTAAGAGCCCATGGAAAACCATGGATAAAAAGGATGCTAATACCTCCCATTTTCATAATCTACCCCCCGAACTCAAGAAAACATCTCTAAAGGTCTTTCCTGTTCTTTTCAGCCTTTCCTTATTGGATAAAAGAAAAGTCGGTGACGACTCTTGCTAACTGCAACATTTGCGATAAAACACAAAACATCCAAGTTAGTTCTCCCACCGTATCACAGAACTGGAGACTCTGCTGGGGAAATGAAACTTAAAAGTGGGGTTACCTTAGGGCTAGATCACATTTACTTGCTTTCTTTGTTTGACTTGCATGCTTTACATTTTGGTTCTTTGTTTAGGCTTGTTTTGATCCTACACCCGGATTTGGGGCACCTTTTTAGGTAAGTAGCAATAAACTGTGAGAGAGATGTGTAGGGTATACCGACATGGTTGAAGCAGTAGATACGTTGATGTGGCACTTTGGTTGGTACTGGTAACCCTTGAGTCAATCAGGGAGAGTATGGGGCCTCCGTATGGTGTCATAAAGCATCAACTGACCTTAGAACCTTTAATTGCACAACTCGGCCAGTGGGACGTAGTGAGATGAATGACTTTGGTGCAGTCTAAAGTTGGTTGATACTCGATACTACACTCATTGAGATTTGACTCTGAGCTTTGTTTGTTTGTGAGTCAATCGCCTATCGAATGAAGTTTGTGGGAAAGGTCAGTGATATTGAGATCCCTCAGAACCCGGTTACTATTAACTAGGACATGTTGAGCCAACTAAACTTCAAGAGGGTACTTACCTACAAACTCCATGCAAGGCTAAACCTAAGGACTTGTCTGCTTTGTGTGTATATGTTCATTTGTACATAAACTTGCCTACTTTGCATATTTGTACATAACATCATACCATAGCATTTTTCAAATACCATTTTAAGGATCTCGAGGGTCTTTGATGCAGGGTTACTTTGAACAAGACGTTTATCAAGGGGAAGAGGATTTATGTTCCTCTAACCAAACAACGTCAAATATCAAAGCACAACAACTTAAGTCAAGTGCTATAACCCACTTGGCATGGTGGGCTTAATTGCCGTGGAAAGACATCCACTGATACAAAGTTCTCAAATCAAAGTTGTAAGTGACTGCTAACATTTACCCCGCGAGATCCTTGAAAACATTCATCCACATATCATGAATCATATCATGACAGGTTTTTCCCATATAGGTCTCCTTACCTTCCTACTGTTTATTTCAGTAAGATGGATATGGAACAAACGATGAAAGATCTCCAAGCTCAAAACGCTCAATTCCAACAAATGTTTTTGACTATGTCTAAGGGGCAAGAGGACCTGAAAACCCTTCTTCTCAAAGACAAGAAGAAAAAGTCCAAGAGGTCAGTAGGCCTCCTAAACTTGGGAATAAGACGTAGAGGACCAGTCAAGGGAGCTCTAGATCTTTCAACTCCATCCAACATGGGGGATATTCATGAATAAGACCACAATTTGGAGATTGATGAAGTTGAAGCTGACTACTCTGAGGAACAATATCCTCCCACTGATGACAAGTACAAACAGTTGGAGGATCACCTCAGTGCTATAGAGATTCAACAGATACCTGGTTTGGATTTAGGAGCCATGGGATTGGTTTTTGGGGTAGTCATCCCGCCAAAGTTCAAAATCTCTACCTTTTCCCTGTACGATGGAGTCTCTTGCCCTAAGATACACTTAAAGTCTTATGTCCGCAAGATTCAACCGTACACAACTGATCTGAAGCTTTGGATCCATTTATTCCAAGAGAGCCTAGTAGGGACTCAACTTGAATGGTTCTATCAATTGGAGAGTTCTCGCATCCACACCTGGGAGGATCTATATGCCGCTTTCTACAAGTAGTACCAATACAATGCTGATCTTGCACCAACTTGTGTGCAGTTGTAGAACATGACCGTGGGTTCCAATGAGAGCTTCAAAGGATACGCCCAAAAATGGAGAGATCTGGCTGGTAGGGTGCTGCCCCCTTTAACTGATAGGGAGTTGATTGACATCGTCATGGGAACTTTGACAGGACCTTTCTTCAAACACCTAATCGGAAGTTCCTCGATCGGGTTCATCGAGCTAATACTGACTGGCGAAAGAGTTGAAGATGGCATCAAAAGTGGAAAGATCCAAGGATCTACACCCTCCGATGCTCAGAAAAACCATAAAATGGGAAGAAAGAGTCCAATGTTGTGTGTGGTCAAAAGAGTCGTCATGACCAATACGTGGGGGCAGTCTTGATCTCTAGTTCTCTGTTGCACCGACAATAGCAAAAGGGAAATCAACAAAGGCCAGACGAGCCCAAAAGACAATTTACCAACATCAACATGCCGATGTCTCAAGCGCTACAACACTTGTTGAGGATGAATCTGATTATGTTGATAGGACCTCATCCAAACCCCAAAACTTCTTCTCCAAACTACAATCCTAATGGAACATGTGCTTATCATTTTGGCAATCCCAGACATGATACTAACGATTATTGGGCGTTGAAGTACAAGATTCAGAATTTGATTGATGCCAAGGAGATCGAGTTTGACCCTCCAGAGACTCCAAACATGATCACTTCTCCTATGCCAAATCATTAAGAGCGTCTTGTTCATTTTGAATTTTCAATTGTATTTTCTTTTGTTATTCAAACAATTATCTATTAATGTCAAACTCTGTTTCATTAATGCATTGCATTTGTTTGTCTTGAATTCATCCATTCGTTCATTATATTTAAACTATGCTTTTATGCTCTCTTTATGACGTTCAACTCTTGCTAAAAGTTACAAGCCTTTAGAGGGAGGATGGCGAAAAAAATGCCTTAATTTCATACAGTATGCTTTTGGACGGACCTTGCTCATGATGTACAGGCGTTATATCAAATCCTAAACACTGGAGTTATAAGGAAGATAATCCCTAGTCAACCCCTTCGAGCCAAAGAAGTAGGAATTTTCTTTTTCACACAAATTGAAACCTTTAATCAAAACCTGGGGTAGGGTAGTCTCTCAGTCATTTCAAACGCGCGCTTATCCGCAAATTCTCATCTTGTAATACAACGAATGACATAAAAAACAATCCTTTGGAATCAAAAGACAGTGATGGTTCCCTATCACATAGGCAGTCATTATCTCTCAAGAGAAAAGCCCACTAAGTCAAAACCTACAAAGGAGACTTAAGAAAAAAGACTGGAGCATCCCGCTGATCGTAATCTCAAAACAAGAACAGTCAGGCAAAATTAGGGATAATAAATCAAGAAGAGGTCACTACAAATCCTCAACAACAAAAAACATGTTGCAAAAAATGATTTCCTTCCAACAAACTTAACTTGTATGAACCATCACCAAAATGTTATTCCAGACTCAATTGGAGTTCAAACGCACAATTAACTGAGTTTAGGACTGAAGAACATCACAAAGAGAGGGTGGGTACAAACACACTTTTAGCCTTTATCCTTTGTTTCTTAAACCATGAACCAAGCCACGTTACAACCCTTCAAAAGTCCTAATTAAAGCATGGGTTAGTTCGAAAGCATGCTATTACAAAAGGTATCCTGACTCCTATAAGGCTTTACTCAAAATCCTGATTTGAATTTTTCTTACAAAATTTCTTCACTTGCTAAAAACTCATTTTCAAAACTTCTAGACAAACATAAACTTTGCATTACTTGAATATCATTGTTTGCATATGGCTATTTGTTTGACAGCGGAGAAATTCACACGACGAATATCCAGTGAACGAAAGCTCTCTCAGTGAATAAAATCATTTCAAATGGGATAACACGTCCAACGACAAATTTCCCATAAACAAGGGGGCATGACATATCACTATCCAGCACACCTGGAGCAGTCAAGTCAAGATTCCCAGAAATCTCGCAAGAAATGCAGAATAACCGGGGGCAGGTCACCATCTCCATCACTTGGGGAATTGAATGGGTTACGTACAGTCCAACGTCTCCTGGCAGTGTTGTTGGCTCCTAAATTCGACACCATTGTTCTTATTAATATCAGCCATTAAAGCTGAAGGATGGTTTCGACCAGCTGGGTCTGTCGAAATGCTCATCAGAAGATGGCAATGTACTTAGAGAATTTCTTCTAAGTAAGAATCTTGTTGCCTTCGACGTAGAAGGTGCTTCTCGACAAAGGTGTTCGATTGCTCAGAGTGGAACGGTTTGAGATTCAAACGTTTGGAGGGAAAACGGTTCCCAGCGGTTACCAAGTGCAACGTGCCAAGATCTGGAGCGTCGAACGCTGTGAACGTGCCAAGTGGAGTCATCTCGAAGCAGTGTAACTGCCCGACGGTTACTTGGGATGTGTTTAGTATAAATATTAGTAGTTCACGCAGTTTTTCGCGTGTGTTCACAATTATATACAAGTCACTCATATAGATTCGAGTACCCAGCGTGAGAGAAAGAATTGTTGAGAATGTATGTGTGAAACACCACTTTAATTAATCAAAGTTATTTATTTTCCAGAAACTTTACTTGCTTTCTCCTTTACTTTTCCTGTCGAAGCCTTTATTTCAAGCCTTCTTTTATTTTATCAAGTTCTCTTCTTCATGCAATTTACATAAAGCTTCTTTATTTTCTTGTCATTCAACCATTATCAAACTTAGTCAAAACCCCAAAATCAACCATGTCTTAGGATCAATCTGATCGATCCTGCGAGTCACCAAATAAGTAACCTTTTGGAAGATCAGTGGTTGTTTACCAATTCCCACGGTAAACAAATTGGCACACCTGGTGGGACCTTGTGTTGATTTTGAAGTTTAATCTTTTTATACAAAATATCATCTTTTTCGAGAAGTATTGCATGTTATTGAGAAGTGGTAGAATATACACTAACAATACCAATACTTCCAGAAGAAGAGAAGTGATGGCGAATCCGCCAAACAATAACGAAATCCCACAAACGAATGTGGGAACAACGGTTATCCCAACCGTAAGTGAAGTGATAACTGCTGGTTCAACACCTGCAGTAACGGTCACAACGACGGGGCCATTACCTTCGTTCACTGGCCCCAGAGTGCCTTTAGGAACTCCCCCACCAAGGGGAAATCTAGGCACTAGGCCTTATGTTCCCCCAGGATTTATGACAGGCGGTCAAAATCGAGAACCACTCTATGGCATGCCAACTTCTGACTTGGCTAGCCTGACGAACGCTGCGTCCACTTTTTCAGACCCTTTAGTGAGTGCCTCTTCGCCACTCCAAGGTTCTGGAGTAGGTATGGCGAACAGAAATAGGACCCAACTCTTAGGAGGAACGTCCCAAGTAGCACATGGCCTTACAAATGCCTCGACAGCAGTCTTGAGGCAACAAATGGACGAAAGCAACCATGATATGGTTCAAATGTTGGCACAAACTTTAAGTACAGTGCTAAATCCTCTAATACAAAACACCGCCCAATCGAATCAGCAGATGATAGCGCAAATGACGCGTTTGGCTGATTTCTTTGGAGTACCCCAACCTATTCGACAGCCCCAAAGGGCACAAATAAGGGGAAACCAAGGTATACTCTTAGAGGAAGAAACCACTATCAACCAAGGCCAGCAGCCTGTCGAAGAAAACCTTAGGGCACGATTGGAGCAGACTGTCGAAGAACCTAGGGTTATAGCCCCAGAGGTAAGGTTAGTTAACATAAACCAAAATGCTGACGAAGTAGTCCAGCATATCCAATACCAGAATATGGGTTTGGAAAATAATCTGGCAGCCATGATCGAAAGAATCATGACGCAAAATGGGATGAACATGGGCTTTCGTAGGCCCAATTTCACATCCCCACTGTCAGAATACGTGTTACAAACAGACTTACCTCCTAGATGTAAAGTCCCTAAGTTCACTAAATTCTCTGGGGACACGACAGAATCTACTGTCGAACATGTGGCGAGATACTTAATCGAAGCAGGAGATATTTCAAACAACGAAAACCTGAGGATTAAGTACTTCCCAAGTTCTTTGACAAAGAACGCATTTACTTGGTTTACAACTCTCCCCCCCAATTCGATCCATCATTAGACCCAGTTGGAGAGATTGTTCCATGGGCAATTCTACATGTGACAAACCAAGATAAGCCTGAAAGAATTGGCCAGTGTAAAGAGACGTTTCACTGAACCTATAGACGAATATCTAAATAGGTTTAGGTTGCTCAAAGCAAGATGCTTTACACAAGTGCCAGAACATGAGTTAGTCGAAATAGCCGCAGGCGGCTTAGATTATTCCATTAGGAAGAAGTTAGACACTCAATACCTGAGAGACATGGCCCAATTGGCCGATAGAGTTCGACAGGTAGAACGCCTTAAAGCTGAGAAAGCCAAGGCAACGAAAACTCATAAAAGAGAGAGGATAGCGTATGTCGAGATGGATGACGAAGATCCAGAAACCTTCGACGAAACTATAACCGTCGAAGAAGGCGAGGTCGATTTAGCGGAACTAAAACAAGGGCCACCATACTCTTGCAAACTGTTAGTCCCCTCAAGTGGGAAAAATCCCACTGGTCCAGAAAGGACCAACGATAGGTTCCCCAAAAAGACTTATAGTTTTGATATTACAAAATGTGATGAAATCTTTGACTTACTTGTAAAAGATGGCCAAATGATAGTACCCCCAGGGGTAAAAATGCCTCCTCTTGATCAAAGAAAGAAGAGAGGATTTTGTAAATATCATAATTTTCTGGGCCATAAAACGTCTCAATGTTTTCTTTTCAGGAATCTTGTGCAAGACGCTATCGAAGAAGGGAGGTTGAAGTTTGCTGACAAGACCCCCATGACTGTGGACTCTAACCCGTTGCAGGCTGAAGCCCATTATGATGAACCTTCAGAGGTGAACGTGATCGAGGCATCCAGAAGCCAGTCGAAGAGGCCAGGAATCACAATGGTCGAAGTCTCAAAGGACCATGTCAACATGCCAATCTTTGGCAGTTTTTCTGGGAATCTATCCAGAAAGACAATTGAAGCGGTCCAAAAGGCGGTCGAAAGCCCAAAGCTGGAGACAATTGGAGCCCAAAAATCTGGAACAAAACCAAGTTCTCACTTGGCTGCAGTTCAAGGCCAGATAGAGGACTTGGAGATTCAGATGAAGCAGTTGACTCTTGCCAACAAAGACACCATGAATGTCAACATGGTCGAAGTCTCTGAACCAAAAGCATCAGAGGAGGCCATGAGGAAAGAACAAGCCAACAAAACTGCTTTCCCTAGGGAAAATGAAAATCTGGCAGATTTCCCGCAAAGATGCCAGAAAAAGAAGTCAGAAGTGATGCTGTGTCCTCGATGCAGTTCAATCTTCGACAAAAAAGCTGCTGAACATATTCAAGGTGTAAGAGTAGCAAATAGAAAAAGGGAAAGTGTTGATACTCGACATGACCCCAGAAGAACCCCCCAAAGGAGTTCAAATCAAGAAAAGAGGCCACTGACTTTCAGGCCTCCGACTAATGTGCCAGTAGATATATGGTACAAAACATCTGGTCGAAAGAGGCCAAGCGAGGAAAGATGGCACTCCTTCGAAGTGCCAAGAGGTTCGTCTTTAACACATAAGAAAGAGCCTCAGGTTGCTACCCCTAAAGTGACACAGGTATCAAGCAACTACAAAGGGAAAAATCCCATGTCTCGATCTCAATGGAGGAGATACCAGAGGCGACGAAAAGCTGAGAGGGAAGCTGCTAATGAACCAAAGGCAGAAACCAGTTCAAATGTTCCTCAGAGAAAGCAGAGGAAGCCTCTGGAAAGTCAACCAGTAACCAATAGGCTAGTTTGGCCTAACCAAGGTGAAGTTGATAACGAAGATGGTTCTGAGTCTGATGACACCTTGGACATCATGGTGAACATAGTCTCAGTTTTGCCAAGGGAGTTCAACCGCCAGGTGGAGGTCGAAACAAGCGATTGGGAAGTGGAGCAAGAAATGGCCAAGCATAGGCCAGTGTGCTATTTCGTCATGGATAATGGCGCTACTGAAGAGCAGAATGGGTTCTTCGAACCTCCTACAGAGGCGATGAAAAATCACCTCTAGCCTTTATTTATAAAGGCTAAACTCGAAGAAACCACAGTAAATAAAATCTTGGTAGATTGTGGGGCAACCATCAACATCATCCCTCACTTTATGCTAAGAAAAATAGGCAAAAGTGATGAGAACATCAAGCCTCACAACATGGTCCTGTCGAATTATGAAGGCGGCATAGGGACCACTATGGGTGTGATCCAACTGGACATCAAAGTGGGATCTATCCTTCGACCAACTATGTTTATGGTCATATCGGCCAAACCTAACTATAATCTTCTGTTGGGCCGTGAATGGATTCATGGTGTTGGAGCTGTACCATCATTAATGCACCAGAGGTTACTACTATGGCGTCCTGATGGGATGGTCGAAAACATAGAAGCGGACCAAAGCTATTACCTGGGCGAAGTAAATCACTTGGGGCTGGCAGACTTCGACAAGAACTTGGCTCACATTGGGCCATGCCCAACACCTGACTTCGACTTGGCGCCAGCGCCAAATACTTTTTGTTCCCTATACCTGTATCCTGAGCATGGTTTTCAATGGGACAGAGAAGACTTGTCCCACATAGACTTTAGTGGGTTAACTGATATCCAACCAACTGGTTGGGGAAGTGAATTCAGTGATAATGACTGAGTCACAATCATTGCAGCGAATTTCGGCTTACGTAGCCGAAACAAAGATGATAACGACTCTCGAAGCCGAAGTAAAATATATGGCCACACAGGCCAATGATCAACAGTTACCTTCTGCAGGTCCTGGAAAGGACTTCAATCCAGAACCTCCTGATATCATGCCAGAAGGGATGCAGGAACAGAGGCTCGACGCCATCTACGACGATGAGCCTTTGGGATTCGAAAAGGACCCCTTAGCGAATAACATCAAGATGCTAGCGCAAGATCCTTTAGAAGAAATCAACTTGGGCGAAGGGTTAGAGAAAAAGCCAACTTACATTAGCGCAAAAATTGACCCAGAACTCAGGTTGGAAGTAATCCAATTGTTAAAAGAGTTCAAGGACTGTTTTGCATGGGATTACGACGAGATGCCTGGTCTCGACAGAGGATTGGTAGAACTTCAGTTGCCAATCAAACCTGGGAAGAAGCCAATCAAGCAAAGTCCAAGATGCTTCGCTCCAGAAATACTGTCGAAGATCAAAACGGAGGTCGAAAGACTGCTGAAGTGCAAATTCATACGCGTGACGAGGTATGTCGAATGGATTGCAAACATTGTGCCAGTGATTAAGAAAAATGGTACATTGAGGGTGTGCATAGATTTCAGAGATTTGAATTCTGCTACACCCAAAGATGAATATCCTATGCCTGTGGCGGAAATGCTAGTCGATTCTGCCGCTGGCTATGAGTACCTGAGTATGCTCGATGGTTATTCAGGATATAATCAAATATTCATTGCTGAAGAGGATGTGTCAAAAACAGCTTTTCGATGCCCTGGGGCTTTAGGCACTTACGAATGGGTAGTGATGCCTTTTGGCCTAAAGAATGCTGGGGCAACATATCAACGAGCAATGAATTCTATCTTCCATGATTTTATTAACACTTTTATGCAAGTATATATTGATGACATTGTTATAAAATCTGTTTCCAGGAAGAACCACATAGACCACCTTCGACAATCATTCGAAAGAATGAGAGAACATGGTCTCAAGATGAACCCTTTGAAGTGTGCATTCTGTGTGAAAGCTGGAGATTTCTTGGGCTTCGTTGTCCACAATAAAGGGATCGAAATCAACCAGAACAAGACGAAGGCAATTCTAGAAGCGAAAGCGCCAGCGAACAAAAAGGAACTGCAATCTCTGTTAGGCAAGATAAATTTCTTAAGGAGATTCATATCTAACCTAAGTGGGAAAGCTCAAGCCTTTTCACCCTTACTTCGATTGAGCAAAGAGGGATTCGAATGGGAGCAAGAGCAACAAGAAGCCTTCGACAAAATCAAAGGGTACCTCACAAAGCCACCTATTTTGGTGCCTCCTTGTAGCAACAGGAGTATGAGATTGTACATAGCTGCATCCGATAAAACTTTGGGAAGCATGTTAGCCCAAGAAGATGAAAATGGAGTCGAAAGACCCATTTACTATCTTAGTAGAGTTTTGAACGATGCAGAAACTAGATATAGCGAAGTTGAAAAATTGTGTCTATGTCTGTATTTCTCTTGTACAAAGCGCAAACAATATATAAAACCAGTTGATGTGTATGTTTTGTCTCATTTTGATGTTTTCAAGTACATGTTATCGAAACCCATCTTGCACAGTCGAATTGGCAAGTGGGCACTAGCATTAACTGAATACTCCTTGACCTTTATGCCTCTTAAGGCAGTGAAAGGACAAGTGGTGGCAGACTTTATAGTTGACCACTCAATTCAAGTTGAGAGTATTAATTATGTGGAGATAGAGCCTTGGAAATTCTACTTCGATGGTTCCAGCCATAAAGATGGAACAGGAGTGGGAGTCTTGATTATTTCTCCAGAAAAAATTCCAACAACATTCAAGTACAAGATATCAGGTTCTTGTTCGAACAATGAGGCTGAGTATGAAGCTCTAATTACTGGCCTTGAGATATTGTTGGAATTGGGGGCAACTCGAGTCGAAATAATGGGAGACTCAGAGTTAGTCATTAAGTAAGTCACAAAAGAATATAAATGCATAAGAGAAAATCTCATTATGTACTTTGTGATAGCAAATCGTTTATTGAAAAAATTTGAAATGGTCAACATTCGACACATACCCAGATTGGAAAATCAAATAGCCAACGATTTGGCACAAATTGCATCTGGGTACAAAATTTCAAAAACGAGATTACAAAGAGCAATCGAAGTTCGAGAAAAGATAAAAGCAACTTGTCTGTCACCAACAGACTTGGAATCGACAAGACTAGGGTATGCTGATCAAAGTAACTTCGAAATTTCGTTCATAGACAATTTGTCAGAGCAAGATTGGAGGAAACCCATTGTTGATTATCTTCAAAATCCAGTAGCTTCGACAGAACGAAAAACCAAATATAGGGCGTTGAGTTACGTACTCATGGGTAATGAGTTATTTAAAAAGACGCCTGAAGGGGTATTGCTAAAGTGCTTAAGTGAAACTGAAGCATACATAGCCCTTTCGACTATGCACGCTGGAGCATGTGGGGCTCACCAAGTAGGCCATAAGATGAAATGGTTGTTGTTTCGACAAGGACTATACTGGCCCACCATGTTGAAATATTGTGTCGAGTTCGCCAAAGGTTGCCAAGAATGTCAAGTCCATACAGGCATCCAGCATGTACCAGCAAGCGAACTTCACTCGATAGTGAAACCTTGGCCCTTTAGAGGATGGGCGTTGGACCTTATTGGAGAGATTCGACCAGCATCATCAAAGAGCCAGAAGTATATATTGGTAGGCATTGATTATTTTACTAAGTGGATCGAAGCTATTCCTTTAGTCAATGTAGACCAAGAAAATGTCATTGAATTTATTCAAAAGAACATTATCTTTAGATTTGGAATCCCTGAAACTATAACTACTGATCAAGAATCAGTTTTCACCGGTCGAAAGATGCAGGAATTCACTCAAGAAATAGGCTTTAAACTCCTAACATCGACGCCTTATTATGCACAGGCAAACGGTCAAGTCGAAGCAGCGAACAAAGTAGTGATTGGCTTGATAAAAAAGCATGTTGGGAAGAAGCCAAGAAATTGGCATAAGACGTTAGACCAGATCTTGTGGGCCTGTCTAACGTCCCCAAAAGAAGCCATAGGTACAACACCATATAGGCTAACTTTTGGTCATGACGCAGTGTTGCCAGCAGAAATTTGTCTTCAATCTGCAAGGGTTCAGAGACACCATGATATCCCCTCTGAAGTTTATTGGGATATGATGTTAGACGAACTAGTAGATTTAGACGAAGAAAGAATGCGCGCTCTCGACTTACTAAGGCTTCAGAAGAAAAGAGTGGAAGACTCTTACAATAAAAAAGTGAAACCTAAGGCATTCTCGCCTGGAGAATTAGTTTGGAAGGTGATTCTTCCCATGGATCGAAGGGATCGAAGCATGGGAAAATGGTCACCCAAATGGGAAGGACCATTCAGAATTATCCAGACTTTTTCTGGTGGAGCTTATGAAGTCGAAGAGTTAGGTGAAGATAAAAGACTCTTGAGAGTAAATGGCAAATATTTGAAAAAGTATAAACCTATGCTTCAAGAGATCAAAATAAATAGCAAGTAATAACTAAATTAACCATAAATAAGCCAAAATGGAAAATTTTATAAATTAGCCAAAATGGCAATATTGTCAAATACACATTACAATACATGGTTAAAGGGCTGAGTCAATCAGAAGGGGATAGAATCTTTGAGTCGAAGGTACTTCGCCTGCTGCAACTCCAGTCTTTTGTTGCACAAGGAATTCGCCTGGGCAAGCTTGGTAATTTGGTCGTCGAAGGCTTGGGCTTTCTCAGCAAACTCTAGGCCTTGTGTGATTTCAGCTTGAGTCTCGGTGTCTGGAACAGTCGAGAGAAGCTCCTCCTTGCGCTTAGTATTGGCATTCATCTTGGCCTCCAGCTCTTCGATTTGCGCCTTTATGGAAGCATTGTCTCGATCTATGGCATCAATTTCTTCCTGCTTAGATGCCTTTTGCTTCGACAACTCTGCAATTCGAGAAGTCGTCTCTGCTACAGTAGTCCAGGCGGAAGAACTTTTGCCATATAACGCTTCGAGCTGGCTGTTGAAGCCCCTCTGTCGTCGATAGTCTGCTGAGACTTGATCAATAATGGAGTATAACTCCATGATAAAGCTCGAAACCTCTGGAGTCACAGCGAGCAAGTCAACCGCATTCAAAACAGCTCCCAAACACGACGGAGCAGTAGGGTCCCCCTCCAAAGCTTTCATCAAATCTTTCTTGAAGAACTGGGCCTTGACCTTCGTCAAAGCCTCATCGAGAGGATAAGTCTCAGTGGACTTCCCCGACTGAGTAGAAGCCTCCTGACTAATATCAGATGAACTTCCCTTGCTCTCGATAATGGCATTCAGATAGCCAACGGGATCAGTTTGTTTCAAGAGTGCTAAGTCTTCTTTCGACCTATGCTTTGTTGAGGTGGTAACCTTTGCAGCAGCGTTGTCTTGGGGTTGAAGCTGTTGAGCAACGTTTGCCTCGACTTGACTCTCTTCGACTTGAAGTTCAGCAGTGCCAGCATCAGCGTGATCCCCTTCGTCATGTTGTTCCTCCGACAGGTCGACCACTTGAATCTCCTTTGGCTGTTGTTCTTCTGTTTCAGCATTGGCTTCATCTGTTTCAGCATTGGCTTCATCGTTCGCCAATTCCTTCTCTTGTGGCCTACTGAGTTCAGCAGAATCTAGTGTTTCAGAAGTCTTTGGCACTGAGCTTTCAGTGGTTTCCTGAAAAAAGAAGAAGAAGAATCTTCTAGTTTAGAAAGAGACCCAATCGAACGTGGGTATCGACACCTGAGTTAAAGAAGGTCAAAGAAATTACCTGCAGAGGAACTTCAGCCCCAGGGCTGGAATTGTCGCTTTCGACGGGTTTATTCAGCAAAACATTTAGTTCCTCCTCCGTTGGCTCTTCAATAATAACTGGAGGTGGCCTGGGTTTTCTCCCAGCAACCTTTATTCTAATTGTGGATCGAGTCTCAGGAGAAGGAACATCCTTCTTCAGTTTTCGCCTTTTTAGAGGAGCGGGGGTCGTCTTCTTCGTCACTCCCAGATTCGACCGTCAGTGAAGGTCGTTTCTTGGGTGAAGGTGCCTAAAAACCAATTGGAGTTCGATTTATATGCTACATCGAAAGTCAGAATGTTAAAACCAGAAGAAAATAATAAAAGTCTGGTTACCGGTGCTGAAGGTTTTTTCGAAGGACCTTCCCCCTGATGGCTTGTTGTAGTTTTCGCTGGTGCTATAGTTTTCGCCGGTGGTGGAGGTTTTGTCAAGGGACCTCCTCCCTGATGGCCTTCTGCAGCTTTCTTGGCTGCAGGCTTTTGAACACTTGAAAGAAGACAAGTTATAATTAACAGGCTACCAGTCGAAATGGAAAGACAAAATAATTTGGAAGAGTGAACTTACATTTCTTTATTTTGTCCAGGACTAGAACAAAAGACTTCTGAAGTTCGTCCACAAAGTCCTTCTCGTCGAAGAACTCTTCAGCGTAGTAACTCTTCCACCACTCTTCGAAGGATGGTGAGCAGAGAAAGTTAAGCTGATAGTCGAACAGTGAAAGGACTGTTCGACCAGCATACCTGTCGATATGCTTGGTGGCGGCATCTTCAGTATAGTCGTTGCAAAAATATAACATGGATTTCTCCCTAGGAAAAATAGGAGAAGGAAGTGTTTGAATGATACCAAACTGGCGAGAGACCAAGTTTGGTTGATACGCGATCAAGCTCAAGTGAGTCTTGGAGCTCTTGAAGCGCAGGGGCATTATTCTAGGTGTGAGAAATGCTTCCCACATTATTGTATGTTCTTCGACCTGAGGGTCACCTGACGACTTAGGATGGGGCCTCGTGAACCATTCTGGACCAACCTTTCGTCGAGCAAAGGGAGCCATGGTCGAAACAAATTCTTTTCTTCTTGCAAACATCAAGACGAAGTTTGCAAAAGTTTGTTGAAGCTCCAGCCCATCTTCAGTCGGGGTCAGTAGAGCTAATCTGGTGCCTTCGATGTGCCTATTTGCTATCTCCGGAGCTTGCTCATTTATTTGAGTCTTCTGAGGTAAGAAAGACTCGAAAGTGGCATTGAGCCACAGCTGAAGTAGCCAAAAAGGTCCTGCAAGCAGCAGACTAGCTCTATTCTCGATGATCTTCAACATAGTCGCTCCGCTGCTTATTGACTCATACAGATTCGCCAAGATTAATTCTTCCAAACAAATATTTTGGCCATGGTGGAGTTGGGTGGCGAGGGTGACCATCTTCTTTGTCACCTGTAAAGACTTTGTGCAGAACACAAAGCGTGACAGCCACAGGGCTAGGAACGCGATATGCTCTACATCCGACACAGTGGCTGTCGACCTATCATGGTAATGGTTGATATAGGTGGTGTAGGTGGGTTTCATAGCTGAGAATCCAATCTGATCCTCCGACATTTCCTCTGGGTCGAAATAATCCCCAGTGGGTCGAAGGCCAGTGATGGAGGCCACGTCGAAAAGCATAGGTGTTAGCATTCCACAAGGAAGGTGGAAAGTTAAATGAGTGTAATCCCAGAAGAGCAAGGAGGCTATCAACATCTCAGGGGAGTAGTTAAGACCCGTCTTCGACAACATAACTAGGTCGAATATCCCCAGGTCCTTCCAGATCGAAGCCTGGCTTTTTTCCATTTTTTCCAGCCAAGCACTGTAGTCAGGAGTGAGGCTAGGGCTAGACCTGAAAGCCCTAACACCCCTATTGAAGAAGCGAAGATCAATTTTCTCCTTAGCGGGATCTTCGTTATCCTCTGCATCTTTTTTAGAGAATCCAACAGGTTTGAGCTTTTCAAGCACTGGAAAGAAGCTTTTGATCTTTATGGCTTCATCGATGCATGGGGTTAGCGGGCCAGACATGGCGAAGATTTGGTTGGAGTATCCAACCGGAATCATGAGTTGGTGTGAATAAGCTTCACGTTCAGCAGTTTCTAGGGGTTCAGGAACCCTTCGTTGGCCTGTAGGGGTAACTATGGGGACAGTTGAGAAGATCTTGGGTTTAGCATTTCTAGAAGGGATGTTAGAACTAGGAGCGGTAGAGGAACCTGAGGCCATTGTTGAGATTAAGGTTGAAGATGAAGTGAAGAACAAGGTGTTTGCAAGTTTGCAGAGATTCTGTGTTCAACAAGGAAGTTTGAAGGCAGGATAGCGTGAAAAAGTCCCACAATGGGTACTTGGCGTTATTTATAGTGGTTGGGAAATCCCCAAATTCGAGGCCATTTAATGTTGCAGAAGGTAGTGGGACACGTGGCGTCCCCCTGATGACATAACCGTTCTGCAGAAATGAAAGGGTGCAGCGTGCGCCCTCGTTTTTGGGAAATTGTCATGATGACAATTTGTGAAAAGACATTGGGCACGCTGCACGCCGTACTGAGGTGACGTCTTAGGTACGGATGAAATGATGGCTTTTTCTTGGGATTGTCAGTGGTTGGTAGAAGACAAAAAGTGCACAGTTTAATTTGTGACTAAGAATGAAAAGACAAGTGTCGAATGGAATTTCAAAGAATGCCTTTTTCTTTTCAGAGTCGAAATAAGGCATTATTGGGGGGCAATTTGTTGGCTCCTAAATTCGACACCCTTGTTCTTATTAACATCAGCCATTAAAGCTGAAGGATGGTTTCGACCAGCTGGGTCTGTCGAAATGCTCATCAGAAGATGGAAATGTACTTAGAGAATTTCTTCTAAGTAAGAATCTTGTTGCCTTCGACGTAGAAGGTGCTTCTCGACAAAGGTGTTCGATTGCTCAGAGTGGAACGGTTTGAGATTCAAACGTTTGGAGGGAAAACGGTTCCCAGCGATTACCAAGTGCAACGTGCCAAGATCTGGAGCGTCGAACGCTGTGAACGTGCCAAGTGGAGTCATCTCGAAGCAGTGTAACTTCCCGACGGTTACTTGGGATGTGTTTAGTCTAAATATTAGTAGTTCACGCAGTTTTTCGCGTGTGTTCACAATTATATACAAGTCACTCATATAGATTCGAGTACCCAGCGTGAGAGAAAGAATTGTTGAGAATGTATGTGTGAAACACCACTTTAATTAATCAAAGTTATTTATTTTCCAGAAACTTTACTTGCTTTCTCCTTTACTTTTCCTGTCGAAGCCTTTATTTCAAGCCTTCTTTTATTTTATCAAGTTCTCTTCTTCATGCAATTTACATAAAGCTTCTTTATTTTCTTGTCATTCAACCATTATCAAACTTAGTCAAAACCCCAAAATCAACCATGTCTTAGGATCAATCTGATCGATCCTGCGAGTCACCAAATAAGTAACCTTTTGGAAGATCAGCGGTTGTTTACCAATTCCCACGGTAAACAAGTGCCACAAACACTTTCTACCAGGGGCAGTGACAAATCTCCCCAGAATCCTTCTCATAGGTTGATTCCCCATCCAGATTTCCAATCTCTGAAAACCTCTCCCTAACTGAATTGACTTTGAGAATCCTCGAGGATTTCTTCTAATGAAATCGCCGCCTCTCCAACAGACTAAGCAACAGGGTTTATTTACCCAACAAAAGACAGGATTCCCCAGCTCGAGGTGGCCTCTCCGACCACTATAAATAAAAGGACCACAACTCCTCTTCCCCAGTAGACTACTCTATAATCCCCAGCAAGCCTGGACCCAACTAAACATTAGTTCAACTTCGACTCCCCAGTAAAGCAACGGACAACAAAGGATCCTGAACTCTTTTCCACAATCAAGAATCAACACTCTCCATAGAGTTTTCAATATTCCCCAGCGGATTTCTCCTCAAAACAACAAAACAGGAATCCCCGGTGGAAATATTCTAAGCAAAGTTTTAAGACACACCTACTCTTCAACAACAGTCCGAGATTTATTGACTCCCTAGAATTTGTCAAGGATTTATTTTCCCAGACAAAAATACATTCATTAACATTTCACACATGATAAGTGCATACGACACAATCTCATTTATTTTGAGAACACCATGACACCATGCATTTCATACATCATGACATTGCATACAGCTAACATTTTACCTTTTTCAGGAAAAAGCTCAATCAACAGATGGCTACCGTCAACCATTTTTAGGTTCCAGATTAATACCTGTAATAAGTCAGGGCATTTACCTGTACGACCGATTAAAGCAACCCTACACAGGTCCCTCCTATTTCCAAGATGAAGTTTTACACTGACTCGTCATGAAGCAACTTGTGATACAGTGGGAGAACTGACTTGATTATTTTGCATTTTATTGCAAATGTTACGGTTAGCAAGAGTCGCCACCGACTTTTCTTTTATCCAAAAGGAAAGGTGAAAAAGCACAGGAAAGACCTTTGAGATTATTTCTTGAGTTCGGGGGGTAGATTATGAAAAGGGAAGGTATTAGCACCCTTTTCATCCATGGTTTTCCATTGGCTCTTAGTTACTTGCTAGATCACTTGATTTTGTTTGAAATTGTGCTTTGTGTGTTTTTTTGAAAGTATTTTGTAAAAAGGCCATATTTTAGGCAATCTTTGTAATGATTCTCGTTCGTAAGAATGTATACAAAGATGTTGATCTTTTTGAAAATGTTTTCAAGTTTGTAAGATGTTTTTGTAAGTGTTTGTTTTAGAAAATAGCAAGTGTGTTTGTTTTGAGATAGAGAAAGTAATTAGGAACAATCCACCTACTCAAATGTCTTTCTTATTCATTTTCTTTTCCTTTGACGTTGTTGTCTTACCATTGATTTGGTAAGCCATCCTATCTTTGGATGTAAACGGGACAGGCATGGGTCATCGTATAACCGTGATTAGCAATGTTGCAAAGTATCTTAGCATTCTTTTTGAGGGACTAAGATCATTTGTAAGGCAACTTATAATATCATCATCGAGGGACTATGATCTTGTATTTGTTTGTTTTTGCTAAGATACCTTACATGCGTAATATGGCCATTTCGTATAAGGCAACCAAGTGGAATAATCCTAGGGGTGCTTGTGTGCAAGTGTGTTATTTTCATGCTTGATTTTGTCTTGAATTAGGGTTTTCTATTTGATTGGTTTTATCTTGCCATACAAACCCTAATTACTAGCATGTTATATAAAAGCGATAAATTGTGAAATTTAAAGTTACTACGCTATTACAATACTTGTGTGTGGGGGGGGTATACAATTTATGAATGGAGATTGTAATAATATAAACCTAATTAATCTATTACAACCAAATTGAATTTTGAATAAATAATATACAAAAATATGGATGAACATAATGCACCAGTATGATGTAATGTACAAAAATTGAAGTAAATGATATACCAGATTGTAAAGAAATAATGTATAAGGTATTGAAAAAAAAAGAAAGGAATTATTTTTTTTGACCTAATTAATTTAAAATAAAAAAATAATTAAATAAGAAAATTAAAATTAAGTTAGTAAGAGAAATTAATTTAAAGAAAACAAATTTCTAAATAAATAATAAGAAGAAATCTAAATCTAATAATTTAATTAATTTTAGAAAATAAAATGATAATTTTTTGGTCTTTTAGTCTAAAAGAAATAAAATATGAATATATTTAATATAAGTAAATAAATAAAATATTTTTGAGATTTTTATTAATAAAATAAATATTGTAATAATATTAATAATAATAACTAGAAGAAAGGAAAAAAATAAATAAAATAAGTCAAGGGGGTTTAAAATATAGAAAGAGTGTTTAGAGAAAGAAAAAAAAAAGAAATATGTTTGGGTTTCAAGCCCAAAGCCTTATGGTCAAAATAAATAAAAAACTTTCAAGATTTTTTTTTAAGAGATGGGGGGTGTGGACGCAAAATGGGAGGAGGGATTGGATAAAGGGTTTGGGCCTGGCTAGTGAACGGCCTGGTTGTTTTGAACAAAACAACCAGGTTATGAGACCCAGTCTCATTTGACCAAAACATTTATCTCTCTCACTTCTTTGACTCTATCGCTCTCTCTCTATGATTCCTTCGCCGGAGAAGAAACATAAGCCGTGTCGGAAATCGCCTCACGACGGTGACGGCGTCGACTGGGTTCAAATCTCTATTTTTTTACATTATCTTACTCGTCTTTATCTCCTCTATTCTAATCTAGTGCTTATTTTTGTAGACGGTAACTGATTTCGCGTAGATCTTAAAGGGAAGCAACGAAACCCTAGGGTTTGGATTTCACAGAAACGACTTTGTTTAGGTGAGATCGTTCCTTTTCTCTCTCTTTCTTACAAACTTCTGAAGGGATTTAGGTTTTGGAAAATTATGGGAAATTTGTTTAGGGTTTCACATGTTTTTGTATATTTGCTGATGAATGATTGTTGAGGGTTTTGGTTATGTTTGTTGCGATTCTGGATTTGTATATTTTGTATATCTTGTTGACTTGCTGGAAAAAAGAATTGAAATGATTTTAAGGGTTTTGACAGTTTAATGTTGGTAATGATGTTTTGTATATTTATGAATGGTGATGGCTTTGATGAATAAAGTTAGTTGTTTGTGTTATTTTCTGGGTTTTCTGTTTTCTCTATACATCTTATAAGACAAAGGTTCATTGTTAGTTTGGGGTTTGGAATCTCTGTATGTTTTCTTTGTAAAACTGAAAAGAAAAATGATGTGGTTGCTGATCTTTTCTTGAGATAAATGAATGGTGGCTTTGTGTTCACTTCAGTTACAATTTTTCTTGTCCCTATGTATTCTATTTGGCTTTTAATTGACCATAAACTATATGTTTTGTAAAAGAAAAGCTAAGAAAAAGTTTCAAAAGTTTTGTATATTTCTATGAAAAGAATCTGAAAATAGTTTGAGAAATTACCTCTTTACTTTGTTGTTGTGTTTTGGTATCCTGTGGCTTGTTGATGAGTGATCTTTGAAGGTCTTTGAGTGAGATGAAAACACTGGCTGGACTTTTACCTTTTCTGTATATTCTTCTTGCTGGCCAAAAAACACCCTCTCCTTCTTGCACAGTATTGTCGCCCTTTTATATTGGTTGATTTGTGATAAAATAGTGATAAAATACTACTGGCTTTGTTGCTTGTATTGGTTTTTGATAAATCAACTTTGCTAGTTGACTTTTCTTGTTCGTTGCTGGTACAGTGTCTGCTGTAGTGTCTTTTCCTTTTACAATTTTTTGTACTTGTTGTTATACTTTTCTGACTTTGCTGGCTGCTTTTGCTGTACTTTTGTACTAGTTGCTTGTGGACTTTTGCTATGAACCAAACAAATTTGTTTTGAGATTTGTAGTGAAATACTCTAGGCCTATGACATGACTTTGCAAATTTGAGACTTTTTGATTGTTAATTTGATATTTTCTTATTTGAAACAACATCAGGCTTCTGCTTATTGATTTGATATTTTCTGATTTCCTCTTTACCTTTTGTGAACCAAATACCTGAGATTTGCAAAATATTACTTCTTAGCCAATGATGCAATTCTGACTTTGTGAGACAACATGTATGAGGCTTTTTTTGTTTTAAACCATGTTGGGCTGAAATCTGTTGGGCTTGAATTTCTGCTTGCACTATTGTGAACCAAGCTTTGTCTTGTGATTTGTAATCAATTGGCACATGATAAAAAAAATTTACATTGTTTGAGGCCTTAGAACACAACACTTCCTTTTTTCTGAACTATTAATACATTGCTCTCCTTTAGGTTTTGTTCTGGCTGTTTGTTTACTGCTGCAGCTTGCCCTGTTGGTGCTTGCCTTTTTGCTATTTGTTGCAGCTTGCTTTGTTTTCCTGTTTGCTATTTGTTGCAACTTACCCTATTTGCTGCTTGCTGCTACTGGCCTTGCTTTCCTGCCCTGTTATGTAGTTTGTTGCAGGTTTTTTTTTGTTGGCTTTGATGGACAGCTTGTGCTGCAGCATTGCAGCCTGCTGTAGCCTGTTGTAGCCTGTTGCCTTCTATGCAGCTTGTTGTGTTTGGGCTGGGAATTTGTTCTGCTTTTTCACTTTTTGAATTAATCCATTGTGAACCAATTTATTTATGATTTGCAATTTTTTAGGCCTATGATTAACTTCTTAGTATGAGGTTGTTTTGGGTACAAGAACATGGCTTAAAAACCTTTTCTGATTCCAATAACCAAACCCTCATGATGATTTAGAAAAGCTTATCTGTAAATTTGAATTCGTTTGATCACTAATTTTTCTATTTTGTTTCAGGTAAAGGTAATGAAGAATAGAGGAAGATGGCAAGAAGACTGTGGCAAGACTTGAAAACACTTGAAGGCTAGGAACATGAAGACTTTGTATTCTGCCTTGTAATAGAAACCTAGGAAAAAATATATTGGACTTCTTTCTTTGTTTGATTTTGAATCTTGTAATAAACAAACTAATTTCGAGGAATGTATAATTTTAACTTTGAGAATGATATCACAAAATTGCAAAATTTGTTGGTTCTAAATGAAAGAAATTGGAAATGAAGAATGACATGGGCTTTTAAAATTGCGACTCTTAAAACTTGGAACAAAATGATGAATTTTAAAAAAAGTGTATTAGAACTTAAGATAAGAACTAACTGATTTATCTATAAAAAAAAGAAATGGTGCTTGAAGACCATTCTCATCTTTCTTCCATATCTCAAAAAACAAAATGCTTTGAATCCTTTTGATCTTTCATCTCAAAGCCTCACCTTTCATCTCAAAGCCTCATCTTTAAAAAAAAATAGAAATGATATCAAAAGAAACTTGCATGATGAGTAATAGAATTGGCCATGTAAACATTGCAACCTTGTAACTTGAAGACCAAAAAGAAAAATGTAAACCATATTCCCAAACCTAGCATGCACTTGAGTAATCTTGAGGGCCCATGATGATCCATGAAATTCATATGAGGCATTGGAAGTTTAAAAATCCTTGTGCAAACTCAAACCCTAATTTCATTCATCAGTGCTCAAGAAGGTGTCTTGAGCTGATCAAACCCTAGTGTAGTCTTGAGTCAAGGAGATCTTGTGAGTGAATTCTTGATAAGTGAGAGGGAAAATTTTGGGGTACAACACAACCCTACACATGTTCCTCCTATTTCCAAGATGAAGTTTTACACTGACTCGTCATGAAGCAACCCTGGAAAGGTTCCTCCTATTTCCAAGATGAAGTTTTACACAGACTCGTCATGAAGCAACCATACACAGGTTCCTCCTATTTCCAAGATGAAGTTTTACACGAACTCGTCACGAAGTAACCCTACACAGGTTCCTCCTATTTCCAAGATGAAGTTTTACACAAACTCGTCATGAAGCAACCCTACACAGGTTCCTCCTATTTCCAAGATGAAGTTTTACACGGACTCGTCATGAAGTAACCCTACACAGGTTCCTCCTATTTCCAAGATGAAGTTTTACACAGACTCGTCATGAAGTAACCCTACACAGGTTCCTCCTATTTCCAAGATGAAGTTTTACACGAACTCGTCATGAAGAAACCCTACACAGGTTCCTCCTATTTCCAAGATGAAGTTTTACACGGACTCATCATAAAGCAGCCCTACACGGGCCCATCATAAATTGAAGAATATTCAAGACCTCTTTTGGTTCAGTTTAAATCTCTCAACGGTTTATCCTGATACTTTCCAAAAGAAACATTTCTGGTTCAGATAGATCGCTCCAAGATTTGTTCTGTTTCTTCTCCATACACATGTTGTTCCAGTTTAAATCAACCAAAGGTTTATTCTGATTCTTTTCCAGTCGAAGTCAAAGTTCAGATTTAGTCCAATTTCTGTCTACAATCACCTTTGGATGGCATCTATAAGCCCATCTCCGACGGTTCCCAATCATTTCTTGATGGCATCTATAAGCCCATCTCCGACGGTTCCCAATCATTTCTTGATGGCATCTATAAGCCCATCTCCGACAAACTCTCCATCATCTCTCCAATGGCATCTTTAATCCCATTCTCTATGTAGTCAGCTAACATATCATCAAATGCAAATTTTTGGGCACTTTAATGTTCAACTATCTTCCACCTTCAAGTCACGAATGGCAGATTTACCAATCTAACTCTTTAGGTGTAAGAAGATTGAACAGGGGCAGCTGTTGTACCCCAAAATTTGCCCTCTCATTTCTCAAAGGATCACCCTGGATCCTCAGGTTTGCTTCCATCCAATTTCAAGCCTTGAATTACAAATTTTCCAAGAAAGTCATTCACAAGGGTAAAATGGTCATTTATGCACTGAAAAGTCAAACATTGACTCTTGATCAAAATCAAGTTTCAAGGACCATATTTCATCAAGACATGTTGAAATATGAAGTTTGTTTCATCAAGAGATTCAAAAGTCAAAATTCTAAAATACTTAGAATTTTTCTAAGTGTTTAAGAAACATGACAAGCTCAGAACTTCTGATCAGATTATCACCATGATGCCAACTGATTCTAGAAGAATTTCTAACACAAGAGTTTTAAATCTCAATAAGACCTAAAATATTGCAGAACATAACTTCTCCTGGAAATGCTGGAATTTCAAGTTATAAATGTTCAAAGACACGCCCAATAAACTGAAACACAGCAGATTCTGGACACTTTCAAGACAGATTTTGGTTAGAACTTTTGGGCCAATTTTCACAAATTACTCAGCCAGAGTTTGCAAAAGTAATTCAAAGAAAGTCTACAAAGTGTGTTACAAAATTTCAGAAAAGTCTGAGAACTCCTTCAGAACATCCTGGAGCGAAAAGATTAAAGGAGCAGAAGTTGGATGTTTTGTTCTAAGTTGCACTGATGCTGAACTTCTGGATCAGATCTAAGATATGATGCACAATCTCATAGCACTAGATTTATGGTTTGATAAATATCATCATCATTTAATGCACATCACCACTTTTGAGTTTTTAACCAAAGGATTTCCCCACGTGTGAGAAAGAAGTACCATTGCTATCCTTGAAAAGCAAACTGTTGTACAAGTTTATGCTGGGCCCATGCTTTGCTTTTGCCTCTGAGGGTACTTTTCCTTAATTCATGCTTACAAATCCAGCTTAGGCACAGCTAAAAGCTTTTAACCTTACTTGTTTGAACTTGCTTCAAGAACAAGTCAGCGCCTAGTGTATGATGGTTGTACTTTTGACTTCTCCAAGCTACAAAGTTGCCTATAAATTGAAATTCATTGACAACTATGATGGGGCCGGTAGAAAAATTAAAAAGAAAAGTCGTGAAACCTTGCTAAAATCTCCCAAGAACTTGAAGCTGCAGCCCAAATACAAAACCTGCTAGTCTTTGATTTTTGCATTCAAATTCCAACTTTTCTCAAGTGTTTCTTGACCAAACCATCCATACAGTTTCTGATATATATTTAGAAACCATCCTAAATCCTGTTTTCAGGTCGTAACATGTTCTCAAAAAGTCAGAACTTTGCTTCTTGACTGTTCCATAATTTTCCAGCCATTCATAGCCCAACATAAAGGTTATTCTAGCCTGCTGAGCACGTGAGGAAGGTGATCAGAACATTACAAGAAGTCAGAACCAGACTCCAGCTCATATAACATTTTTCAGCGACAAGGTAAGCTTCTACTAACCCTCATCATATCCCTTAAGCATTGTTAGGCTTGCATGTTCAAAAACACAATGTAGACATCTTGATTCTAATGCTGTACATATTCTAAAGTTTCATATATTTGTCTGCCTATGTAGAGAGAACATCAGTTCATAACTTCTTAAGGAAACTAGGTTTAGCAGATACATGCTTGTTTCTGATTTACAGCCTTCACTTTTTTTATGTTTCTGAAACCATGATGGAAACCTGCCATAATTGCTATGTCTGTGTTTTCTGTTCTGTTGAGATTTAACTAAGTTGAAGATGTTTTGATTAGCATGAAGAAATAATTAGAGTTCATCATCAGAGTTTACTTTATGAAACATATTTATGTTTTCCTTCTGATACCGGATGTACAGCCACCTCAATGGTAGGCAGCGTGCGTATAAGAAATTAATACTAAGGGTCCTGGGTTCTAACCCCAGAAGCATCTTTTTTAGGTTTATTTAGTGACATTATCACCCATTTATCTATCAAGCAATATTCCTAAATTAGAACTTCTAAACAACCTTACCCAACATCATTATGACCTCACTCTCTCCAATGGTCAAAAATTCTGATTTTCCAGTGATATATGAACTTCTAGGTTCCCAACTACACTACAGCTTCTGAACCCCTTCAACAATCAGAACTTCTAGATCTTCCTTTATTCCCAGTAGTCTCAGAACTTGGTGTACCCATGCCCAGAACTTCTGACCTTCTATTTCCTACTAACACTTTCTCTCTTGCAATGTGTTGATTCTGACTCCATTTTCTTGTTTATCTTATTTTTTGCTTTTAATAACCAAAAACACCAAAAAATATTTCATATTCACATGTTTTATTTCATTTCTTTTAGAACAAAAAGATCAAAGTATTTTTTTAAGTAAATTAATTTCTTAACAAAAACAAAACAAGTCCATTTTACATTTCTTGTATATTATTTCAATATGGTTGTAATAGATAATTAGGATTTTAATTTCTTGCAATCCCCATTCATAAATTTGTACCCCCATCCCCTAAAGCTTTGTAATAGTTTAGTATTTTTATTTTCCGCAATTTAATGCTTTATATACCAATTTCTAATAATTAGGCTTTGTATGGAAAGATTAAAACCAACCAATAGCAAACCTTAATCAAGGAAAATCAAGCATGTAAACCAATACATTTGCACACTTTCACCCTTAGGGTAAAACCACTTTGTTTCCTTATAAAATGGTCATATTATGCATGTGAGGTATCTTAGAAAAAACAAGCAAAATACAAGATCGTAGTCCCTCGATGACGCTATTTGTGTTTCCTTTTAAAATGATCTTAGTCCCTAAAGAAAAATGCTAAGATATCTTGCAACATTGCTAATCATGGTTATACGATGACCCACACCCGTCCCGTTTACATCCAAAGAGAGGGTTACTTACCAAATCAACGGTAAGATAACAATGTCAAAGGAAAGAGGAAATGAACATGAGAAACTTTTGAGTAGGTGGAATGCCCCTAGTTACTTGCTCACTTTTAAAAACAAACATCCTTGCTATTTTTAAAACAAACACCGACACTTTCAAAACATCTTTCAAAACTTGAAAACATTTTCAAAAAGATCAAACACTTTGTATACTTTCTTACGAACGAGAATCGTTACAAAGTTTTCCTAAACAATGGCCTCTTTACAAAATATTTTCAAAAACCACACAAAGCATAATTTCAAACAAAAGCAAGTGATCTAGCAAGTAACTAAGAGCCCATGGAAAACCATGGATAAAAAGGATGCTAATACCTTCCCTTTTCATAATCTACCCCCCGAACTCAAGAAAACATCTCTAAAGGTTTTTCTTGTTCTTTTATGCCTTTCCTTATTGGATAAAAGAAAAGTCGGTGGCGACTCTTGCTAACCGTAACATTTGCAATAAAACACAAAACACCCAAGTCAATTCTCCCACCGTATCACAATCTCCATGAAATCTAAAACATTGCTTTACACAACTTCTCCTAGAAATGGTTGGATCTCAAGTTATTAATCCATGAAGTCATGGCCATGAAACTAAACACTTAGTGAAATTTTTGCCCTAGTTTAGGCAGGATTTTGACCTAACTTCATGGCAATTTTTCATATAGTTCTAAGGAAAATTTTCAAAAGTGATTCAAAGAGGGGTTGTAGAGAATATTACAAGCTTTCTAAAATGTCCAATAACTCCTTGAGATCATGTTTGAGAAAGGAGAATCAAAGGCATGAAGTTGGAATTTTATTCTTGAATTATAGGTCATTTTCATGATGAACAAGAATGCAATTTCAATGTTAGGCTACATAATCTTGATTTGCAGGCCTTCTTACTTTTGTATCTATCCATCATTTATGGATTACACAAACTTTTGAGCTATAATCCAAGTGGTTTAAGTTTATCCAATTCACATTGCCATTTTGGGAAGAAAGTGAAGAATACCATTCTTGAAAAGTAAGCTTTATGCACAAAGTCAATTCTTGAGCCTCTAACTTGTTCCCTCTAATCACACTTCATCTATAAAGTCAGAAGCAAGTGTGTTTAAAGCATAACCACTTTATCTTAGCAAGTACACAAGACTTTGAAACTTGGATTTCTCAAAAATCACATGTTATGCTTAAACTTGTGATTTTGAATTTTGATCAACAACAAGCTTCCAAACTTGTTGCTTATAAATAAAGGCACTAGTTGTGAGCTAGAGGACGATCTTAAGCACCCTGAAACACTCCCAAACTCTCTCAAATCAGAAATTTCCCAAAAACTCCATTGTTGCACAGTTTCTGACTTTGGACTTGTAACTCATATTTCCCTCGTGCGTTCTTTGGCCTTTTAGTTCCTAAAGCTTCCTTACATCAAATACAACTCATCCCAGTCCCTGTTACACGACTGTAACTCCATTTCCATCATCCTCCATAACCAAAAATAGAGCACTGCATATTGACTTCTCCAAGCCATTTCAGCCACTCTCAACTCAAACTAAGCATTGCATTAGCTTCTTGGGAACTTGAGGAAGCTAACCTGATCATCACAACTCCTTGAAAACAGCTCAAACTCATTTCACGATTTCCAGTTTTGAGGTATATTTCTTGAAATTCTATCTTCTCATTTAGGCATTGTTAGGATTGCATTTGTGAAGATAAAATATAGACATCATTGCCCTGAAGTTGTACATGTCCATAGATTTTAGTTATATTGATTGAGCTAGGAGAATTTTAGGATTGAACCTCTTAAAATAATTAGGTCAGAATTTGGTACTTTCAAAAATTCTCATTCATCTTTGATTTATAGCTTATGATATTTATATGGTTGGATTCGTATGAAAAAATGGAGCAACTTTCATGTTTGCGTATTTCATTTTTATTGAGAAATGGTGAAGTTACAGATGATCTGGCTGGAGGTTGAAGATGAAGTTCCATATTCAGGACTTGTTTTGTATTATGTATTTATCATTTCAGTTAAGTTAACCGATGTACAGCCACCCCAGTAGCAAAGGTAGCACGCGTATGTATGGAAGGTCATGGGTTCAACACCCAGCGCTACCTTTTGGACAATTTTTCAACATTTTTACTCTTTTTTTGTTTGAAGGAGGACGCTAGGCTCCCTTTGTTGGGCCTAACATTTTTGCTTATTTCATACTCCCTGTTTCACTTTCTAACCTCCCTGACTTTATTTTTTATATTTTATTTTATTTTCATCTTTTATTATTATTATTAATATTATTATTATTATTATTATTATGAATAAAAAATCCAAAAAATATTTATATTTTATTATTTATATTTATTTAGTTAATTTTTCTTCATAAAACTAAAAGAACAAAAAACATTTCCTTTAATAAATTAATTTCCTTTTTTTTAAATACTTAGATAATTAGTCTTAATTATTATTATTATATTATTTTCTTGTAAATTAAAATCAATTTAGAACTTAGGACTTTTATTTAATTAATTTTATTTACTAAATTAATCAAATTCACAAAAAAAAAACCTAAAAATTTTGTTCTCTTTATATTAATTTATTTTACTAACTTAATCTTAATTTTCTTATTTTTAGTTAATTATTTTATTTTAGTTTAATTAGGTAAAAAAAACCTTTTCATAAAAACCAAATAAAAATCACATTTCTTTTTTATATTTACATTCTTGCATTTTTATTTATTCATTTTTTATACAACATTCAATTTGGTTGTAATAATTATTTAGATTTAATTCTCTTGCAATTTCTCCATTTGTAAATTTGTACACCCTCTCCCCTAAATAATGTAATAGCTTAGTATTTTTATTTTTTGCAATTTAGTGCTTTATATACAAATGCTAGTAATTAGGATTTGTATGACAATATTAAAATCAATAAATAGCAAACCCTAATTAAGACAAAAACAATGCATGTAAATTAATACACTTGCACACTTACACCCTTAGGGTAAATCCACTTTGTTGACTTGCAAAAATGGCCATATTATGCATGTGAGGTATCTTAGCAAAAACAATCAACAAAAATACAAGATCATAGTCCCTCGATGACGCTATCAAAGTTGCCTTTAAAAAATGATCTTAGTCCCTAAAGACAATGCTAAGATATCTTACAACATTGCTAATCATGGCTATACGATGACCCTTGCCCATATGTTGGCTCTTGAATTTGACACCCAAGATATATTGGCCTTATGGGCCAAAAAAATATAGAGCAAAACTTATAGAAAATATCTGAGTTACAAATTGGTCTTCTACCAGACATCACCATCAAGTCCTCAACTGAAAAGGTCATGTGATCTTCGACTAGAAGAACAAACCCTCATGTCAGCACCAAAGACGAAGGATATTTAAATTTGAAGATTGGAGGGAAATGCAGTTCGGCCAGCAGTAAGGGGAAAGCGACGTGGCTGGAAGATAGAAGTAGAGGGGCATACAGAAGACACTTGTCTTCATCCTAGAGCGAGGCAACCCCTCGACAGTTACATATATTTAGTATAAAAATAGGAAGTTTGTGTAGATTTTCCGGTGTGTTCAACCTATTGTACTAGTCACTCAACATTATTCAAGTACCCGCTGTGTGTGAAAAAATAATTGAGAATGTACGTTGGAAACACCACCTTTTATTAATCAAATGTTTTACATTGTTTTAATCTTCTTTCGCAAATTTTATGTTTCCTGCATTTTACCTACACTTCTATTTGCTTTCCAAAACCACAAACACCATATCCCTGGTCGAACATGCGTTCTTCCTAGATATTAACTTTTACATCAAACCATAATAAAAGTTAGCATATGTTCTGGGATCAATCTGATCGATCCCGCGAGTAACCAAAAGGGCTTTCCTTTTTGGAGGATCAGTGGTTGTTTACCAAAAACCACGGTAAACAAATTGGCACACCCGGTGGGAGGTTGCTAATTTTTATCATCTGTTTGTTCATTTATGTGATTGCTTTCCTTTTACATGTATACAGTGTTGCATGTTGTTATACCCCAAAATTTGCCCTCCCATATTTCTCAAAATATTTCAAGAAAAATTCACAAGTCCAACCCGGCGCGTCATATTCAGGTATTCTTTCGCCAACGTATTCTCAAATTCAGGTTCGGCTCAAGAGTCAATTCTTTAAAGAAGGTATCCGAATGTGTGAGTTTTCTCGAAGAAATATGGTGAAAAAGTGTGCTGAAAGTGCAGTTTTTACGCGCTAAAAAATTCATAACTTGAAGATCGTGGCTCGTTTTGAACCCGTTCCGACGGCCAAAATTCCGTCTTGACATTATCTACGTTTTCATATCTCATGACTAGAAGCCAATTTCGATCAGAAGGTCTTCAAAAATGTGGATTTATCAAGTATTTTCGTACAGAAAATTTGTGACAGAAGTTTATTTGCGTCATGTTCAGAAAATCATAACTTGGTCGATTTTCATCGTATCGAGCTGGTTCCGGCGCCAAAATTTTACAAATTGAGTTGACTACATTTTCACAGGAGGTATCGAGTTCGAACGGTGTTCAAAAGGCCTTCATTTTTTGCTCAGAGTGTGTGACACTCTGAAAATCCTGAATGCTGAATAATATTTCATCTGGGCCAAAACTTCGAAAATTCATAACTCGGTCAATTTTTATCGGATTGAGCTCATATTTTTACACAAGGTCACTGACTCATAGATCTACAACTTTGCTTCAAAAGTCGAGACCGGATTATGCTCTGATCAATACCAGTTTTTTATTGAAGAACGTGTCAGAGTCGACACTGGAGCCCAAAATAAGTTTGTCTGAGCTAAAACTTCAAAAATTCATAACTAATTCACCGTTTATCCGATTGAGCCGATTTTCGGACAGGAGTTAGTTATCGATGTCGGCTATATTTTGTTTTCACATTTCAACTTCAAAAATTGCACTTAAGTCCCTGCAATTTAGCTTGGAAAGTGACGAACTCAAGTGAACATTGGAGGCCCAATTGCACATTCAAAGCCCATTTTCTTTACCCTAATTTCCATTATATAATCACCTTCTTTTCACACAAACCAGAGAGGAGAAAAAGAGAGAAAAAAAACCTTGCCACAACACTGTTAGAATATCAAATTCTTTCAAGAACCCTAAAACCTTGAAATCCTTATTACAAATCCCTCTCTCACTACGAACAAGCCATCACAGTTACAAACCAACACCTCACTACTTCTTCAGTAAGGATAAGGCTGACTTGATCTCCAGGATCCAAAGGGCATAAAAGCATTCAGGTCACTAATTTTCCAGTAAGGGTAATATTGATTTGATCTCCATGATCAAAAGGGTATAATCATTCATACATGTCATATTGTGCCTAAACATTAAATTTCTTCATATATTGGCTTTATTTGCATTTTATGATTTTATTTAATGTGTTCATGAGATTGAACACTGCAGATTTAGACAGGATCCCATGCAGGTTCATTAAGGAACGTTGAGGCCAGAACACAAATGGCCAAAAGCCAAATGGCCAAAAAAGAACAACTTATGCATGACACCAATACATGGCGAGACAGACATCCTGAGAAGATTAAGGAACGTTGAGGCCAGAACACAAATGGCCAAAAGCCAAAAGCCAAAAGCCAAATGGCCAAAGTAGAACAACTTATGCATGAAACCCAATCCAATGGCCAAAGAATGCAGACCACGGTACTCAGGAGTCAATGAACACGCACGTGATGCCAGAAAGTCAAACAAGATTTTTTGTCTAATGGGCCAAATTACTTCCAAAAAACCTCCTAAGTGGGTCTGATACCCCCCATGGTTTGCATCAATTTTTAATTTTTAATTTGTTTTTCTTTCTTAATTCTATTAATTATTTTAATTGTTTTCTTCAATTTCATAAATTAATTTTCATAAATAAAAAAATCAGAAACTAAAATATGTTTAATTAATATTTAAATTAATTTATTTTGTAAATAAACTCTAACAATTAACTTAGTTAATTTAGGTTTTAAACTTTAATATTTTCTTAAATTAATAAAATATGTAGAAATTAGGGTTTTTTAACCTTTTCATTTTTTTTAACAAATAATTTTCTCATCATTATTATTATTATTAATTACTAAATATTTTGTAAATAAATATGTAAATAATTAATTAGCATAAATTAGGTTTTAAACTTTAACCTTTTCTTTAATAATTAAAAATATTTAGAACTAGGGTTTCCTTCTAATTTTAAATTCTTTTCTTATTTCATTAAATACAAAAAACAAAAAAACATTTCTTTTCTTTAATTTAATACTTAATTAACTTTTAATTCAATTTAATTTCAAAAGGGTCCAACGCCCTCGGACGTTCCAATTTATTCTTTTCGCACGTTATTTTATTTTCCTGTGTGAATATTATGTAACTGTTCAAGCCATGTAATAGTAATTAGGAATTTATTTATTTTCCGCATTTTTATTAAAATGGGTCTTTGTTAATTTGGCGATGTATAGATCCGCGCATTGTAATAGCGTAGGATTTTACTTTCCGCACTTTAATTTCCGCACTCTTAAAACTGCTAAACTTTGCATGAAAGAATATATGGCCTAAATTAAAAACAAGCGTAGATCACCATGATACATATACAAGATAAAACATAACATGAAAACAATACACAAATTCACACACCACTTCTAGGGTACGCCTCACTGTTGCCTTACCTTCGAAACGTGGTCGTCGAGTATAGGACGTTTTAGTAAGTCCTTATGTCCATAACATGATCCAGTTGCCTCGAAACGGTTGCCTCGGAATTAAAAAGGATCAATGGCATAAGGGTAGCTTCTAAGGTGTCCTACTGTTGCTCTGGTGACCACACTGTCCCTAACAAACGAATTGACCCGAACACCTCCAACGGTGGTGCTACCTACCTCTCAATGGTGGGATGGCACTACCTTAAGGACATTTACACAGCCTAATTCCTTATGGTAGGTAGATGACTCATAGATACTTGCTCTAATCAAAACTTCTTTTCACACCGACACTTTCAAAAAAGTTTTCCAAAACAATTTTTCAAACACTCTTGAGGACTGATACAAGAGTCGATCTGAAATCTTTAAAACGAAACTTTTTCAAACTCACTCACAATTGAAAAGAAAACACTTTTGAAAACACAATGAGCAAGTATCTAAGAGCCCATGGATAACCATGGATAGAAAGGGTGCTAACACCTTCCCTTTCTATAAATCTACCTCCCGAAACGAGAAACTATCTCATAAGGAATTTTGCTGTGCTTTTGTCCTGTCCATGTTGTAGAAAATAAAAGACGGTGGCGACTCTTGCTTCCACGACATTTCGCGAACCAACGTTAAACAGTCAGTTCCAGATCCACCGATCACAGAACTGGCGACTCTGCTGGGGAATTTTATAAGTGAGGTGTACCTTAGGATTAGACCAATCTTGTTTTCAATTGCTTGCTTTATTTGCTTTAATATTGTGGGTTTGTTTTGGAGTTTCATAGATCCTAACCCGGATCTGGGGGATACCTTTTAGAAGTAGCAACAAACTGTGAGGGAACTGTGCGGGGTATACCGACATGGTTGAAGCAGTTGCTACGTTGATGTGGCACTTTGGTGAGTATCGGTAACCCTTGAGTCAAGTCAAGGAGAGTACGGGGCCGCCGCGTGGTGTCGTGAAGCATCAAATGACCTTAGGAACCTTAATTGAACCATCTTGGCCTCTTTAGGGTAGTGAGATAACTGACTTTGGTGCAGTCCGAGGTTGGTTGATACTCGATACTACACTCAATTGAGGGTTGTTTTCCTGGAATATTTCGGTCGCCAGTTCAGTGGTTAAATCGAAACGATGAACAATGAAAGCAATCCAATGATATTGGGACCCTTAGAACCCGGTTACTTCTGATAGGACAGGTTTTGAGCCCACCAACTTCAAGAGGGTAGTACCCCAAACTTCATGCTGGCCTAAACTCTAAGGGTTGTCTTGTGTGACTTGTGTGCTTTCAAACTTGACTACTTGCATGCTTGTTATCTAACACATGAGTTTCTTGCAGGGTTTGTTTATAGTCCTTGATCTGGACTCATAACAGGGTTCACCTACGTTACTCCATGCATATCATAACATCATACCATTGCATACATCCTGCATAGGGACTAACCCATCTCAAGGATCTCAAGGGTCTGTGATGCAGGTCATGATGAAACAAATGTCTAGCAAGGGACAAAGGGGATTTATTTTCCTCTAGCCAAGTTTGTCAGGGGTTATGACCCACTCGATATGGTGAGCCTTGACCCTTGAAGAAGGACTCTCAACAACATGCAGTTCCTTCAATCAAGCTATCGGACTCCAATTCTAACAAGTTTCTTTGTTTACCCCGCGAGATTCTTGAAAACATTGCATGCATATATACACATCATTGCATTACAGGTATCCCTTTTACAGGTTGCTTACCTTCTTCGCTTTTTATTTCAGCCGATCGTCATGAATCCTGAATCATCTACTGAGCAATCCATCAAGGTCCTCCAGGCTCAGAATGCCCAGTTCCAAGAGTTGATCATGAGTCTAGCCCAGGGGCAACAAGATCTGAAGACCCTGCTTTTGAAAAAGAAGAAGAAGAGGACGGTGTTGTTCAACCCTAGACGCAAATCTGGGAATGGATCACAAAATGAAGTTGAGCAGACTACCCCATCTGTTGGGAAAGACAGTCCCCAAGAAAGGGAGGTTCTTAGTCCAGTGGTCTCCGACAACGAGACCGATTACAATGATGAGCAGTACCCTCCAGCTGAGGACATGTATAAAAAGTTGGAAGACCGGCTAAGTGCCATGGAGATACAAAAAGTGCCCGGCCTGGACTTCGAGGATCTAGGTCTGTCCTCTAGGGTAGTAATCCCGCACAAATTCAAGGCACCTTCCTTTGCAAAGTACGACGGGGCATCCTGTCCTAAGCTGCATCTCAGGTCTTACACAAGGAGGATCCAGCCCTACACGGCTGACAAGAATTTATGGATTCACTTCTTTCAGGATAGTCTGTCTGGAACCCAACTCGACTGGTTCTATCAACTGAATGGAGCTAACATCCGCAGCTGGGAGGATTTGGCCACTGCATTCTACAAGCAGTACTAGTACAATGCCGACCTTGCTCCCACGCGTACTCAGCTTCAGGGGATGTCTATGAGTACAGGAGAAGGTTTCAAAGAATATGCTCAAAAATGGAGGGACCTTGCTGGAAGGGTACAACCACCTCTGACTGACCGCGAGCTCGTCGACATGTTCTTGGGGACCCTGTCTGGTCCATTCTTCAACCACCTGATTGGGAATTCTGCTGCTGGGTTTACAAATCTGATCTTGACCGGGGAAAGAATAGAAGCTGGCATCAAGTCGGGGAAAATACAGAATGGTGACTCCTCTAACACTGAGAAGAAACCATCCAAGAGAGAATCTAGTGTTGTCTATGGCTCAAGAGGGCAGAATAGGTCCGAACACCGCCAAGACGTCAACGCGGTGGTTATTGCAAAACCGGCCGGCGCTCCTCAGCGTCACAATCAGCAAAGGGAAGAGAGACCCAAAAGGCAATTCACTCCCCTCGGTATGACCTTGTCACAGATATTGCCACAGCTGCTGGAAACCAAGTTGGTAACTCTCATGGACCCTCTAAAGAATCCTAACAGGACGCCTTCAAGGTATAACCCCAACGTTCGTTGCGCTTATCATTCTGACAGCCCGGGGCATGCTACAGATGACTGTTGGACTTTGAGAAATAAGGTCCAGGATCTGATCAACGCGAAGGAAGTCCGGTTCGACTCTCCAGAGACTCCGGATGTGATCACTGCTCCCCTGCCAAAACATGGCTAGGGTTGAAAAACTTTTGTTCATTCGAATGTTCAAATTGTAATTTTTCTTTGATTGTTCAAACATTTTGTTTCATGTCAAACTTGGTTATTTCATTAATGCATTACGCGTGTCTATTTTGAAGTAATTATGTTTATTATGCTTAAAACTGCTTTCATTTTTTTGATGTCAACTCTCAATTAACAATTCTAAGCCTCTTGAGGGAGGATGACGAAAACGACACCACGATCTTTACAGTATGCTTTTGAACAGACCCCGCTGATGAGGTACATGCATTATTTCAATTCCTAAACACTGGAGTTATAAGGAAGATAATCCCTCGCCAACCCCTCTGAGCCAAAGAAGTAGGAGTTTTTCTTTTCGAAATTTAAAACCCTTAATCATAACCTGGGGAAGGGTAGTCTCTCAGTTGATCCAAGTGCATAACGAATGGCACCAAAGAGGTCCTTACAAAACAAAAGACAGTGATGGTTCCGAATAATCATACAGACAGGCAGTCATTACTTCTCAAAATAAAAACCCATTAAGTCAAAACCTATGAAGGAGACTTACAAAACTGGGGCATCCTGCTGACTGTAATTCCAAAAAGAAACAGTTCAGGCAAAAAACAAAGATAATGAAAGAAAAAGAAAGAGGTCTTACAAACCCTAAACCAAACAAAAATGACTGCCTATTCAAATAAACGTTCAACATCCGAACCATCACTGGAATTTCAGAGCAAAGACTCAAACAAGGTCTAATGCACGATCAGCTGAGTTTAGGTTTGAAGAACATCACGAAGAGCGGGTGGGTACAAATAATTTGAGCCTTTATCCTTTGTTTCTTAAACCATGAACCAAGCCACGCTACAACCCTTAAAAGTCCTAGCTGAAGCATGGGTTAGTTCGACAACATACTGTTACCAAAGGTATCCTGACTCCTTAAGGCTTGCTATAAAATATTGAGTTGACATCACATTTTACAAAATTTGCTGGTTTTACTGAAAAATACATTTTTCAAAAACTTCAAGACAGACATAAGCTTTGCATTTTTAACATAACTTTGTTTGCATATGACTTTTTGTTTGAACAACATAGAAATTCGCACGACGAATGCCTAATGAACAAAAGCACCTCCAATCAAGGGGTATGGCCTGATCATTGTCCATCATCTGGGGCAGTCCAGTCAAGATTCAAGGAATCTCTCAAGATGCCAAATAGCCAGGGGCAAACCTCCGCCTGAGCCACTTGGGGCATTGGACATGAATTCCCAACAAAAAATCTTGCATGACCAAACATCTTCTGGTAGCGTGGCAACACAATAACAGGGGCACCTCCCTACATCCTGAGAGTATGGACATAGTCGGAAAAAATACTACGCGTAATCAAAGACCCGCTAGGTTGACACACCTAGGCAAAAATAAGGGCTTCCCGGCGAACCAAAAGGGTTCGGGCAAAAATGAGGGATGAAATGAAAAAAATCTGTATACCCGGCAAGTCGAAAACCTGAAAAGGCGGCTTGGGCAAAAATGGGTATCCCGGTGGACTGAAAACCCAAAAGGGCGGTCCAGGCAAAAGTTAGGGATCAAAGCGTACGACTATGTCCTGTCATCTCGTCACTTGCCTACCAGAAGAAGATTTGTCAATTGGCAGTCATCAAACACCTTCACAGGTACCTTCTTCTCCAACAGAAACTAGGGCAATAATGAGTTGTCTAAATGATCTGGTTTCCCTATCCACCGAAGTGCCAAGGTAAGTTCAGCTGAAGAATGTGACCAAGATACCTTCATTTCCAACAGAGCACAACAATGAAATCCCCAGCGGAGTTATCATCAAATCTCAGCGAAGTATCTCTTCCCACAGAGTAATTCCCCGCAGAGTAATCTCTTCGCCAAGTTTATTCCCCAACGGAGTTATCTTCTCCGACCGGTATTCTTGCAATCATCATCCCCAACGGAAACGAATAATCTCACTCTTCAACATCAGCCCAGGATTTGACTTCCCGGCATCCGTCAAGAATCTATTTTCCTAGACGCAGATACATTCATAAACATCACATTGTTATACATCATGATACATGCATATACGCATCATATCATACAATCTCATGTGTTGAAAAATATTATTGCTTGATCCATATCATGCATTGCATATGACTGACCTTTACCTTTCAGGAAGGATACAATTAAAAGATCAGCTATGTAGACGAATACAGTCAAAAGAGACCAACCCAGTCAAAGAATACAAATCCAGTTAAATCAATGCCTAAAGATTTCCCTGATCCAACTCGTCGTTATAGACACTCGTCGCTATAGACACTCGTCGCTATAGACACTCGTCACTATAGACACTCGTCGTTATAGACACTCGTCGTTATAGACACTCGTCGTTATAGACACTCGTCGTTATAAACACTCGTCGTTATAGACACTCGTCGCTATAGACACTCGTCGTTATAGACACTCGTCGTTATAGACACTCGTCATTATAGACACTCGTCGTTATAGACACTCGTCGTTATAGACACTCGTCGTTATAGACACTCGTCGTTATAAACACTCGTCGTTATAGACACCCATCGTTATAGACACTCGTCGTTATAGACACCCGTTGTCATAGACACTCGTCGTCATAGACACTCGTCGTCATAGACACTCGTCGTTATAGACACTCGTCATTATAGACACTCGTCGTTATAGACACCCGTCGTTATAGACACCCGTCGTTATAAACACCCGTCGTTATAGACACTCGTCATTATAGACACTCGTCGTTATAGACACTCGTCGTTATAGACACTCGTCGTTATAGACACCCGTCGTTATAGACACCCGTCGTTATAGACACTCGTCGTCATAGACACTCGTCGTCATAGACACTCGTCGTTATAGACACTCGTCGTTATAGACACGCGTCGTTATAGACACTCGTCGTTATAGACACTCGTCGTTATAGACACCCGTCGTTATAGACACCCGTCGTTATAGACACCCGTCGTTATAGACACTCGTTGTTATAGACACTCGTTGTTATAGACACTCGTCGTTATAGACACTCGTCGTTATAGACACTCGTCGTTATAGAAACTCGTCGTCATAGACACTCGTCGTCATAGACACTCGTCGTTATAGACACTCGTCGTTATAGACACTCGTCGTCATAGACACTCGTCGTTATAGACACTCGTCGTTATAGACACTCGTCGTTATAGACACCCGTCGATAAAGACCACCCGTCCATGGAAATAACCTGTCATTAGAGACAACTCACCAACCTTTCTAAATTCCAGACTCGATTCCTGTATCCGGCCAGGGCACGTCTGAAGAGTTCGAAGATCTGATTCCTGTATCTCGCCAGGGTGTATCTGTTGACGACTAACATTACCAGACTCGATTCCTGTATCTTGCCAGGGCACGTCTGAAGAGTTTGAAGATCCGATTCCTGTATCTTGCCAGGGTGTATCTGTTGACGACTAATATTCTCCGGACTCGATTCCTGTATCCTGTCAGGGCACGTCTGAAGAGTTTAAAGATTTGATTCCTGTATCCAGCCAGGGCACATCTACGTAAAGAGTTTGAAGATCAACTCCTGTAACAGGCCAGGTAATTATTTTTCTTTCTCAGGTATGCAAGTTCTCGCTAAGGAATCTCTTACACGATCGACACCTAGGTGGCGTCTATAAGCCCATTCCCGACAAGGTACTATCATACTTCCAGATGGCATCTATAAGCCCATCTCCACATACCTACAGTCTCCAAATGGCATCTGTAAGCCCATTCCCTGCATCACACTGCTGACATTATACTATGTGAGTGAAAATTTCTGGGCACTCTAGTGTTCAATTATCTTCCACCTTCAGATTACGAAAGGCACGCCAGCCAATCTACATCCTCAGGTCTAAGAAAATTGAACAGGTGCAACTGTTGTACCCCAAAATTTGCCCTCCCATATTTCTCAAAATATTTCAAGAAAAATTCACAAGTCCAACCCGGCGCGTCATATTCAGGTATTCTTTCGCCAAGATATCTCTGATAACGTATTCTCAAATTCAGGTTCGGCTCAAGAGTCAATTCTTTAAAGAAGGTATCCGAATGTGTGAGTTTTCTCGAAGAAATATGGTGAAAAAGTGTGCTGAAAGTGCAGTTTTTACGCGCTAAAAAATTCATAACTTGAAGATCGTGGCTCGTTTTGAACCCGTTCCGGTGGCCAAAATTCCGTCTTGACATTATCTACGTTTTCATATCTCACGACTAGAAGCCAATTTCGATCAGAAGGTCTTCAAAAATGTGGATTTATCAAGTATTTTCGTACAGAAAATTTGTGACAGAAGTTTATTTGCGTCATGTTCAGAAAATCATAACTTGGTCGATTTTCATCGTATCGAGCTGGTTCCGGCGCCAAAATTTCACAAATTGAGTTGGATACATTTCGACAGGAGGTATCGAGTTCGAACGGTGTTTAAAAGGCCTTCATTTTTTGCTCAGAGTGTGTGACACTCCGAAAATCCTGAATGCTGAATATTATTTCATCTGGGCCGAAACTTCGAAAATTCATAACTCGATCAATTTTTATCGGATTGGGCTCATATTTTTACACAAGGTCACTGACTCATAGATCTACAACTTTGCTTCAAAAGTCGAGACCGGATTATGCTCCAATCAATACCAGTTTTTTATTGAAGAACGTGTCAGAGTCGACACTGGAGCCCAAAATAAGTTTGTCTGAGCTGAAACTTCAAAAATTCATAACTAATTCACCGTTTATCCGATTGAGCCGATTTTCGGACAGGAGTTAGTTATCGATGTCGGCTACTTTGTTTTCACATTTCAACTTCAAAAATTGCACTTAAGTCCCTACGATTTAGCTTGGAAAGTGACGAACTCAAGGGAACATTGGAGGCCCAATTGCACATTCAAAGCCCATTTTCTTTACCCTAATTTCCATTATATAATCACCTTCTTTTCACACAAACCAGAGAGGAGAAAAAGAGAGAAAAAAAACCTTGCCACAACACTGTTAGAATATCAAATTCTTTCAAGAACCCTAAAACCTTGAAATCCTTATTACAAATCCCTCTCTCACTACGAACAAGCCATCACAGTTACAAACCAACACCTCACTACTTCTTCAGTAAGGATAAGGCTGGCTTGATCTCCAGGATCCAAAGGGCATAAAAGCATTCAGGTCACTAATTTTCCAGTAAGGGTAAGATTGATTTGATCTCCATGATCAAAAGGGTATAATCATTCATACATGTCATATTGTGCCTAAACATTAAATTTCTTCATATATTGGCTTTATTTGCATTTTATGATTTTATTTAATGTGTTCATGAGATTCAACACTGCAGATTTAGACAGGATCCCATGCAAGTTCATTAAGGAACGTTGAGGCCAGAACACAAATGGCCAAAAGCCAAATGGCCAAAAAAGAACAACTTATGCATGACACCAATACATGGCGAGACAGACATCCTGAGAAAATTAAGGAACGTTGAGGCCAGAACACAAATGGCCAAAAGCCAAAAGCCAAAAGCCAAATGGCCAAAGTAGAATAACTTATGCATGAAACTCAATCCAATGGCCAAAGAATGCAGACCACGGTACTCAGGAGTCAATGAACACGCACGTGATGCCAGAAAGTCAAACAAGGCTTTTTGTCTAATGGGCCAAATTACTTCCAAAAAACCTCCTAAGTGGGTCTGATACCCCCCATGGTTTGCATCAATTTTTAATTTTTAATTTGTTTTTCTTTCTTAATTCTATTAATTATTTTAATTGTTTTCTTCAATTTCATAAATTAATTTTCATAAATAAAAAAATCAGAAACTAAAATATATTTAATTAATATTTAAATTAATTTATTTTGTAAATAAACTCTAACAATTAACTTAGTTAATTTAGGTTTTAAAACTTTAATATTTTCTTAAATTAATAAAATATGTAAAAATTAGGGTTGTTTAACCTTTTCATTTTTTTTTAACAAATAATTTTCTCATCATAATTATTATTATTAATTACTAAATATTTTGTAAATAAATATGTAAATAATTAATTAGCATAAATTAGGTTTTAAACTTTAACCTTTTCTTTAATAATTAAAAATATTTAGAACTAGGGTTTCCTTCTAATTTTAAATTCTTTTCTTATTTCATTAAATACAAAAAATAAAAAAACATTTCTTTTCTTTAATTTAATACTTAATTAACTTTTAATTCAATTTAATTTCAAAAGGGTCCAACGCCCTCGGACGTTCCAATTTATTCTTTTCGCACGTTATTTTATTTTCCTTTGTGAATATTATGTAACTGTTCAAGCCATGTAATAGTAATTAGGAATTTATTTATTTTCCGCATTTTTATTAAAACGGGTCTTTGTTAATTTGGCGATGTATAGATCCGCGCCTTGTAATAGCGTAGGATTTTACTTTCCGCACTTTAATTTCCGCACTCTTAAAACTGCTAAACTTTGCATGAAAGAATGTATGGCCTAAATTAAAAACAAGCGTAAATCACCATGATACATATACAAGATAAAACATAACATGAAAACAATATACAAATTCACACACCACTTCTAGGGTACGTCTCACTGTTGCCTTACCTTCGAAACGTGGTCGTCTAGTATAGGACGTTTTAGTAAGTCCTTATGTCCATAACATGATCCAGTTGCCTCGAAACGGTTGCCTCGGAATTAAAAAGGATCAATGGCATAAGGGTAGCTTCTAAGGTGTCCTACTGTTGCTCTGGTGACCACACTGTCCCTAACAAACGAATTAACCCGAACACCTCCAACGGTGGTGCTACCTACCTCTCAATGGTGGAATGGCACTACCTTAAGTACATTTACACAGCCTAATTCCTTAGGGTAGGTAGATGAATCATAGATACTTGCTCTAATCAAAACTTCTTTTCACACCGACACTTTCAAAAAAGCTTTCCAAAATAATTTTTCAAACACTCTTGAGGACTGATACAAGAGTCGATCTGAAATCTTTAAAACGAAACTTTTTCAAACTCACTCACAATTGAAAAGCAAACACTTTTGAAAACACAATGAGCAAGTATCTAAGAGCCCATGGATAACCATGGATAGAAAGGGTGCTAACACCTTCCCTTTCTATAAATCTACCTCCCGAACCGAGAAACTATCTCATAAGGAATTTTGCTGTGCTTTTGTCCTGTCCATGTTGGAGAAAATAAAAGACGGTGGCGACTCTTGCTTCCGTGACATTTCGCGAACCAGCGTTAAACAGTCAGTTCCAGATCCACCGATCACACATGTTATTAAGAAGTGGTAGAATAACCAAAGAGTGTATTGTTAGGAAGAAAAATAGCGAAAGTAGAATGGCTAATGAGCCAAATAATGGAGAAATACCTCCACCAAATACTACTGGAGCAGCGGTTATAACTCCTGTTGGAGAAAATATCTCAACTTCTGTTGGTTCAGTACCAACGTTAACCACGAATCAAACATGACCCATACTTTTGTATGTAGATCCTAGAGGTCCATTAGGAACACCCCCACCAAAGGAAAATCCAGGATCTCGACCGTACGTTCCCCCAGGATTTTCGACAGCCTGGATGGGTCGAAAACAGCCATATGGCATGCCAACCACTGAAATGGCTAGCTTTATGAACGTTGCGTCTACATTTTCAAAACCTTTGGTGAGTACGTCTTCACCATTACATGGATCTAGAGCCAGTATGGTAAATTTGGTTAGAAACCAACTTTTAGGAGGACCATCACAAGCAATACCAAGCCTCACAAATGCTTCTGCAGCAATTTTGAGGCAAAAGATGGATGAAAGCAACCATGATATGGTGCAAATGCTGGAACAAACCCTAAGTACAGTGCTGAATCCCCTAATACAAAATACTACCCAGAATCAACAAATGTCAGCGCAAATGACGCGCATGGCTGAATTTTTTGGGGTACCCCAAACTATTCGACAACCCCAAAGAATATCAATAAGAGTAAACCAAGGGGTAATCTTGAAAGAAGATTTAACCGTTAATCAAAATCCACAGATCCCTAGAGTAGAAATAGAGCAACCTAGGGTCGAAATACCTCGAAATCCCTCACAGATCCCTAGAGAATTGATACAGCAAGTTCGACACCAAAATTATGGAACAAATAATAATTTGACTGCCATGATCTAAAGGATTATGATACAGAACGGGATGAATGTTGGTTTTCACAGACCAAACATTACATCCCCATTGTCAGAATATATTTTGCAAACAGACTTACCCCTAGGAGAAAAGTCCCCAAGTTTACCAAATTTTCAGGGGATACGACAGAGTCTACTATCGAACATGTGGCGAGATATTTGATAGAAGCCGAGGAAATAGCAAACAACTAAAACTTTAGGATTAAATATTTCCAAAGTTCCCTAACAAAAAACGCTTTCACTTGGTTCACTACCCTCCCAGCCAACTCGATCCATAATTGGAATCAATTGGAAAGGTTGTTCCATGAACAATTTTACATGGGACAGACCAAAATAAGTTTAAAAGAACTGGCTAGTGTGAAGAGGAGATTCATTGAGCCAATAGATGAGTATCTGAATAGGTTTCGACTGCTTAAAGCCAGGTGCGTTACCTAAGTGCCTGAACATGAATTGGTCGAAATGGCAGCAGGGGGCCTGAATTATTCCATTAAGAAAAAGTTAGATACCCAATACTTGAGAGACATGGCCCAGCTGGCCGATAGAGTTCGACAAGTAGAAAGCCTTAAAGCCGAAAAACCAAAACTCATCAAAGAGAAAGAGTAGCCTATGTCGAAATGGATGATGACGATCCAGAGACATCTAGTGATCTTATAGATGTCGAAGAAGGAAAAATAGATTTAGAAGAATTAAAATAAAGGCCGCCATACTCTTGTAAATTGCTAGTTCCCTCAAATGGGAAGAATCATGTTGAGTCCGAAAGGAACAATGACAAATTCCCAAAGAAAACATATAGTTTCGACATCACTATATGTGATGAAATATTTGATTTATTAGTCAAATATGGCCAAATGATAGTCCCCCCTGGGGCAAAAATTCCTCCTTTAGAACAAAGAAAGAAAAGAGGTTTTTGTAAATATCACAATTTTCTTGGCCATAAAACCTCACAATCTTTTCTTTTCAGGGATCTTGTTCAAGAAGCACTCAAAGAATGAAGGCTCAAGTTCGTTGATAAGCCGACAATGAAAATTGATGCGAACCCACTACAAATGGATGCAAACTATGTTGAACCAGTCGGCATCCATATGGTTGAAGTTTATGAGGACTTCATCAACAAGCCTGTATTTGGCAGTTTTACTGGAAACATATCTAGGAAAATTGTCGAATGGGTGAGGAAGGCCACTGAAGGCCTAAACTTGAACAAAGGAGATACTGAAGGCTCAAGAAAAAGAGCTACTGAAGGCTCAAGCACAAACAAAGGAGTCGCTGAAAGCTCCAACAAGAGAACCACTATAGGTTCTTACTTTGTTGTCGTTAAGGGTTTGACAGAAAACTTTGAATCCAAAATGCAGAAACTGAGTCTCGTTTCCAAGAGCAACGTGGAGGTAAACATGGTCGAGGTATCTAAAGCCAAGGCTTCGGAAGAGGCCATTCGACAAGAGGAAGTAAACAAGACAACATTTCCAAAAGAAAACGAGGATCTGGCAGAATTTTTACATCGATGTCAGAAGAAAAAGTCTGAAGTGATGCTGTGTCCCAGATGCAATTCCATTTTCGACAAGAAAGTTGCGGAGAACATACAAGGTATGAGAGAAGTGAAGGCAAAATAGGGCACTAATGCTCAACCAAAAATGGATCCAGAAGTTAGATACGATCCCTGGAGGGGACATCAAAAAGGACCCATGAACCAAGTAAGGAGGCCACCAACTTTTCGGCCTCCAACTAATGTACCTGTGGATACTTGGCTCAACACAGTGGGTAGAAAAAGGCCCAGTGAATAAAAATGGCGAACGTTTGACGTGCCAATGGGCTCTTCTTTGGATTACAGGAAAGAGTACCATACTACTACAACGAATAAAATGGATCACATATCAAGCAACTACAAGGGGAAGAACCCCATGTCTCGTTCCCAACGGTGAAGATTCCAAAGACGGCGGAAAGCCGAGAAAGAGGCTGCAGCAGAGCCTCACCCAGAATCTAGCACCAACGTGCCAAGAAAAGAAAAAGGAAAGTAAAGGAAACCTCTGGAGAGGAAACCAATTGCTAGAAGACTGGTGTGGCCAGAACAATGTGGGCCGAATGACGAAGATAATTCCGACTCCGAAAATACTTTAGATATTATGGTAAACGTAATATCAGTGCTCCCTAGAGAGTACAACCGTCAGGTCGAAGTTGAAGAAACCAACTTGATGGTCGAACAAGAAATGGCCAGACATAGGCCAATGTGTTACTACGTGATGAATAATGGTTGTGTTGAGGAGCAGAACGCTTTCTTTGAGCCACCTATTGAGGCGATGAAAAATCACCTCAAGCCCCTATTTATCAGAGCAAAGATAGGGGAAGTGACTATAAATAAAATTTTGGTTGATTGTGGGGAGACCATAAATATAATTCCATAATCTATACTAAGAAAAGTAGGCAAATGGGATGCTGATATTAAGCCCCACAACATGGTCCTCTCAAATTATGAAGGGGTATTGGAACCACCATGGGAGTTATACAACTAGATCTCAAGGTGGGCTCAATTCTTCGACCTACCATGTTTATGGTGATTTCAGCAAAACCAAATTATAATCTGCTTTTGGGTCGACAGTGGATACATGGCATAGGTGCAGTGCCATCTTCGATGCATCAGAGGGTTACGTTATGGCACCTTGGTGGTATCATAGAGAACATCGAGGCTGATCAAAGTTACTACCTGGGAGAAGTTAACAACATTGTAAAAAATAGCTTCGACAGGAACTTGGCTCATATAGGGCCATGCAGCCCTCCTGAATTCGATCTGACTCCAGCACCCAATGCTTTCTGCTCTCTTTATCTACACTCTGGTCATGGTTTTCAGTGGGATAGAGAGGATTTATCAAACATCGACTATGGAGGGGTTGATGATAGACGGCCAACAGGCTGGGGGAGTGAGTTTGGTGATGATGACTGAATCACAGGCTCTACAAAGGATTTCGGCATATGTAGCCGAAAATAGAATAATAGCGGCCTTAAAGGCTGAAGTCAAATATATGGATCTTGAAGCCAATGAACAGGTATCTTCCCAAGAAGGCCCTGGGAAGGATTTCGACCCAGGACCTCCTGACTCGGAAGAGAAATAAGTTCGAAATCAGAGGTTAGAAGCCATCTATGATGATGAACCTCTAGGTTTCGAAAAATATCTATTGGCGAACAACATTAGAATGCTAGCACAATACCCCTTAGAAGAAGTAAATCTAGATGAGGGTCCTGTGAAAAGCCAACATATATCAGCGCGAAGATAGATCCAGAACTTAGGGTCGAAATGATCCAATTGTTAAAAGAGTTCAGAGATTGTTTTGCATGGGATTATGACGAAATGCATGGTCTCGACATAAGTTTGGTGGAACTACAATTGCCAACAAAACCTGGAAATAAGCCTGTCAAGCAAACTTCAAGGCGCTTTGCACCGGAGATTCTGTCGAAAATCAAAACGGAAGTCGAAAGACTGCTAAAATGCAAGTTCATCCGAACGACTAGGTATGTCGAATGGATGGCAAATATAGTACCTGTTATAAATAAAAATGGTACCTTAAGGGTGTGCATTGATTTCAGAGATCTGAATGCTGCAACACCCAAAGATGAATATCCAATGCCCGTGGCGGAAATGCTTGTCGATTCTGCCGCTGGTTTTGAGTACATGAGTGTGCTTGACGGATACTCTGAATAAAATCAAATTTTTATTGCTGAAGAGGATGTGTCGAAGACAGCATTCAGTTGCCCTGGGGCCTTAGGCACTTACGAATGGGTAGTGATGCCTTTTGGCCTAAAAAACACAGGGCAACATATCAAAGAGCAATGAATTCTATCTTCCATAATTTTATTGAGACCTTTATGCAGATTTATATTGATTATATTATTGTCAAATCTGTTTCAGGGAAGGCTCACATGGACCATCTTCGACAATCCTTTGAGAGGATGAGACACTATGGTCTGAAAATGAATCCTCTAAAGTGCGCTTTTGGTTTCAAAGCATGGGACTTCTTAGGCTTTGTGGTCCATAAAAAGGGAATCGAGATAAACCAAAACAAGACCAAAGCTATTCTGGAAGCCAAAGCGGCAACCAACAAGAAGGAATTGTAGTCTCTACTTGGCAAGATAAATTTCCTAAGGAGATTTATATCTAACCTCAGTGGGAAAACGCAGGCCTTCTCACCACTACTTCGACTCGGCAAAGGAGGATTTGAACGGGGGTAAGAACAACAAAAGGCCTTTGACAAAATCAAAGAGTACCTCACCAAGCCACCTATTCTGTTACCTCCTTGTAGGAATAGAAGTATGAGATTTTACATAGCTGCATCTGATAAAACCTTAGGGAGCATGTTAGCTCAAGAGGATAAGAATGGTGTCGAAAGACCCATCTACTACCTCAGTAGAGTTTTAAATCATGCAGAAACTAGATATAACGAAGTTGAAAAACTATGTTTATGTCTTTACTTCTCATGTACAAAACTCAAGCAATATATTAAACCAATTGATGTTTACGTTTCGTCTCATTTTGATGTTTTCAAATATATGTTGTTGAAACCTATTTTGCACAGTAGAATTGGCAAATGGGCACTTGCATTAACCGAGTATTCATTAACCTTTATGCCTCTCAAGGCTGTGAAAGGTCAAGTGGTAGAAAACTTTATAGTCGACCACTCAATAAATGAAGAATCACTAAATTATTTGGAGATTGAACCTTGGAAGTTATACTTCGACGGTTCTAGTCATAAAGACAGAACTGGAGTGGGGGTTCTAATTATTTCTCCAGACAAAATTCCAACAACATTTAGTTACAAGATCGAAGGAGATTGTTCGAATAATGAAGCTGAATACGAAGCTTTAATCGTAGGCCTTGAAATCTTGTTGGAATTAGGGGCAACTCGAGTTGAAATAATGGGAGACTCAGAGTTTGTCCTAAAACAAGTTACGAAAGAATACAAGTGCATAAGAGAAAATCTTATCATGTATTTCATAATAGCCAGGCGTTTGTTGAAGAATTTCAAAGTGGTTAACATTCGACATATACCAAGATTGGAAAATCTAGTGGCTAATGATTTAGCACAGATCGCTTCTGGGTATAAAATTTCCAAAGAAAAACTACAACAAGCAATCGAAGTTAGAGGAAGAGTAGCATCCACTAAGTTGTCTCCAATAGATTTGAAAACAACAACATTGGGATATACTGATCATGAAAACTTCGAAATTTCGTTCATAGACAATCTAATAGAACAAGATTGGAGAAAGCCTATAATAGATTATTTACAAAATCCAGTGGCTTCGACGGAGCGAAGGATAAAGTATAGGGCATTAAGCTATATACTAATGCGAAATGAATTATTCAAGAAAACACCTGAAGGTGTGCTACTGAAATGCCTAAGTGAAACAAAAGCATACATACCTCTTTCTACCACACACGTCGGGGCATGTGGAGCACATCAAGTAGGCCATATTATTTTGAAATGGTTGTTGTTTCGACAAGGACTATATTGGCCCACTATGTTAAAAGATCATGTTGCATTTGCAAAAGGATGTCAAGAATGTCAAGTGCACACATGCATCCAGCATGTACCGGAAAGCGAACTTCATTCGATTGTGAAACCTTGTCCTTTTAGAGGATGGGCTTTAGATCTTATCGGAGATATTCGACCAGCGTCCTCTAAAAGCCAGAAATACATATTGGTGGGCATTAATTATTTTACTAAATGGATTGAAGAAATTCCTTTAGTAAATGTAGACCAAGAGAATGTCATTGAATTTATTCAAAAGTACATTATATATAGGTTTGGAACCCCTGAGACAATAACGACAGATCAAGGATCAGTCTTTATTGGTCGAAAAATGCAATAATTTGCTACAGAAATGGGATTCAAACGGTTAACGTCTACACCTTACTATGCACAAGTTAATGGCCAAGTCGAAGCTGCAAACATGGTAGTAATCAGTTTAATAATGAAACATGTGAGAAAGAAACCAAGGAACTGGCACAAGACGTTCGATCAAGTTTTATGAGCTTGTCGAACCTCTCCTAAAGAGGCTACAGGAACAACACCATTTCGCCTAACTTATGGTCATGATGCGGTATTGCCAGTGGAAATTTGTCTACAGTCAATGAGGGTTCAGAGACATCAGGATATCCCTTCTGAAGTTTATTGGAATGTGATGTTGGACGAATTAGTTGATTTGGACGAAGAAAGTTTGAGAGCTTTAGACCTCTTAAGATTACAAAAGAAAAGGGTCGAAAAATCCTACAATCGAAAAGTAAAACCCAAAACATTTCTGCCTGAGGATCTAGTATGGAAGGTAATTCTCCCAATGGATCGAAAGGATAGAAATATGGGAAAGTGGTCCCCTAAGTGGGAAGGACCTTTTAAAATTAACCAAGCTTTCTCTGGTGGAGCCTATGAGATCGAGGAGTTAAATAAAGATCAAAGGCTCTGGAGAGTAAACGGTAAATACTTGAAAAAGTATAGACCTATGCTTCAAGAGGTTAAAATAGCCAATGTATAGTCACAGTCAGAATAAGGAAAAAGCCAAAATGGAAATTTCATTAAGAATTGCCAAAATGGCCTTAAGTCATTACAATAGATGATTATACAAATACAGAGATATAATTTAAAAGGGGGGATTGGCTTTTATCTGAAGGTATTTGATCCTCTGTAATTCCATACGCCTTTCACACAGAGACTTCGACTGATGGAGGGTTTCAAGTTTAGCACCGAGCATTTGAGTCCGATCAACATGTTTTAACCCTTCAGCAAGTTCCTCCTGGATTTCAGGCTTAGTATTAATGGCGAGAAGTTCTTCTTTCCTTTTATTGTTGGCGGCAATTTTAGCCTCCAGTTCTTTAATTTGCGCCCTCATTTTAGCTGTATCTTGATCAATCTCCTCAACTTATTTCTGCCTAGCCTCTTGAGCCTTCAACAGCTCTTTTACTTTGGAGGCTGATTCAGTAGCAGCGTGCCAGGAAGCAGCTACGTGACCGTTGGCCTCTTCGATCTCGCGAGTGAGAGTTCTTCGACGATTGTAGTCTGCTGACACTTGGTCAATGATGGAAGTTAAATCCAAAATAACGCTAGCTATATCTGAAGAAGCAACAAGGAGATCAACAACCCTCAAAGTGGTCTTCAAGAAGGAGGGAGCAGTAGGTTCTCCCTCTAAGGTTAGCATTAAATCTCTTTTGAAAATTTGCACCTTAACCTTCTGTAGCGCCTCATCAAGAGGAGATGTTGAGGAAGATTTTCCAGACGCAGTCGAAACGCTATGATCAGAAGAACTTTCTCGCCCTTCGAGAATGGCAGTCAAATAACCCAGAGGATTTTGCTGTTTCAACAAGGCCAAATCTTCTTGGGTACGAGACCTTGTCGAAGGGGCACCCTCGTTAATAGCAGTAGCCACATTTGCTACCTATGCTGGAACATGGGCAGCTTCAGTGTTTGTAAGATTTTGGGCCCCCTTGGTAGAGTTTTCTCTGCCACCAGCCTCTGGAATTCTTTCATTTTGATTCTCCCCCTCCAGCATACCTTCCCTCTTTGTTCCAACTACAGCATCAGTAGCCTCCTCTTCTTCACCTTCTTGTACATCATCCAATGGAGCCCTGATTTCTTCTCGTTCTCCTATAGGGCCTTCTTCATTTGCTTCTTCTATGGCCTCATGTGGAAGCTCAAAAGTTTGGTTCACCTCACCAGCTGAGCTCACAAAGGAGACTTTTGCTGAAGAAGGCCTATAAGCAGGATCTCCCTCACTATTTAACAAAGTGGCAGATCCTTCGACAGGAATGGGAGCCTGTTTAGAAGTGCCAGTAGTATCCTGAAGATTAAGAAGTTTTATTCTCAGAATTATTAGGGAAAAATGGGCTAGTTCAGGAAGTAAGCAGATGTCTGTCGAAGTAAATACCTTAAGAGGAATTTCGGCACCGGGACTGGAGTTGTCACTCTCACTAGGATTATTCAGCCTAGCGGCTACCTCTTGCTCAGTGGGCTCTCTGATGATTACAGGAGGAGGCCTCGATTTTGTAGCTGGAATCTTGATTTTTGTCTTTGGGAGAGGCTCAGGTATAGGAGCTGGTTTCGTTAATTTTTGTCTCTTCATAGGAACAGGAGGAGAATCCTCTTCTTCATCACTAGAGATTTCAATCTCTTGAACCTTTCGTTTTTTGGGAGTGGTTTTCTGAACACCCAGAAAGATAAGAGTCGGAGGAATTAACATCTATACCAGAAAATATTAAAGGAGAAAGGTATAGCAGAAAGTGAATACCTTTGGTGAAGAGTTCACAGAAGGGTCTCCCCCTTTGGTGCTTTTAGCATCCTTTTTGGTGTTGGTCCTCTTGACAGCTATATAAGAAACAAATATAAGTTGGATGTCGAATGATTGGATCTAAGAAAAATAGACAAAGAGAAAGAAAATATTACCTTTCTTGATCTTGTCAAAGACCAACTTGAACGCCTCGCAAAGGTGGTTGGAGAAATCTTTCTCGTCGAAGAATTCCTCATTATAATATTGCCTCCACCACCCCTAAAAAATGGGCGAACACATAAAAACTAAGATTAAAGTCGAACAGAGTTAGTACAGTTCGACCAACATACCTACCGATATGCTTGGTAGCGGCATCCTCTGAGTAATCTGCAATATAAAACAATAGCAGCTTCTCTCGAGAGTAGATGGAAAACGGAAGTGACTGAACAATACCGAACTGTTGAGAGACAAGATTCAGTTGGTAAGCAATCAAACTTAGTTAATTCTTCGAACTCTTGAATCTCAGCGGCATGATTCTGGGTCGAAGAAACGACTCCCAAATAGTCACATATTCGTCCTCTAAGTCCTCCTCATCAGCCGAAGGAAATGGTCGAGTGAACCATTCTGGACCAACTTTTCAACTAGCGAAGGGAGCCATGGTCGGAAAAAATTCTGGCACTCTACAAACATCATCACAAAGTTGGTGAAGGCTTTTTGAAATTGCTGACCCTCGTCAGTCGGATTCAACAAAACTAGCCTGGTACCTTCGACCCTCCTGTTCATAATTTCTGGGGCCTCTTCATTTATCTTATTCTTATGAGGAAGAAAATATTCGAAAGTGGCGTTGAGCCAGAATTAAAGAAGCCAAAAGGGGGCAGAAATGAGCAAGCTTGCCCTGTCTCCAATGACTTTGAGTTGACTCACACCATTGCTGATGGACTCATACAGATTGGCCAAAATCAATTCAGCCAAGCAGAGAGGGTAGCCATGTTCCACCTCTGACACAGTGCTGCAAGATTTATCATGAAAATGGTTGATGAATGTGGTATATGTGGGTTTCGTAGCTGAAAACCCAATGGCATCCTCAGATAAATCTTTTGGGTCGAAGTAATCACCAGTCGGTCGAAGACCGGTAATTGCTGCTCTATCAAGAGGGTTGGGATCACCATTCCACAAGGAAGATGAAACGTGAAATGGGGACTGTCCCAGAAGTATAACGAAGACACTAACATGAGAGGGCAGTAAGATAACCCTGTCTTAGACAACAACACCAGGTCATAGATCCCCATTTCTTTCCAGATTGGGGTTTGTACCTTCTCCATTTTATTCAGCTAGTCTGAATATTCTAAAGAAAGACTAGGGCACGATCGAAAGATCCTATTCCCTTTATTCATGAACTGAAGATTAATATATTCCTTTGTCTGAGCATGTTTTTGGTTAGCTGGGGTCGCATCCTCAGGATCATTCATGGGTTTCTTTGTACAGCCTATAGGCTTAAGCCTAGGGTGAGTGGGGAAGAAAGCATGATTTTTTGTGGGATTCTCGATGCATGCAGACAAAGGGCCAGACATGGCATATATATCCTCAGAATACCTGATGGGGATGAGGAGCTGGGAGTTGTACGCCTCACACCTCTCTTTAGTCATAGGTTCGGAGACGAACCTTAGCCCCTCAATCGAAGTAGGAGGAGAACTTGTGGGGAAAATCTCTGGTTGATGCTGTACGTTAGAAACATTCTTGGGTTTAGGGTTGTTTGGAGCATTGGAGAGGAAAGCCATTGTTATGAGTTGGTGAGGAACGAAGATGATAGAGTCACTACGATGTAAGGTGTTTTCTGCAGAAGAGATGAAAAATGCTAAGTGTTGTGAAAGTTCCAAAAGAGAGGGCTCAAGACTATTTATAGTGTCCAGGGAGAAGTGTTTCTCGTCAAGGCCATTTAATGATATGGATGTAGTGGGGCGCGTGGCAAGCATTAAAGCAGTTACCGTGTAGGTGATAGGGAACGTTTGACATGCTTGCCTAGGTTCTAGGAGTAATGGTCATCATGGCAGCATGGTAAGGGCTAATTGAAAAGACGTCTTGGGAAAAGAGTAATGATGGTTCTGAGTGTGGCAGCTGTTGGAAGGCGAAAAGTACACGTTAAGCCTTTATGGACAAGAGAGACAAGTGTCGAATAAGAATATCAAAGAATGACTATTTCTATCAACGTCGAAATATGCATTCTTGGGGGCAATTTGTTGGCTCTTGAATTCGACACCCAAGATATATTGGCCTTATGGGCAAAAAAACTATAGAGCAAAACTTAGAGAAAATATCAGAGTTACAAATTGGTCTTCGACCAGACATCACCATCAATCCTTCGACTGAAAAGGTCATGTGATCTTTGACTAGAAGAACAAACCCTCGTGTCAGCACCAAAGACGAAGGATATTTGAATTTAAGATTGGAGGGAAATGCAGTCTGCCATGCAGTTAAGGTAAAGCGACGTGGCTGGAAGATAGAAGTCGAGGGGCATGCAGAAGACACTTGTCTTCATCCTAGAGCGAGGAAACCCCTCGACAGTTACATAATTTTAGTATAAAAATAGGAAGTTTGTGTAGATTTTCTGGTGTGTTCAATCTATTGTACTAGTCACTCAACATTATTAAGTACCCGCTGTGTGTGAAAGAATAACTGAGAATGTACGTTGGAAACACCACCTTTTATTAATCAAATCTTTTACATTGTTTTAATCTTCTTTCGCAAAGTTTACGTTTCCGGCATTTTACTTGCACTTCTATTTGCTTTCCAAAACCACAAACACCATATCCCTGTTCGAACGTGCGTTCTTCCTAGATATTAACTTTTACATTAAATCTGCATAAAAGTTAGCATATGTTCTGGGATCAATTTGATCGATCCTGCGAGTAACCAAAAGGGCTTTCCTTTTTGGAGGATCAGCGGTTGTTTACCAAATACCACGGTAAACACCGTCCCTTTTATATCAAAAGATAGGGTTACTTACCAAATCAATGGTAAGATAACAATGTCAAAGAAAGAGGAAATTAACATGAAAGACTTTTGAGTAGGTAGATTGTTCCTAGTTGCTTGCTCAATTTCAAACCAAAACATCCTTGCTATTTTCAAAAACAAACACCAACACTTTTGTTGTACCCCAAAATTTTCCCTTCCATATTTCTCAATACATGTCAAGCGAGGTCCTCAAATTGCTCAAGAAAGTCCAAGAGTTGACCAGACAAACTCTCTCCTAAGGCAGTCTACCTCAAATTAGGGTTTCATTTTGCATCAAGATGCTTGAGTCCAAAGGATCCCAAATGCTCACCATTGTCCTAATATGTTCTCAAGATCATCCATGTCAATTTTCAAGCCTTGCAGAGGAAGTTTGCCCAGTCAATTACTCAAAGGCCTAAAAATCGACTGTGCTAGGGAAAAAGTCAACTATGGCCCACATACAGTCAAACCTCAAGATTTTTGGTCAACATTCTCATTTTGAAGTATTATTCATCATTTGATCAAGGTTTGGTCATTATTCCTCAATGATTTCTCACAATTCATCAAAACCCAAAAGTTGCTAAATTAGGGTTTTGTAGGAAAAGTCAACTCAACTTTGACCAAGCATAACTTTCTCATACTTTATCAAGAATGACCCATCCAAATCTCATTTTGAAGAGGATGTAATTACCTACAATTCATATTCATCTCCCAAGTTCAAAATATGCACTCACAAGAAGATATGAATTTGGACATTATAGGTCATTTTGAAAAGTTAACAAAAACACCTTTTGGGTCAAAACTTCATACATGAACATGGAAGACTCAATTAAGATGAGACCAAAAGGGTTGCTTATAGGACATCTTAATATTTCTAAAAAGTCCAAGAACACCTCTCTAGGGTCAAAGTTTAGAGTTATGCATTGGCCACGTTGACCCTTTTGGCAAAATTGCCAAAAGTCAAATGTGTCCAAAATTGCAATTTTTGCTAAATGGGCCCAACTTTTTATCCTTGCACTGAGTTTGTAATATAACCCCTTGACTCATGATTCCTTCCACTTGTCATTATTTTATTTTTGTCATTTATTTTGATTTTTATTTCATTTAAATCAAATAAAATCAAAATAAAATCATGAAAATATCAAAAGCTAATTAAATATTGAGATTTTATGCATGATTAGGTCTATTACACAGCTAGAAGTGAGATCAAATCGTGCAAGGTTCAAAATGGACACAAAAAGATTGGATTTGCTTTATTTGGAAAGATTTGCACAAGGATCAAATCATGAATCAATAATCATAATTGAAGAAGATTTGAAACAAAGTGGAAACCCTAATTCATTCTTGGATACATTAGGGACAATTGCAGACCAAAAACAAAGGGGATGGATGCGTGCAAAACAGAAAACAAAGTTGCAAAATTCAAGAAAAAGTTGTAAATCTATTTCCAGGTTTCAGGCCATCTCAAGCCTTTCTAGGCATCCCAATCGTTTGTTGGATATCCCTGGATCATATTGCAACCATTAGCAAGCTTCCTCAAGCCTTGAAACACGCTGTAAGTTTCACACGACTTCTCTATTTTCTTGAAATCAAACACGTTAATTCTGGCACATTTAGCATGTTTGATTGGTACATTCATGATCCTTGAGTTATTTGCAAGCTATTGATTATATCCAATTACGTTTTTACTGACTATACACCAAGATGCCATGGTTAGGGTTCATGCTTTATTTTTAGGGGTTTTGCATATAGGAACAATTAGCCATTAATAATGGTACCATGATGCTCGTGAGGTTGCAACGAGTTAATTGGTACCATTGGTTATGATTTATCATGCTTGCACAGGGTTTTGGAGATGCACAGTGTTGTACCTACGCCCAGTGTCCGTAGGTAAAAGTATTTGTCTAAAACGGCAGAGGCAACGAGGAAGATGATGGCGTGGCATGATGTGAATGGGCCATTTGAAATTCGCGCGTCTCAGAATTTGTTTCTTTGTTTTTATCATATAATAATTACTTGTTATCATTTATACAACTAACCAAGCTAGCTCAGCTGGTAAACGTGCAGTGTGATTATGCTCAACGACCTGGGTTCGATCCCCAGGTCCCAACTTTGCTTCCTATTATTTTTTCTTGCATAATCAGGTGCGCGTATATCCAATGAGTCCACCATGTACCATCAACATCCAACCAACCAGATCATCAACATGTCAGATCTAAGGCCTTCCCAATGAAGGTCCACCATGGGCATAAGTCAAGCGCATGCATGGGATTGGGAAAGTCAACAAAGGCCATCAGGATTTGGGCCAATAATTTGCCATCAACACCCCCCTTTAGCTAACACCAGGCCCATTCTTATTCATTCTTTTTTATTTTTTAACCTAAATTTATTTATTTATTTTTACAAAAAATCATAAAATCAAATCTCACAAATTTAGAATTAGGTTTTTATTTTATCAAATTTAATTTAATGTTAGTTTAATTTAATTTAGGTTAATTCTAACTTTTTTATATATATTTAAAATCAATTAGAAAAATTAGGGTTAGCATGTGATTTAATTTTCATTTCTTTCTCAAATAAAAAAATAAAAAAATAGGTTAATTTAATTATTTTTCTTAATTTAAAATAATTAGTAATTAGGTTTTCTTTTTATTCAATTAAACTCTATTTTTCTCAAATAACACAAAAACACAAAAAATGATTTTTTTCTTTTAAATAACAATTACGTAGTTGGGGTCAAAACCCTAGATCTCTCGTTTTCGATTCATCGCGCATATTTATTATTATTTTTGCAATATTAATGTAACTGCTCACGATATGTAATAGCTTAATTAGGGTTTTCTTTATTTATCGTTTTTACGGGAATTTTGGCTATGTAATTAACCCCTACCCCGAAGCCTTGTAATAGCGTAGGTTTTATTTCTCGCATTTTAAATTCTTGCAAATATGAACTGTTAGATGTATGTTCATAGGATTGTATGATAAGATTGCATGATAAATTTTAAAATGGCTAGAAAACCCTAATGTGCAAAGATAATAACTTGAAATCAAATCACTCGCACATGCACACTCTTAGGGTATACTTTCACTTCGGTTGCCTTCGGTAAATGGTCATTAAGTATAGGGTGTATTAGTGATTTCCCTCTTGTATAAACAAAGATCACAAGTCCCGTTCGGAAATGTTGCCTCGAATATGATCTTAAGACTCTAGGGTAATTACTAAGGTGTCCTAACATTGCTTTAATGATCGTACGTCCCTTTCGAATCGACCCTTACAACTCCAACGACGGTGCTACCTATTTCTCAATAGTAGGATAGCACTATCCAAAGGAAACAAGAACAGAAACAATCCTTTTTTCGAGTAGGTAGATGCTAATAGGTACTTGCTCAAATCAAACTTTTCACACTTACACTTTTTCAAACAAAGTTTTCAAAAACAACTTCGTAACACTCTTGAGGACAAAAACAAGGGTTAAAACAAAGTAAAACAAAACCTTTCAAAACAAACACACACAAGCAATTTTAAAAGATGAGCAAGTACCTAAGAGCCCATGGAAAACCATGGATAGAAAGGGTGCTAACACCTTCCATTTCTATAATCTACCCCCCGGACTCAAAACGCAAAACGCAAACTAACATTTTCCAAAACAGTCGGTTTTGCCACCGTATCACAGAACTAGCGACTCTGCTGGGGAATTAATAAGTGGGGTATACCTTAGGATTTAGTTCATCAAATTGATTCTCTTGTTTGTTTTGGTTGCTTTACTTTTTAGGGTTTGTTTGGGAGTTACTATAGATCCTAACCCGGATCTGGGGACACCTTTTAGGTAAGTAGCAATAAACTGTGAGGGAACTGTACGGCGTAGACCGATACGGTTGAAGCAGTAGTTATGTTGATGTGGCATATTGGTTGGTACCGATATCCCTTGTGGAGAAACGAGGAGAATTCGGGGCCGCTACGTGTGTCGTTAAGCATCAACTGACCTTAGAACCCTTAATAGACCAACTTGGCCAATAGAAAGTAGTGAGATAGCCGACCTCGGTGTAAATCTGAGAACTGGTTGATACTCGATGCTACACTCATTGAGACCATACTCTCGAGATAGTTCCGGCCGCAAGAAAATATTGCGTGAGCTGAAACCATGACCGATGGAGGATGGTCAATGATATTGAGAACCTCTAGAACCGGTTACTTTTACAAGGACAGGTTGAAACTAACTGAACTTCAAGAGGGTAATACCTTTGACCCCATGCAAGCCTTAAACTTAAGGGCTTTTGTGTGACTTGTTTGCCTTTTCCATGTCTGTTATCTGCTATACCTGTTGTTGTTTTATCATGACATCATGCATCATAACATAGCATGCATACTTCATTATACTAACCATTTCAAAGACCAAGGGGATTTATCTTTGTTCTATTTTGCAGATTATGGCTGTCGTACACAGAAATACCATCCGAGTTAACTTTGTGCAAATACCTGCTCAACTTAAAGAGTTAGCTTCAAGAGTTTCTGATACTTCTTCATTCATTAAGAGACATGGTCAACTTCTTAGCCTGGTCACCTCAAATTTTGATGAACAGATGTTGAGTGTGCTTTTCCAGTTCTTCGATCCGGTGCATCATTGCTTCACCTTTCCGGATTATCAGTTGGTTCCCACTTTGGAAGAGTTTTCTCAGTTATTGGGTATATCCATCCTAGAGTAGGTGCCTTTCACAAGTATGGAAGAGACTCCTAGACCAGAAGACATTGCCTCAGCTCTGCATCTGAAACGGGCTGATGTAGTATCCAATTGGGAAACACAAAGTGGGGTCAAAGGTTTCTTAGCCAAATTTCTGATGGATTAGGCTCAGCTGTTCTTGGATAATTTGGATTTTCAGGCTTTCAAAGATGTCTTGGCTCTCCTTATCTACAGTTTGGTTCTCTTCCCGAATCCAGATGCCTTTGTGGATGTGAATGCGGTTAATATTTTCCTTTCCCGCAATCATGTGCCTACTTTACTGGGTGATATCTTGCATGCCCTCTACACTCATATTGTGCGAAGAAGAGGGACTCTCATGTGTTACATGCCGTTGCTGTCGAGGTGGTTTATTTCACACCTCCCCAAGTCCGTGCTGAAGAACAAGGAAGGTTTGGGTTGGTCCTACAGGATAATGTCTCTTGCCCATACAGATATTTTTTGGAGCTCCCGGGCTATGGAAGACACTGTTGTCATTGATCATTGTGGGGGATACCCTAATGTCCCATTTCTTGGAATCAGAGGGGGTATAACCTACAATCCTTGTCTAGCTTTGCAGAAATTTGGTCGTGGTCGGAGAGATGGTCCCCATGAGCTACCTCTTTAGGATATTGCATTTGACTACAAGGAGGATGTTCAGGAGCATCGCCGGAGGTTTATACGAGCTTGGGGCATGGTGAACAGATCTGACCCCCAAGAGCTAGGACTAAGGACTTCTCTTCCTATGCAGTCTTACCTCCAATGGGTCCGAGCCCCTTCCTAGAAGCTTGGGATGCCCTATGAAGCTGTGTTGCCAGTGATTATGGATCCCACCAATGAAGAAGGAGTTCCTTACACATTTCTTTATCCTTACACGCCCACTGATCCTGGGGCATTGCAGAGGTCTTGGATTCAGCTGAAAGAGGAAAGGCATACTTACTGGGAAAAGTACCATGAGCAATAAAGGAAGATTTTGAAGCTCACCAGGAAGCTTGAGGAAGAAAGAGTGATCAATGACTATTTCAGCACAAAGAGGAAGCGTCCTTGGGATTTCTGATTTTGCTTTTTCTAGTTTAGATTTATTTTCCATTTTACTTCTTTGTAATGCCTCAAAGGCATTGTTGACCATTTTTTATAAGTTAATCTAATAAAGTTTGTTTATTTTTGGTTTGCAAATTTAAATCTCCCAAAGTCTTTGAATCATTACATACGCATCCCGTTATCATGCACACCATTACAGGTACCATTACAGGTTTCTCATCTTCTTCGCTGTTTATTTCAACAGAAATGTCTTCTGATCAAGCCATCAAAGATCTTCAGGCACAAAACGCCCAATTCCAACAGATGTTCTTGAGCTTGGCTAAAGGGCAAGAGGATCTAAAAACTCTCATTCTGAAAAAGCAGAAGAAGAAGAAGAAGAAGGTCGTCCTTCTGAATATGGGCAAAAGGTTTGGGGATAGGTTGAAACAGCAAGCTGATCTGACCTCTTCATCCAAGGAAGGGGAGACCCAAGAAGAAGAAAAGGGCCCCAGTCCTGCCAACTCTGATAATGATACTAATTTTGATGATGAGCAATATCCTCCTGCTGAGGATAGGTACAAGCAACTAGAAGACCGTCTGAGTTCTATGGAGATTCAGAAGATCCCTGGTTTGGATTTCGGAGAGCTGGGACTGGTATCAGGAGTGGTGATCCCTCATAAGTTCAAAGCTCCGGTTTTTGCCAAATACGATGGAGTATCCTGTCCAGAACTCCATCTCCGCTCGTATGTCAGGAAAATACAACCTCACACTGCTGATAGAAATTTGTGGGTGCACTTCTTTCAAGATAGTCTGTCAGTGACTCCGCTTGAATGGTTTTATCAGTTGGAAGGAGCTAATGTCCGAAATTGGGAAGACCTTGCTGCTGCTTTCTACAGGCAGTATCAGTATAACACCGACCTTGCTCCCACTCGTACTCAGCTCCAGGGTATGTCCATGGGTGCAAGTGAAGGTTTTAAGGACTATGCTCAAAAGTGGAGAGACTTAGCCGGAAGAGTCCAACCCTCTTTGTTTGATAGGGAGTTGGTTGACATGTTTCTAGGGACACTATCCGGTCCATTTTTCAATCATCTGATCGGCAGTTCGTCATCTGGGTTTACAGAGTTGATTTTGACTAGAGAGAGAATAGAAGCTGGTATCCGAAGTGGTAAGATACAGAAAGACACTTCATCAAGTACAACAAAGAAGCCTTTCACTGGTAAGAAAGAAGCTAGTGCAGTCTACGGCCCGAGGGGCCAAAGAAGACCTGAACATCGTCAAGCAGTAAATGCGGTAGTGATATCAAGACCCACAGTTGCTCCACAATGCAACAATCAACAAAGGGTGGAAAGACCACAGAGGCGGTACACTTGGCTCAATATGACCTTGTCTCAAATTCTACCACAATTGTTGAAGACCAATCTGGTAACTCTAAGGGAGGACCCGAAGAACCCCAACACCACATCTCCTCACTATAACCCGAATGCCCGCTGCGCCTATCACTCCGAAAGTCCAGCCCATGATACAAACAACTATTGGGCCTTGAAAAATAAGGTACAAGACTTGATCGAAGCCAAAGAGATTGAGTTTGACGCTCCGGAGAAGCTCAACGTCATAACTGCTCCCATGCCCAAACATGGTCATGGAGTAAATATTGTGGGTGATAATTTATTTGTGACCTCCGTGGAAGAAATTTCTACTCCTTTGATGACAGTTAAGAAGAATTTGTTGTTGGCAGGTTTATTTCCGGGCTGTGGTGAAGGTTTCCACGTGTGTTCAATTCTGCCTGCTGGTTTCCACTTATTGAAATCAGGTGTTCAACGCCTGATGGATAATAAAGAGATCATGTTCGAAAAGACTATGATTTTGTTGGTTCTAATTCAAGATGTTGCCATCATAACCATTTCTGCCAATCCTTCCAAGGTTTCCTCGAGAAAACCTGTTAGGATTACACCCGTCCCAAGAATTTCTCCATTAATAATTACTGTCCCTGGTCCTATCCCATACACTTCGGATAAGGCTGTCCCTTGGCACTATGGTGCAGATGTGTAATACCATGGAGTTAAACAAGACTTAAAAGTAAGGAAGCTGATGTTGATATCAGCAGTATTATCGGAGCTAGCAAGGTCACCCGAAGCGGAAGACTCTTTTCTCCCGAGATTTCCCCTCCGATTGTCCATAAACCTGTTGTCATTCCATCTGCTAGTACATCATCTACTATCCCAGTTCCTATTCCAGTTATCACCCCTGTCGCCGAGCCATCTGGGACTCGGGGCAAAGAAGTCACAGGTGAGTCTGCCCGGACGGAGGCGCCTAAGAAGATCATTGTAGAAACCTCTAAGCAAGAGATAGAGAAAATTTTGAAAATTATTAAGAAGAGCGACTACAATGTAGTCGAGCAGCTGGGGAAGACCCCGTCAAAAATTTCCATGTTGTCCTTGTTATTATGTTCCGAAGCCCATGCAAAGGCTTTAATTGCATTCCTCAAAACTGCACATGTGCCGCAGGAAACTTCAGCCAATCAATTCAAAGATTGCGTAGCTATCCTGACTGTCGACAATGGGCTGGGTTTCTCAGATGCAGATCTGACTGCTAAAGGAAGAAATCAAATGATGCTCTGCACGTCTCGATCGAGTGCAGGGGCACCGCTATGGCCCATGTACTGGTGGATATCGGGTCCTCATTGAATGTTTTGCCAAAGAAAGCATTAGACCGTCTGGACTTTGAAGGTTTGATTCTAAAGCCGAGCAATATTGTGGTCAGGGCTTTCAACGGGTCAAAGAGAATGGTTCACGGGGAGGTAGACATCCTTGTTAAAGTTGGCTCTCAAACTTTTGCATCCACTTTCTACGTGATGGATATCAAACCATCATATTCTTGCTTGCTGGGTCTCCCTTGGATTCATAAGGCTGGGGTGGTGACTTCCACGCTCCATCAAATGCTAAAATATCTAGTGAAGGGGAAGATCGTCACGGTGCAAGGTGAGGAGGAGTATATGGTGAGTCATCTCAATTCCTTTCGCTACGTGGAGATGGATGGGGAGTTCACCGAAACCCCTTGTCAGAACTTTGAAGAGGTCCCCCAAACTTTGGCATCAACTGAAGTTGCTACCGACAAACCTCCGATGAAGATGGCTTCTCTCAAGGATGCCAGGACTGTAATCAAGGAAGGTGGGTGTACAAATTGGGGCCAGCTCCCTGATTTCACACACAAAACTGACAAATTTGGTTTGGGCTTTACTACAGGGGCTCAAAGGGCTGTTAGGCACGCACCAATTGGAAGACCTCCCCTGCACATCAGCAACCAGGGAGTTAATGCAATTGAGGACAGTGAAGAAGATTCATACATTGACAGCTGGATCTATCCTACAACCAATGGTGGATTAGACAACTGGACGACGAAAGACTTCATACCTGTTTATTTTATTCCACAGTAATTGACTTTTGTTTTAAGAGTTGTAATAAACAGTTTGAAACTTTACGGCCCGGTGCCTTGCCCGAGGCACCTTGGCTTTGCTTGTGAAGGCTTATTATTTGTCATTTCATATATCATTAATAAAACATTGGACGTTTCTTGCATTAAAAATTTTGCGCTCTTTGTTTTTCTTTTCTATCTCGTACTCTATTAAAACACCTATTCGCTTACACACACTCACGTATCATAATGCAGATCCATATCCACTATGGATCCCTTTGATAACAACTCTGCTACTTCCAGTTATGACTTCGAAACTCCGATCAACCAAGCCGGGGACGAAGGTGAGGATGATTGTGAGGTGCCTGAAGAACTTGCTAGACTATTACTACAGGAGGAGAGGGCCACACAGCCTCATGAAGAACCAGTGGAATCAGTGAATTTGGGTACAGAGGAAGACAAGAAAGAGGTCAAGATAGGTGCGAATCTGGAGCCTAGTGTCAAACAACGGTTGATACAAATGCTACACGATATGTTGAGATCTTCGCCTGGTCTTACGAAGACATGCCTGGTTTGGACACTGATATTGTGGTGCACCGCCTGCCAACTAAAGAAGACTGCCCTCCGGTAAAATAGAAGGTCTGTCGTATGCGCCCCGAGATGTCTGAGAAAATCAAAGCCGAGGTCATGAAGTAGTTTGACGCGGGATTTTTAGCAGTTACTTCTTATCCGCAGTGGGTTGCAATGTCGTACCAGTACCATAGAAGGACAGTAAGGTACGAATGTGTGTGGACTATAGAGATCTGAACAGGGCAAGCCCCAAAGATGATTTCCCACTTCCTCACATTGATGTTCTGGTAGACAACACTGCACAGCATAAGATCTTTTCCTTCATGGATGGTTAATCTGGGTACAATCAGATCAAGATGGCTCCTGAGGACATGGAAAAGATAACCTTCGTTACGCAGTGGGGCACATTCTGTTACAAAGTAATGCCTTTTGGGTTGAAGAATGCTGGGGAAACTTATCAGCGAGCCATGGTCGCTTTGTTCCATGACATGATTCACCATGAAATTGAGGTTTATGTTGAAGACATGATAGCTAAGTCCCAGACTGAGGAAGAACACCTTGACCATCTCCAGAAACTATTTGACAGGTTGAAGATGTACAAGCTGAGGTTGAACCCGAACAAGTTCACCTTTAGGGTAAGGTCTAGTAAGCTTTTGGGTTTCTTCGTCAGTGATAAAGGTATTCAGGTGGACCCTGCAAAGGTGAAGGCTATATAGGAGATTCCGGCTCCCCGCACAGAGAAGGAAGTTAGAGGCTTTTTAGGACGTCTGAACTACATTGCCAAATTCATTTCACATCTGACTGCTACTTGTGAGCCAATCTTCAAGCTGCTGAAGAAAGATCAAGTGGTAAAATGGAATGATGAATATCAGACCACTTTCGAAAGAATCAAAGAATATCTTCAAGAACCACCAATTCTGATGCCTCCTGTGGAAGGAAGACCTTTGATCTTATACTTGACAGTACTAGACAATTCAATGGGGTGCGTGTTGGGGCAGCATGACGAGTCTGGCCGAAAAGAGCACGCTATTTACTACCTTAGCAAAAAGTTTACCGACTGTGAGACCTGATACTCATTGCTCGAGAAAACTTGTTGTGCTTTGGCATGGGCTACTCGTCGGCTGAGACAGTATATGCTGACTCACACTATCCTATAGATATCAAAAATGGATCCAATCAAGTATATCTTCGAAAAGCCTGCCTTGTCCGGAAGAATAGCAAGATGGCATATGATCTTAACTGAGTATGACATCCAATACACAACCCAAAAAACAATCAAGGGGAGTGTATTGGCGGATCATTTGGCGCATCAGGCCGTGGATGACTACCAATCCATGAATTTTGAATTCCCGGATGAGAACATCATGTTGGTGACCGACTGTGAAGAACCTGGACCGGATGAAGGACCTGAGGAAGGATCCCGATGGTCTATGTATTTTGATGGATCGTCGAACGCATTGGGAAATGGAATTGGCATTATGATTATATCTCCTGAGGGCTGTCATACTCCATTCACCGCCCGATTATGTTTCAACTGCACCAACAATATGGCGGAGTATGAAGTATGTATCCTGGGTCTTCGAGCTGCTATTGACCTGAGGATTAAGTTCTTGAGTGTATTCAGAGATTCTGCTCTAGTGATCAGTCAGATCAAAGGAGAGTGGGATACGAAGCACCCAAATCTTATTCCTTACAAAGAGTATGTATTGACGTTGCTCCCATACTTCGAGGAGATAACCTTTGAACATTTCCGTAGAGAAGAGAACTAGCTGGAGGACGCGTTAGCTACCATGTCTTCTATGTTCAAGGTCAGGTGGGACAATGAAGCTCCCCAGATTACCATTGAGAGGTTGGAAGAACTCGCACATTGTTGTGACATCGAGACTGAAGAGGTAGCAGATAATCCCTGGTTTCACGAGGTAAAGAGGTATCTTGAGGCTTAAGAGTACCCCGAGGGTGCATCTGTTAATGACAAGAAGTTTCTGAGAAGATTTGTTGTGAAGTTCTTCATTAGTAATGGGATCCTTTATAAGCGTAATCATGATTCAACCTTACTGCGGTGTGTGGACAAAAGTGAGGTAGAAAGGATCATGACAAAGTTACATGAAGGTACCTTCAGAACTCATTCCAGTGGACATACCATGGCAAAGAAGATCCTACGGGCAGAATATTATTGGTCCACTATGGATGCCGATTGTTATCAGCATTCTCGAACCTGTCATAAATGCCAAGTATATGCTGATAAGGTGCATGTACCTCCAATTCCCCTGAATGTTTTGATAGCTCCTTGGCCTTTCGCAATGTGGGGCATCGACATGATAGGTGAGATCAGACCTACTGCGTCTAACGGGAACCATTTCATTCTGGTAGCTATTGATTATTTCACGAAGTGGGTCGAGACAGCTTCCTTTGCTACAGTAACCAAGAACATCGTTGCGCGGTTTATCCGACACAATCTGATTTGTCGATACGGTGTACCAGAGAGGATCATTACGGACAATGGTACAAATCTCAACAACACAATGATCACCGAGCTCTGCAAACAGTTCAAGATACAGCATCACAACTCTTCTCCCTATCGTCCGAAGATGAATGGGGTTGTTGAAGCGCCTAACAAGAACATCAAGAAGATTATGCAGAAGATGACAGTGACATACAAAGACTGGCATGAGATGTTACCGTTCGCTCTTCATGGGTACCGTACCTCAACACGGACATCAACAGGGGCAACACCCTATTATTTGGTATATGTTATGGAGGCAGTCTTACCCATTGAAGTCCAGATACCCTCTCTCCGAATTATGAAGGATGCAGGTTTGAGCAAAGACGACTGGATCCAGACCCGACTTGATCAACTGAACTTAATTGACGAAAAGAGGCTTACTGCTATTTGTCATGGTCAGACGTATCAAAAGCGGATGATCAAGGCTTTTAACAAGAAAGTCAGACGACAAGAATATCAAGTCGGGGATCTGGTGATCAAACGCATCATTCTTCCGCAAGGTGATCCCAGGGGAAAATGGACCCCCACATACGAAGGGCCATTTGTGGTTAAGAACATTTTCTCGGGAGGAGCTATGATTCTAACCACCATGGATGGTGACGACCTTCCTCACCCTGTCAATGCAGACATAATGAAAAGATACTACGCCTAATCAAAGACCCGCTAGGTTGACCGGCCTCGGCAAAAATAAGGGCTTCCCGGCGAACCAAAAGGGTTCTGGAAAAAGTAAGGGGTGAAAATGAAAAAAAAAACTGTACACCCGGAAAGTCAAAAACCTGAAAAGGTGGCTTGGGCAAAAAAGGGTATCCCGGTGGACTGAAAACCCGAAAGGGCGGTCCAGGCAAAAATTAGAGATCAAAGTGTAACACTATGTCTCATTGGATCATTTTGCAACCAGACTTCGGTATCGACTATCAAGCTCGGACAACGCCAATCAATCTGATCTACCTTCGACCAAGTAGCAAAGTGATGAGACGCTCGAAGATATAAGGGCAATAACAGAGATGGAACCCAGTGGGATTATTTCACATATCTATTTTTTCTTTCTTTTACACAAATTGTACAATTTCTATTCCCTCGGCGGTGTTCTCTTACTAGGACGTCAACCTCTTGTACAAAACGCCTATTACAGGCTATTTTCAAAAATCAATACAATCCATTTTCAAAATAAATTTCAACTTGTTTTTCTTTTTCTGTTTTGTTTTGAAAGAATGTCCAATGATTCATTTTTTATATATGCATTTGAGAATAATTGCTGCTCATGAATATGTACATATGAAACAAAAGACAATTACTCATAATTCCAGGAACAGGGGCAAACAAGAAGTGTCCAAACCTTACAGTTGCTCTACCCACCAGGTACAGGGATAGAGCTAGCTTGAGAATATGACTAAAGGCACATACACTCCCCACAGAGTAGGGAGCATCCAAAGACAGTGGTCTTAGCTCTCCCCAGCCGAGGTTCATAATCGCGAATGAGTCGGCAAAATTCTCCCCCAAGCAGAGTTTATCTATCACCAGCAACGGTAATTCATCCCCAGCGGAGTTGTTTCTCCAAATCAGCAGATCGTCCTACAAAGTATCTCTCTTCCCCACAAAGTCATTCTCCCATAGGGTTATTCTCAAACAGAGTCTCTCCCGACGGAATGTTCTCAAGCAGAACAAACGCAAGTTTCCAGCTAATCATCTTCGGTCACTATCCCCAGTCGGAGAATATCAGAAGAACATTGCATATCCATACATCATGGCATGCGCATACGCATCATGTAGCACAATCTCATTTATTTTGAGAACATCATTACTCAATACATTTCATACATCATGACATTACATACGACTAACTCTTTACCTTTCAGGGAAAGATGCAATCAAGTTCTCACAAGCTTTCTCTAGTTCAGTCAAATCGATACTAAGATTTCTATTCCAGTTTAAGCTATGAAGCCCGGAAATCGACCGGATAATATCTTGATTTCACCAAAATACTATGAAGCCTGGAATCGACTAGATAGTGGTATATCCTAAATTCAAGCTTCGAAGCCCGGGAATCGATCGAAAAACAGCTTAACCCCTCAACAAATTATTGTGAAGCCTGGAAATCGACCAGATAGCAATGCAAAATACCATGAAGCCTGGAATTGACCAGATAATGGTATAAGACACTGTGAAGACTAGAGCACGACCAGATAGCAGCAAAGGACACTGAAGCCTGGGACACGACCAGATAAAAGTATAAGGTACTGCGAAGCTTGGAATTCGACCAAATAACAGTTTACTCTGCCAATTGCTATGAATCCCAGAAATCGACCGGATAATAGTATGCCTTAAATTCAAGTTGAAGCCCGGATGAGACCGGATAATAACTTAGTCCCGAAGCCTGGAACATGACCAGATAAGAATTGAGAAATTGCAAAGCCTGGAGAACGACCAGATAGCAAATTTAATCTCATCTCCCCAGTAAGTCACTGTAAAACCTGGAGCACGACAAGATAGCAGTCAGTCTTATTTTCCTCAGCAAATCACTGTAAAGCCTGGAGCATGACCAGATAGCAATTCATTGTCACCTCCTCGACTAAGATATGATTCCCCAGTAGAATAACGGACACCTGAAGTTCCTAAAATTCCATTTCTCTCAATACAAAGACCAGCATTCCCCAGCGTAGTCCTCCTCAACAACAGGTATACGGGTCTCTCGCAAAGGAATCCCTTATGCGATCGACACTTCTTATGATGGCATCTTTAAGCCCATCTTCCGACATCAACCTCAAAATGGCATCTATAAGCCCATTCCCGATATCGCAAGACCAGTACCACTTCATGCGAGTGCAAATTTCTGGGCACTCTAGTGTCCAATCATCTTCAACATTCAGATTATGAAAGGCAGACAAGCCAATCTACATCCTCAGGTTTAAGAAGATTGAACAGGGGCAGCTGTTGTACCCCAAAACTTTCCCTCCCATATTTCTCAATAAATTTTAAGTGAGGTCCTCAAATTGCTCAAGAAAGTCCAAGAGTTGACCAGACAAACTCTCTCCTAAGGCAGTCTACCTCAAATTAGGGTTTCATTTTGCATCAAGATGCTTGAGTCCAAAGGATCCCAAATGCCCACCATTGTCCTAATATGTTCTCAAGATCATCCATGTCAAGTTTCAAGCCTTGCAGAGGAAGTTTTCCCAGTCAATTGCTCAAAGGCCTAAAAATCGACTGTGTTATGGCAAAAGTCAACTATGGCCCACATATAGTCAAACCTCAAGATTTTTGGTCAACATTCTCATTTTGAAGTATTATTCATCATTTGATCAAGGGTTGATCATTATTCCTCAAGGATTGCTCATAATTCATCAAAATCCAAAAGTTGCTAAATTAGGGTTTTGCAGGAAAAGTTAACTCAACTTTGACCAAGCATAACTTTCTCATACTTTATTAAGAATGACCCATCCAAAGCTCATTTTTAATAGGATGTAATTCCATACAATTCATCTTCAGCTCCCAAGTTCAAAATATGCACTCACAAGAAGATATGAATTTGGACATTACAGGTCATTTTGAAAAGTCAACAAAAATACCTTTTGGGTCGAAGCTTCATACATGAACATGGAAGACTCAATTGAGATGAGACTAAAAGGGTTGCTTAGAGGACATCTTAATATTTCTAAAAAGTCCAAGAACACCTGTCTAGGGTCAAAATTGAGAGAGTTATGCATTGGCCAAGTTGACCCTTATGGCAAAATTGCCAAAAGTCAAATGTGTCCAAAATTGCAATTTTTGCTAAATGGCCCCAACTTTTTATGCTTGCACTGAGTTTATAATATGACCCACGACCCATGATTCCTTCCACTTGTTATTCTTTTATTTTTGTCATTTATTTTGATTTTTATTTCATTTAAATCATGAAAATATCAAAAGCTAATTAAATCTTGAGATTTTATGCATGTTTAGGTCTATTACACAGCTAGAAGTGAGATCAAATCGTGCAAGGTTCAAAATGGACACAAAAAGATTGGATTTGCTTGATTTGGAAAGATTTGCACAAGGATCAAATAATGAATCAATAATCATAATTGGAGAAGATTTGAAACAAAGTGGCAACCCTAATTCATTCTTGGATACATAAGGGACAATTGCAGACCAAAAACAAAGGGTCTGGAGGCGTGCAAAACAGAAAATAAAGTTGCAAAATTCAAGAAAAAATTGTAAATCGATTTCCAGGTTTCAGGCCATCTCAAGCCTTTCTAGGCATCCCAATCGTTTGTTGGATATCCCTGGATCGTATTGCAACCATTAGCAAGCTTCCTCAAGCCTTGAAACACGCTGTAAGTTTCACACGACTTCCCTATTTTCTTGAAATCAAACATGTTAATTCTGGCACATTTAGCATTTTTGATTTGTACATTCATGATCCTTGAGTTATTTGCAAGCTATTGATTATATCCAATTGCATTTTTACTGACTATACACCAAGATGCCATGGTTAGGGTTCATGCTTTGTTTTTAGGGGTTTTGCATACAGGAACAATTAGCCATTAATAATGGTACCATGATGCTCATGAGGTTGCAACGAGTTGATTGGTACCATTGGTTGTGATTTATCAAGCTTGCACATGGTTTTGGAGATGAACAGGGTTGTACCTACACCCAGTGTCCGTAGGTAAAATTATTTGTCTAAAACGGCAGAGTTAACGAGGAAGAAGATGGCGTGGCATGCTATGAATGGGCCATTTGAAATTTGCGCATCTCAGAATTTGTTTCTTTGTTTTTACCATATAATAACTACTTGTTATCATTTATACAACTAACCAAGCCAGCTCAGTTGGTAAACATGCAGTGTGATTATGCTCAAGGACCTGGGTTCGATCCCCAGGTCCCAACTTTGCTTCCTATTATTTTTTCTTGCATAATCAGGTGCACCTATATCCAATGAGTCTACCATGTACCATCAGCGTCCAACCAATCAGATCATCAACATGCCAGATCTAAGGCCTTCCTAATGAAGGTCTACCATGGGCATAAGTCAAGCGCATGCATGGGATTGGGAAAGTCAACAAAGGCCATCAGCATTTGGGCCCAGAATTTGCCATCAACACCCCCCCTTTTGCTAACACCAGGCCCATTATTATTCATTCTTTTTATTTTCTTTTATTTAGTTTAATTAGTTTAATTATTTTTTAACCTAAATAAATTTCTTTTTATTACAAAAAATCATAAAATCAAATCTCACAAATTTAGAATTAGGTTTTTATTTTATCAAATTTAATTTAATGTTAGTTTAATTTAATTTAGGTTCATTCTAACTTTTTTATATATATTTAAAATCAATTAGAAAAATTTGGGTTAGCATGTGATTTAATTTTCATTTCTTTCTCAAATAAAACAAAAATACAAAAATAGGTCAATTTAATTATTTTTCTTAATTTAAATTAATTAGTAATTAGGTTTTCTTTATATTCAATTAAACTCTATTTTTCTCAAATAACACAAAAACACAAAAAATGATTTTTCTTTTAAATAACAATTAGGTAGTTGGGGTCAAAACCCTAGACCTCTCGTTTTCGATTCATCGCGCGCGTTTATTATTATTTTTGTAATATTAATGTAAATGCTCACGGTATGTAATAGCTTAATTAGGGTTTTCTTTATTTATCGTTTTTACGGGATTTTTGGCTATGTAATTAATCCCTACCCTGAAGCCTTGTAATAGCGTAGGTTTTATTTCTCGCATTTTAAATTCTCGCAAATATTAACTGTTAGATGTATGTTCATAGGATTGTATGATAAGATTGCATGATAAATTTTAAAATGGCTAGAAAACCCTAATGTGCAAAGATAATAACTTGAAATCAAATCACTCGCACATGCACACTCTTAGGGTATACTCTCACTTCGGTTGCCTTCGGTAAACGGTCATTAAGTATAGGGTGTCTTAGTGATTGCTCTCTTGTCTAAACAAAGATCACAAGTCCCGTTTGGAAATGTTGCCTCGGAAACGTCGCCTCAGAAATATTGCCTCGAATATGATCTTAAGACTCTAGGGTAATTACTAAGGTGTCCTAACATTGCTTTAATGATCGTACATCCCTTTCGAATTGACCCTTACAACTCCAACGAAGGTGCTACCTATTTCTCAATAGTAGGATAGCGTTGTCCAAAGGATATAAAACAGAAATGATCCTTTTTTCGAGTAGGTAGATGCTAATAGGTACTTGCTCAAATCAAACTTTTCACACTTACACTTTTTCAAACAAAGTTTTCAAAAACAACTTCGTAACACTCTTGAGGACAGAAACAAGGGTTAAAACGAAGTTAAAAAAAACCTTTCAAAACAAACACACACAAGCAATTTTAAAAGATGAGCAAGTACTTAAGAGCCCATGGAAAACCATGGATAGAAAGGGTGCTAACACCTTCCCTTTCTATAATCTACCCCCCGGACTCAAAATCTCGAAGAAGGAATTTTTCTATGCTTTTTTCCTTTCCAGTTGGATAAAATAAAAGCCAGTGGCGACTCTTGCTTACTGCGACATTTTGCGAATGCAAAATGCAAAATGCAAACCAGCATTTTCCCAAACAGTTGGTTCTACCACCGTATCACAACTTTCAAAACACCTTTCAAACTTGAAAACATTTTCAAAAGATCAAACACTTTGTATACATTCTTACGAATGAGAATCTTTACAAAGTTTTCCTAAACGATGACGCCTTTTTCAAAATACTTTCAAAAAACCACACAAAGCACATTTTCAAACAAAAGCAAGCGATCTAGCAAACGACTAAGAGCCCATGGAAAACCATGGATGGTAAGGGTACTAACACCTTCCCTTTTCATAATCTACCCCCTGAACTCAAGAAATAATCTCAAAGGTCTTTCCTGTTCTTTTCAGCCTTTCCTTTTGGATAAAAGAAAAGTCGGTGGTGACTCTTGCTAACCGCAACATTTGCGATAAACGCAAAATACCCAAGTCAGTTCGCCCACCGTGTTACACTAACCTCCCATTACATTTCCCAATTTCACTCATTTACCTCCAATTATTCACCCACATTCTTATGCTAATTGATTCACACGCCCCTTTAACTAATCCTCACAAATATCTGACCAATTTAACATGTATGAAGCTTACATATCAATCATACCCCCCTGGAAAAATACCCCAATCATCAATCATAAGGGGAAATCATTACCTACCAATGTTCGGCCAAAATCACCCTTCACCTCACTCAGAGCTCTCACCAGAAGCTGCTTAGAGATTCATCTTGAAGCTCTGAACTAGCTCGAGCTAAGCATCTCAGCAGCATACACACTGACATAACCAAAAACAACCCAACAGAAGAAGAAGAGGAAGAAGGATCACATAGCATAATTTTTTTTTCATAAGCATAAATAAGGTCAACGAACATTTATCTGAAGGAGTCTCTACAGAGTAATCACTGAAAATGTGTACCTTTGGTAGTTGTTTTTTTCCTTTGTTTATTGGCATAAACATAACTTTAGTTTCAATTTCCAATTGTTTCCGTGGCTGGTATCATATAAACAATGGTGTATAATGAAAGGGGATTTTTGGATTTCTCATTGGGGTGCGACTTTGTTCTCTCCATTTTAGTTGATGTTTGTTTTGTATTATAATTGTTGATGCCTTGTTTGGATGGTACTTACTAGTTGGCTTTGGTTTCTATTTTCGAATTAGTGTAATTTTGAGGTTAGGCTTTAGAGGGATTTTGATCCCTCAATTCGACCGTTCGGTTAAGATTCAAGTGTTTTAAGGGCCATATTCGGGTTCAGAGTAAGGATTGGAGGGGGTTGGTGTTGATCTTTTTTTCTTCTGGGTGGTTTCAGGGTAGGTTGGTCGGAGAAGATGGTGGAGGCCACTGTAGGCTGCCACTTATGTCTGTCTCCAGCAAGGGTTCATAGAGAGATATTAAAGAGTAGTTCTAGAAGAGAGAGAAAAGGACATTGGAAATGAAGTGGGAGGTCTGATCTCCCATTTTCTTGTTCTTTCCTTTTTTCATCTACTAGGGACATCTGTCCTCCCATGGCCATTAGTTTGAGAGACTTGGTATCTTGTGATCCACCTATTTATTTGACCATTCTATTGACTCAGGGGATACCTTGTGGTGGTCCTTATATTAGTAATGGTGCCCCTTCATTTTCAATCTTATGATTGTTCCTCTCTTCCTTGTATTACAATCTGGCCTTTTGGAGAGAGTCGGGTTATTGACTCTCCTTCTAGATCTTTGACCCTGCTATGGGCCTTTAACTAGCGGGCCTGGAGTGTTTTGCTTACTCTCAACCCCATCTATTTTCTGATCGCTCTGATTTTTATTTATTTTTGTTTAGTTTTTTGTTGCATTTTTTTGGAGCCTCGAGCCCAATTTCCACCTTGTTTACTTTATAATTCTCTTGCTACCAATGTATACCCTCCCCTTGTGTGTAATTATTCTTATTTTATTTTATTATTTCCTTGCATTTTACTTTACTAATTACTTCATTAAGATTAAAAAACAACTTAAAAGTGGCCCTTTTTTAAATAACTCAATTTGAACCCATGATCCACATCAAGGTCTTTTTTTTCAAAAATATATTGAATCAACCTCTAACTTCTTTTCTCTTTTCTCAAATCACTTTCATTTCAAAATCAATTCAATACTTGGTCAACACCAAGTCTTTTCTTCATAATGAATACTTTTTCAAGGAATTTTTCATAATAAAAACCGGTTAAAAAAGGGATGGTTATGACGTACCTACTCTTTATGTTTCTTAAGTGTTTGGATTCCTAGATGTACCTATCTTGTGGTTTGAATGTTTGTATTCCGTGCAAAATACGTTAATCAAACGAACATAGGTTCGTCTCACAATTTTCTAATAAAATATTTTGGAATGAAAAAGAATTGTTAGGACGTATCTATCCCCTTTGTTCCTTTGTATTTGGATTGTTATTAGTACCTAGCTTGTGGTTAGAGTACTCGTCTCCCACATTAAATCAATATGAACTCATCAAGTTATTGTTTTCCACCCCCGCGCATCAGAAACCTTTTTCACAAAGAACATGTTTATTCATTCTAATGCAACACAAGCAAACGCTTAAGCCTCCCCCGCGAGCCCACGCCAACAACATTTAACTTTTAAAATGTGACCCTAACATCATTCATTAAAATCAACCAACCCACATTTGTTTTATACTTGGAACTACATAGTCTTGAGTTCCTCATCACACTAGAGGATACGTAGGAGCGAGATCCAATATCTTGTCAGACACCCTAATGAAATACCTATTTTTAGTCCTTATTTACATAACACATAATAATTAGAAGATCGAAAATAATATCATACAGACATTATTTTGCAAGACTAACTAAATTGACCCTGTTGAGTATAACAGATGTAGGGGTTGCTAATATATTCCCCTTGCATAACTGACTCCCAAACCCACTCTTGGTTTCGTAGATAATTTATTTTTCTTTTAAGGGTTTTATCAATGTTTTCCATTTCCTTTTAGAATAAATAATGTTTGGTGGAGAATCTATTGTATTTCGTGGGTGCGACACACTTGGATATTTTTGTGTTGAGTGTTTGCCTTATTTACTTGCTTTTTGTGAATGCATTTGCCTCTCAAATAGATGTTTTTCACAATGTCAAGACTAGAATAGATTTAGATTTTTTATATGTTGAACGCTATCTCTAAGTCTTTGTATGCACCCTTGCATTAAGGATCTTAGAATGCATCTAGAATAGGTTTGAAAAGGTTATCAAAAGATATCATGCATCAAAAAGAATTTTCTACATAAAAATCAATTGGATGTTATAATACCCCAAATTTGTCCTACCCTTTCAATTTTATCTGGCTTATGTATCTCTCACTTTTCTCATGTACATAACTTCCATTAGGTCATCTAACACATCATGCTTCATTAATCAATAAAATTGGCATTAGGATCATGGGTTTGGTAATTAGGGGTTCTCCTTGGTTTTGAGGCTCTCATCTATATTCAAGGGCAATTCAAGTTGTTTCTTCGACGACCATGGTATGGGTTAGGGTTTATTTACCTATTTTATGTAATAATCAAGAGGGTTCCTTATGAAATTTTTGATTCGGTGGTGAAGATTATTATTCACAGGGTCTCATTAATTATACAAGGTACAAGTTTTGTGCAAGATTTGATGCGTGCAGGGCTAAGATAGGGTTCACATGCTCGTTTTGGTCCTCAAAATCAATTGAAGTGGCGCTTCACTACTTAGGCCATAAGTATTATTTTTAGATATTATTTGGCTTTCATCCATGAGCTCATTAAAGTTTGCAAGATAAAGAACATGGTTCATTTCTTGTGGAAAATCATGGAAAAGGCTTTGAAAATTCAAGTTCATAATATAATTCGAGGGAGAGAAGAATTCAAACTTATGTGAAGGAAAATATCATTACATGTTCTAGAATTCAATACATATTCAAGAGCATCAATTATGAATACCAAATTACACCCACTTTCAATTACATTACATGATCAAGAAAATTACACAAAATTTGGTTTGGACCTAAGTTTCATCCTAAGCTCTATCACGACTTCATCTTGTTAATGTTCCATGCTATGCCCAAGAGTTTCTCCACCTATCTCCATGATTCTTACAGGAGTTCAACAACTTCACATATTCATCAACATTAAGCCATGACTCAAATCAGTCTTGCATAACTAGAACAAAGAATTCAGTTAACCATTGCCTTGTAATTCCAGCCTTGTTCCGACTGAACTTGTAAAAAACAACCCTGCACATATTTAAAAAAAACCAACAACATGAAAACACTTTCTATGCTAATGAACTCAAAATACAAGGCATTGTCAAAGTCAGAATCATGATGCAGACCAGGATAAGGCATTTTCAAAGTAAGAGTCATGCTAAAAATGTGGATAGGCAGTCAGAATTGTTAGTTCAAGTAATGCAATCTATAGTTCCAGGAAGTTCGAAGACGGTCTTTATGTTGAGCCTATTGAGTACATACTACTGACATTTTAAAATTAATCATAACTAACTACGGTTTTCTAACAACCTAATTACCCTGCATAACTGAATCACAACCAACAAAATAACAGAACTCTAACAGATCCAAACTAACTCCAACCTCCTAACTGCTTCCAACAAACTTCTAACAGTTATATAATTGAATCATTTCAATGATCACAGGGGGATGGAAAAATGCGATTATTCATAACATAAAACTCCAACATAAATCTGGAGAGGAAATTCAGAATAGAGATATACGATTATTTAGAAGAAAAACTCACCAGAAATTGCTCTTCAACTTGCTCGGAGTTTCCTCCACAGGGACTCTCAATTCTTTCTCTGTAACGATTCTCCATAAACAATGTGTCTTCTTCATCACCTTGCTTCAATCAACATCTTTGTAATCTTCATAATCCTCAAATCTACATCGCCATAACCAGATCTTCCATTTCATTATTCTTCATCATCTGCTCATCGTCATCATTGCTAAAACTGAACTTAGGACTGGAGAACATCATGGAGAATGGGGGGCACCAAATAATTTTGAGCCTTAAATCCGTTTTTCTAAAATCGTGAACCAGGCCACATTACAACCCTTAAAAGTCCTAATCGAAGCATGTTAGAACATAATTTGGTTCTACATCTCAGCAAGAGTTTTGATGATAACAAACACATGATATAAAGAACAAATATGCTCGCTAATAAAAGTATCATTTCATGCAAGAAGTTCTGATGTGAAAATAATGTTCTAATGCAACTGAAAGTTTTGCCATAACATTATCAGAAGTTCTGATTATGCGAGCACAGAAGTTGAGAAGACAATTAAAGAGTCAGACGCATCAAATATGCATGACACGTTTATATGAAGAAGTTCTGATTGAACTTCTGAATGCACCAGCGCTGCAAAACAGAATCTCTGATACTCTGATATGCAAACTTCTGATCAAGCTGTAAAGGACTCTCAACGGTAACATTCATCCTCTGATGTAAGAAGCTCTGAAGCATTACAATCTATCAATGCAAGATCATAAGTAACGGCTATAAAGAGGCAAGGATCTCCTGATTTAGAAAGCTCATTAACGCGTGTTATGGACATGCCAAAAGTATCTTCTAATGTCACTATTGCAAGGCCTATATAAAGCAGACTAGAAGAAGATTTCAAGATGATGAACAACTACGCACAAAATGTGAAAAGTCAGTAAAGCTGCAAACATTCTTCATCTTCATCAACTCAATATTAAATTATGTAAAACATCACAAGTTTGTGATATTGTTTATTAGAAACATCATTGTACACTTTTATACAATTATCTTTTTAGTGAATTTCCTTGAGAAAACCGGGTTGTGGTTTTGGACTCAAGAAGACTTTATCATTTGTTAAAGTAGAATTGTAATCAAGTGTTATTAGTGAATTAAGTCCTCGTTGGAGAGAGGTGAAATCACCTTGGCGGGTGGACTGGAGGTAGTTTGAGATCAAACGAACCAGGATAAAAATAAACGTGGTCCTTACTGCACTTTTGATTTCAAGTTTTCAATTCACCCCCCCTCCCCCTTCTTGTGTTTTTCACTTCTTCAATTGGCATCAGAGCTCCTGGATCTGGGTGCAAACACTTAACCGTGTCAGATAAAGATCCAAGGGGGAAAAACACTATGATGGTAACAAGTCAGAACATCAGCAACAGCCCTCTAATATTTGACGGTGAAAATTTTGACTACTGGAAGGATATGATCAGAAGTTTCTTCCTTGCCTATGACGCTGACCTTTGGGATGTGGTAACTGATGGATACACACACCCAGTGGATGGAAGTGGTTAGAAGATAGACAGAAAAATGATGTCTGACCAGTAAAAGCGTGAATTCAAAAACCACCACAAGGCCAAAACAATACTCCTCAGCACTATCTCATACTCAGAATATTAGAAGATCACAAACAGAGAAACAACGAAGAATATGTTTGATTCTCTGAGAATGACGCATGAAGGAAACCTACAAGTAAAAGAAACCAAATCCCTTGCGCTCATTCAGAAGTATGAAGCCTTCATAATAGAAGAAGATGAAACCAATGAAACAATGTTCTCTATATTCCAAACTCTGGTGGCAGGGCTAAAGGTGCTGGATAAAGGGTACTCAACTGCTGATCATGTAAAGAAGATCATCAGAAGTTTACCAAAACAATGGAGACCAATGGTCACAGCTCTCAAACTGGCAAAAGATCTGAACATAATATCTCTAGAAGAACTTGTCAGCTCCCTCATAAGCCATGAGATAGAGTTAGAAGATGATGAGCCTCAGAAGCAATGTAAGTCTCTCGCTCTGAAATCTAACAAATATGAAACCATAATTTTGCAGGCAGAAGCAGAAGCAGAAAACTCTAGAGAATCCTCATCAGAAGAAGATGAATTGTCTCTCCTCTCCAGAAGGATGAATCAACTGTGGAAGCAGAGACAAAAGAAATTCAGAAATCCCAGAAGACCAGAGAATCAAAATGAATCCTCCTCCAGATACAGAAAGTCTGAGTCTTCCTATGGACACAGAAGATCTGAAGGTTCTTCAGGACACAAAAAGCCAAATAACAAGGACATCACCTGCTATGAAGGCAATAAACATGGTCACTACAAAAGTGATTGTCCAAGGCTTCAGAGGGAGAAACATAAAAGGAATTCCGTTAAGGAGAAGAAGAAAAGTCTTATGGCAACATGGGACGATTTGGACACCTCTGAAGCTGACTCAGAGTCAGATGATGAAAGAGAAAACATAGCTCTCATGGCAAACATGTCAGAAGATAGTGAAGCTTATGGTTCAGACTCAAAATCAGACACTGAAGAGGTATTTTCTGACTTCACTGTTAATTTTTCGAAAGCTGAACTAGGAGAAAGTCTGAGTGAGATTCTAGAAAGGTATCAGCAGCTCAGAGTTAAATTCAAGAACCTGAAAAAGGATTTTGTTTCTGACTCTAAAGAAACTAAGAGTCTGAGATTAGAAAACTCTAAGTTAAAAGAAAAGATTTCAAAACTAGAAAATGATTTGCAAAACTCTCAGAAGGAAATAATCTCAAAGGATCCCAACAATGCTGATAAGATCATAAAGGGATATGATCAAAGCTTTCAGAAGTTCCTTGCTAACAACATAGATAGAAGCAAAATGGCTTCAATGATCTATGGAGTCATCAGGAATGGCAGAATAGGTATAGGATACAAAGGCAAAGAATCCCAACCTAAGAAAGTTAAGGATTTGGTTATCAAACTCACTTCTCCCTATTCTCACTTCACCACTGGGAAAACACATGATATAAAACATGTTGGTAAGGCGTTTTATACTAAACCAAAATTCAAACAGAATTTTGGAAACTCTAACAGTCATGGACCCAGAAAGATATGGGTACCAAAAGACAAAATCATCTATGTTGCAGATATTTTTAACAGCAAGGTTGAAACTCCAGCATTAACACCTAGACTCCGGATGCTCTCTACACATGGAGGAAAGAAATCATATGTTCCAAAGCTTGGAATTTAAAAGATTCGCAGGTTTCAGAGGCAACCAGAAACAGAAGATTACTGGCTCTAAAACTATTTGAAACATTAATGGAAATACAGCATCAGAAGCTCTCTAAAGAATCTAAGATGTATCCAGAAGAGGATGCCACACTGTTTAAAGCACTTATGTCAGAGCAAGCCAATCAGAGTCTTTACCACTTTTTGATTCTTGACAAAAAGGTGGAGAATGGAGAATATTTTGACTCATAATCAGAAGATCGTCATGGAAGTATTTTATTTTCTCGTTAGTTGAGTACTCTACTCAGGGGGAGCCTTCCTTTTAATTTTTGTTCTTTATATTCCATCAAAATATACTAGTTTTTGTCATCATCAAAAAGGGGGAGATTGTTAGAACATAAATTGGTTCTACATCCCAGCAAGAGTTTTAATGATAACAAACACATGATATAAAGAACAAATATGCTCGCTAATAAAAGTAACATTTCATGCAGGAAGTTCTGATGTGAAAATAATGTTCTAATGCAACTGGAAGTTCTTCTAGAACAACATCAGAAGTTCTGATTATGCGAGCACAGAAATTAAGAAGACAATGAAAGAGTCAGACGCATGAAATATGCATGACACGCTTATATGAAGAAGTTCTGACTGAACTTCTGAATGCACCAGCGCTGCAAAACAGAATCTCTGATACTCTGATATGCAAAGTTCTGATCAAGATGTAAAGGACTCTCAATGGTAACATTCATCCTCTGATGTAAGAAGCTCTGAAGCATTACAATCTATCAATGCAAGATCATAAGTAACGGCTACAAAGAGACAAGGATCTCCTGATTTGGAAAGCTCATTATCGCGTGTTATGGACATACCAAAAGTATCTTCTTATGTCACTATTGCAAGGCCTATATAAAGCAGACCAGAAGAAGATTTCAAGATGATAAACAACTACGCACAAAACGTGAAAAGTCAGTAAAGCTGCAAACATTCTTCATCTTTATTAACTCAATATTAAATTGTGTAAAACATCACAAGTTTGTGATAATGTTTATTAGAAACATGATTGTATACTTTTATACAATTATCTGTTTAGTGAATTTCCTTGAGAAAACCGGGTTGTGGTTTTGGATACAAGAAGACTTTAACAGTTGTTAAAGTAGAATTGTAATCAAGTTTGATTAGTGAATTAAGTCCTCGTTGGAGAGAGGCGAAATCACCTTGGCGGGTGGACTGGAGGTAGTTTGAGATCAAACGAACCAGGATGAAAATAAACGTGTTCCTTACTGCGCTTTTGATTTCAAGTTTTCAATTCACCCCCTCCCCTTCTTGGGTTTTTCACTTCTTTAAAGCATGGGTTAATTCGAAAATGCACTGTAACAAGAGTACGGTAATCTGACTCCTAGGAAGGTTGCTAAAACTTTTGAGTTGGTATCACTCCATCTTTTATCATCTTTCGTATAAGAAAAACTTGATGCTTCGACATCTTTTCAATAAAAGTTTTAACTTCGAGACAAGCATAGGATTTACATTAGAATTATCATTCTTAGAATAAACATTCTTTGCATGTGAATAAGTGATTAAACATCAAGTAAGATTTCATGATGAACATCAAATGACTTGATTATCCCAAGGGACAAATTGCTTCATAAATCTATCGAAAAATAAATCATCTTAAAGAATGATCCTATTCTGGGGCAGACTTTTAGTGACTCTTTTGAGTAAAATAAGACCAGCATGAGAATACTCCATTGAGTAAGATTTTAATCATTCTAAGGTTGTCACGTCTAAAAATCTCTTCAAGCTCGACCAACCTGAAGCTATCACATTGATAAATCTCAAGTTTCCATCAATCACAGTCCATCACATCGAGAAATCTATTCAGAATTCATTCAACTTGGGGTAGTTATGTTGAGATTTGACAAATCTCTCCAAGAAATCTATAATCAATAGGTATTTTATTTCGTTACTCAAGAGATTGGGGCAAGCCACCTTATATCATATTATGGCACGGATATTCTGGTCTTCTATTTAGCACAGATTCTGTCAGAAATCTTCCGGACAGGGGCATTCCCCCTTAAATCTTGCAAAGCTGCTCAAGCAAAATTTTGTCATACAAGATAATAACAATCAAGATAAAAGTATCATAACGGTCACCCTGACATGGCCAGTGTGTGAAGCTTACTTCATCTGCTGCAGACAATTTCAAACCTGATTCCCTTTGTGAATTCAAAAAGTTTGTAGTCATCGTTTAACTTGGCGTGTGCAAGTTCACGTCCCCCGAGAGTTAAATTGGGGCATTTGAAAAGCTAAACCAGGGCATTCGCAGAGCTAAGCCGGGGCATTCTCAAGTGTCCATATCCATCTTTTTATCCCCAAGTGATTTAAGAGGTAATTCCCCAATGTGGCGTAAACTTGGGGCATGTATTCGAAGAGATCCACATGGTGTTCAATATCCGTTCCTCGACGCATTCAGCCCTACCATCCTACCAGCGGTTCAGGATATATGGAAGTCGAGCCAGACTATATTTTCCCCGACAATATGATTGAGAATTCAGCAGCGTGCCTGAAAACTCGCTTCATCAGCAATTCAATCTTCAGCGGGGTCATCGATAATCTTCGGTATCATGAGCCCCAGTGCAAATTCTTGTCAGTATCCCCAGTGATTTTGTTACCGCAGGTTTCCAGTGCTGGTTCATATTGGCATCCCCGATTATGAGCGAAGGTTCCCAAAGATCCTTCGCTTGTCCCCATGAAGCCTATTTTTATGCATTGCATATAGTTATCACTGCATAACATTGCATCTTCAAAAGCGCGTAGCCGATCTATCAGAATGGGTCTTTACGGAAAAAGAAATTCAAACAGGCATAATAAGCAAGATCGGGTACCTTACACGAAAGACCTGAATCATTTAAAGACATCAATACATCCCTACAAGAGGATATCGTTCCCAAACCCCCAGTTGATGACCTTCACCTTAACAATGTCCAGCTAACAGGGCCAGTACCTTGTAGCCCTGAATTCCTATCAAAATCAATACACCTTGTCATACAAACCCAGTCCCCATCTGGTAGTCCGTTCCCCTCTAACGATCATTTCTAAATCTAGTTCTCTCCCTAGAAAACTAATTCTAAGTCCAGTTCTTGCCCTAGAAAACCATTTCAAAGGCTAGTTGTCGCTCTGGACAAACATTTCTAAATCCAGTTATCACCCTGGAAAACCATTTCTAAATCTAGTTCTCTCCCTGGAAAACCATTTCAAAGCCTAATTATAGCTCTAGCCAACCATTTCAAAGCCCAGTTCTCGCTCTAGTCAACCATTTCTAAATCCAGTTCTCCCCCCAGAAAACCATTTCAAAGCCCAATTCTCGCTCTAGACAACCATTTCTAAATCCAGTTCTCGCCCTGGAAAACCATTTCAAAGCCCAGTTATCGCTTTGTCCAACCATTTCTAAATCAAGTTCTCGCCCTGGAAAACCATTTCAAAGCCCAGTTCTTGCTCTGGACAAGCATTTCTAAATCCAGTTCTCGCCATGGAAAACCATTTCTAAATCCATTTCTCGCCCTGGAAAACCATTTCAAAGCCCAATTCTCACCCTGGCCAACCATTTCAAATCCCAGTTCTCGCCCTGGCCAACCATTTCAAACCCCAGTTCTCGCCCTGGCCAACCATTTCAAAGCCCAGTTTTCGCCCTGGAAAACCATTTCAAAGCCCAATTCTCGCCTTGGCTAACCATTTCAAAATTCAGCTCTCGTCTGGTAGTCAGTTCTTGTCTGACAATTGATTCAAATTCCAGTTTTCATCTGGTAGTTAGTTCTCATTTTTCGTTCCTCTCCTCCTTTTTCGATTAGGTATATATTTAGCATACGATGCTATCGAGATTCTAGATATTGACCTTTTTCGGGATCGGGGATCATCCTTAGATCCTACCTCCTTTCGATGTCTTGTCTTGGGTCGCGGGTTGTCCTGATACCTCCCCTCTTGATTTTTGTTCCCCTAGGTCGTGAATCGCTTCGGTATCCTACCCATTCCTCATCCTTTCTTAAGTTACGAATTTGTCTGGATGTCATGTACTTTGGTTCTCTTTAAACAAACCTTTGATAACCCCGTATTGGAACTGTTACCCCATTACGAGCAACCACCTTCTAAAGTTCATCCATAATCCCTTCTCACTAGAAAACAGAAAAATTCTTTCCCCAACAGATATCTCAAAAATAAACAAACACTCATGCTTTCTCTCAGAAGAAATTTTTGGCATTGGCATTTAATCATCTTCTACCTAAAACTTCTAAAAGGCACGCACCAATCATACTTTTAGGTTTAAGACGATTAAATAGGGGCAGCTGTAATACCCCAAATTTGTCATACCCTTTCACTTTTATCTGGCTTATGCATCTCACACTTTTCTCATGTACATAACTTCCATTATGTCATCTAACACATCATGCTTCATTAATCAATAAAATTGGCATTAGGATCAGGGGTTTGGTAATTAGGGTTTCTCCTTGGTTTTGAGGCTTTCATCTACATTCAAAGGCAACTCAAGTTGTTTCTTTGACGATCATGATATGAGTTAGGGTTTATTTACCTATTTCACATGATAATCAAGAGAGTTCCTTGTGAAATTTTTGATTCAGTGGTGAAGACTATTATTCAGAGGGTCTCAATAATTGTATAAGGTACAAGTTTTGTGCAAGATTTGATGCGTACGGGGCTAAGATAGGGTTCACATGCTTGTTTTGGTCCTTATAATCAATTAAAGTTTCGCTTCACTACTTGGGTCATAAGTCTTCTTATTAGATATTATTGGGCTTTCATCCATGAGCTCATTAAAGTTTGCAAGATAAAGAACATGGTTCATTTCTTGTGGATAATTATGGAAAAGGCTTTGAAAATTCAAGTTCATAATATAATTGGAGGGAGAGAAGAATTCAAACTTATGTGAAGGAAAACATCATTACATGTTCTAGAATTAAATACATATTCAAGAGCATATATTATGAATACCAAATTACATCCCCTTTCAATTGCATTATGTTTTACCCCAAAATTTGCCCTCCCATATTTATCAAGACATGTCAAGAATCATCTCCAAGTGTTCAAGATTGCTCAAGAGTGGGACAGTCAAATCACCTCCTAAGGCAGTGAATTCAATTAGGGTTTTGTGTTGCATCAAGGTCCTCATATACAAATGGTATCAAATGCTCCCCAATGTCCTAACATGTTCTCAAGTTCATCCATGTCAAATTTCAAGCCTTGCAGAGAAAGTTTGGTCAGCCAATTGCTCAAGAGGTCCAAAAATCAACTGTGTTAGGGCAAAAGTTAACTGTGACCCAAATACAGTCAAACCTCAAGATTTTTTGTCAACATTCTCATTTTGAAGGATAATTCATCATTTTATCAAGGGTTGATCATGATTCATCAAGGGTTTCTCAAGATTCATCAAGATTCAAAAGTTGCTAAATTAGGGTTTTGTAGGAAAAGTTAACTCAACTTTGAACAAGCATAACTTTCTCATACTTTATGATAAATGACCCATCTAAAGCTCATTTTGAATAGGATGCAATTTCCTACAATCCATCTTCACACCCCAAGATCAAGAAATTCTCTCACAAAAAGTTACAAATTTGGACATTATAGGTCATTTTTGAAAGTCAACAAAAACACCTTTTTTGCCAAAGCTTATAACTTGAGCATGGAATATGAAAATGAGATGATACCAAAAGGGTTGATTAGAGGACATCTCAAGGTTTCTATAAAGTCAAAGAACACTTCCAAAAGTTCAAAATTGAAGAAGTTATGCATTGGTGAAGTTGGGCATTTTTCCAAAATTGCCAAAGGTCAACTATCCTCAAAACTCCAATTTTTGACAAAAGGGCCCACTTTTTTCCACTTGATTTGGTCTTATGACACCACACACGTGTCCCATCTTTAATTTCATGACCAAACATTTATTTTTCTATTTTATTTAATTTTTATTGAATTAATTCATTTTTAATCAATATTAAATCAAATAAAATCTAAAAATTAATGGAATGAGATTCTTGTGGTCATTACAGCTTGCAAATATCATGAGAAACTCAATCAAACTCGTGCCAAGTTAAAACATGCACAAAATTTCAGATTTGATGCAAATATGGAAACTTGATAATGGTGATCAAATCAAATCTCCATTCATCAATTCTTGAGGATTCAAGCCCAACTCTTGACCTAATTCACTTCCGATATACATGTACAAGTGAGGCAGATCAAGAAGACGACCTAAGCATTGCAGAAACGGCCAACTCAGAATTGAAAAAATGTGTGAAAAGTGAGAGATCGAATTCTTGTTTGGAGGCGTTTTCAAGGCAAAATCATCACATAGCTCTCTTGCTTGCAATCCCCTGAAGCTATATCAATCAAAACGAAGCCCTGAGACAACCTAAAACTCATTGTAAGTCGTCCTAAACTCGACCCTGAACATGAAATCCAAGACTTTGATTCTTGCATCCTTTCATTGAAATCTTTGCATATTTGTGTTTGTCATTTGATTTAGAACATTTTTGCAATATTTAATTTTATTCTCATGGCCTCTAACGTGATACCCGAACCTAGGGTTTCCAAGCTTTGTTTTTAGGCATTTTTGGTACAGGTACAATCAAGGCAAACCATGGCCATATTCGTGCTCAGGGATGAGAGACGATCATGTTGATACCCTTAGCTTGCGTTTACATGGCCTATGAAGGATTTTTGAAACATCCCACGAACTTTCCTGCAGATAAAAATCCGTAGGTAAATAACCAGGGATATTTGGAGAAGATGATAACGTGGCTAGGCGTAATTGGCCAGTTCAAATTATTGGTGCTTATTTTTTTTATTCCAGGCTTAATGCGTTGTTTTACATATAATATTTGTTGATTATTCTAATAACAGATGAGTAAGCCAGGTGAGTTGGTGAGGGAGGTGTGTCAAAACCCCTTGGGACCTGGGTTCGAATCCCAGGTCACCCAATATTTGTTACAATTTTTCTTCAGGTATTCACATGCAGCGCCTAGAGTGTAGTGCACCATATGCTCTTATCCAGATGCCAGCCAGGTGGTTTCAAACTAGATCCAAGGGTCCAGATTGCTAGCTCACCATACTCCAAGTTAACAAGCGCATACTGGAGTGGAAAAGTCAAAGCAGGCTGATTGAAATTGGGCCTGGAAATTGCTGATTCCACCATCAAATTAAGCCCACACCCCCTGGGTTATTTCTTTTACTCTTCACATTTTCATTTATTTATTTTGTTCTAATTATTTATTATTATTATTATTTACACTAACCAATTATTTTTCTTAATAAAATCAGAAACATAAAAAAAAATATTTTTATTAATTTCACTATTTCATTATTTTTGTAAATAAACAATTTAATTGACTTGGTTTTTTTTAATTAGGCATAATTTTAACATTTTTGCAATAAATTAAAATTAATTAGAATATTAGGTTTTTAATAATTTTGATCATTTTATTTTTATTTCCTTAAATATAAAAATCCAAAAATATCTATTTTCTATTTAATTAATTAATTAATTATTAAATTTAGATTTAATTTCCATTTAATTCAAAATAACAAAAAATATGCTTTCTTTAATAAAAAAGGGTCAAAACCCTAAAAATGCTCCAATTTAATTTTCTCGCACGCGTATTATTTTTATCCCATAAAATAATTGCTTCGAGAATGTAATAGTTTTTAAATTAGGACTTTATTTATTTACCGCTTTATTTTTACTTTTCGCAATTTAAATTAAAGGGTTTGTCTTTGGCGATGTAAATACCTGACGCCTTGTAATAGCTTAGATTTAATTTCCCGCAATTTAATTTCTGCACAATATTAACTGTTAGATGTTTGATAACTAGGCAATACATGACAAGATCAATCTTTAACTTAAAATCAACATAGCTCACCCATAACATGTACAGATAAAATTAACCGAATTAACACACTTGCACATGCCACTCTTAGGGTACACCTCACTTGGTTGCCTCGAACGTGGTCATTGAGTATATGAAGTTTTAGAGGTCGCCCTCTTGTCCAAAGATCATAGTTGCCTCGAAACAGTTGCCTCGGAAAAATGATCTAGGATATTAGGGTTACCGCTAAGGCATTCTAAACATTGCTTTAGTGACCACACGTCCCTTAATCGAATTGACCTGAAAACTCCAACGACAGTGCTACCTACTCCTCAATAGTGGGATAGCACTGTCTAAAGGACATTTGTACAGTTTAATTCCTTTTGAGTAGGTAGATGGTTCTTAAGTACTTGCTCCTTTTAAAACAAAACAAAACTTTTCGCACCTACACTTTCTTCAAAACAAAAACTCTTTTCAAACCCACAAACACAAAGAAAAGCAAACTTTTGAAAACACAATGAGCAAGTACCTAAGAGCCCGTGGATAACCACGGATAGAAAGGGTGCTAACACCTTCCCTTTCTATAATCTACCTCCTGAACCCGTGAAATATCTCGAAAAGGAATTTTTCTGTGCTTTTGTCCTTTCCTTGTTGGATAAAATAAAAGACAGTGGTGACTCTTGCTTACCGCGACATTTTGCGAAAACAAACGCAAACGTGAACCAGCATCCCAAAACAGTCAGTTCTCATTCCCACCAATCACAGAACTGGCGACTCTGCTGGGGAAAAATAAGTGAGGTGTACCTTAGGATTAGATCATTGTGTTTTCAATTGTATGTTGTGTATGCTTTAATTTTGTGGGCTTGTATCGGAGTTCTATAGATCCTAACCCAGATCTGGGGATACCCTTTAGGTAAGTAGCAATAAACTGTGAGGGATCTGTACAGCGTAGACCGATACGGATGAAGCAGTAGCTACGTTGGTGCGGCACTTTAGTCTGTACCGATATCCCTTGTGTTGGAACGAGGAGAATATGGGTCTTCTAAGGGGTCATTAAGCACCAACTGACCTTAGAACCTTAAATTGACCAACTTGGCCATAGAACAGTAGCAGTATGCTACACTCATTGAGACTAAACTCTCGTGATGGTTCCGGCCGCAAGAAAAGGTTGCTAAATTTGAATTATGACCGATTGAGGGTAGTCAGTGATATTGAGATCCTCTAGAACCCGGTTATTATTTTTAGGACAGGTTTAAACCAACTGAACTGAAAGAGGGTAGTACCTAAGCTCCATGCCAACCTGAAATCTAAGGGCTCTCAGTGTGACTTGTATGCCTTTACCATGTTTGCTTATTGTGGATACTTGTGGTGTGCCTTTATCATGACATCATGACATCATAACATTGCATACATCTTGCATAAGGACTAACCTATTTCAAAGACAGGAAGGTTTCATCTTTGCTCTGTTTTGTAGGTCATCATGATGCCTATGCGTAAGAATACCATCCGGATCAACTTTGTCCAAGTCCCTACCTTGCTTAAAGAGTTGGTTGCCAAGATGCCTGACACTACTTCCTTCATCAGGAGGCATGGTTCTCTTCTCAGTTTGGTCACCTCCAAATTGGACGAGCAGATGATGAGCGTCCTAGTCCAGTTCTATGATCTGTTGTACCATTGTTTTACTTTCCAGGACTTCCAGATGGTTCCTACCCTAGAAGAGTTCTCTGAGCTGCTCGGTATCTCTATTCTGGAGCAGACTCCATTTACTGGATGGGAAAAGACCCTTAGGCCCGAAGAAATTGCTACAACCCTTCATTTGACTAAAGAGGAGGTAATGGCTAATTGGGAGACTAGAAGTGGGGCTAAAGGTTTTCTGACTAAGTTCTTGGTTGGCAAGGCTAACTACTTCTGGGATAGCCTAGACTTTAAGGCGTTCGAGGATATTCTGGCTCTTCTGATTTATGGCTTGGTATTATTTCTGAATCCTGACACTTTTGTTGATGTGAATGCTATAAAGATCTTCATCTCTCAGAACCATGTACCCACTCTCTTGGGTGACATTCTCCATCAGCTCTATGCTCGTACTGCCCGAAAGCGGGGAACCTTGATGTGTTGTGCTCCTTTATTGTCGAGGTGGTTTATTTTGCACCTCCCTAAGTCAGTGCTGAAGAACAAAGAAGGAATGGGCTGGGCTTATAGGGTGATGTCTCTTTCTCATAATGACATTATTTGGACTCTCAAAGGTATGGATGAGGTGACTATCATTGATCGCTGTGGGGAGTATCCCAATGTTCCATTAATAGGGACCCATGGAGGAATTTCTTACAACCCATGCTTAGCTCTCCGTCAGTTTGGAAGAGCCAGAAGAGAAGGACCTCACAAGATGCTGATGCCTCATATCATCTTTGATTTTCAAGGGGATAGCGATGAGCAACGTCGCAGGTTCATAAGGGCTTGGGATAGAGTTCACCAATCTGATCCACATGAGCTGGGTCCAAAGACTTCTCTGCCAATGGAGCCATATCTCAGATGGGTCCGCATCCGTGCCCAGAAACTGGGTATGCCATATGAAGTCGTCCGGCCTGTCACTCTTGAAGTTGCTAATGAAGAAGGGGTTCTTCCAACCATTCTCCATCCTTATATGCCCACTGACATTGGGGAACTGAAGAGATCTTGGATGCAACTGCGGGAAGAACGGGATTCTTATCGGGAGAGGTTCAACGAACAGGAGCAGAAAATCCAGAGGTTGACCAGGCAGTTAGAGAACAAGCGGATTCTCAACGACTATGTCCGCACTGATAAGAAGAGACCATGGGAGCGTTAATTGACCTTTGATGATTTCCTTTCCAGTTTTTATTTACTTTTCAGTATTTTCATTCTTGTAAACGCCCTGAGGGCATCAGTTGAATAATTTGAATTTTGAAGTTTAAATCTAATAAAGTGTGTTTCCTTTCTTGTTTATAAATTTGAATCCCGATTGTCTTTGAAATCATAAATCATACGCATTTCATCCCATGCACTTCATAAACAGGTACCCTTTACAGGTCTCTTATCTTCTTCGCTGTATTTCAGCAATCATCATGTCTGCTGAACCTACAACTGAGCATGCTATCAAGGCCCTCCAGGCCCAGAATGCCCAATTTCAAGAGCTGTTCATGAATCTAGCCAAGGGTCAGTAGGAACTGAAGACCTTGATTCTGAAAGAGAAGAAGAAGAAGAAGAAGAGGACCATCATGTTTAACACATGACACAGGTTTGGGAACAGGTTACAGAATGAAGTTGATCTGACCACCTCATTTGGAGGGAAGGATAGTTCATAAGAGAGGAGGGCTCCTAGCCACGTGGTCTCCGACAACGAGACAGGCTACGATGAAGAACAGTATCCTCCTGCTGAGGATAAGTACAAACAACTGGAGGACCGTTTGAATGCTATGGAAATTCAGAAGGTACCCATTCTGGACTTCGGGGATCTAGGTTTATCATCTGGGGTGGTGATTCCCCATAAATTCAAGGCACCAGCCTTTGCCAAATATGATGGAGTTTCCTGCCCGAAGCTGCACCTTCGGTCATATGTGAGGAAGATCCAGCCTTACACTGCTGATAAGAACGTATGGATCCATTTCTTTCAAGACAGTCTCTCAGGGACTCAGCTTGAGTGGTTCTATCAGTTGGACGGAGCCAGTATCCGCAGTTGGGAAGATTTGTCTACTGCATTCTATAGGCAGTATCAGTACAACTCTGACCTCGCTCCTACGCGTACCCAACTCCAGGGTATGTCAATGGGAACGGGTGAAGGATTTAAAGATTATGCTCAAAAATGGAGAGACCTTGTCGGGAGGGTGCAACCACCTTTGGCTGATCGTGAGCTTGTTGACATGTTTCTGGGGACCCTGTCTGGTCCATTCTTCAACCATCTGATTGGAAGCTCTTCATCTGGGTTTACAGATCTTATTTTGACTGGTGAGAGAATTGAAGCTGGTATTAAGGCTGGGAAGATACAGAAGGGTGCCTCATCGAGCACCGAGAAGAAGTCGTTTAAGAAAGAGTCCAGTGCTGTGTACAGTACAAGAAGAAAAAGTAGACCTGAACACCGCTAAGCTGTCAATGTGGTTGTTATTTCAAAGCCTGCAGGTGCTCCTCAGTACAACAATCAACAAAAGGACGAGCGACCTAAGAGGCAATTCACTCGTCTCAGTATGACCTTATCTCAGATTCTGCCACAGTTACTGAAGACTAATCTGGTGACTTTAAGGGAAGCCCCAAAGAATTCAAATACAACGTCACCAAGGTATAACCCTAATGCCCGCTGCGGTTATCACTCTGATAGCCCGGGGCATAATACAGATGATTGTTGGGCTTTGAAGAACAAAATACAAGACTTAATTGAAGCAAATGAGATTGAGTTCGAGGCGCCTGAGAGGCCAAATGTTGTGACTGCTCCCATGCCTAAACATGGAGTAAATGCTGTAGAGGAAGACTTGTTTGTAGTTTCTGTGGATGACATTGTTACCCCTCTGATGACTGTCAAGAAGAACCTGTTGCTAGCCGGTTTATTTCCGGGTTGTGACGAAGGTTGCCATATGTGTTTTATTTTACCCGCCGGTTGCCCATTCCTGAAGTCAGGTATCCAAAACCTGATGGATAGTAAGGAAATCCTGTTTGGGAAGATTGTTGTTCCTTCCATTCCTACTGAAGAAGTCGCCATCATTACCATTTTCGACAATTCTTCAAAGGCTCCCTCGAGGAAGCCTGTTAGAATTACATCTGTTCTGAAAGTCGCACCTGTGATTATCACTGTTCCGGGGCCCATCCCCTACACCTCTGATAAAGCTGTCCCTTGGCACTATGGGGCAGATGTTTATGTGCTTGGAGTTAAGCAAGAGTTGGATATTGATACTGACGTCAACAACATTACTGGACCTGCTAAAGTCACCCACAACAATAGACTTTTCTCACCTGATATTGTTCCACCAACTATCCGAAGACTGTTGTTATTACAACTGCAAGTGTACTACTGCCATCCCTGATCAAGTCCTTATCCTTACCCCTGTCGCCGAGTCATCTGACGCTCGGGGAAAAGGGATCATCACTGATGTGCCTGCCTAGACAGAGGCACCGAAGACAATTGTTGTTGAAGCTTCCAAACAGGAGATGGAAGAGATTCTGAAGATTATTAAGAAGAGTGATTATAAGGTAGTTGGGCAACTAGGGAAAACCCCATCCAAGATTTCTATGTTGTCACTATTGTTGTGCTCAGAGGCCCATGCCAAGGATCTGATTACCTTCCTGAAGACTGCCCACATGCCACAAGAGACATCAGCTGATCAATTTACCGATTGTGTGGCCAATTTAACTACTGATAATGGTTTGGGGTTCTCCGATGCCGATTTAACTGCCAAGGGGAAAAACCATAACGATGCCCTGCATGTCTCCATTGGATGCAGGGGCACTACTCTTGCACATGTATTGGTTGATACTGGTTCCTCATTGAACGTATTGCCTAAAAAAGCTCTAGACCGGTTGGATTATGAAGGGTTGGAGCTAAAACCAAGTAACATTGTTGTCAGGGCCTTTGATGGGTCTAAAAGGATGGTGCACTGCGAAGTTGATATTCCAATTAAAGTTGGCTTTCAGGTCTTCAACTCTACGTTCTATGTGATGGACATTCGGCCATCTTATTCTTGTTCACTGGGTCGTCCATGGATCCATAAAGCTGGGGCCGTAACCTCAACGCTCCATCAGAAACTGAAGTACCCGGTCAAAGGAAAGATTGTGATAGTACAGGGGGAGGAAGAGTATATGGTCAGCCACCTCAACTCGTTCTGATATGTAGAAATGGATGGGGAGTTCATTGAGACCCCATTTCATCACTTTGAAGAGGTTCCCTAGACACTGGCATCAGTTGAGACTGTGTTTGAAGATTCTCCCATGAAAATGGCTTCCTTAAAAGATGCCCGGGCTGTTATTGAGAAGGGTGAGTGTGCAAGTTGGGGCCGACTCCCTGATTTTACTCAGAAGACTAACAAGTTTGGTTTGGGTTTCACTGCAGAAGCTCAAAGGGTTGTTCGAAGTGCAAGGATTGGAAGTCCTCCCGTGTTCATCAGCAACTCGAGAGTAAATGCCATTGAAGATGATGTGGAAGAGTCTGAATTCGACAGTTGGATCTATCCTACGACCGACGGTGGACCAAGCAACTGGACAACAAAAGACTTCATCCCTATTACTTTTGTTACCCAGTAATGAAACTTTTTGTTTTGAATTTGTAATAGACAATGTTTCAAACTTTATGGCCCGATGTCTTACTCGGGGCATCGTGGTTTCATTTGTGAGGGCTTTCGTGTGTCATTTTCATATATCATTAATAAAAACATTGGACGTCCTTGCATTTCAAATTTTGCGCTCCTTGTTTTTCTTTATTATATATTGCAAAACAACTATTTTACACACACTCACGTATACAGGTCCATATCCACTCTGGATCTCACTGGTAACGACTCTGCTATTGCCGATTATGACTTCGAAAATCTGATCAACTTAGCTGAAGACGAGGGTGAAGATGATTGCGAAGTTCCTGGTGAACTTGCAATACTGCTACTCCAGGAAGAGAGGGCCATTTAGACACATGAAGAGCCAGTGGAAATAGTGAATCTGGGTACTGAGATAGACAAGAAGGAAGTCGAGGTTGGTGCCAATCTGGAGCCTAGTGTGAAACAACGGTTTATTCAGATGCTGCGTGACTACGTGGAAATCTTTGCTTGGTCTTACGAAGACATGCCTGGTTTGGATACCGACATTGTGGTTCATCGCCTGCCTACCAAGGAAGACTGTCCTCCCGTAAAATAGAAGGTTCGCTGAATGCACCCAGAGATGTCTGAGAAAATCAAGGCTGAGGTTATGAAGCAGTTTAACACCGACTTTCTAGCAGTAACTTCTTACCCTCAGTGGGTCGCCAATGTGGTTCCTGTACTGAAGAAGGATGGGAAGGTTTGAATGTGTGTTGACTACAGGGATTTGAACAGGGCGAGCCTTAAGGATGACTTCCCTCTACCTCATATTGACGTTCTGGTTGACAATACTGCTCAGCACAAGGTCTTCTCCTTTATGGACGGTTTCTCCGGTTATAATCAGATAAAAATGGCTCCCGAAGACATGGAGAAGACCACCTTTGTTACTCATTGGGGTACCTTTTGCTACAAGGTCATTCCTTTTGGGTTGAATAACGTTTGGGCAACATATCAGCATGCCATGGTTGCTTTGTTTCATGACATGATCCATCATGAGATTGAAGTATACGTCGACGATATGATTGCAAGGTCCCAGACTGAGGAAGAACACCTTGACCATCTGCAGAAGCTTTTTGACAGGTTGAAATTGTACAAGCTGGGGTTGAACCCGAACAAGTGCACCTTCGGGGTGAGATATGGTAAACTACTAGGTTTCGTTGTAAGCGACAAAGGTATTCAAGTGGATCCAGCAAAAGTGAAAGCCATACAAGAGATGCCAGCTCCTAAGACAGAGAAAGAGGTCAGAGGCTTTCTGGGACGACTGAACTACATTGCCCGATTCGTCTCACACCTAACTGCTGCTTGTGAGCCAATCTTCAAGCTGCTGAAGAAAGATCAAGTAGTACATTGGAACGATGAATGCCAAGCTGCTTTCAAAAGAATCAAAGAGTATCTCTAGGAGCCATCTATCCTAATGCCACCAGTTGAAGGGAGACCTCTGATATTATACTTGACAGTACTTGACAACTCAATGGGGTGTGTGATGGGTCAGCATGACGAGTCTGGATGAAAAGAGCATGCTATTTATTACCTTAGCAAAAAGTTTACCGACTGTGAGACCCGATACTCACTACTCGAGAAAACTTGCTGCACTTTGGCATGGGCTGCTCGCCGGCTGAGACAGTATATGCTGACTCACACTACCCTAATGATTTCAAAGATGGATCCAATCAAGTATATCTTCGAAAAGCCTACCTTGTCCGGAAGAATAGCAAGATGGCAGATGATCCTGACTGAGTATGACATCCAGTACACAACTCAAAAAGCAATCAAGGGAAGTGTATTGGCAGACTATTTGGCACATCAGGCAGTGGATGATTACCAGTCTATGAACTTTGAATTCCCGGACGAGAATATCATGTTGATAACTGATTGTGAGACACCTGGACTGGATGAAGGACCTGCGGAAGGATCCCGATGGTCTATGTACTTTGATGGAGCTTCGAACGCTTTGGGTAATGGCATTGGCGCTGTGATCATATCTCCTAAAGGCTCTCATACTCCATTTATCGCCCGACTATTTTCAACTGCACCAACAACATGGCGGAGTATGAAGCGTGCATCATGGGTCTCCGAGCTGCAATCGACTTGAGGATTAAGTTTCTAAGTGTATTCGGAGATTCCGCTCTCGTGATCAGTCAGATCAAAGGTGAGTGGGATACGAAACACCCAAATCTTATTCCTTACAAGGAGTATGTATTGACATTGCTTCCCCATTTCGAGGAGATAACCTTTGAACACTTCCCTAGAGAGGAGAATCAGTTGGCGGACGCGTTGGCTACGATGTCTTCTATGTTCAAAGTCAATTGGGACAACGAAGCTCCCCGGATCATTATTGAAAGATTGGACGAACCTGCACATTGCTGTGATCTTGAGACTGAAGAGGTAACAGAAAAGCCCTGGTATCATGAGGTGAAGAGGTACCTTGAAGCTCAAGAGTGCCCCGAGGGTGCATCTGTTAATGACAAGAAGTTTATGAGGAGGTTCGCGGCGAAGTTCTTCATCAGCAATGACATCCTTTACAAGCGTAACCATGATTCAACCTTACTGAGATGTGTGGATAAGATTGAAGTAGAAAGGATCATGGAAGAGCTACATGAAGGTACTTTCGGAACTCATTCCAGTGGACACACCATGGCAAAGAAGATCCTTCGGGCAGGATATTACTGGTCCATGATGGAAGCCGACTGTTATCAGCATTCTCGGACATGTCACAAGTGCCAGGTTTATGCTGATAATGTGCACATACCTCCAGTTCCTCTGAACATCTTGACGGCACCTTGGCCTTTTGCAATGTGGGGTATTGATATGATCAGCGAGATCAGACCTACGACGTCCAACGGGCATCGTTTCATCCTGGTAGCAATTGATTACTTTACGAAGTGGGTTGAAGCAGCTTCCTTTGCTACCGTAACCAAGAACGTCGTGGCACAGTTCATTCGGCACAATCTGATCTAACGATACGGTGTACCAGAGAGGATCATTACGGACGACGGTACCAATCTCAACAACAAGATGATCACTGAGCTCTGTGAGCAATTTAAAATACAGCATCATAACTCTTCTCCCTACCGACCGAAGATGAATGTGGTTGTCGAAGCAGAAAATAAGAACATCAAGAAGATTGTGCAGAAGATGACAGTGACATACAAAGACTGGCACGAGATGTTACCATTTTCTCTTCACGGGTACCGTACCTCAACACGGACGTCAACAGGGGCAACACCATATTCCTTGGTTTATGGCATGGAGGCAGTCTTGCCCATTGAAGTTCAGATACCCTCTCTTCGAATCATGAAGGATGTAGGTTTGAGCAAAGATGACTGGATTCAGACCCGGCTTGATCAACTGAACCTAATCGATGAAAAGAGACTCACTGCTATTTGTCATGGTCAGACGTACCAAAAATGAATGATCAAGGCATTTAACAAGAAAGTCAGACGACAAGAGTATCAAGTTAGGGACCTGGTAATCAAGCGCATTATCTTACCTCAAGGTGATCCCAGGGGAAAATGGACCCCTATATACGAAGGACCATTTGTGGTTAAGAACATTTTCTCAGGAGGAGCAATGATTCTAACCACCATGGATGGTGACGACCTTCCTTACCCCGTCAATGCAGACATAGTGAAAAGATACTACACATAATCAAAGACCCACTAGGTCGACTGGCCTAGGCAAAAATAAGGGATTCCCGGCGAACTAAAAGGGTTCGGGAAAAAATAAGGGATGAAAATGAAAAAATTTGTACACCCGGCAAGTCGAAAAACTGAAAAGGAGGTTTGGGCAAAAATGGGTATCCCGGTGGACTGAAAACCCGAAAGGGCAGTCCAGGAAAAAGTTAGGGATCAAAGTGTAACACTATGTCTCATTGGATCACCTCGCATCCAGACTTCGGTATCGACTATCAAGCTCGGACGGCACTAATCAATCAGATTTATCTTCAACTAAGCAGCAAAGTGATGAGACGCTTGAGGACATAAAGGCAATAGCAGAGTTGGAACCCAGTGGGATTATTCATATAGCTGTTTTGTTTCCCTTTCACAAATTGTATAAATTCTATTTGTTCGGAGGCGTTCTCTTACTAGGACGTCAGCCTCTTGTACAAAAACGCCTATTTTCAGGCCAAACTTCAAAATCAATACAAATTCATTTTCAGAAATTTCAAGCTGTTTTTCCTTTATCTGTTTTGTTTTGCAAAGAACGTTCAATGTTCATTTTCGATATATGCATTTGACATTAATTGCTGATCATAAATATTTACATGCGAAACGAAAGATGAGTTACTGGTAATAATAGAAACAAGGGAAAATAAGAATTGTCCGAACTGTATAGTTGCTCTGTCCACCAGGTACAAGGTAGATCCAGTTGAAGAATATGGCTAAGACACCTTCATTCCCCGCGGAATAAGACAGTAATAGTAGCTCTCAGCTGAGACTTGCAACTATGAACGAATCAACAATACTCTCCCCAAGTAGAGTTCATCCACCATCATCCCTAAAAAGGCTTGGCGTCCCCAGAAGGTCTTAATCTTCCCCAGCGGAGTATAAAGATATTCCCCAGCAAGCATAAGAGTACCCCCGTCAGCCTTAATATTCCTCAATGGAGTATAAGAATGTTCCCCGGTGGAGTACAAGATATTCCCAGTGGAGCCATTTCCCCAGCGCAGTCTAAAAAAAAAAGCTTTCCCAACAGAGTTGAATCATCTTCTCCAGTAGACTTTGGAAGCTTATCCCCTGCAGAGCGTAAATAAATATCCCCATCCAAATTCAGAGGGTTATCCACATAGGAGTCTAACTGGGTTATCCTCAGCAAGTTGCAACTGAAAGATCATCCTCAGCAAAATTCTTTCTTTCCCCAAACAGGAGTTCAATCCTCAACCGATTCTGTATCTCCAGCAATGGTAATCCATCCCCAGTGGAGTTTATCATTAAAATCCCCAACAGAGCTTATCAACGGAATCCCCAGTGGAGTTTATCGTTAAAATCTTCAGCAGAACATCTCTTCCCCACAGAGTAATTCCCCTCAGAATAATCTCTTCATCAGTTTATTCCCCAACAGAGTTCTTTTCTCCTGCAGGTTTATCCTCACAATCATCTTCGTCCACCATCCTTGGCGGAAGCGAAGCATTCAACTTCATTCTCCAGCAGCTCCGGGATTTATTTTCCCCAGCTAAAACATTACATGTCCATACATCATGATACATGCATATACGCATCATACCAAACAATCTCATTTATGTTGAGAACATCATTGTTTGATCCATATCATGCATTGCATAAGACTGACCTTTACCTTTTAGGAAAGATACAATCAAAATTCAAGTTATGAAGCTCGGGTACGACCGGATAGTATCTTGATTTCTACAGCATATTGTGAAGCCCGGATTACGATCGGATAATAATATCAGACTACCATGAAGCCTGGATTACGACCAGATAGTGATATCTCTCAAAAGTAAACTATGAAGCCCGGAGAACGCCCGGAGAACGACCGGATAATTCCCCAGTGAACCATGAAGCCCAGATCATGACCGGATAGCAGCTCAGCAAGCACTATAAAACCTGGATTCGACCAGATAGTGGTATATTATAAACACAAGCCATGAAGCCCGGATCACGACCGGATAACAGCTCAGCAAGTTATTGTGAAGCCTGGATTACGACCAGAAAGTAATACAAGACCATGAAGCCTGGATTACGACCAGATAATGGTAGAAGATGTTGTGAAGACTGGACTACGACCAGATAGCAACCAAGAGTACTATGAAGCCTGGATTTCGACCAGATAGTGGTATAACACATCGTGAAGCCTGGATTACGACCAGATAACGGTACAAGACACTGTGAAGCTTGGATTCCGACCAAATAGCAGTTTACATGGACAGTTACTAAGAAGCCCGGATTCGGCCGAATATTAGTGTGCCCTAAATTCAAGTTGAAGCCCGGAAGCGACCGGATAACAACTCATTTCCTCGTGAAGCCTGGATTACGACCAGATAACGGTACAAGACACTGTGAAGCGTGGATTACGACCAAATAGCAGTTTACCCAGCCAGTTACTATGAAGCCCAGATTCGACCGGATATTAGTAAACCAAACCGTCAAAGGGAAGCCCGGATGCGACCGGATAACCACTTGGTTTATTTTGAAGCCTGGATTTCGACCAGATAAGAAGCGAGGCATTGCAAAGCCTGGATCACGACCAAATAGCGGTACAAGGCACTGTGAAGCTTGGATTCCGACCAAATAGAAGTTTACATGGACAGTTACTAAGAAGCCCGAAGTCGGCCGGATATTAGTGTGCCCTAAATTCAAGATGAAGCCCGGATGCGACCGGATAACCACTTGATTTGTTCTGAAGCCTGGATTTCGACCAGATAAGAAGTGAGAAATTGCAAAGCCTGGATTACAACCGGATAGCAAGTTTAATCTCATCTCCCCAGTAAGTCACTGTAAAGCCTGGGTTACGACCAAATAGTAGTCGGTCTAATCACTATGAAGCCTGGGTTACGACCAGATAGTAGTTCACTCTCGCCTCTTCAATAGAGATGATTCCCCCAGTAGAATAACGGACGACCGAAGCTCCTAAAGTTCTATTTCTCTTGAGACAAAGAATACATTCCCCAACGGAATCTCCCTCAACAACAGGTATACAAGCTCTCGCTAAGGAATCTCTTACGCGGTCGACACCCCTTCGGATGGAATCTTTAAGCCCATCTCCCATCATCAATCTCCAAATGGCATCTATAAGCCCATTCCCGACATCACAAGACAAATACTACTTCATGCGAGTGCAAATTTCTGGGCACTCTAGTGTTCAATCATCTTCCACCTTTGGATCACGAAAGGCCCGAACGCCAATCTATATCCTCAGGTTTAAGAAGATTGAACAGGGGCAACTGTTGTACCCCAAAATTTGCCCTCCCATATTTCTCAAGACATGTCAAGAATCATCTCCAAGTGTTCAAGATTGCTCAACAGTGGGACAGTCAAATCACCTCCTAAGGCAGTCAATTCAAAATTAGGGTTTTGTGTTGCATCAAGGTCCTCATATCCAAATGGTCTCAAATTCTCCCCAATGTCCTAACATGTTCTCAAGTTCATCCATGTCAAATTTCAAGCCTTGCAGAGAAAGTTTGGTCAGCCAATTGCTCAAGAGGTCCAAAAATCGACTATGCTAGGGCAAAAGTCAACTGGGACCCAAATACAGTCAAACCTCAATATTTTTTGTAAAAATTCTCATTTTGAATGATAATTCATCATTTTATCAAGGGTTGATCATGATTCATCAAGGGTTTCTCAAGATTCATCAAGATTCAAAAGTTGCTAAATTAGGGTTTTGTAGGAAAAGTCAACTCAACTTTGACCAAGCATAACTTTCTCATACTTTATGAGAAATGACCCATCCAAAGCTCATTTTTAATAGGATGCAATTTCCTACAATCCATATTCACACCCCAAGATCAAGAAATGCTCTCACAAAAAGTTACAAATTTGGACATTATAGGTCTTTTTTGAAAGTCAACAAAAACAACTTTTTTTCCAAAGCTTATAACTAGAGCATGGAATATCAAAATGATATGATACCAAAGGGGTTGATTATAGGACATCTCAAGGTTTCTATAAAGTCAAAGAACACTTCCAAAAGTTCAAAATTTAAGAAGTTATGCATTGGTGAAGTTGGGCATTTTTCCAAAATTGCCAAAAGTCAACTATCCTCAAAACTCCAATTTTTGACAAAAGGGCCCACTTTTTTCCACTTGATTTGGTCTTATCACACCACACACGTGTCCCATCTTTCATTTCATGACCAAACATTTATTTTTCTATTTTATTTAATTTTTATTGAATTAATTCATTTTTAATCAATATTAAATGAAATAAAATCTAAAAATTAATGGAATGACATTCTTGTGGTCATTACAGCTTGCAAATATCATGAGAAACTCAATCAAACTCGTGCTAAGTCAAAACATGCACAAAATATCAGATTTGATGCAAATATGGAAACTTGATAATGGTGATCAAATCAAATCTCCATTCATCAATTCTTGTGGATTCAAGCCCAACTCTTGACCTAATTCACTTCCAATATACATGTACAAGTGAGGAAGATCAAGAAGACGACCTAAGCATTGCAGAAACGGCCAACTCAGAATTAAAAAAAAGTGTGAAAAGTGAGAGATCGAATTCTTGTTTGGAGGCATTTTCAAGGAAAAATCTTCACATAGCTCTCTTGCTTGCAATCCCCTGAAGCTATATCAATCAAAACCAAGCCCTGAGACAGCCTAAAACTCACTGTAAGTCGTCCTAAACTCGACCCTGAACATGAAATCCAAGCCTTTGATTCTTGCATCCTTTCATTGAAATCTTTGCATATTTGTGCTTGTCGTTTGATTTAGAACATTTTTGCAATATTTAATTTTATTCTCATGGCCTCTAACGTGATACCCGAACCTAGGGTTTCCAAGCTTTGTTTTTAGGCATTTTTGGTACAGGTACAATCAAGGAAAACCATGGCCATATTTGTGCTCAGGGAAGAGAGATGATCACGTTGATACCCTTAGCTTGCGTTTACATGGCCTAGGAAGGATTTTTGAAACATCCCACGAACTTTCATGCGGATAAAAATCCACAGGTAAATAACTAGGGATATTTGGAGAAGATGATAACGTGGCTAGGCGTAATTGGCCATTACAAATTATTGGCGCTTATTTTTTTATTCCAGGCTTAGTGCGTTATTTTACATATAATATTTGTTGATTATTCTAATAACAGATGAGTAAGCCAACTGAGTTGGTGAGGGAGGCGTGTCAAAACCCCTTGGGACCTGGGTTCGAATCCCAGGTCCCCCAATATTTGTTACAATTTTTCTTCAGGTATTCACCTGCAGCGCCTAGAGTGTAGTGCATCATATGCTCTTATCCAGAAGCCAGCCAGGTGGTTTCAAACCAGATCCAAGGGTCCAGATTGCTAGCTCACCATACTACAAGTTAACAAGCGCATACTGGAGTGGACAAGTCAAAGCAGGCTGATTGAAATTGGGCCTGGAAATTGCTGATTCCACCATCAAATTAAGCCCACGCCCCCTGGGTTATTTCTTTTACTCTTCACATTTTCATTTATTTATTTTGTTCTAATTATTTATTATTATTATTATTTACACTAACCAATTATTTTTCTTAATAAAATCAGAAACATAAAAAAAAAATATTTTTATTAATTTCACTATTTCATTATTTTTGTAAATAAACAATTTAATTGACTTAGTTTTTTTTTAATTAGGCATAATTTTAACATTTTGCAATAAATTAAAATTAATTAGAATATTAGGTTTTTAATAATTTTGATCATTTTAATTTTATTTCCTTAAATATAAAAATCCAAAAATATCTATTTTCTATTTAATTAATTAATTAATTATTAAATTTAGATTTAATTTCTATTTAATTCAAAATAATAAAAAATATGCTTTCTTTAATAAAAAAGGGTCAAAACCCTAAAAATGCTCCGATTTAATTTTCTCGCACGCGTATTATTTTTATCCCATAATGTAATTGCTTCGAGAATGTAAAAGTTTTTAAATTAGGACTTTATTTATTTACCGCTTTATTTTTACTTTCCGCAATTTAAATTAAAGGGTTTGTCTTTGGCGATGTAAATACCCTACGCCTTGTAATAGCTTAGATTTAATTTCCCGCAATTTAATTTCCGCAAAATATTAACTGTTAGATGTTTGATAACTAGGCAATGCATGACAAGATCAATCTTTAACTTAAAATCAACATAGCTCACCCATAACATGTACAGATAAAATTAACCGAATTAACACACTTGCACATGCCACTCTTAGGGTACACCTCACTTGGTTGCCTCGAACGTGGTCATTGAGTATAGGAAGTTTTAGAGGTCGCCCTCTTGTCCAAAGATCATAGTTACCTCGAAATGGTTGCCTCGGAAAAATGATCTAGGATATTAGGGTTACCGCTAAGGCATTCTAAACATTGCTTTAGTGACCACACGTCCCTTAATCGAATTGACCCGAAAACTCCAACGACGGTGCTACCTACTCCTCAATAGTGGTATAGCACTGTCTAAAGGACATTTGTACAGTTTAATTCCTTTTGAGTAGGTAGATGGTTCTTAAGTACTTGCTCCTTTTAAAACAAAACAAAACTTTTTGCACCTACACTTTCTTCAAAACAAAAACTCTTTTCAAACCCACAAACACAAAGAAAAGCAAACTTTTGAAAACACAATGAGAAAGTACCTAAGAGCCCATGGATAACCACGGATATAAAGGGTGCTAACACCTTCCCTTTCTATAATCTACCTCCTGAACCCGAGAAATATCTCGAAAAGGAATTTTTCTGTCCTTTTGTCCTTTCCTTGTTGGATAAAATAAAAGACGGTGGCGACTCTTTCTTACCGCGACATTTTGCGAAAACAAACACAAACGCGAACCAGCATCCCAAAACAGTCAGTTCTCATTCCCACCGATCACAAATTACATGATCAAGAAAATTACACAAAATTTGGTTTGGACCTAAGTTTCATCCTAAGCTCTATCATGACTTCATCTTGTTAATGTTTCATGTTATGCCCATGGGTTTTTCCACCTATCTTCATGCTTCTTCCAGGAGTTCAACAAATTCACATATTCATCAACATTAAGCCATGACTCAAATTATTCTTGCACAACCAGAACAAAGAATTCAGTTAACCATGGCCCTGTAAATTCTAGCCCTGTTCCGACTGAAACTGTAAAAAAACAGCCATGCACATATTAAAAAAAACAACAATATGATCACACTTTCTATGCTAATGAACTCAAAAGACAAGGCACTCTCAAAGTCAGAATCATGATGCAGACTCGGATAAGGCATTTTCAAAGTAAGAGTCATGCTACAAATATGGATAGGCAATCATAATTGTTAGTTAAAGCAATGATATCTAAAGTTCCAGGAAGTTCGGAGATGGTCTTTATGTTGAGCCTATTGAGTATATACTACTTACACTTTTTAAATTAATCATAACTAACCTACGGTTTGCTAACAACCTAACTATCCTGCATAACTTAATCACAACCAACAAAATAACAGAACTCTAACAGGTCCAACAAACTTAGTTGGATATTGTTTCTAACTGCTTCCAACAAACTTCTAATTGTTATATAACTGAATCATTTCACAGTTCACAGGGGGATGGAAAAATGCGATTATTCATAACATAAAACTCCAAAAGAAATCGGGAGAGGAAATTCATAAGAGAGATATATGATTATTTAGAAGAAAAACTCACCAGAAATTTCTCTTCAATTTGCTCGGAGTTTCTTCCATAGGGACTCAGGATTCTTTCTCTGCAACAATTCTCCATCAACTCTGTGTCTTCTTCATCACCTCGCTTAAATTAGCATCTCTGCAATCTTTATCATCCTCAAATCTACATCGTCATAACCAGATCTTCCATTGCTTTATTCTTCATCATCCGCTGAATCAACAACAACAAATCATCATCATCAATCTTTATCGGATCTTCAACAGTTGCCATCGTCGTCATCATCACTCATCTTCACTTTGCAACACTGATTCTACAAAACATGCAACAATATTAAACCACACACACGCGATAACAATCACCACTCAGACTCGGAAAACTGAATAAGAAGAAGAAGAAGGAGCAAAGAGAATCCCACACAGAGGAGAAGGGAAAGAACATAGAAGATTCAACATACCTGGGAAGTTGCAACCCGAGTCGTCGTCTTCCCCGTTGGTGAGGTAGGCGTTCCATCATTCTCTTCCCTAGATTCTTGTCACCACTATGTAGAATGAATAATATATAGTAGAATCCCTAGGGATTCACAACAAGATCGTTCACCATGTACATTTAATTCAACTTTGAAAGGCCGAGGGCTTTAGAAGATTCTTTCTAGATTTAAAAGGATTAGGAGAAAATTGGAACAGTAGGATTCATGTTATAGAGGTCGAGACGAAGAGTTTCAATGGAGGAAGAGAGTTTCGGTCGCGGTTAGAAGTGGATACCAGTGGAGTTTGACACCAGAATCGCTCTTCGAGCATTGTGAAATAGGATACGAGTGAAGAGATATAAGATTAGGTTAAGACCTTTGAGATCCCAAAACGGCATCGTTTTCTTTAGTTTCCATTTAAGTAATTTAATTTGTTTCTTTGTTTAATAAAAATTGGTAAACACAAAAATGGAAAATGCTAATGCATTAGACTTAGTGGTGTTCTCTTCTTGGCCGAAATCTACTTCCTCTAAGCCCAATTCACCAGTTATAGGTGGAAGCCTGATATGCAAAACAAAAACAAACATTATAGACATTATAGATGGGCCTTGCGCCTATAGTTATTGTTGACCTTACACTATCTAATTCGGCCATACCCCCTATCCTACTATTCTCCTTTCTAGATTTAGGGGTTTTTCTCTTAATTTTTTCTATATTTTTGTTATGATAAAATTGAAAAAAAATCAATAAAGTTTGTTATTTTTTCCAAATAGATTTTAGGAATTAATTCTTTAGTTTACAATAGAATTTTTCCTCACATAAAAAACTAATAAAAAATACTTTTTCCTTTTAGTTTTTATTCATATTTTCATACCTCAGTGCCTCGTTATTTTTGACGTGTTTGTTCATTGTGCAATGTACATTTTTTGTGATTTTGATCATGTAACATAACAAGTTGATATATGATCGAAGCATATGGCTTATGCTCACTTCCGATGCGACACGCCTTATTTCTCATCGTCCTAAGAAATTCATATCATATTATATGATGACCAGATGCATGTGATATTTTATGATGCTTTATGCAGTAACTTCTGATCACGCGTGGCATTCGCAACACGTGTTTGCTTTTATCTTAGTTGGATATTGTTTCTGACTTTTTTTGTTTCTTGGTGAAGCTTGCTCGATGCGTACTCCTTGCTTCTCCATTTCTTTCATCCACTTTCGATGATTGGCTTGCTTGTGGTAGTCGCCGCTACTACCTTTGTATTTCTCTGTACTTTATCGCATTTCTTTACCACTTTTCTAGAGATCATGAGAAGTAGGGCTTTACTGCTTTCTGATGCCATGAGAAGTAGGGTAGAGATGTATTAAGGGGATCTCTGTTGCTGATCATGTCAAGAATCCCTCTGGTTTATCTAAAGACTCGTTTAGGGGAATTCCACATTGTGTGCTTTCTATATGCTATATGTGTTTGTTTAAAATCCTACCGTTGAAGTAGGTATTCTGCACGTGGGTTTATATTTGTTCTCGCATATGTAATAGATGATAAGTCCTCAAAAATAGGCGAGCGGGGAGGGTTCTCAATCAACCCCCACAATTTCGTTTGTGTCATCCTAAGCTCGTGACGCACCATGATCCTTCGGAGTTGTGCCTGCTCTTGTTATCGACTCATCAAGTGGGGAAGCATTTTGCAATCAAACCCCTACACTTTTCAGGAGTTCGCATTGGCCGATGCTGATACTCCTTGATTGTTCATATTTCTTTTTGTCTCCTACCTCGATCTCCTATATCTTGGTTAGATGTTCAGTCGCTTTGGACATCACATTTTTGTTTTACATCCTACTCTCGCTTGTTTGTCTTGGGTGATACGCCCCCCTTGACTAAAGAATTTCGCTTATTTTTCTTACTATTTTATGTGTGTGCTCTTTTGAGCTTGTTTGTTAATTTTCTTTCTATACCATGTTCCCTTAGGACGCATTTGCTTTTTTCAGATGCAAGTTAGACTTTAGATTGTGAACCACACATTCTAACATTAGATAAAGATTTCCCTTTAATCCAAACCTTAGGACTACCATTGCATGATAAAATTAGGAGTAGTGTTAGGATATTCTCCCTTAGTTGTCTTCCCCTTTTACATCCTAGCATATAAAACTAAAACTCTCTTCTTAGCAAATCATAAAACATGCTAATAATCACTTAAACCCTTTTTCAAAGGTAACAAAACACAAACCAACCAAAAGTGGCATCTTGCCTTGAGGGCGTAACTCAAAATCATTTTCATGTGAGGACATGTGTTGTACCCCAAAATTTTCCCTCCCATTTCATCAACATTTTCTCATCACAAGACTCTTGGAACTCAAGATCAAGCTAGGGTTTGCTCTGCTCAAGACACCTCCTTGCACTATTGACCTAAATTAGGGTTTGAGTTTGCACAGGGATATTTTGACCTACAATGCCCAAAGTGACTTTCATACTCCATGTTGGACCCACAAGTTTGTCCATACCAAGTTTCAAGCCTTGATTTAGATTTTTGCCCAGTCAATTGGACAGTTGACCTAGAAATCAGCTATATTGGGGAAAAAGTCAAATGTGGCCAATTGACAGTCAAACCTCATGATTTTTTACCCACATCAACATAATAAACTCATATATGTCATTTGATCAAGTTTGGATCACAATTCCACAAGAAATTTGATCAGATCACCAAAAGGGCAAAATGGTCATTTTTAGGGTTTTTGACTGTACAAGGGCAATTTTTGACTGTTTGACCTTACCAATGGCAAACCAAGCTCCACCATAGACTAAATAACTCAATGACATTGTATTGACATATCCAACAAGTTCAAAAGATCTCAAATGCATTGGATTGACAGATGAATTTTTCAGTCAACTGATCAAAATTTGACTGTACACTGAAAAGTCAAACTTTGACTTTTTGGTCAAAATCAAGTGCCAAGAGTTATTTTTCATCAAGACATGTCAAATTATGAAACTTGTTCATCAAGAAACCCAAAAATGCAAGTTAGGGTTTAAAATGGAAAATTTTCATAACTTCGAAATTTTCTAAGTTATAAAATTTTCTTATTTTTTCCTAACTTTGTCCCATTTTTTCACCAAGATGCAAGTGGATTCAAACAAAACTTGAAACATTAAAGTTGTATTCCATAACAAATTCTACAACTTTGATTCACAAATTTTTCTTAAAAAAGGCTTGTATCTCAAGTTATGATTTTTGGAACAAGGGTACCTAAAACTTTTAACTTAGAGAAAATTTGCCCTAATCTAGGCAAGATTTTGACCCATCTTCTTGGCCACTTTTCACATGGTTCCACTTGGAGTTTCAAGTTGAATTTCAAAGATGGATTATAGTACATGTTCCAAGATTTCCAAATTGTCCAAGAACTCCTCAAATACCCTTGTGGTTAGAGAGAATCGAATGCTTGAAGTTGGCAAAAACTCACTTTTGTCCATGGCCAATGCATGTTCATACAAACTTGCATTTTCAAATCAGCATGTTTGGTGCTAGCTTGCAGGCCTCAAAACCAGTTTATACTCCATAATTTAATGCATAACCATTGAGTTAAGGTATTATCTTATTCATGTGGACATTACATACAAAATTAAGCCCTAAATGGTAAAAGGTATATTGCCATTTTTGCAAAAGTTACTTTATGTCAAAACACTAAGCATTGAGCCTTGAACAAAATCTGAGACTGCAAACCAAATCCAAGAATTAGAGGGGCCAAGAGTGTTGTGTGCAGGTTGATAGGAGGGTCTGTACAAGGCTATAACATCACTTCCATTCTTTTGCTTCAAGTAGAAGAAACTTGCAAAATACAAGCCATAACACACATCTGAGAAAACCAGCTTACAAGAACATTGTGAACAAGTTTTGCACCTCCTAACAAGCCATAAACACGACCCCTTCATCACTCAAACCTCCTCACATACACAAAATCCTTGTTTTTCTGCAAAACAGGGCAAGTTCTACAAACTTCAAGCCATAACCTATTTCTATCGTGCGTTTTGTCTAAAAGAACTTCAAACATCTTCTAACCAACATACCTAAGCTATCCAGATCATCCATTGCTAGCTGTAACACCTCTAACACACATTGCCATTTTTGTTTCAAAGCTTTGCAGGTTGAGTTCTCTGGCACGATTCAAGCTATTTCAAAACAAGCCAAGCATTGGAAAAGCTTCCTTGGACCTCAGGCAAGCTCAAAAGAAGCTCAAACACCATTGAAGGTTGTCACATTGTCCAACTCGAACTCAACTGAAACAGGTATTTCATGGACTTCTATCTCTCTATTTAGGAATGGTTAGGCTTAGGTTTGTGAATGAAATATGTTGTACTCATAGCCCTGAAGCCATACATATGCTTAGTTTTCATTTACATTAATCGTGCTAAGAGAATTTCACTCATGAACTTTCTAAAAAAACTAGGTTAAGAATTAGGGCCAGAGAAATTCTCTCTGGTCTTTGAGAGTTAGTCCAAGTTTTTTATATGGTTGGATTCGTTGTTTAATGCTCTCCAATGTTCATGTTATGAGTTTTGTCAAAAAATCAAAGAATCAAGAGATGGCATTTGTGTACAGAAGCGCGCGTGTTTTGTTTCAAAGGAAGAAGATGAAGTCTGACTGGGCTGGGCCTGGTTGTTCTTTGCTTTTGACACCCCACTTTTCTGTTTACACCCCCTGGCCCATTTATTTGGATATTTGTCGTTTTGATGTTTTTATTTTTTATTCTGACTTTATTATTTTTTGTCTAAATATAAAAAATGCCAAAAAATTATTTTCTATATTTTTTATATTTATTTGATATTTATTTTTATTTTACTAGTATAATCATATAAATAATTTATTTTCTTTTTTATTAAAACTCAAAAATAATATAAAAAATATACTTACCTTCATTTATTATTTTTATTTACACTTGAAAATATTTTCTTGAATATACACATTTTTGTAAATAATTAATTTATATTTTTATATTTAATACATTTAATATATATAATGTATTTTTGGTAAAACCAGGTGTGTAAAGGTCATGACTGATGTCATAACATTCTGGATTATTAGGTACTTTATGCAGAAAAAGTATGGCATACAGTAGCTACTGTTTATAAGTGTGTATCTGAGCATTTTGCAATGATCACATTTATTGCCTTCTACCAAAATCAGTAAACAGGAATTCTGATGTCATAACAAATGTTAAGACATCCTGTACTGATCTAACTGATATGCAGTTTGGTTAATTCTGAGATTTTTCAGGAAGATGGCTCTTTCCTTCCAAAACAGAATCTCACGTGGACTTTGGGTTAACCTAGCTCAACCCTAATCTGGTTGATAAAGTCTTGCGAACAAGTCTTAAGGTTAAACCTAATTAACCCTAGCTTTTTGTGGAAACCCTAACTAAAGAAACAGCTGCATATATATTCAACAGGAATGCTGGTTGCAAAGTAACTCTTTTGACTGAAGATCAATTAGGAGCTGTATAGTTTTAACTGCTGTAATCCAAGCAAGTATCATTGTGATAAGTGACTTGGAATAGGTTTTGATTGTAAGGGTTTTTGTATCACTCAAAGCTTTGAAGCAAGAGTGTTTTGTGTCTCTTGACTAAAGCTTTGAAGCAGAGTCAAGTTAGGTTTATGTATCACTCAAAGCTGTGAAGCACGAGTGTTTGTGTTACTTGATTAAAAAGTTATGAAGCATAATCAAGTGTATGTTCTGAAGAGTGTCTTCATTATTTCATTAGTCAATTGTTTTAAGTATCACTGCTGTGATTGAGGAGGAGTGAGTAGGAACTCAGGTTTAAGTTGAACTTAGATTGAAGTTGCATTGGGTAGGTCTTAAGTGAAGGGGATAAACTGGTTGGTTTATTCCTGAATTAATATCTCTTATAGTGGATTTCCTCCCTGGCTTGGTAGCCCCCAGAGTAGGTGTTGTTTCACACTGAACTGGGTAAACAATTGACTGTGTTCTTTACTGTTTTTATTTACTGTCTTATAGAAAGTCAGATACGGTGTTATAACATTCACTGTGACATTGAGTATCTGCTGCCAGAATTTTAATTGGTATCAGAGCAGGCACCCTGCCTTTATTACTGGGTGAGATCTAGGGATATCACTTTCTGGAACTATGGACAAAGAAGGAGTTTTTGGAAATAGACCACCCATTCTGGATGGAACAAATTATGACTACTGGAAACCTCGTATGATTGCCTTCTTAAAATAACTGGACAAAAAGGCTTGGAGAGCTGCTGACAAAGGATGGAACCATCCCACCATAACTGAGAAAGATGGGACAATCAGTCTGAAGCCTGAGGAAGAATGGAGCAAAGAAGAAGATAAGTTAGCCCTGGGTAAAGCTTTAAATGCCTTGTTCAATGGAATTGATAGAAACATATTCAGACTAGTACATCAATGTGAATTGGCCAATGAAGTGTGGGACACTCTCAAAACTACCCATGAGGGCACATCCAAAGTAAAAATGTCAAGGCTTCAGATGCTGACTACCAAGTTTGAGAACCTAAGGATGAAGGAAGATGAAACCATTCATGAGTTTCACATGAACATCTTGGAGATTGCCAACACCTCAGGAGCATTGGGTGAAAAGATGTCTGAAGAAAAACTGGTGAGAAAGATTCTCAGATCCCTGCCTAAAAGATTTGCAATGAAGGTAACTGCTATAGAGGAAGCCCAGGATATCAGCAAGTTAAAGGTGGATGAACTCATTGGGTCTCTTCAGACTTTTGAAATGGGGATCAGTGACAATGTTGACAAGAAAAACAAGAGCATAGCACTTGTATCCAACACTGAAGATGAAAACCAGGAGGATGAAGAAGAAAATATTTCAGAAGCTATAGCCATGCTTGGAAGACAATTCAACAAACTCATCAAGAGAATGGATCCAAAGTCAAGGCCAAATGTTGAGAACATCCCCTCTGACATTAACAGATCTTATGACTCCAGCAGAAGACCAAGGTCTGAAGAGAAGGGAAATCAAGGTAGAGGAATTCAATGCCATGGTTGTGAAGGATATGTGCATATTCGAGCTGAATGTCCTACCTTTCTTAAGAAACAAAAGAAAGGAATGACTGTTACCTGGTCTGATTGTGATTCAGAAAGTAATTCTGAAGAAGAATCTGCCAAACTAGTTACTGCACTAACTGGTGTTTGTACCTCTGAAAGTGACACTAGTGATGAGGAAGTGACATTTGAAGAACTGGCTGATACTTACAATAAATTGTGTATCAGAAGTGTTGAAGTCTGTGTGCAAAATGAGAGACAAACAAAACTCATCATAAAGTTGGAGGCTGAAAAAAGGGCAGACCTTGAAACTATAAGTCATCTAGAAGGGGAAGTTCAAATGCTGAACTCAAAACTGAACCAGATGACCAAATCTGTCAAGATGCTGACAAATGGAACTGACAAATTGGAAGAAATCCTTCAGGTTGGAACCAAGACTGAATTTGACTATGGCAGGTATATTTTTGATCAAACTTTAAAACATGCCGGTAGCTATGCTGTTAAAGGCCTTATTGCCTTTCCCTCCCTCCTATGTGGAATTATCCTTGCTCAGTACCCTGATATCCTGGTGGAAAGAGATACTGCTTGCAAAAGAGCTCCTGATCTTGGATTACACTACAAGCTATTTCATGGATCTCATGTTCCTGACATTGTCATAACATCAGCTGAGACATCATCTGTAAAAACTCAGTCCAAGACATCTGATGTTATAGCTGTATTGAAAGATACCTGCAAAGAGCTGGAGACAAGGAAAAAGACTCTAGAAAACCTAATTACCAGATTAGAACAGGAGGAGACTAAAGGAAACAAAAGGGAAGAGGGTGCTGCTGAAGATCAGCTCAATGCTGAAGAAAGTAGCTCCTCTGAAGATGACAGTGCTTAAAGTTTGGTGGAGTTGACAAGCCTGATGCTGGTTCCTGTTGATGCAAGTGTTTTCAGATTTTATTTGTTGTTTTTATTACTTATTTTGGATGACTGTATAACATATAAGTACATGTATCTTTGGCCTATTTGTGGCTAAAGAGGGGGAGATATTTTGTGTTAATTACTTGGTAGACATCATATTTTTTCTGCAGTCATATTCATTCTGCTGCTCTCTATTCTCTGATTGCTTAGGGGTTTTAGCCAAAAATATGCCAAACGGGGAGTTTGTAAGTGTTTAGTTATTGGCATGTATTTTTGGTAAAACCAGGTGTGTAAATGTCATGACTGATGTCATAACATTCTGGATTATTAGGTACTTTATGCAGAAAAAGTATGGCATACAGTAGCTACTGTTTATAAGTGTGTATCTGAGCATTTTGCAATGATCACATTTATTTCCTTCTACCAAAATCAGTAAACAGGAATTCTGATGTCATAACAAATGTTAAGACATCCTGTACTGATCTAACAGATATGCAGTTTGGTTAATTCTGATATTTTTCAGGAAGATGGCTCTTTCCTTCCAAAACAGAATCTCACGTGGACTTTGGGTTAACCTAGCTCAACCCTAATCTGGTTGATAAAGTCTTGCGACCAAGTCTTAAGGTTAAACCTAATTAACCCTAGCTTTTTATGGAAACCCTAACTGAAGAAACAGCTGCATATATATTCAACAGGAATGCTGGTTGCAAAGTAACTCTTTTGACTGAAGATCAATTAGGAGCTGTATAGTTTTAACTGTTGTAATCCAAGCAAGTATCATTGTGATAAGTGACTTGGAATAGGTTTTGATTGTAAGGGTTTTTGTATCACTCAAAGCTTTGAAGCAAGAGTGTTTTGTGTCTCTTGACTAAAGCTTTGAAGCAGAGTCAAGTTAGGTTTATGTATCACTCAAAGCTGTGAAGCACGAGTGTTTGTGTTACTTGATTAAAAAGTTATGAAGCATAATCAAGTGTATGTTCTGAAGAGTGTCTTCATTATTTCATTAGTCAATTGTTTTAAGTATCACTGCTGTGATTGAGGAGGAGTGAGTAGGAACTCAGGTTTAAGTTGAACTTAGATTGAAGTTGCATTGGGTAGGTCTTAAGTGAAGGGGATAAACTGGTTGGTTTATTCCTGAATTAATATCTCTTATAGTGGATTTCCTCCCTGGCTTGGTAGCCCCCAGAGTAGGTGTTGTTTCACACTGAACTGGGTAAACAATTGACTGTGTTCTTTACTGTTTTTATTTACTGTCTTATAGAAAGTCAGATACGGTGTTATAACATTCACTGTGACATTGAGTATCTGCTGCCAGAATTTCAATTGGTATCAGAGCAGGCACCCTGCCTTTATTACTGGGTGAGATCTAGGGATATCACTTTCTGGCACTATGGACAAAGAAGGAGTTTTTGGAAATAGACCACCCATTCTGGATGGAACAAATTATGACTACTGGAAACCTCGTATGATTGCCTTCTTAAAATAACTAGACAAAAAGGCTTGGAGAGCTGCTGACAAAGGATGGAACCATCCCACCATAACTGAGAAAGATGGGACAATCAGTCTGAAGCCTGAGGAAGAATGGAGCAAAGAAGAAGATAAGTTAGCCCTGGGTAATTCCAAAGCTTTAAATGCCTTGTTCAATGGAATTGATAGAAACATATTCAGAATAGTACATCAATGTGAATTGGCCAATGAAGTGTGGGACACTCTCAAAACTACCCATGAGGGCACATCCAAAGTAAAAATGTCAAGGCTTCAGATGCTGACTACCAAGTTTGAGAACCTAAGGATGAAGGAAGATGAAACCATTCATGAGTTTCACATGAACATCTTGGAGATTGCCAACACCTCAGGAGCATTGGTTGAAAAGATGTCTGAAGAAAAACTGGTGAGAAAGATTCTCAGATCCCTGCCTAAAAGATTTGCAATGAAGGTAACTGCTATAGAGGAAGCCCAGGATATCAGCAAGTTAAAGGTGGATGAACTCATTGGGTCTCTTCAGACTTTTGAAATGGGGATCAGTGACAATGTTGACAAGAAAAACAAGAGCATAGCACTTGTATCCAACACTGAAGATGAAAACCAGGAGGATGAAGAAGAAAATATTTCAGAAGCTATAGCCATGCTTGGAAGACAATTCAACAAACTCATCAAGAGAATGGATCCAAAGTCAAGGCCAAATGTTGAGAACATCCCCTCTGACATTAACAGATCTTATGACTCCAGCAGAAGACCAAGGTCTGAAGAGAAGGGAAATCAAGGTAGAGGAATTCAATGCCATGGTTGTGAAGGATATGTGCATATTCGAGCTGAATGTCCTACCTTTCTTAAGAAACAAAAGAAAGGAATGACTGTTACCTGGTCTGACTGTGATTCAGAAAGTAATTCTGAAGAAGAATCTGCCAAACTAGTTACTGCACTAACTGGTGTTTGTACCTCTGAAAGTGACACTAGTGATGAGGAAGTGACATTTGAAGAACTGGCTGATACTTACAATAAATTGTGTATCAGAAGTGTTGAAGTCTGTGTGCAAAATGAGAGACAAACAAAACTCATCATAAAGTTGGAGGCTGAAAAAAGGGCAGACCTTGAAACTATAAGTCATCTAGAAGGGGAAGTTCAAATGCTGAACTCAAAACTGAACCAGATGACCAAATCTGTCAAGATGCTGACAAATGGAACTGACAAATTGGAAGAAATCCTTCAGGTTGGAACCAAGACTGAATTTGACTATGGCAGGTATATTTTTGATCAAACTTTAAAACATGCCGGTAGCTATGCTGTTAAAGGCCCTATTGCCTTTCCCTCCCTCCTATGTGGAATTATCCTTGCTCAGTACCCTGATATCCTGGTGGAAAGAGATATTGCTTGCAAAAGAGCTCCTGATCTTGGATTACACTACAAGATATTTCATGGATCTCATGTTCCTGACATTGTCATAACATCAGCTGAGACATCATCTGTAAAAACTCAGTCCAAGACATCTGATGTTATAGCTGTATTGAAAGATACCTGCAAAGAGCTGGAGACAAGGAAAAAGACTCTAGAAAACCTAATTACCAGATTAGAACAGGAGGAGACTAAAGGAAACAAAAGGGAAGAGGGTGCTGCTGAAGATCAGCTCAATGCTGAAGAAAGTAGCTCCTCTGAAGATGACAGTGCTTAAAGTTTGGTGGAGTTGACAAGCCTGATGCTGGTTCCTGTTGATGCAAGTGTTTTCAGATTTTATTTGTTGTTTTTATTACTTATTTTGGATGACTGTATAACATATAAGTACATGTATCTTTGGCCTATTTGTGGCTAAAGAGGGGGAGATATTTTGTGTTAATTACTTGGTAGACATCATATTTTTTCTACAGTCATATTCATTCTGCTGCTCTCTATTCTCTGATTGCTTAGGGGTTTTAGCCAAAAATATGCCAAACGGGGAGTTTGTAAGTGTTTAGTTATTGGCATGTATTTTTGGTAAAACCAGGTGTGTAAATGTCATGACTGATGTCAAAACATTCTGGATTATTAGGTACTTTATGCAGAAAAAGTATGGCATACAGTAGCTATTGTTTATAAGTGTGTATCTGAGCATTTTGCAATGATCACATTAATTTCCTTCTACCAAAATCAGTAAACAGGAATTCTGATGTCATAACAAATGTTAAGACATCCTGTACTGATCTAACAGATATGCAGTTTGGTTAATTCTGAGATTTTTCAGGAAGATGGCTATTTCCTTCCAAAACAGAATCTCACGTGGACTTTGGGTTAACCTAGCTGTTGTACCCCAAAATTTTCCCTCCCATTCCCCCAACATTTTCTCATCACAAGACCTTTGAAGATCAAGATACAGTTAGGGTTTCCTCTGCTCAAGACTTCTCCTTGCACTGTGGACTCAAATTAGGGTTTGTGTTTGCCTAAGGATGTTTTAACCTAAAATGCCTAAGATGACTTTCATGCTTCATGTTGGACTCCCAAGTTTACCTATACCAAGTTTCAAGTCTTGATTCCAAGTTTTGCCCAGTCAATTGGACAGTTGACCTAGAAATCAGCTGTATTGGGGAAAAAGTCAACTGTGGCCAACTGACAGTCAAATCTCATGAAATTTGATCCACATCAACATTATGAACTCATATGGACCATTTGATCAAGTTTGGATCACAATTCCACAAGAAAATTGATCAGATCACCAAAAGGGCAAAATGGTCATTTTTAGGGTTTTGACTGCACAAAGGCAATTTTTGACTGTTTGACTAGCTAGCAATGGCAAACCAAGTTCACATATGGACTCAAGTACCCAATGAAATGGTCTTGA